>QUSF01000008.1:5433841-5698166 GCA_003676055.1 Chloebia gouldiae
CCATGCTCTCAGTGTTTCACAGACAAGGGGCTCATGATGAAAAGTCCAGCATCCTGATGTCCATCTCCAGGTGAGAGTCTGCAGAGCATGGTCACCCATTGCCAAGCTGAGCTGGAGCCATTTGTTCTGCACATACTTGACACCTGAAAGGAGTGCTTGGCAGGGTGCCCAAATTTTCACTGGATCTCCTTCCCTGAATCATGTCAGCTATGCTTCCAAAAGACACGTGATCCCCTAAATGACTTTTATTGCTCTCAGACTGTGCAGCTGTGAAGAGAAAAACTCGCAATTTTATACACCATGCTACTGTATGATCACACTTCCATTCTAAAAGAATTTTGTTTTCCATTACAAAATTGCTGTGTCAGGGCTATTTCATTTGCAACTACTGACTGAAAACACATTAGCAATTCTCTGCACAGTCTTACTCCTTTAATGTTTGATCTGTGCATTACTTGTTGATGTTTGAGTAACTATTGCTTGTGTCAGCAAATACTTCCAAAGTTATGTGTGCTGGTACAGATTAAATTGTTTAGTCAGGTTATACTTAAATCTTTAGCAAATCTGTAGCAAAACCCCTTCTGTCCAATTCACTCTAGACTTTAGACGTTATTCAGTCTTTAGACTGGTTACAAACTAATAGGAAAACTTAATACCTTATTGCTATTTTTTCCCCCCAAAGCTTAACCCATTTGAAGATAAATACAGACTTGACTGATCTATAATGTGACTAAATATCCAGTCTGAAGCCATGTCCACCAGTGTGCTGTCCAGGTAACATATACACAGACCAAAACAGTAGACAAAATATTGGTCCAAATTGCAATTTTCAAAAGGTGCAGAAACAAGTTTGATGTTGACATTTACAGTAGCTATATGAAGCGTCACTTCTCCTTGTAGAACTGGAATAACTGTAATTAAAGGATTTTCTGAATTTATTTGAGGAGTAAGTGATAATGACAATTGAAATACAGAAGGCACCCTTTAGCTTCATATTAAATGTAATAATTGTTCAATTCAGTGAACTTCTCAGTTGCAAAAGAGGTTTAATTATATGTGCAATGAATAAAGATGAAAATTTATTAGAAACTCATCAAGAGAAAAAAAAATATTGCTTGCTTAATCAGAATCTGCAGTCTAGTTGAATATGGTGATGCTCAGCATATCTGGAAAGTTCAGAAATTAATTGCCTTTGCATACTTGAATCCTTATATTTTTTTTCAGTTTTCAGGTTTTACAAATATAGGCATGTTTCATTAAACCAGCATAAAATTAGCTTTTACACCTCAAAAGACAAACTTTTACTCTCAGGAGTATCTTCTGCTGGTTTTCAGAAACACTTGCCCAGCATTAAATGAAGCCATGAAATAAGTGTAATGAAATAAGAGCATCTGCATAAGAGATGATTTCGTTTCACTTCACTGGGGCACTGCCATGTCATGTCGTATAATGTTGTGTCATGACATGTCACAAGTCATGAAGAGTAAGCACCTGAGACAGCAGCTGGACGTTTGATTTATTTGTTGTTTTTTTTTTCAGCAGCTGTCCAAAGGACTGCAGTCTGAAAATAATTAAGGCTTTGAGGTTTGTGTATCTACTCCACGATGCTGTGTGGTGTCACATCCTTGCATTGTAACCAAAGTTGGGTGTGACATTCTATCCTGGCAAGATAACGCCTATCTGCTTCTAACTGCAGAGGCACTCTAGCGAGACTCCAGACATTTAGGCAGAGCAAACTCTGGCTTCTGGTGTTTCAGTTGTCTTCTAGGCATCAGGAAGACATTCACTTATCTTTGGCACAGATAATTATTTGGCACAGATAAATATTGGCACACACAATTATTTAATCCAAATTCCAAAGAAAGACATTTCCTGCTCTTCCTGCTGCTGCCTTCCTTCCTGACTTCCAGGGGTCGTAGAATAGCCCTGTCTTATTTATCCGCTTATTTGTTTCAAGATTTTGCTGAATTCACACTTAATACCTTAGGGAAGGGTCTCTCTCAGCACCTGTACACATCCAGGGATTAGCTAACTTTCCCCTGAAGATTCTGCACTGTGCTGTTTGTAAAGGTCTGGGTGCCTGCCAAGGGGTATTAAACCGACATGGGCAATTGAAGGGCAGAGTCCTCTCCATATCCTCTGGGAGCATATGCCAAAACAATATAAAAATGCAAAGTGCTGGACTACTTCCAATGTTCCAATGCTTCAAATAATCACTGAACAAAGTTTTAGAGATATGTTACTAATAAAATAATAATGACTTGAAAGTCTCAAGAGAGAGTCCAGTCTGTGAGCTGGATGCTTCTGCCACACTGAATCACAACTGCCTCATTGTAGAAACAAGGCATTCATCAAGAGTTACTCAACACCTTTCTGAAACTCTGGGCTACATGCCTGAACAGAAACCAGGGCAAAGTGGAAGACCTCATCGTGTCCTCACATGGAGCTGGAACACCATCAGGACTCATGCTGGGACTGCTATTAGGAAAGACTGCATGAGTGTAAGCCAAGGGAAAGCCTCCATGTCCAGCTTCTTGCAAACTGAGCATGAAATAGCAAAATTTTCAAGGCATATTCACTGTTTTGTCTATCTCTTGCAAAAGCAGAACAACAGAACATATCCCTCTCCACATTTGTTGCTTGTGAACAGCATATGCCCTTCTTAAAAGAAACTACTACAAAGAGATTCACTGTCAAACTTCAGGGCACAGGTGAGGTACAAATGATTACCTTAGAATGTTTCACTGTTACTCAGGATCATCACGGCATTTTACAGTTCAAAGCACACCACTGCATAATTCTTGTCCACAGTTGAGAAATCCTAGGGAGATGATATAGCAGAGGCTTCTGATAGTTTGCTTTCCTCATTACATACAAAGAGGCATGAGAACCTTCCCAGTGTTTCCTTCTGGTAGCTGACCCAAAATAACATCTGCAGTTCTCTAGAACATGCTGCTTCCATGGAATTAAAAAGCATGTGTTGCAAAGCACACAGACTTACAAACAAGGATTTGGTAAATACCACTGCCAAGGCTGCCACAAAAGCAGATGCACTCACACAGATGCAGAAGAAATCAGAACAAATTGGTCTGAAAATAATTGGTATGGAACCAGCCATGCTGGTTAGAAAATATGTGTCAATGCTGTCTTCTTTTCCTCCTTACCTTCCATGTGCTGGAGAAACCCTCTCTTCCTTCATCTTATTACCACCCTCCTTTGCTGCATTTCCTTTGATATCATTAATCTTTTCTGCTCAAAATCATGAGAAAAGAAAAACTGGAAATTTAATATTGCTAAACTTAGTGTTGAAATTGTTTGCATTCTCTGTTTGAGCAGTATCTAGCAGTATCCATCGTAAAGGGCTGTATAATACTGAGAAATCCGACTGATCCTACACATTAAAGCAAAAAATATGTTTACTCTTCCATGCTTTTGCAAAGCCACACAACAAGGGGATTAAGGGAATTAAGAAATGCATAAAAATCAGAGATTGATATAATTAGAAAAGGGGAAAAAAGGAGGAAGAAAAGAAGGGCAGAAAGGGAGAAAAGGAAAGAGCAAGAGACAGAGGAAGGAAGGGAAGGAGGGGGAGAGGGAAAGATTTTTGAGAGAGAGAGAGAGAAGGAAGGAGGAAGGAAAGGATTTTTGATGTGAGTTTGACCTTATCATTTATGCATGACCATACCCTTCTCTCTTGGCTTCCTTCCTTTACATGAAATATCAACATCCCGCCTTCATTATTGCACAATTTAGCCCTTTGTTGGTTTGGTTTTGTTTTGTTTTGTTTTAATCTGGGAGTTGTGTGCAGGACAGCTGCAAAACTTCTCTTTATCTGGAGCAGGATTGCACAGTTCCACCCTTACTCAACATTCCTTGTAAACAGGCTGTTCATGTGCTGATAACACTTTTGCTGGTCTGTATGCTTATTGCGTTTAATGCCTGAGTACTGTGAGAAGAATGAATGTAGGGTCATAGGACAACCCCATCCGATCAGATTGACATAGACATAATCAAAGGAAAGTTTAGTCAAGCTTGTACATTGTTTTAGGTGGGCTTCTTCTGCCCCAGGCAGCTCCAGGTGTAGGATTGCATTTAATCTGTTAGCATGCCTACATTTTTTGTATTTGACAGAATTTAAGGGCGTGGTAAAAGGAGGTACCTGAGTTAGGAAACACCAGGAGACTCTTTTTCCTTTTCTACAGATGCTCTGCCCTCATAACTCCCATTGCTCCCTTCCATACTAAAGAAATCCTGTTCAACTTTATGGTCTGAAGTTAACTCTACTTGTTGTATGTGATGGTTCTCCATGTAGCAGCACAACTGACACTCCAGTAGCCAGGCACAGGGTCAGAAAGATGATTCTCAATACTGAGAATTCTGTGGTATTTTGGACAAAAGAAATCATGGTCCTCCATTGTCCTTGAAGTGCAGATCCAGCTTTTAGTCTTCATCTACTCTGAGAAGGAATTATGTCTTCACTTGTCCAGGAGAAATATACTGGTCCTTAAGTATATGGAAAAAAAAAAGAAAATAAAATATTTTCCAATGCTGGTATTGTCTTGCTCTCTTGAAGCTAGTCCTGTATTTGGAACAGCAATTAATTTAGTTAAACAGCTGGACATATGATTACCATTTCTCATTTAATTTGCATCAAAGCAAGTTGTTTTATCAATAACAACAAAAAACCTTCTCCAAATCCCAACAAAACAATAAGCAAGATCACAGACATTCAAGACTTTCTTGTGATGGAAGAGTTTTATGTGACTTGGAAATTAACTAAGTTCCATTAAGGCTCTGAAATATACCTGCCTTGCATTGTGCCTTTTAAAACTAGGTAGCTGTGTTTATAGCCAGATTTTTAGTTTACCTAGGAGATGACTTTTTCTGCTTGTTTCTTGGCTTATATTGCTGTAAAAAAAAAAATTTATTTCCAGTCTGCTAAGAATCTGATCAAGAGAAGTGAATCTGTAACAAAACATCACTCTGAGAAAGTTATTTTTTTATCCAAAGAGATTTACCATGTGAAAAAAATCAAAAGGCAGAAAACTGGAAAAAGCAAACAAACATAGCAACAACAAAAAACTAACAAACAAAAAAATCCCAACCAACCAATCAAAAAAAACCCCAAAACAACAAAACAAAAAATATCAGGGCATCTTTTTGGGCTGCTGACATTTTTTCCTAGCTGCTTATATCAAAGACTATAGTTGTACAGATACTGTTAAGTCACTTCCAGATTTAGCATCATGCTTTAATTTCTCTTTGTCATTTCAGTTCTTTTGAGTTCTTGCATATCACAATAAAGAATTGTGATTCTATAAACCAAATCTCACTGTTTCCCTCTTTTACATCTTTGGCTATGATGTTGTAAAAGAAAATACAAAGGAGCTGTTTGCATATTCATTCTGTTCTCTCATCTCTTCCCAGTGTTTTCAGTATTGCCAGATTCTAAGTTGTGTTTCCACAAAAAAAAAGGTGAAAATGTGACAATGCCTTAGAAGAATTTGAGTTTTTGGAGAGAGGATCATTACTTGGTTATGCACTGTTTAGTCACATAGGTCGTGGAAAAGTCGGCCTAGAGAAGAAGAGAATTTTGCTCTCCTGATTCCTGCCACTCATTTTCGCATCAGTGATTACAAATAACCTCTAAGATAACAGAAAATCAAGCCCTTGAGAAGTATTTGTCGTGTGTCAATAATGGCATTAAAACTAAGCTCAGAGAAGTCATCAGGCAGGAAGTTTCAAAGGTTTTGACAGCCATGCCTCACTGCACTGGAGAGGGCTAGGCTTTATTTTTTGTCATAGTTGTTCTTCTATAGCCTTTCTCTCACTACAGTGGTTGCTGCTCAGCCCTTGTGGCTGGTTTACCACTGGGCCTCTGAAATACTCTGTTGTGGGGAAATGAGAATAGGTTATTTCATGGGAAAAAGGCATGCTGGACACTCTACTGGACTTCTATTTCCTCATGGATAGTGAAGTAATCATTGCAATCCCAGACTTGGAAATCTGGTCTCCTGATACAGTTATTTCAACTTCAAATGCTGTGTGTCTAAAGAAAATTAATTATAAAACAAAACACAAAAGTGGAACAGTCTAATTTGATGCTGACCTGAATGGGCTTTTTTTTTGCTGAAAAGTCTTTCCATCTTAGCCAATGGAACACCTTTACTTTTTTTTTTTTTAAGCTTGACACTTTGAGTCAAGGGGTTTTATGTTTCTGTTCTTTGCAAGTTTGTTCTTTCCTCTAAAAGAAGAAAATAGCTTTGTCTTCATGAAATCTTTCTGTTCCAAAAAGCATCCAACAAAGTTTGGCAGTATTGGCCTGACATTCTGCATTTTGCCATTTTGCAAGTCCTTCATCTCCACATGCAGGACTCATGAGATACCCATGAGGAAAGCTGAGCACTCTGAACACAGAATGGCAGAAAATGAAGAGAAAAAGGAGAGAACAAGGCCAAGGCAGAGAAGTGGGACTGAGATATTTGATTTTCATATTTACTTTAAATTTCAGATATATGCTGAAAAAGACAACTACAGTCAGGAGACCTGGAGCCAAACTCCTAAACCTGACCTTGAAGTTTCTAAAATGATTTTGTATGTTTTCAATTAATTTTAATTGTTCTCTTAAACTTCCAGTGTGTTTTGACAAGAGATTGATTTCTCTACATATCTTCAGCTGTCTCTGCAGTGCAACACAGTACCCTCTGAAAAACAGTGAGGGTACTTAAGACACAAAGGAAATAGGTACAAGAAAGACCATCAGTCTCAAGCTACAGAGGGAATTAACTGAAATTACCAATGCTGGAAAACCAAATCTATCCTCTTGGATAATAATATTCCCCTTTATTTTACTTAAATAAAAGAGTTATGGGGTATTCCCCTCAACAGCCAATCCTTATCTTAAAGTTGCAAAACCAAGTACTTTGAGACAAAATAAATAGTACCAGTTTTGGTATCCATTTCTGCACACTCTTAAATCATTCCCTTACATACATGTCTTTCTCAATGTATATGTGTCTTCTTATCTTTTCTATTCTCTTAAATGCCTCTCAGGACTTCTTGCCCATTTTTCCTACTGTCCATCTCCTTTTCTAGCCTCCTTATTTCTAATTTTTGATTTCTCTCCTTTAAATTTTTTCCCTCACATCTACTTGCTTTGCATCTGAGATGGTGGAATGAGAGAAATGTGTTATCATATGGGGATCTATTAGTGAGCAGAAAAAGATAGTCATAGTCACAGAAAAAAATTAAAAGTCAATGCAAATATCTGCAAGACAGATAGATTTTCAGCCTTGCTGTCTGAAAGATTCATGCATTTCACTGGTTAGGAATTCTAATTGCAATCCTGTGATGTCCCACTACTGTCACCTGAAAAAGTGATATCTCTTCTAACTGGATTTTTCCCTTGTGTACAACCCTGCCTCTGGTAAAAGGGATTGTTTATAATCTCATTACCTGTAATTTCAGAAGACCGCACTTGGAACATTAATTCCAGTCTGGAAATTTGACTTTCCCTGTCATATCTTTTGTTATAGTATGTACACCAGTCTCAATGATAGTTACAGCAAAAAGGACTGTTTCTAAACAAAATATCTTCCTTACTGTTTCCCTTCTCTACACTAAGTTTTCTAAGGTATCATGATTTAAACAGTCTGATCAAATTCTCACATTTCATTATAGTAACCTAATTTCTTTTATATTCACTCACTTCTATGAGTTTCATTATACTTTTTAATAGTTGACAAAGTAATGAAGAATATGATACCTACTTAGTTCAGATTACTCCTTCAGTACTGATTTTTGAACAATATATCTTTTTGAGACAAATATAAAGTAACTCTATGTATCATTTCTCAGCAGTCCAGAGGAACTCCTTTTTCAGTTTACACGTTTTAAGAAGGATAACTGGCTTGAAAAGCAGCTTGTGGTGTCAGCAGGGTTTCCAAGGAGAAACTCTACTCTTTACAAGCTAGAGAACTATCTATACTGCACAACACAGCATGGCCAGGACCCTGCTAAGCTGAAGCTAATGGAGCAGATACAATCACAGGGTACACTGCCTGGATGTGCAGAGCTACCAGATCAGATCAGATCACATCAAGAGATGCACAGACATAATGCCACAGCACCTGCATCCCAGCAAAGATAATTTGTGTGCATGCAGCAATACTCTGATTCAATTTTGCTGCTTCTGGAGCTACCACTTGACTGCTAGCCCAGGAACTGTTGAATTGTGCTTCTGTGCTGCCAGCATAGTTTTGGAAGGAGTGACAAAATAGCTGTAACATACACCAAATGATCCTCATTAAGGATGTGAAGTAGGAATACTTGCTTAATTTTACTGCAGTGCTTGCTGCTGCCTGCTCTCATCATTACGACCTGGCATGTGGGATCCTCCAGTCCCTGGCCCACTTGTCAAGTGTGCCATTCATTTATTTAGCTCCTAGGGGGTGATGAATAAGTAATGTTGCAGAGAAACTGCCAAAGCACTGTCACAGAGCCAAGTGGTATCCTAATGCTTCACTGCTCCAACAGCTAGATATGTAAGAGTCCAGGGCAGGGAACAGAATGTCAGTGTCTGCATCCTTCACTCCCTGCATTAGTAATGTGGTCTGATGGCCTTGCAGTCTAGACCTACTATTGCACATCAGCCTGCAGGACCTTAATCTGTGGGCTTGTACTTTGAGTTGCTATCTGGACATATTCTGAGGAAGCAGAAAGATAGTGACCTCTTGGTCGGTGGTAGCAGCACACAGAACTCCCACAAAGAAGAAAGATCCGAGCAAGAGCAGAGCCAGTCCTGCTAAAATCCTGTTACAGGGAAAGCCATACTGAAGTCTTTGTGCTATAGCACTCTATGCCCATATCAGAGGACTCAGTACCTGTCATGAAGAATGTAGTTGTGATTTAGCAAGTTGCATGATGAAAGAAGGGGAGGGAAGTAGGGGGGAGACAAAAACGTTAAAAAAAAAAAGAAGAGTCACCTCCAAACCTGCAGGATCTCGTGACAATCCCCGTATTTCTGCCCAACTGGAGTGGCATCACCTTCTGTAATCACTAACTAATAGTGACTGTTACTTCCATGTAGTGTGTTTGTGCTATCAAAACCCATATCTGGCATAGAAAATTCTAATCTAGGACATATTCTTAATAAAGCACTCCCTTTAAGGTAATTAATAGGCAAGCAAAACAAATAGGGCCTCTGTTACTTTAGCAGGATAAAACAGAGCTATAGGATTGAATGAAACATTCTGACCTTTGTCTCATTTGAATATGTTGTATTTGGTCTGTAAAGCTGGGTGCCTTGAGAGAGTATCTGGTCTGTTCAGGTCTGTAGTGACACTTTAAATGTTGTGAGTGTCTCCAGTTTTTCCTGCCATATATTTCCTCTTCTTTTTTTTTTTTTTTAATACTCTTGACTGAGAGTCCTGGAGGCCCAGTTGCACAACAGGGCTATAAACTCTCAAAGCCATTAGATGTGGCACATATTTTGATCAGCTTTCTACATAACCCAGTAATTTCCTTGCACATTTTCCAGCATTAAGAAAGAAGAAAATCCTCTTCTTCACCTTGGTAACTGGTTAGAGATTCATTCAAAGATAACTCATTCCAAAAACTTAAGTCCAAACTTTGCCTTATATATTAAAAAACAGTCTTTCTCAATACATTGACTGCTGGAAATCTTTTCTGATATGATCCCAAAAAGTATTTTTTTCCTTTTGAAGACCATATCATGTCATTAGTATGAGACAGGCTATGACTAACTAGTTAACACAGGATCTTCTGTCATTTCATCACTAAAGAAATGATGTATGTGTGGTGATGTATGATATAAAAGTATGACCTGCTGTTTTCTGTGATTTAATTTAATATCATTTCTGGTACTTAGGGCCCCATGCTAACCCAGGTTTTCCTTCTTCTTTTCTATTATTCAATATCTCCCATGGTTTGTTAATCACTGCAAAGTGTAGGCAACAAATTTCATCGGAACATCAGATTACAGAGCCAATATATTTGTGAAAATATTTAACCAGGGAAGTCAGAAGACAGGTCAAGGAAAACTCCACTAGCCATCTCTTTCTATGCCTTTTCTTTTAGCAAGATATTCTTTGTTCTTTTTACATGGTGCTTAATGAGCTGAGATCACACTAACAGATCAGTTGTCTGAATCACACTACTACTCCCTTTCTATATAGAAAATATAAATAACCTATTCTCAAATCTCGTGGAACCATTTAAGACTAGAGTGGATAACATTTTAAATAACTTTGCCACCAGCCTGGGATCAACTATTTCCCTGCTGAACATGCAGTTTCTATATCTATTCTTTCATATTAATAGTCTTACCCTTACTGCACTTTCCATAAGAATGTGTATGTAGAACCAAGAGCAATTGACTGTGTGCTCATATATCAGTTATCTTCAGCCCATACTATCCTTCTACAGAGCAGCACCACCTCTTTCATTAGTCATTATTTATGCAAATAAGCAACATTTTTCCATTTATTTTTGTAAACACTGCACATCAATGTTTTCCAACTAATTTTTTACTTTAATTTTTTGGATTTCCAAAGCATAACTTTCTTTTCAGGTCAAAGCTTTCTTCCGCACAAAATTCTTATTCCAAACATTCTTGCAATTCTTACCTTCAAAGGTCATCCTTATGGATTTTTCCCCTTGATTGGGATGTAAATGACCCAATTTGGATAAGGGCTATCCAAACTCATCAGAAACAATTGTGTCAGGTAAGGTACTGCAGGAGTAAGTACAGAAGGGAAATAACAGTTGTCTTACTTCCATCAGTAAATCACTTCTCATTTTTTAAATAGGAAAAAAAATCCTTTCTATTCAGTATACTATATGCCTGTGTGTCAGCAGATTTATCTCTTAAAATCTGTCCTATTAAACTAAATAATTAAGGACTTTAAATAATTTCACTAATGATCAGTATAAGCAATTATTTGATTCTTTCATAATATCCATATGAAAACAAATACTAACCAGAACTAATTGTTATTGTTTTAGAGACTTGAGGTAAAAAAAAGTAAAAATTTTTTTTTATCAGATTAAGAAGTCTAGAGCAAACTAATATTTAGGTCCTGTTGCTCTTTTCAATGAAGAGTGTACTCTGACATTTTGGGCAGTGTCTGCCTCTAACTGAGATTCAAAATTACAGAATCTCTTCCCAACTCTCATGGCCAAGTATCTATTTTGCAAGTTTTTGGATTTTTTTTCCTTGGATTTTTTTTTTTAATTAAAGGAGATTCTGGCAAAGCAGTGTGGAAGAAATGAGATACCAAAGTAATTTCTAACAACACAGAGTGCAAAGAAAAGAAGGGAGGGACATGACATGTTTCCCCTTACGGTTTCCTCAACTATACTGTTTTTTAGGGTTCTCTGGTACATTGCTTCTCCAGCCTGAGGAGGCAGGAGTCCAGAGCTGCCCAGAGCTGTCAGGATGCAATCTTGCATTAAGAAGGATTTGATAACTTCCTTAAGCTTTAGGAAAGCCTTTGTGTACAGTGCAGCTAAGGGAAATCAGCACCTAAGTTTCCAATTCATTGGAAATAATGAAATGCATAGTGTTACCTCTTTGTTTCAAACAGCTCACCTTGCTGTACTGCAAAACCATCAGTGTGCTTAGTAAAAATTTTATAGGACTCTGGTTAATTGCTAATATAAAACTTTCTGGGGGAGAAAGTTTGTATCTTCTTATCTGTGGTAGCACTCAGTCATGGAGAATGAGATAGAAAATGCTGGTACTATGATCTCCTTTTCACCTGCTTTTCCTTCCTTCAGCTTCTAAAATAAATATTCTGAAGTACCAGCCAGAGGACATGTGAAGGAGATAGCTGCACGCTGAGAAAGCATGGCTGACTGTGCTATATCTGTCATTTTGACTTTTCTACAAGACTTTTGGTAATAGTACAGAATGAAGCATCTGTACAGTTTATAAGGCTAAGTAATTCTGGGCAATGGCGTGAGGGAATCTTCTGTGCATATTGCAAAGAGACAAGGAAGCTGACATGTCTAAAATGCCATCTCTAAGGAAGAAAACGCACCCAAGGTATTCTCTGTTCTCTAAAGCATGTACTGCATTTTTCTCAAAGGCATTTTTCTAAACTCTGCCTGAGATGAACAGCAACAAAGAAAAACATCAGCCTGCTGTTCACTAAGTATAACTATTAATGGTATAATGATCACTCAGTCATGAAGACTTTTCCATTACAACTCAAGCATCTTTTCTGAATGTAAGTGTCTCAAAGGCCACCAAGTTCATAAAAGACTCATTTTATAAATGTCAAATTCTACTTCTTTTATGCCAAGGTTTCTGGGAAACATACAAAGAAATGAAGATATTAATACATTTAATGTGTCTCCAGACTGCTCTGTGGAGCTGACCAAATTACAAGGTCTTTGATTTTGTTCAATGGCTGTAACAAACATCCTAGGAAACAGAATGAAGACATATTGGCTTAGATCAACATAGAAATAACTATATTTTTAAAGAAAATAGACAAAATACCTTTCTTTATAAAGTAAGAATATTCCTTTTGAAATCTGTATTGAGGATGTTGTGTAATTTCTTGCTTCATTTTTCATATAAACTTGAAAAAAGTGTTTATTTTTATTGAAAAAAATTTTAATGTTTTTGAGAAGCTACAGAAAAGAAGAGACAGTTTGGTACACTATTTGTCAGGTTTTTTTGTCCTCAAAGTGTGCTCATAATTCCTACTGTAATCCCTGTAGATTCCTGTAATTTCTGTAGTTCCTCTAAAATAATTATATTTTCTTGGTGGTTAGTTTAGATTCCTATTTTTTTTTTTCTGTTTAGGGTGATAACACAATTTTATGAAATAACTTCAGGAAGTGTTCTAGTTCAGAAGGAGGAAATACAGTTAGGATCTCAGCTCAGACTTGTACTTTGACATGAGCCCGAGAGAGGTGAGTTCTTTCCAAGAACTCCAAAGTTTTTCAAGTTTTTTCCAAGTCAGTGCCTATAGATCAGCACTAAGGCACCATCCTATAACAAACTGGTGAGATAATCCAGAACACGCAGAAGACTTGGAGTGGATTTGGGGAACCATAGATCAGATGGTAAGTACATTTGTAATAAATACAAATCCTCCTTCTTAATTAAGTGCTAGTGAAATTAAAATGGTGACTTTGAAATGAAAAAAGAATAAACCCCAAGTGTTTGCAGCTAGGTGGTGCCATAGGTTTAGGCATTCCCAATCAAATTTAGGGATGCTTTATAAGAGGTCTTCCATTCTACACATGATGGTGCATGAAAATAGGCTGTGATCTAGGAGTCAGAAACTGCTTCAGAGGATGGGTTTTGCTGTCTCTAGTACTTCAGGAAAAGTAGTCACTTCAGATTTTTTCCTGTTTACTGACACTCTTAAATCAAATAGAAATTACAAGATCCTATGTGAAGCACCAGGATTTTGATAGGAATGTGTTCCTTACATATAATGAAATATATGAGCTTTTCATCAAACTCGTGCATACAGGTGATAAATATGAAACAAGATCTACAAAAACCACATGACACATAGACTGGAGTTGAATAATACGAAATTCTAGGAGAAATTACAGACACCGAAAATTCAGTTTAATGCTTGGTGTCCTCAGCTAGTAGCATATATGGAAATACATGCTCTAGTCATACCCTCCTGAATACTATATTCAAATTTTATTATTTACCCTTAAATAGTAATCTACTGGTTTCCTTTACTTTTCCTTGACTCCCCTAAACACCTCAAAAATAGGAAGTATTTTGTTATGAAACTCATACAAAAATCTTACATAGCTGGGGAAAATTACAAGCTAAGTATATTTCTAAGACTTATTTTCCAGATGGCATACTTTCAGACCACTCTTAAGCTTCACAGAACTAATTTAGATGAATCTTTCCTAACAATGTAGATTTTGAGATCAATTTCCATTTTTTACATTACTGTGTGGCATAGTATAAATGATACGGATTATAAATGCATTATGACTACATGAACGCATTTGACAGAGCATCACGACTCTGTGCTCACTAGCTTGAACCCAAAAGCACACTATTAGTGCAATGCAGCATTCAGCTAAAGCAGGCAATGTGGTTTTCTTGAATCTCTTTCCATAACACATGCATCTGTCTAAAAGTCTGGTTCATTTTGCCTGTTGCTCCAGTGCTTACTGCAGTTCATTCACATGGTCACAGTACCTTTGGAAGTTGTGCATTAACAGACTGGGAAAGGGGACTCCATCTGAACTGAGTCTCGTCTGCAATTTAGGTGCCAAAAGATTCAGTGAGCTATTGAGTCCATCTTCAAGTGCTACCTGAAAGTTATGTCCCTATTTTGTGCCACAAAAAGGACCTTTATAGTGTCTAACCTTGAAATCACTGAATGGATTAAAATATTTGAGATCCCCCTGCACTTGAAGAGGGGAACCATCACTCACGACTGAATTTCTTAGCTGAATTGCCTTTCCTCTAGTTTATGCATTTCATTCTCTTGGAGAGCTGTGTTCTTTCCTCCTCTTTCTACTTCTTTTATTATCCTCTTCTCTTTGAATCACCACACCATAGAACTGTATCGTCAGCAGAAAAACAATTTAGTTAACTGCAGGTGATCCATTCTTTAGTGCTCAGTACACTCTATACAGTTCAATAAGTACAACTCATATAAGTTACAGTAAGAAGGCTGTTCTATTTATTCTGTGCTCTTTGCTTATTTGTGACTTGATGATACAGTTCTTACAGTGACATTTTCAGTGAAAATGTGTACAGAGAAATTGTATGGAAAATTGCTACCTACTGCTTATCTGCATTGTGTCTTGTTTATTTTTATGCCTCTACCAGTCAAAACTTACCAAATGTAAAGAAATTACTAATGCCATGAGAAACTCCATTATTATTATCATTACAGGGGACCTTAGCCAGACAGGTTAGCAGTAGGAATGAGGAAGGTTTCCATTAATACTTCTCATAATCACCCTTGCAAGCTAATTTGTGACAATCAGGTCTCCTGGTGCCTTACTGTGAGAAGGCTCAATCCAGTGGCTTTTACCTCTGGAGATGTGGTGCATACAAACCTGGGAATGCAGCCCTTCATGTGTCTCAGTAGGATAGGATACGCATCTATGGGCTGTGACAGGCTGCCTTGCCCCTCTTTTCTGTAGCAACTCTGCATAAATTATCTCAGAACACAGTTCAGTGCTGTGCTAGCATCCTGCTGGGCACTCATATAAAAACATCCATCTTTGAGGTGGCAGGCTGATGAAACGTCAAGCAGAGCATATACTGAGCCCTTCTCAGAGCCTCTTCATCACTGTGTAGCCACCAGAGGATGATGCTCTTTTTCTCAGCAGGACTATTTTTCACTGTCATCACACAGCCAGGCTGGTCAGATGGCTGGGTCATTGGTTATACCAGGTCTTTCATGAGACAGTGCTTTCCATGAGCTTTTCCCAGCTGATTCGAAGGAGTCAATTGTACCTGTAAGGCTGTCAGTACAGAGTAAGTCAGTTCAATGTGCTCAAGAAAAAATGGACAGCAAGGACTATGTTCTTTTGTTTTTTCTTGCAAAGAAAAGAACCATCAGGGAAGTCTGATGGTTGGCAATGTGCCCTGTAAACGACCTTCCTTGCTTCTCTAAATTTGATATTAGATTAATTTTAATTCATTTTAATGGATCTGGCCAAATGCATTGAGCCATTTTGGCATAAAAGTAGTCAATTTCCCTGTAGTGCAAATGTCTGGGATATCTGTAAATATTAGTGAGCCTTCAGAGCCAACTTGCAGATACTTGATAGTACATACACTGTTTCTATAAATAATGATACAAGGACTGATTGGAAAGTACATACCTTAAATAAATCAAAAGCAGTCTGTATGTCTGAATGACAGATACTGTTTTTCTCCAGCATTAAAACTTCAAGGAATGACAAACATAACTTCACTCACTCTATCCAGCATTTGGGATTATTATACTCTGCACAGCATAAGCAGAATTGAGAATCGATGGTTCCTTTTTATCACATCTTGCCCACAACACAGAAGTACCTGCCAAGATGACCAAGGCACTTTTATAAAAAAGTAAATTAACTGACAGCAGAATTCCTCATCCTGTACTTCTAGGCAGCAGGAATACAGTAATAGGTAGCAACAAGGTGTTGCACATGATGTCATACCTGTTGTATCCTCCTTGGCCCACAAGGACAAAATCAGCAGTAATGAAGTCTTTGAAAGACTTTCAGGGAATGACTGCTAAGAAGGTAGAATCAATTTCACATTATAGCATTTCAGAAGACCGACAAAACACTGCCAAAGGCAGTTCTTGCTTGAAGGAGGATATGCAAACCCACAAAAACAAACCAGAAAAACTACCTCAAAGAAACAGGTATGGAAAAACTAACAGTTGCTTACATAATAGGATTTGTAAAAAAAGTGACAACTGTTTAATTTGTACAGAGAGTCAGTTTTTCTGCCTCCTCTAAAATATTTCTGGAGCAACAGCAAACGTTCTTTAGTCTTTCTGGCACACCTATTAAGAGTATCTGAAGTTATTTCTCTTAAAAAATCTTTTGTATTTTGTATTTTTCCTTCTACTAAAGCTCTGGATGGATTGTGCAAAAACATCAGGGAATTTTAAACACACATTTTGTAAACATATTTGGAAGTTCCCTCCATATATATTTTATTAATTTTTACTTTATCTCTGCTACCTCAGTGCAAAAAATTTCTCTACCATCATGTGAGAGCTGAAATTTTTTTTTTATCTTTTCATGTCATCGGGTGAAAAAAAATTCTCCTAATCTCCTTGCCTGCCTGGATTTTACTTTCTGCATCTTTCTACCCAATTTAAATTCCATAAAGCACTTGAAATCACATTTACATCAAAGATACTCCACAGGATACGTCTGTATTGTGTTCATGTTCTGTTCATTCATCAAATACTCGCCCACTCCATTTGGAACATACACTATTGAGTTTCTCCTTCCTTTCAAAACATCAGGAGTTAAAGAAAGAGAACCTGCTTTTTAAAGTCCAAATGTTTGTGTGTTTTCGACAAGATACTTCATATTACTTGGATGGTTTCTCCTGTTTACCAGGAAGGTTTGCATCAACTGGAAATGAAAAGAACATCATGCTCCAATGGATTGAGATGGTGATAAAAATTGAAAGAAATATAGAAACAGTAATAAATGGACCCTTCTACCTCTATAATTTGAACAACTCTGTTAGAAGGCTAATGTATTTTCTGTGCCCAAGCCCTGATTAGAATTTTGTTTTAAAGGGAAAACAATAATCAGGTTTGAATGGTTCTTGCTCTTATTTTTTTCCTTTCCTCCCCTACAGGCTCTGTGGAAATAAATTTCAGCATCACATATTTGTATATGGCCTTACCTTCTGACCCCACATTTACATCATGCTATGTTAAATTCCCTGGGATCTGTACACCCTAGAAGTGCAATAATAAGTCAATGTTTTATTTATAAGTGTGGCAAATGCATATACCATTCTATTATCTCAGCTGGGCTGGTTCATTTCATTTTACCTCATTTTCTATGTAACTCTAAAGTTTTGTTTCCATCTACCCTCCAATTTTAGCAGCTGCCTCTAATCACACTCTCTTTTGCTCTAAATTTCCTGTGGATACATAGGAGTCCATAAGAAGCTTATCAGAAGCAGTTGTTTGTGTTCCTATTAGCATTCATATTTTGACAGAATTTTACTTTTAAAAAAGAGGACTGGTCAGTGGGGTTTCAGCTTTGTACTGCATGGAAGTTTTCAAGTTACCTTATAGTGCATCTTCCATCCTTGTCTTGTGGTACTTTATTATTCAAGTCCAAGGATTTTTCTCTGCCTCAGTTGTGATTTTCATTTTTCTGTTATTTATGCAGTAAAAGTAACTCCTGTCATCTGACTGAAACAATCCATAAACTGTTTTAACCTTCCCCTCCTGTGGACTACAATTTTCATCTCCATTTTAGAAGTGGAGAATATCAGCAGAGTGGAGAGCAGAGGACTGCTCCTATAAACCCTTGGGAGGAGGCTCATGTGACCAAATGCATTGATCACGATCCTGTTTTCTTCATAATGGAAACAAGGACCATCAAGAAGACAGTGCACAGAATTTGCTGACTTTTTTAAGAAAAGACTTTCAGTGAGCTCTGGTCAGTAATGAGATGATCAACAAAAGAGACAGCAGAAATGAGAACTACAAGTAAGGGAAAGGAAAAGCCTGCGAATAGCTGGGCTTATTTCAGTTTAATAGAAGAATGGCACAAGAAATGACTACCTGACCTGACAGAATAGGATGAGTGTATTCCAGATTCAGAAAAAAAAACAAGAAGTGCAAAACAGAGTACAATAATTTAAATATATAAAAGCAATCTGTAAGTCAATAATCAGAAGGAAAATACTCATTTTGATGGTCAGAAATGGGATAGCATCATAAATAAATATGTAAATTTAGAGTATTTCCTTATTTCTATGTTAATACACCTGATCTTTTCCTTATGGTTTGTCCCTAGATAAATGGCTGACACTTGCAAAGACATACAAGAGAGAATGTATTTCACTGTCCAGTATTCTAGGAAACACGAGTATCTGACTTAAAATTTCCCTGTCGTAGGAGATCCTCACCCAACACAACTTGAAATGAGTCCCTGTAGAGTCACTTGTTGCATATTTAACTTACACTGTTATCTGTTACCACAATATTCAGGCTGGAAATGTGTGATTACATATTTCAGGCTGGTGTCCCTAATTCATGTAATTCAAAGAAAAAATAAATTGAAAGGATGGAGCAGGGGAAAATATTTTTAGCTGAATACCATTTAGTCTGCTCTGTACTAATCACTCCCTGCTTTTGGTAAGTGACTCATTTTTAACACTGTGCTGCCACAGCCATGTTGCTTCATGCTGTATGTGTCCAGGATCTCACTTGTGTTAGTCATGGAATCCCAGAGAGTGGAAGTGACTGAAATCCAACAATGTTCTCCCTGTAAAATAAGCATTTCTTAATGTATCCAAATATGCAATAAGAAGGGACAAGCTTGATTCTGATGCAAATTCAATGAAATCAAGAAATTACTTCTGTGCAAAACCAGCATGCATCCAGAGCAGGACCTCCGAGCACTAACTGATTATTTCCTCATCAAATCCATGTTCTACAGTACAGTGCATGGCTATTTGGTCACCTCTTGGGTCAGATTCCACTCTAGGGTTAGTTTAGGGTTGTCAGTAGGATTTCAATTTCATACAACTTGAGATGATAAGAATGTAGATTTGCTGACTAATACACATTCTACATCATGTTGTACTTCTTATTGATGTTGAAAACAACCCATAGGACTCTTTTGATTCTATCACATGAGTGTGTGGGTGTGTATGTAACAAACCAAAAACATTCCAACCACCAACTTTCATACAAGTATAACTAGCTGGAAACCATTCTAAGATTGTTTGACTTCTCCTTTAAACTGTTGATGAAACAGACTTCACATTTCTAGACTGCTCAATGTAGCACATTATTAGTCTGTATCATAATATGTAACTCCTTATATTCAATCTAAATCTCCACTTAAAGATATATTTTCTCATTTTCCTGTTGTATATAGAGAGAATATTTTATTCATTATAGAGCTAATATCTCTCTTTATATTTTTCTAAAGAATGCAAAAAATACACATTTTTAAAGATTTCCTCATAGTTATTGTCTCAGCCTGAAATAGTTTCATTTGCCTCCTTTATTCTCTTCATCACAACTACCTTTTTTAAGATTATCAGTGTTTTTGTGATTGCATGTGACATGTTGGATGAATATCATATTTGTTATGAACAACAAATAAAGGACTTGATCACCTCATCTGTCTGTGGTCAGCAGGATTACAAACAGAATGGTGCAATTTTTGTAAGAAAGGAAGAAGGCAGCAGAAGATTTAGAACAGGGATGAAAACACTTCATTATACTTAAAAGCTGTATTCCAAAAATATCTACTATGAAGAGTCACGAGACATGTAAAGTATAAACTGATTTTAATCTCAGTGGCTTTCACTTCCCTAAAAGTATGGGGAATGCATATATTGGTATGGTCTGACAGTGCAGTATCCATCTCTTTTTGCAGTTGTGTGATCTGAAGATCTTGGCTGTGCTATTTAGATATTTGACCTGTTAGATGGTCTCCATTGCACACTAGAGAGATTTTATGAAGGAAGGCCTCTCCTTCACAGACAAACCTGCTACAAAACCTCCATACACGTAAAAAACTAGAATTAAACCTTTTTTCCATTATCTCTAAAGTGTACAGGCCCTTGCTGTTAGGACTAAAAAATAACTTTTAACTTTGGCTATTAAAGTTATCTTGGTGCCAGGGACTGGGAGGGGCATCACTTGTAGGACTGACATCCTTCCACAGCCATGGGAATGAAGTCTGATAAAGTTTTTTTTCTCTCTTAGCTTGTTCACTGCATGAAGGAAAAACACATATTTGTTCTGGATTCTGACCAGGATATGCCTTTCCCAACATCTATAATGGAATTTTAAAAATACATGGATTTGTGTCAGAGGTACCAGTTACCCCTTACATGCACAGGGACTTTCAGGCTTATATATAAGCAGATGATATTGAAGACAGGATGATACTATTACATGCACAGGCAAGACAGCTGGCCTTGCTTTGTCTGAATGATGATGATGTATCTACCCTCACAGTTTGTTGTCTTTCACATAAGGCAGGATTGGCCTTGAGAAACTGGCCTGTTTATCCCACAAGATAACAATGCTTTGAATTTTCATACAGTGCCACATCTGAGGCTTTCAAAGAGCTTTACAAATGATAATCCATTAAGTATCAATGTGAGGCATTCCCTGAGGCAGGTGTTAATTACCTCCATTTCACAGAGCTCAAGCAAAAGAGGCAAGGAGAGATCCAACCACCTTATTTGTAAGGTAACACAGCAAATCAGACCACAATCAGAGGGAGAATAAAACAGTTTTGACATTCAGGTCTGCCACAAAACTCTCTCCCTTTCACCACTTTCGATGATTTTTGTCTTAAAAAAAGATGAAGGGGATGGACTGGTTAGATTTTTTCATGAGGTTACAGAGAGGAGCTGAACAGACTCTTGCCTCGTGGATTAAATCACCCTGAATGTCATCAAGGCTGTGGGGCTAAAAGAAAAAAAACGGGAAAAAGAAAAAAAATGGGAGAAAATTTAATAAATAATTATCTACATTATTTCCCTAATAGATGATGTCGGACTCTATTCTTCACCTGAATCAAGCAGAACATATGTTTGGAGTCAGTCCCTTCACCTGACAACAAGACTGCCATCAAGAAACAATGGCATCCATCTAACCTCTGCTGTGATGACCTTCTAAGGCAATCTCTTTTGATGCAGTTGTACAACATTATGAGCCCTTTCCTAAAATTCCACTTTCCCCGTGCTACTATCAGGAGTTTAATATATTCCAGAGGAGGAAAAAAAAAAACCAGAAGCTTACGCATAATGCAGTTTATGTTTTTACAAGAAAGAAAACAACATAGTTTTAATGAAGAAATGGGTCTTGCTTATTCTTTCCTAGTAGAACCATTGTGAGGTTCTTTTTCTCCAGTGTCTGTTTCCATAATCTTGTGGCAAAGTAGATATACATGTGTGCATACAACTTTCTTTTTCCATCCAAGGACTAAGAAATTGCTGTACGGAGCACCTGTTTGAACCTTCACAGACACATTTTTCAGAACTCTTTACACAGCTCTGTCAGGGATAAAAAGATGATACTTCTTATCTGAAATTATTGGAAACTGATTATCAGAGTATTCAAGTCGGAGTTACAAGAAGAGGACACTAAAATATATCAGTATTAAGGATATGTACAAGCCTTCCTCAGATAACTGCTAAATAGGCATGAATAGTTGTGGGTAGGATAGGTAGAAATACTAATACATCAGTAGAATATTCTTGTTCAGTGATCTTTTAAGGGTTTTTTTTTAAAAACAATTTTGCTAAGTATTCCAGAGGAAGGATACAAACCTTTTTTTTCTGTTTTCATCCTGGCAGGAACATTCAGCATTAAAACACACCTCTTAATAGTGCTATTCTTCATAGTAATTCTGAATGATCTCATTCTTCATTATATCAGTCACTATTTTAAACCTCTGTTTTCCTCAAGTAGCTTTCTTGTGATTGAATTACTAAACACTGCACAGCTAGAATAACTTTTTTCTTTTAGGTCAATGTTTGGATTTATCTTTCTTCATCCTTTTAAGCACTCCTACTGCCCAGAATACTTTCACTTTGAAATTAACTCAAGCACTCTGGTTCACACTGCATTGTGTCTCTGGGTTATTTGGCACCATCCTGGACTCTGTAGCCTGAATGAGATCGATATGTTCCATCTCTCACGTGCTGGTTTTTAACATGAGATCAATCTACTGAAAGAGACATTTAAATTGGAATAACATTTGTTAAAATTACCTGCTGAAAATGCAAATCTACCATCATCTTGGGAATTCAAGGACCTCTATCTTGTTGCACATTATTTCACAGAAAAATCACATCACTGACTTTGCTCTGAAAACAAATTGCTCTTGAGAAAAGTTGTACTAAATTGCTTTTAATAAAGTGGCTCTGGCAGAATTAGCCATCACTACTCAACTTTAATCTGCTTAGCTTTTCCAGACTATTCATTTATTATATACCTTTTTCCAGAACCACCATTTAGATATTTTCACTTTGACAACAACCAAATAGCACAGTATTTGCATGTTGCTGGAAAGCAATAGCCAGCAGCATTCTATATGGAACCCAAATACACCATCCATGACTTCCTTTACATGGAAATCTGTTCTGTCACTGCATGATGCATTTGCTAAGGTGCTCCAAAGGTATTTACATATTAAGCTGTTCACTGTCTGATAAGCACATCGATCATACACTTGTCTTTCCTGTTAGTTTTAGAGGACTTCTGATACACAAATGCAATTGTGGAAAATTCTACATATAAATGGATCAGAACTCTAGCCTCGTTCAGGTGAACTACAGGCATCCCATTGTTGCTGGTGTTACTGAATTCGTTGTAAATCTCACCAGTAGCTGACAGCTTCCCTGCTAGTTGCTATGCATTATTTTGATGATCAGTTCAGTCCAGATCTGCAATATATCTCAGGGGGCTGCTGAGAAAAATAGCATATAATCAAGAAACTGAAGTGTGCCATAATACATAATAGAGACACAAGAGGACAGAACCAAGATTCTGCATACCTCAACCATTTTGCCACTTTCTAATTTCTCAGTGTGAAGTTGCAATTCTAATAAAATGCTTTTCACTTCTTACAGTGTAGAGATCTAATTTACAATCAAGGGAAAATATACTTGTTGCTTTCTCAGTTATGGCATTTAAATCAGAGAGCCTGTGCTTTATTTTGTACTACATTAAAACATAAGGCAGCACTTCAAGGCTGGGGAGAGATCTTAGGATGATGGACATAGAAGCAACAATTGGTTTCCATTTACTTGTCCTCCCTGCTCATCTCTGTTCTATTTCCTTGCACTAAAATGTCTGTTTCTACACATGAGCTGCCTTTCCTTTCCCCTCAGTTTCTTTCAGAATTTTAATTTGTACCCAGAACTCTCTTTCATATATTTACTCAATGCTTGGCACAAAGCTCTGATCTCAGCTGGGCCCTCTGGAAATTTAAATTTTAACTATTGCCTGCAAGATACAGAGTTTAGAAAGAAGCCCCTTGTAGTCTAGCTCTAGGCCAAACATTACCTTTTAAAAAGTGGGTAATAGTCTGCAAAATTATCACGGTTAGCCAAACTATTTACACTTATATGGACAAAAATAAGGATTTGAATGATATGTGTGTGACTGTGAAAGCTACACTTAATCTCCTGTGCTGCTGTACTCAGAGGGACAATTCTTGTGGGAGTGAGCAGCATTTTCATACTGTAAACACTGAATTTTTAATATGTGCCATTAATACAAGGAAAATGGACAGGTGTCTTTGTATCCCATTCTTGACTTTGTATTCCATTTATCACAAGGGTAGTCCTCATTTTTACTGCTCCATTAGAAAAGATGTGATTTATCACTGCTTGTGAATGGAGGAAGAGAGCAAACGATCACATCCCTGCATTCCCCCAGCCAGCCTGGTTCCTATCAGCGTTATCTCATGGTGATAATGAGGGTTGGGCAGCAACTGCAGACCCTGAACTTGTGTGCCTGAGTCCCAAGGGCTGGTCGGGCTTCGAACAGGTGGCACCATTCCCCTGCATCATTCCTCATCCCCTTCTACCTTGTGCTTAGTTCATCCCGGAGCCTCAGGCATGCAGATGCAGTTTTCCCCGTGAACCACTAGATGCCCGGAGATCTCTTTGATTCAACATTTGTATCAACAGTCGAAGCATTTACTAGGGCAAAGAAAGGAGCAGCATCTCAGCTAAGCCATCAGAACAATAGCATGTTCACTGGTGGGGAATATTTTCTAGATTAAAGTAATATCTGCCTTATAAATCTATTCAGTTCAAGCACTGAAAAGGAAAGCAGTATATATCTTAGGGAATTTATCAGTATCTCTGTTGAAAGAAGTTAGATGGCTCCCTAGGGCCATGCTGAAAGAAGCAAAGAAATTATTATTATAGAGATGGAAATCTCTCAATTGACCCAAATAATAGACAGCTCAGCAGAAATACAGAATTTCTGGCAAAGGTATCCTCAGAAGAGCTGAGCACAGTAAGGAGGAGTTAATACAGTCAAATTCTGGTATTATTGCACAGTGGTATAAGCTAAAGTAATGCCACTAATCTCAGTGGCATATTCATGCTTACATCAGTGTTAAATGAAAGCAGAATACGGCTCTTGAAGCACTAGACTTATGCTGGATAAGAGCTCAAGCCCTCAAGGCATGGAGCACTTAAGAACATGCTGGCCTTTAATTAAGTGCAGGGAGACCCTTGCTGTCTAAGGCAGGGCACCCTCCTACTTTAACAAGGAGAAGCTTCTCTGTGGTGTGGCCAAGCCCTTCATCACACAGCAGCACAGAGGGTGGAGGGGCTGTGATTCACTGAGCCTGCCTTGCCAACCGAGGTGATCAGTAGCTACCATACAGCATGCTTGTCCTGCTGCTGAGACAGATCTGAGTTATAGATCTACTTTTTTTTTTTTAATTCATCCTCTGTCTACACAATGGCCACTTTGGGATAGATTTTAGTGAGGTAAGGATCTGAAGCCTGCAATTTCTCAAGAGATTTAAAGATGGTGGGTGATTATTTGTCATATGTACCCTCATTCTTGGTTTAGAGGGTTCTGTCTGAAGTAGTGTGAGCTGACAGAGCTCCTTTGACTTTTTTTAGCTTTCTCATGATCTGGGCACTCTGTTTAATGAAGGAGCATTTATCTTTCATAATAAAGGTGTTTTTACCCTACCCAATTCATCATTTTCCATGCAGTAAGAGAACGTTGAGTGACCCATTTTTTAAAAAGTGGGTCTTTCAGTGATCAATTCTGCTGCCCAAAGATACCCAGAAAATTAATAGCAGAGGTGGAAAGCCAGCAAAACTCTCAGGACTCCTTAACTTTTTTCTTTGAGTGCTACATGACCCTGCTAAATTAGTACTCCTGAAAAAGATTGCCTCATTTTATTCTCTGAGTTCTCTGAAGAGCTCTGTGAAACAGCTCGGGGGATCCTCACTACACAAGAAAACTCTTCTGATAAAATAGGTAAAACTGTTCTCAACGGAACAGTTATTCCTCATTTCTACAAAGGCAGTCATCATATTATACGAAGAAACTTTGTCTCCTTTTTCAAACAAGAATGATGAAATAGACTTATGTGTGCCAAGCTTTAAGGCACCACCTCTTCTCCTCTCTCTTTTTTTCTGAAATTTGCTCTAGGCTGCAGCTTCAGGGGCTTGTAACACCTCACCTTTCTAAGAGACTTCAACAATAAATCTGAGTGGTTTTCTGAATTAGCTAAAAGAGAAGAAACTCAACTAGGTACAACATTGTAAAATCACTGTAATCAGGCTTATATTGTGAGTTTATACATTAGGCTTCCACCCACCTGGATTCTTCTCAAAGTCTGACCTTTCTGAGGGCGAGGGCAAAAGCAGCTTAGTGACCTGAAGAGCGTGTTTTTCTGTCAGTATGTACTGTCTCTTTGAGAAGTGTTGCATTGGAACTGAACTTCTCAGAGGGTGATTAGCTAATTTAGAAATTGCTTTGAGTGCACAGATATTATCTATTTCCTAAAGAATTCTTCATTCTGAATATGAATGCACTGATAATCTGGCTGAGACCTTATACTTTTAACATACAGAGACTGGATGAACTCTATGTCTCTAGAATCATTTAGGTTGGAAAAGACCCTCAAGATTACCACTGCCAAGACCACCTTTCTGGTAGTTGTAGAACATGACAAGTTCTCCAGACTAAACCACCCCAGTTCTCTCAGCTATTTCTCATAAATCCTGTTTTCTAAACTCTTCACTGACTTTGCTCCTCTTCTTTGGCCATGCTCATTTCCTCACCCTCAGGAGTTTAGAAAAAACTGTTCACAACTCTTCCTCCCATCCCCTTAACTTTTCCCCCCAGCTCTACTGGTCTGCTCATTTTTTTTGTTGTTTGTTTTTTTATTTGGTTGGTTTTGTTTTGTTTGTGTTGTTGTTTTTCTTTCTAAATTATTCACCTCCCACAGACGTTTAAGGGAGCTACAAGGCAGAGCAACTTCGTGCTCAAATATCAACATCCTAGCAAATACACTGTTCTGTAAGTGGAACCATCAGCAAGAGCCACAAATAGAGTCTGAAGTCCCAAACTCCCTCTACCTTACCTCTGATTAGAATCACTGCAGTAAAATCTTAGCAGTTCTAACCAAGAAAATCAAATAAATACTCAGCTTTTTCCTGCCCCCTTCGCTCACATGGTGCTGTAGAAGATCATATTGCCATTCTCTTAATAAACCACCTTGCAAAAGATATTGCTGCTTGTGGAGAACCCCATAGACTGTCTAATGGCTCTGATGAGCAGACACCCTACTCAGGTGTTCCTTCTTTAGAATTTCATTTGACTATGGACACCTTTTGTAAGAGCAAAAGCAAAAAGGGGGGTTATTTCAGAGACAGTGTGTTTCTTGCATCAAAAACCCAAAGCTACTAGAAGCAAAAAAAGAGGCAAATTTAATTATATACTCTTTGCCACTAGGAAAAAAAAGTTTGGGTTTTTTATTATATCTCTTCCCTTGTGAAATGAGTCGTCAATATTTATAGATTTTCACTTTCAGAGAAGGAAATGAATCCTTAGACACGCATAGGTATTAATATCAGAATGAGCTGTAATAGTTACTCTGTGTGTCTTTCTATGCCCCCGAAGGTTTGGGCTTCTGCTCCAATGTGAGGTAATGCTGGAATCAGAGCAAGCTGTCATCTTATGATCTGATTTTCTTTTTAAAGGCTTCATTCAGGCTTCAGCCATTGGCATTTAACTCATCCTGGAGAGTGCTGCATTGTGTCCCCTGACTGAGGTCTGGTCAGGCAGAAGCCTTTCTCAGCTGCATTTTTTACACACATCTATGCTTCCTTAATGATGACTTGGTAAGTCTGATATCAATAAATATGAGGACAGAGTCCAAGCTTTTATGTTGGTTGAGAATCACTGAGCAGAACTCCTTACCTGGAAAAAGGAGCATAATGCCCTGCTTTTCTGCACTTTTAATGTCCACAGTAATATATCCTGCATAAAGCATCTTATCCATGCCTGTTCCTTAGCCAGGCATAGCATAGCCATGATCCCAACTTCATGCCAAAGGCACAAAGGAAAGAGCATTTCTGCGTCTCTTTCTAGTGTCCCTACAAAAGGGAAGCAATTAATTTTAAACAAGTATAGGAAAAGCAGTCTTTGAGTATCTAGAAGTACAGGTCCCAAATAATCTTGCAAAGTGATTTTAAAGTGAGTACAAGAGGGTAGGATGAGGATAAATACATTAGAGAGGGAACACTTTAGCAGAACAGCAGGAAAAGAGAGCTGTTAGGTTATGGGATAGTTACCAAGGACTGTGATGGAGGCTCTGCTGCACGTGCCATGTGAAAAATCAGACTGGACAGAGTGTTACTGAGTATACCCCAAGGAACCAGGCTGTCTTTGGAGGGAGCTTGGCTGTCACCTGGTTCATGGTCTGATTTCCTACATGCTTCACATGGCTATTTCTAACACTGACTTTAGGAAGATTTGTGGGTGTTAAATTCTCTGAAAAAATAACAGGTTGTCAATAATCTCATTCCCGTGAGACAGTGTCCACGAAAGAGCTGTTGGACTTTTTTAGTCTTTCAATATGCAAATGATTCATTACTTTACCTGTAGTAGACCATGGTACTGTTTGTGAAGGGCTGCTGTCCCACTGGTTTTTGCTCATATTTGATGTAAAGTACATCAACAGAAGCACCTGGTACCTCCTGGCTCATCTGTATGGTATTGGAACCACCCCCTGCAACTGCCTGAGGATAGTAGAGCTGCCACAAGTGGAAGGGCTGGGTGCACTGCAAAGCCAAGCAGCCCCATGGAGCAAAGAGCAGCAGGGATGCTTTAGTTCTGCAACATTTGTTTTGCCTTTCTGGGCAGGGGATGGCACATGCTGCAGGCATTGTGATGCCAGCACACTGGTTAAATATTTACAGTTCATTTACTAGAGAAACAAGGGAAACTGCAATTATGGTTTATAAGGAAAATTATTTTCCAGCATGCAGGTTAATTTTTAATTGGTCAGATTTCTCCCACTCTTTTCTTTTCCACCAGCTATTGTCCATCTTGAACCTCCATTTTTAATTCCCTTTTAATGTGCTTGACTGACAGGAGAAGGATGGGAGAGGGAGTTAAAAACAATCTCATTAAACACTTTTGCTTCTCTGTGACAAACTTGGTTTTACATAAACCTTCTGCAGCAGATCCCATAGCTTTAAGGACTCACACTGTTTAGATACACTCACTCTGCCACAGAACTCCTCTAAGTTTCAGGCTCCTTGTGGACTGAGCATCATTACTTCCTACCTACATAGTAACAAAAATAAAAAAAATCTGTGATACAGTCAATAAATAAAAAAGCATTACAAATAGGCCAATTTTGGAGCTATTTAAAATATGGGCTGCTGGTGCCCTGCATGGCAATATATATACACAGAGAGCAGGATTTATGATGGTTTCTGTGTACTTTAAATATAATGAAAACAGTCAATTTCACTTTGTTACAGCCTAAATCTATCATGGCAGCTCCTGTTACAGCCTAGTTCCTGTTGCAACACGAATCACTGAAAATGGTACAGGCTGTTTACTAAATGGATTTAGTAAGAGCTTCTAGTATGAACAGTGGTTCTTAAGTTTGTTTTGCTCTTTTTTTTATTTTTAGAATGTCAGTAGATGATACAGTGCTTTAGAATTAAGTTATTGTAAATCAAGGGAATGGATTTCCTCATCTCTCTGTCTATGTATCCTAACATGTATGATTTCACTTCTTCCTTCACAATAGTTCAGTGAAGCAGTTCTGTGGAGACATGGACCCCCTATAAAATGTGCAGTATGTGCTGATCCTGTCTGAAATTAAATTAATTTTACCCTATCTTTCCTTTCTTGCTCCCTGTACCTCCCTCCCCTGAGACGGTGCTGAAAAGCAGATCTGCAGGCTGCAGTACACAGTAGGCAAAAAGGAAAGGCGCTCTTTGGGTGCTACCCAGGAAACGTCTTGATAAAGAATATTTAGTCTGAGCCCCAGAAATACCTTCTGCCTGGTGAAATGTGGATACAGCAGAGTCTCCAAGCACATCCTGGGACCTAAAACTGCAGACTACTGAATGTCTTAACTCTGTGCAGCCCTCACAAAATCATTGCCAATCGAAGAGCAGCAACATTAGCTACTCCTTTTTTGCCTTTTTGAGAACTTCACAAAAGTGGATCCTGTGCCCAAGTGGTGCATACAAAGGGCTTCACTCTAGTGTTTACAGACTGCACTCACAAGTTTTCCTGACAGTGAGAATTACAAAGCAATCCTTCCAGAAAGTCACTGTCGAAAAGGTGTAGGGCTCTGCAGAATAAACCTGGGAGTAGCTTGTGGCAGGTTAGTTGCACTAATCCCCCTGGAAGCTTAAAAGCACTTGTTGAGCAGACATGAGTATATTTCTGCATTAACCAGAGGTGTCAGCCAGGAGAAAGCTTGTGAATCTACTCTCTGCAGCAGAGTGGATTCATGCTGCAGTGCACAGAGGCATACCACAAGTCAGTGTGCCTCAATTGAAGCAACTCATTTGTCTTCATCATCTATGGCTTCTAGATGTCTTCTCTTTAATGTTCCATTTGGTATCAGGAAGAGAAGAGGGCTGCTGTGGGTGTAAGGAAAGAACAGCAATTTTTCTAGCTACTCTCTGCTACTTGACATTACAGATGGCTGAATCTGGTCTTCATAAAGAGAACTTTCCAATCATTTGTAAGGTAAATCTACAGAGAGAGCAAAGCAACCCTTTAGGAAAGTTCTCACACACCCAATCCAGAGGTGTGCCAGCCAGATCTCTCTGAATGGAGGATGACCAATGAGGATGACCATGGTCTGATCACTTTGGCAGTGCATTTAACACTCTTATCTGTGAAATGGGATTCTGCAGAGAGTAATGTAAATGTCTGAAGGATGGACACTTGTAAACAGCACATCTCTCAGGACAGCATCATCCCTATTCAGAACTGGTAAGAAAGACATGAAGATTTCTATGCCTCTTAATTTATGTAGATTATAATGTCTGATTATCAAACATACAAATGTCCTCATCATCTATATAAATACCCAATTCTTTCTTCAGTGATGATAAAATCTTAGGTTTCACAGATTTTCACAGTGTAGCAGATTTCATAGATTCACTTTAATTTCCTTTAAAATGTCTTTCTACAAGAAGTTATGGCCTTTAATGCATTGTGTGTAATTTTTTTGATAAGATGGTTTCCCTGTATTAATTGAAAGTCCAGAGCATCTTCCAAGAACTAACAGTACAAAAACAAATTTTCACAATGCTTCTCCATCATAGATTCTCAGTTTAGGTTAATGGAGAGCTGGCATGCTGATCTAATCCCTGTGCAATTATTCTGTGAAATGAGTTTCTGGGAGGCACTTAGTCAAGGCAGGAGAGCTCCAAACAAGAATCAGGGCTTCGGTCCTGTATTAAATTCCTTTATTCCGTGTGTTACTGAATTTATAAAAGGTGAAATACTCAACTTTTTCCACATGACCAAAACTTCATTGCATTTTTAATTCAATTGTAGCATAGTGTTTCATTTTCAGTTCTCTCTAGGAACAAGAAACCTCAACATTTCTAAATCTGAACACTTTCTTGCAATGACTCAAATGTGTCCTTCATTAAACTGTATTTCCTTTGGGTACTGTAGTGATGCAGATATTTTCTATAGTGAGAGGAGAATGTCTTGCACATCTGTTTTATCTCATTGTCTACACACATTGCAATTTTCCCAATGCTGCTTTTTTTGGTTGCCAGACTGTGTTGATAGAAAATTTCTTCTCAGATCTTCTAGATAATTTTTTGTTTTCCAAGCAGGTGTCCACTGTAACTCATGCTAATTGTCACCCCTGTTGTCAGTTTCAGCACTGAAGGTGATGATTAAGTGGTCAAGAAAGATTAACTCTCAGGTTTTGTGATGATTGCAGTGGGTCTGACTCAGGGGGGCAGGTACAGCTGAGTGGTCAAACTGAATAGTGATTTGAGAGCCAGAGATTTAGGTGGCTTAGGAAGAAAGAGGTGCAGAAAAAAGAAGAAAAAAACCCAAAAAACAATAACAAAAAAACCCCAACCAAACAACAACAAAAAAGCTGTGATAATTAAGGAACTACTAATAGGATAAAAAAACAATAAAAAATCCCCAGTGCATAAATATGATTGAAGGATTGAAGGATGAGACACAAGGATCTACATTTATATAGCCTAGGAAAGAAATAATATAGTTAAAAAACATCAGCATATATATACCTTTATCAGAGCCATGAATATTTACACTATCAAATTAAGAAGAGGTTTATAGGTTTAATGGAAAACCTGTCAGCTGCTGCGAAGTACTACAGAGGAATGGCTGTATAAGCTTGATCATGGAAAGTATTAAATCTAATATCCTCAGATATCTTTACCTGTGCCACTTCCTCCCTCCCCCCTCCACTTCCCCAGTTCTGTGAAAATGTAAAGTGCTGATACAACCACTTTATAATGCTGTTGTCCTCTTTTGAACATCCTGGCTTTATTGCTTAAATACACAAGCCTGTTTTATACTGTCTAGATCAAATGCAAACAGATGATAACAGGAGATACAGTTTTGTCCTTCAAAGCCCTTTCCTGCTGCTTTCCCTTAAGATTAGAGATGTAGTGCAGGGTCATTTTCCCCATGTAAACTAGGTTTGAAGTTACCTTTTTCCCACTGGAAATTTTTGTTTACCATTAGAAATATCTGTGATTTGAACTTCCCTGTCTTTATGATTTACCTAAACAGATTGAAGTGCCATTTTTAAGCTGTTAATAGCATCAACAGAAAGGAGTTGAAGAATGGATAGCCCTGACACCTACAGGATTCAGGGAGGTAAAAATCTTCTGATTCTTCCTACCCACGCTCAAAGTGTAAAGATAATTTGAAAAACCTAAGCACTCAGGGATTCAAGTGTAAAGTCTGAACCTGCAGGTGTACTTTACATAAGTTCTTTTAAGATTCAGGAGTCCATAAAACAAATGGATAATTCTCCTGAATTCTGTGAGACTGCATAACTTGTGGTTTTGTCAAGTCAGTACATCAGGAGACTGAGCTGGGATTTCAGCCACCACATAAAATTGACGTCACTTTCCTATTTTAAGATAGAATGGTTGGAGAATCTGATCTATGCAGACTAAAGGATATTAAAGCTGGAAGGGATTGTTGCTAAGTCCCTCTGACTTGACTTTTTGCACAGCACAAGCCATATGGTTTTCACTTGTTAAATTCTGTATCAATTCCTTAACTCCTACTTGAGGTAAAAAAAAATATTTCAGTAGCAAAAAATAATTTTAGAAGTATCACTGAGGGTGGGGACAGGATTCATCCATGACTCAGAAGTTGGGGCTGTCATCAGAAATGAGAGACAGATGGATTTCTGGCTGAAGCAATAATGTGCAATATCATTGTCAGGCCTGTCCCACCTCTCATCTCTTACAGCTTTTCTCCTGATTCACAGTATCTCCTTTTGTGCAGACATTTTCCTAGTTATGCACAAATGTACTGCTCTGGTTTTGCTATTTACTTTATTCCTCCACTGGCTACATTCTCCATGGTTTCAGATAACTCTATTGCTTAAAATCTCATGACAAAGGTGATGCTTTTGAAGGACTTATCTGACTTCCTTTCTGATTGTTTCTCTTGTTTCCAATACTCACATGCTTCCAGTATTTTATCTTTTAATAATTTAGTAACAACTTGCTAATTACTAACTAGGCTTAATTGAAAAATGGATCAGAGTATTGACTCTTCTATGGATTAAAATTTAGCAAAACCCAGCATAAACCCTGCCATTTGCATATCCATGCAACATTTTGTTGTTTTGTGCAAACTGACAACTGGTAGCTTGTAACTAGAAGCAGGAAATGAGTATCCTTTGCTTTGTCTGACTTGACTTTCATGGATGTAAACTTTTCAGACTTGGATTGTCTCCATGATATCAAGGTGAGGCTTCTTCAGAAATAGTTACCTTTTATTTGGTGAGCAATTATATATATTTTTTTCCTCTAGGTGCATGCTTAAAAATGGTTTCTAAGTCTCCTTCAGTGTTTGTGTTGCACCTGGCTACCTTCAACACAGGCATCAGAAGTGTTAAAGATACCACCCTTCGACAGCATCTCTGGTTAGACTGAAGCATTACTTTCAGAAGGAAAATGCAAATTTTTAGATTTTAAGTATCTTTGATGGAATTACATTTCTTTGGCTTTTAATTTTGTCTGAAGACAGCACCAAGGATTAGTGCATTGGGTGCCAATTGCAAAAGATTTTATATTATTTGATAGGCAGCAAGATAAATGCCCAAGCTGCCTAGAATAGGGAGATATTCTGTACTTATTTTAAATGAAAAAGAAAGAAATCACACTTTGGTTGGTGTCAGTTTTCCTCCTCTTCTTACCTGATAGAGCTTTATCTGTCAATGCTCTTCAGCCTCAAGTTTGCCTTTTGTCTGTTGGAGTGCTGCATTATGCTAAGTTTCCAAGTTTTGAAGTACTCATATTCCATCTACAATATGTTAATTTTGCACAACTTGAATCTGGGAAAAATTACATCTTCAGTCCTCATGTCAAATCTTCATAAATCCAGGTTTGGTATTCCTAAACAGAATATAGTGTTTATCTCACACTAACCTTTTCTTTCTAGGGTTTTTTCCCCTAAAATACTTACCTAAACTCTGCTGACAAAGCATGGCACTTTTGAGTCCATTGATTTACCTTATCCTTTTGCTAAACTGAATAGAGAAAAGTGATAAATTTCAAGAAATTGAAACATTTCCAGTGATACAGAAGACCACAACTGTTTTCAAATGTTGCTCTTTAATATCTGGAGAGAATATCCATTTACAAAGTTTGTATGATGTAATCATATAGGAAGCTCCTGAAATTTTTTTCATTAGTGCTAACACATAAGGATATGAACTCCTAAATTACTCCTAAACATGAACTCCTAAATCCCAGAGGAATCAGGAGGGGCTGACCAGATAATCACTTTCTGTCTCTTTGACCACAATTGTTTAACACCTGAAATACAATGTCCTGATTTGATGTCTGAAGGTGAATGGTAAATTCTAGGATTCAGTATTTCTGCTTATTGATCAGATAGCCTTGCAGAACAATATGTATGGCAGCTCTTCCTTCTGTGACCCAGAGCTGGAGCGTCCTACCTCACTGTAATTATTTTTTTCCAAATAACCTTTTTTCCATTACATCTGAGGTACTTCAGCTATGTCTTAAAAACCTGGTGGAAGAACACTTACTGCAAGTGTTTTTTATTTTATTCCTTTTAGTTTACGCTTTCATAGAATCTCTATCTGCAATTTTGAGAAAGAATTCCATGCAAATTTTAAACGTCTTTCAGCTTCCTACATTAAAAAAAAAAAAGGACTCTGCTGCTTTATCCCAAGAAATAAAATCTGGAACTGTTGACAGAATTTTTTTCTGTTTCATTCAAACCTACTGCTGCAGTTGAATATGGATCACTTAGCTAGGAAGATATAAAAAATTTATTGTTTTTCTCCTTCATGGTTTTCTCAGGAAATTATGAGGTCTATGACATTTATTTTAAAAATACATGTCAGGTTTCTTGCATTTTGGGATAACTAAATTTTGGCCTTCAACCTTGATGGTAGTGAAGTAAAGATGCTGTAACAAGTCCAGGTCTAGTCTAGGGGAAATCAGCTGAGTTGTAGTACAAAAACAGAAGCTGGGCTAGAGGTTCCTGTGTGAGACAGGATAAGCACAGTAGGGTTTTCAGTTTGCAGAAGAGATGGTCAAAGAGGAATTTGGTAGAGCTCTACACATCTTCCAATAGTGTAGAAGAAATAGTATGCAGTGAAAGAATCAGGTGGATGTTTTTAAATTAAGAAATTAAAAGGAGAGTATTTTTTCATACAATCAAACTGAAAAATTTCAGATTGTTGCAGGGCCCCAAATTATAAATTGGTTCAGGAAAAAATAGACATATTCATGGAAGACAAGTCCACTGAAGCCTACAAAGTTCAAAGATAGGTACAATCTCTGTCTCAGGACATCTCTAAACTAGACTTTTTAGATTGTTAAATCTTGGATGTTATAGTAAGGAAGTGTCACTGTAGACTTTTCTTAATCTTATACATTTTTGCAAATTTGTACTATTGGTGAGTGATTTGTCATGGTTGGTTATGGTCAGAATGATATTCTTATTTTCTGAAAAAATATGCGAAGTTTGAATTTTTACAGGCTGATTCAGTGTAGCTGGAGTAATGCTCTTCTGTGCTATTTTATTTCCTCAGTCATGAGCAGATTGGCTACCAACAAAAAAAAACTGGTGAAAGCTATTTTTTCCTAAAGAAACAAGTTGGAAAAAAAAACAAACCCAAAACCAGAAAGTAAGAAAGAAAGAAAAAAAAAAAAAGAAGGAAAGAGAAAACATGAGTGAAATGCAACCCCAGAAGTAGCAGCAAGTCCAGCATGTTGCCAGGGAAGCTTCACGATGTGAATAATAAATCCAGAATATAAGATGAGGGAGAGATACAGAGGAAGTGCTGCATTGAACAATCTGGCTGCTGATGCTCTAAAAAACATCAGTGTGCTCAGCAGTAGCTTTAGCGGTTTTTTGCCAAAATTTGGAATCAGATAGGACAGGAGAACACATAAATTTTGCATAAGATGGTATGGGATTTTAACCCTTCTCTGCTTACACCTTAAACACTGATTTCTCTAAAGATTAAAAAAAATCTTGTTTATGCTTTAGAGACCTGCAAGACACTTTTGGTTTTAATTTTAACTGATGGCAACTGGGAATTACCTCCAGATATCTTGCTTGGTATTAGAGTTGTCTAATAGTTTAGATGTATGAACAAAGTAACATTGCTAACTGGTTATTGTGCATCAGCTACTGCAGTAATTGCTTCTATGCTTCCTTTTAGCCTGGAGCAGATGAAAAATAGTTCAACTTAGCTGAGATCCTGCTGAAATAAAGTTAAAATAGTTCTTAAGCCAACACCAGAAGATAACATCCTGCAGGAAGCCTGTTCTATATTCCACCCATAACACCCACATATTCCACTCAGCCTAGAGTTGGGCAGCAGGTCTCACAAGAGCAGAGACACAACTATTGAGAGCTCTACCATTCCCATCAATTTGATAGCCAAGGAATGGGATTCAGTTATCCTGATTATGGATCCAGTCATACAATAAGGTCTTACTCGTAAGAGTTATAGGACTGGCGTTCTAAGATAAGGAGGGAGGGCATTCTAGAAAAGTGGTCTATCTCTGCAAAAAGCTTCTATCAGAAATACTTCAGAGCATATTTGGGAGTACTCAAGGACTGTAATTGTATCTTTGTAGGCTGATCTGAAGAAACAACCGTCTGTTTTTTAGGCTGGCTGACTTAGCACCCCTTTGTATTTTCAGCTGCAAGGTGCTGGGGTACTACAGAGCAGGATGATGCAAATTTTTTTTCTCTCTTTTTAGCTATTAATGACCTAATACAAACTATAAAAAATGCGTCCAGATATCAGGGTGATAAGTGCCTTAAAAGCTCTTGTAGTGATAAATAATTCAGACCACGTTCTTCACAAAGCCTTTACAGTATATTAACCAGAAACTTACATAAGCACTGAAACCTACATTACACATGCATATGCATAAGCAAAAGGTAATGAGTAAATGAAGAAATGCACCTGCATTTCAGAAAAAAAACAAAACTTCTACATTCTCCTTGTTCCATCATTTGTTCACCACTCTCTACTCCCTTCACTCCAAACAAAATAAGTCAAATCAAAGCTCCAATTCAGTTTAGTAAATAAGTGTTCATATATGGTAATAGTACATAATAGCAGTGTTTTGTGGAAAATACTGCTCATGGCTGAGGATATTCTGTTTAACAGATTTTTAGACAAACTGGGCATTTTTAAGTGTCAGAAATATGTATATTGGAACAGAGTGCTTATATTAAAAAACAAAAAAACAAAAAAACAAAAAAAACAAAAAAAACACAAAAAACCACCAGAAAAACCAAAAAACAAAACCAACAAGAACGACAAACTAAACCCCAAATCCCAGCCAAGCAAATGAAACCCCAAAAAACTCGATCAAAAAAACCCCAAACCCAACCCAAATCTATTGGGTTCTTTGGGTGTAGTATTCATCTGAGGAAATCAGAGCTCTTGGACAATGAAAGGAGTTGCCATTCCAAGGAGCTTCATAATCTTCAAATGGATTGGGTACTACTGAAGTCCCGTGCCTATCTTCAAAATGTTTAAATCACAGAACTCTGATTAGAATTAGACACCTGGCCACTAGGAATGGATTACTGGCTATTACCTTGTGCTCATCTATTTCTGTGTCCATTTAGACACATGAAAATTTCTGTATGTCTCCACATGTATGGAAAAACTGCACTTTGCAAAAATAATTAAATATTCACTGAGTCTGAAAGTAATAACACTTAATTCCACAGACATAAATCTGAGCGATTTATAAGAGTACAGAAGTTCAGGTCATGAACCTAGTGATTTTCCTTCTACACTGTATTGGAAAAATAGAATGTATATGGATGAGGGTTTTCTAAAGAACACAAAATATCCTTTGAGAATGATTTTCCTGTCTGTGTGCTTCTATTCATTGTCTACATACTGGCTCATTCCTACAAACATCTATTATCTCTAAACAGCCTATGTTTTTCTGACTGCCAACTAGTAAAAGCTGCATATTTACAGCAGTTTGAAAAAATATCCCCCATCAATCTTAATTCTGATTAAAAAGATTTTACATGGAATGCAGGAAGAAAGATACCCCTACATGCATATACACACCCACTCCTTTTTAAGTTGCTGGAATTCTGCAGGGACTGAGAATTTTGAATTTGTGCGAAGGAGTCTGTGACACACCTTCAGCCTATAATGAACTGAAAGTGAGATCACCTCCTGCCACAGCCTGGTAAATAGCTGCAGATGGCTTTTCAGCTATTGTCCTAGGGTGACTTTATGATGCTTGTATCCCAAATAATCTGTTTTGCTTATGCTGGATATTGATATTTGCTTTTAAAACTAGATCTGAGAGTGAAGAGAGGGAGAAGAAGAAGTGGTGGAATTTTTTTCCATGCTGTGTTCAAAACACAGAGATAGGAGTGCAGCTCTCTCCAAGCTGGTGGCTGTGCACTCTGAGTTGTCGGCTTTTGCTGAGAGAGAGAGAGAGAGACAGAAGGAGTTTTTCTTTGCTTTTTTCACTGCTTTTCCTCATTAGCTATGGCAAGAAAGCTTTTCCCTGGGCTGTGCCTTCTTCTCCTGGGACTGTTCAGTTTCTCTCTGGTCCAGGACATCTGGAGAATTGCCTGGGGGGTGCCCAAGCTGCACACTGAGCCTGACACACTGAGCCTGAGCTCTGGAGAGGCTGAGAGACTGAATAGACTCACAGAAGGACTCTTTCTGAATTTGCCATCTTTTCAGAACAGTGAGAGGTTTTATTGTTTAATAAATTGTTGCAGCAATTTTGCTGCAGCCCAGGAAAGACCTGGATCTGGTGGAGAGAGTCCAGATAAGGGCCAAATACTCTGAGCATTTTCTGAGCAAGCTTCAGTGGATGATTTTAGCAGGCTGTAATTTAATGAGTCAAATCTATGTTTTACCTTTTTGTAAGATTAATCTTTTCACAGCAATGTGGTCAGAGACACATTTGTTCCAAAAGCATCAAGGCAAAGATCTGACTCATGCTGTTCATGCAGATGTATTGCAGAGAAGAAACCAGCTCAGAGATCTGAGAGAAAATGCCAGATGCAGTGGGCTGTGACCATTTCACTTGCCCTGCATGTGCTGTAGGATCAGTCATGCAATTCACTTCCCATTGGTTTCTCCTTGGAACTTTCTCAAGATTCATTCTTTTCCTGAAAGAAAAAAAAATATATTTAATAATTGTTCAGTTCTCCCCCTAGAGTTTTTCTAGCTTTTTATTTCTAGCTTTTTATTAGGAAATTTATTAGTCCCCAAGATCACAGTGCAGCATTCTAGGCACATCTTCCCTCAGCTGAGAAAAAGCTTGTGAGGTCAATTCACTTAAGAGAATTAACATGACAATTCAAATGCTTCTTCAAGCCACAATCAAAACTACTTTATGAGTTGTTCTCTTGTTAAATGGAGATAAATAGAGCTTTTCTGCTGACATTCATTTCTGGAATGTTTTGTGACCAATGTGTGAGAGTGGATTATGTGTCAAGTCCAGTTTTAGCAAAAAGTTGTAGAAAGCATATTTCAGCCATGTAAAGGACTCCTGTAAGGTCACTTCAAACTAACTCAAACCAACAAGGATAAGGACAGGTATTTGGAGATGAAGCAAACCCTAGACAAATATGTCTATGGGTATTTCTTATTGCAGATGATGCAGACCTCCACCTGGAATAATAAAACAGGAATAGTAGACTCAAATCAAGATTAAAATATTCACTGTGTTCAATATATTTGTGTTTTCTAGAAAACCATATGATAACATAAAACTGCTCTCAGGTCACATTTTGGGGGGAAGGGGACATGTAGAAATCCAAACACAGGCTAGATAGCTGTTGTTAGTCATGAGAGTCATCTAATTTAATTTAAACCTCCTAAAAGTTCTGTGTCTAGGCTAGTCATCCAAGGCAGGACTCAACTAACCAGCTGTTAACTCCTACACTCTGCTATAAAGGGAACATGGGCTGACTAGCTCAGAAATGAACACCTACACTGTAGACTTTGAAAGGTAAGCAAGGTAAAGCTCAAAGCCAGTCTTTTTATGCAATCAGTGGAAAAAGAGAAGGACGTTTTCAGGTGGCTTTCTTGGTGATTTCTAACTTGCTCCTGTACGAAGCAAAGCAACTGAGTCCCCAGGCAGGTGCAAAGGAGAGCTCATTCATTGCAAAACCAGGATTTTAAAGCAGTTAGCTGGTTATCAGTTTACATAGTTTTAAGGCACAACAAGCCCAGGTCAACCAACCACCATACACCACGATGTGGACATGTGGCAGTCACACAGCAAATTTCTCACGTCTCCTACATCTCTGTTCCATCTGAATCACTCTCACATAGTTCCCTTCTACTTAGCCTAAGTAGCCATGATTTTACAAGAGTAACAAGGCCCTTATTTTATAAGGATTTACCTATATGCAGCCTGTTCCCCCACTTCAGTTTGAGAAGAGGTTTTCTGTCTTGAGTGTGTTTTAATGGAACAGCAAAAGGAACATCCCCAACATAGAGGTAATTTCAAATGAAAATTCGAAAAAGTCACCTTTATAGACCCCACAGAACTAAAGTTTTCTTGGGAATGAACAAAGTTTCTTGACTGAAACTTTAAAAAATGGGTTTATCATGGATTCCAGGTTAGAAGGAATTTCAGGAGATCTCTAGTCTAAACTCCTGCTCCAAGGAAACTCAGGCATTAGATCAGGCTGGTTTTCTAAGGGTTTTTTTCAGTATGATCTTAAGCATATCCAAGGACAGAGACTGCATAACCTCTTCTCTGGTTGGCTGTCCTCATTGTGAAAAAGTGTTTTCTTACATCCAATTTGGATTTCCCTTGTTTAAATTTGTACCTATTGTCTGTCATCCTTTCATCATCCAACACTATGAAAAAGTTTTTTATATATCTCCTCATAGGTCATAGCAAGCTGCTGCACCTGTCCACAAAGTCTTCCTTCTCCAAAGAACAAGCCTCCTCACTTCAGTCTCTCCTAACAGGACAAGCACTCCTGCTCCTGAGCATCTTGGTGGTCCCAGTGAACTACTTTCAGTTTCTTGGTATCTCTCCTGTATTGGGGGCCCAAAGTTGGATGCAGTAGCTTAGATATAATATCATGGTTGATGAATAAAGGAAAAAAAAAAATCATATCCTCAACCTTCTGGCTGTGCTGTTAATATAGCCCAGGGTCCTATTGGCCTTCTCTGCTGCCAAGGCACACTGCAGGCTCATACCCATCTCATTCTTTGCCTGAATACTCAGACTGTTTTCTGCAGAGCTGATGCCCAGCCCATCAGTCCCCAGCCTGTACCACTATAGGTGTCTTTTCTTTCCTGTAGCAAAACTTTGCATTTGTCCTTATTACATTTCCTGTGTGGATATTCCTCCAGATTCTCTATGTCCCTCAGGATGGAAGTCCAGCCCTCATTCATTTAAATTTTTCCTAACAAGCTATTGTAATTTAAAAACCTCATGATTGTTATCCACCTCACTTCCTTCAGGACACTAATAAAGCTTTAGGGCAAATCTTCAGGATAATAAATTTCACCTGTGACTGTCAAAGTTCACAAAAGTTGTAAGAGACTGAGAACTGGGTCTCAGCATCAAGCAAATCTAATTTTATAAGATATGTCCAGACATGCCTATTTTTACTTCATGTTTTCACCCAGGATTTTCATTGCAGGCGTGTGAAAGCATAGCATCTTTCAAAACAATGTAACTTCCCAAAGAATAAATTGCGTTTTTTCTGTGGAAGACAAGCATCTGTTGTGAATTATAGCAGTTAATAACATAGAATGGTATAGGAGATACAAAGGGTATACAAATACATAGGAAAAAATGATGACTACCACACGTAATAGAAAATAAAAGAATAATATTATATGTAGAAGAAATTCTTCTTCTTATACAGGATTATTTTTCATGTTGAGGAACATGTTTGCTTTGGTCAACACTTTGGTGTTTTAATGACAAGTAATCTGTCACAGCCCTCCCCTTGCTGGCTTGAAGCCCTGGTGCATTAGGCAGTGCTCCACTGCTCTCTGTGTGCTGGACATTTCTACCTGCAAAGTGCTACTGCTAATTCCTTCCCTAGGCTGTCATCAAGAATTTGTCAGCCAAACTGTGAACAAGCTTCACCCCATTTATTTGGTAAGTTATTGTATGGAATCACAGTGCTGTGTAGTGATACATCACTAACAAACCTTTAAAAGTTACTTGTGGGATCTCTCCAGGCATACATTGTTAATGAGTTGAAAAGGTCTCAGATTACAGATCTGTCCACTAAAGGGTTGAAACTCCTCTTAGTGCTTGATAGTAACATCAAGGAGTTACCAAGAAGGCAAATTTGGTGTAATAAATAGATATTGGAAAGAGAAGAGCTATAATGCATATACAAAAATATTTTAAGATTTCTCCTTCTATTCTTGCTTTCTCCTAGTCCTCTGGCTGTCACTACTAACTAAAGACTGATTGCCATGACTCTTCTCCATCCATCCTGCTCTCTGTCTAGTTAGAGAGGCAAGGCATCTGTGACCTAATTAACTTTCTCAGAGCAAAACATTTGCACCACTATCCTTGCTCTGAAATCAAGTCCTTGAGAATGTAATGTCTCTTTCTTGGTATCTCTCAGCAGATTACTGGTTTACTGGCAATCAAATCTTCTCATTTCTCATTAAAATGAATGCCCTGAGAATTCATTTTAATCTCTCTCTCTTTGAAGAAAATATCAGAGCAGAACAGGTGATTTTATCATAGACAAGTTACTTGTTTGGTAAGAGACCTTCAGTCTGACTGAGTGAAAGCAAGATCAAGGCTGCCTGGCCCAGGTAACACTTGGCTTGTGTACTACTAGAAACTGCAGATCCAACAGGATTGATCAGAGGGTTTTTATGCCTGTTCTGCTGCAGAACTTAGCCTCTATCATGAAGACTCAAGGCTGAGAAGCTGCATGAGCCATATCAGTGCTGTGGCTTGGACCACTGAGTGCTGAGGACCCCCTTCTCCTGAAATGGGACCCTGTGCTGGAAAATGGCAAAGCTCTGAGTGTGGATTAGCACACAACTGCTTTCCTTAGTGTTTTGGTATGTCTTGGGCAGACAAGATGATCTGGGACAGGCCAGGTGTGTTAGAGAACACTCCAGGTTGCATTTAACCATATGAAGAGTCAAGCTTGGGAACTTTCATATTTTAGATTGACCCTTGGTACACCAGTAGCTGTGGTTATTCACAGAAAAAAGAATTCAATAGCTGAAAAGTTCTCAGATTTCTTGTCTCCTGTACTTTATTATTATGGAGCAGACCAGAGGAGAGAAAGTAGCAGAAAGGTAGGGATTGCAAATACTTGGATATTATATCCTGCAATTTAGCTTAAATTGGCAATTTACCAATGTGAATACCCCCAAGTGGGCTTTAATGCTGGAGTGGGTGGTTTAATTAGCACTATGCTCCCATTTATAATTAGATTTCTGTTAGTTCAGTTTGAAGCATGATTTCATAATACAAAATTATTTTTAAAAATCCTGTGGGGATATTCCTGGTAAATTAATACTGTGGACTTTGATGAACTGATGCTTTTAATAGACTGTGGTATTTGCAAAGAATCTAAATCAAAGCAATAACACTACCATCCTATAAAAGTCACTGCCACAGGATAATAAATCCTGAGGTGAGAGGGAAGAAAAGTCATAGGATTATCCAAGGAAAATCTAGAATATGTGCTTATCTATTTCACCTTGGAGAACTGAAAAATTTTAAATTTGGTCAGGAATTATTTTTTTTGTAATAGAGTAATATTAAGTTTGAAACAAAATTTTATGTTCATATTCTCCAAATAGATAAATAGATTTTTAATGTCAAATAAGGATATGTCCATGAATTCAAAGCATAGAAACTAGGAATAAAAATGACAAGTGGAATAAATTCTACACATCCTAGTATGCTGTTTGCCTTCAACAAACACTGTGTTTAAACCCTTCTTCATCTGTTCTATGTTATGGGAATATTTTCCTTTTTATTTTCATCTTTTTTATGATGGTTGTAGGACAAGGGTTACCTATAGAATGATACATCTTTGTAGAAGGACCACAGAAAAAATAGCGATGATTTTAATAGAGTGCAAGGGCAAATTCATCTTTGTGCAAGGGGCAGTGTTGGAGTGAACCCCTCAGATGAAATGAGCTGAAGGAGAAGTAATAGCTGCAGTGTGCACAAGTGAATGTTTGATGAGAAGTCTTTGCTCAGTGTGAGATGCTGTATCTGGAGGAGATACTGCCTTACTTTACTAGTAAATACATGGATCTGATCCAGGAATGATGCAACCAGTTGCTTTGCTTCAAGAGGAAAAGGGGGCAACTAGCAGCTTTCCTCTCCACCCTAAGGACAAGCTGAAGTCAGGAATCTCATGGAGAAAAGCTGGAGCTTATTCTTTTCTTCAAGAAAGAACCCAGGCCAGAAGTGAGGTCTAATGGGAAAAGCTGAAGGAGGGGCAAGTCTTGAGTCTACTTTACTCCTCTTTTCCCAGAAAAGGTACTATTGAAAGGCATCTTTTTAGGATGGATTCCTTCTCCAATGCAAGAAACCTTACAAGCACAGCCAGGTTCCTGTCTTCCAGGCACTCCCCACCTGGCCATTCTTGCTAACATCACCACCATGGACAGGCAAGCATTACCTGTAGCTCTGTGTCAATCTGAAAGCAAGACAACCATAGGTTTGGTAGGAAAACCAGTCTTTTTTTTTTTTTTTTTTTTGGTTGCTTTCAGCCTTGAGCAGATTTAGCAGTGTGAACGGTCACATGGCATTTCATCAGGTAAATTAGTCTGTATTTCATTTTTTGGAGACAGAAAAAAAGAAAATGTCAAGGAGAAGAGAAAGTATAGAAGAGCAAGATATATTGTGTATTTTCATTAGCTATTAACAGTTTACTTGGCATTTTTGTAAAACATTTGTAGAGATGCAATGAGGAAAACACACATGGCCAAGACTATGGGTAACTGAGCATTTTCTATCACTTGTTTTATTTTACTAAAAATAATTTTAGTTAAAAGGAGCAGGGGGAACCATTTCTTAATGTGGCATGAAAAAAAGGACTGATTAGTCTTTGCAGATTAGGTGGTCATAAATAGTAATATAAATGCTAACTAGTTATTTAAGAAATATTAAAACAAATATTGAATTTCTCTCTATGTTCTTTATCCTCCAGAAGAAAAACCTTATCTCTTGTTTCTTTCTTTTTTACTGAATAGTTCGATTAACTATGTATTCCCAGTGCCATTATATATATTTGAGCCATTGTTGCTCAACTGATGATATTTTAATGAACATAACCATTTCAAAGAAAATCACTGCTTTCTGCAGCCACACTGGGACTACAATGTGGTTCAAAAGATTTAGATAAATATTAGAGAGCTCTTCAGACTTGCAGAAGCTGTTCTTAATTATGTTACAACCTCTATCACATTTGTGATAACAGAAGGTATTGGCCCATACAGGCTTGAACTTAGTGGCAGATGCTCAGTTGTCATAAATTCTGACCCATAACCTGCAAAAATGTCTGTGTCATAGCTGTTGTATTAGTTCCTTGCCTTTTGCTGACCTGACTGCTGGGTCACTAGCATATATTTAAAACTAAAAGTGCAATTTCATGTAAATCTTGTACAGTAAATCCATGCAGACCAGGTAAATTAAGCTTTCAGCTCAGTGCCTTGGAGTAATCAAATCCCACTTACATAGGCCTAATTAATAGATAAATAAATTCCAAGGACTGAAAGGATATTATGATTATTTCACCTGATCTTCTGCCTGTAAGAGACCTTGTGGATTTCTGGAGTTAATTGTTTATTTCCCAGATAATTTGAAAGTTTTTATCATCTGTTTTAATGCAAAACCCTATGGTAATTTCTTAACCTTAGAATTCCTTAACCTTAAATAATTCATAAGACTTTTCTGCCATTCATTTCTTAAACATGTCTCTCAGTTTTCTACAAGAAAGCTTGCTATTTCTTAATTACCATAGCATATGCCTTCTTGATTTTTTATAGCAGTAATCTGATTTCAAAAGTTCCATGTCATATCATACCTTTTGAAATCAAACTGAAATACATCTTAACGACTGTGCTTATGTGCTTTTCATTTTTCTAAGTTCTGATGAACACAATGTGTCATTTTGTTTAAGTATCCTCTTTAAATCTGCCAGTTTTCCAAGACTCATTAAAAATCAATAAAGAGAGAACTTCTTAGTTTTCAGATCCTGTGCATAGCAACTATATAGGTGTGCTGATTTAAATATATTTAGTTGTAGCAGCTCTTTATATAGTCTTGCATTGATGGCAGAAAGGAAGATACTGAAAAACCACCAGGTGCTGAGAACAGAATATATTACCTGTTTTTTCCAAGCAGAGAACAGAAATGTCTATTGAATGTATGTGTCCCTTTCATCTTTTTATCATTGGCCTTACTTTTATTGGGTAGGAATAAGCCAGGGCTACATTCATGTTCTTTTTGTTGTTAAATGCTCTTTCTGATCTGCTAAATTTCTCCATCTAGAAGATATTCCCTTGATATCCTGTTCCTCCCCCTATCTCTTTTCTGTAATTGCTAATATCTGTCTGAAATATATTCATTGCTATCAACTTTTTTCATTCTGTATTAATGTCATCTTTGTAGCTCCTTTCTCTAAGTCAGATTGGTGTTAATTGGTTGGTTAATTTCTTTTAAACTATGGTGAATAGAAGCACCACTGTGACAGAGACTAGTAGTTCAGGAAAACTGCTGGATTGGAGTTTGGTTAAAATTAGCTCTACAAATGTGGATTCTGCTCAAATTGTGACAAAACAGTAGAATTTCATTCTTATCTGCCTGTGATTCTTGTGCTTTAAGCTTTTAACTACCAGGGCACCCGTGGAGCAGTGCACCCAGGAAATCATTATTTTGTGGTGTTTTCCAAAAACATGGCTTGCTAATTCAAAGCATATCCAGTGAACTTTTTCAGTTCCCTGGAAAAAATTCATTCTCTTAGAATTCAACTGATTAATATTTTCTGAAAACTAATTAACATTTTGTCACCTGACTGAACAGGTCAATTCCATTAGGACACCTTCCCTTTTAATGACAAGGTAGAAGAAATTATATAGTATTTGACTTTATGAATGTATGAGAAAGTAATAAATATTATGCTGGCATTAAGACTATGCATTTAATAAGTATCTCACCGTCATGTTTACTGCTCTGTGGCAATATAAAATTTATTTAAATGTCCCTCTAAATTGCTGTTGAAATATTTGTATTGTGTTTGTTAGAAGGATCTGCTTGCTTTATTTCACAGATGTCTTTATGTATGGAATTCACAGCTGAAGTTTCTGATTCAGTGTCACTCTCTTACAGAGTACTCACAGGCAGAGGCTGTGTTTCCTACACATTGCCATAAAGGACTTTGTTGCTGTTGAACATTTTAATGGTAGTTATCTATAGATAACTATTGCAATATCCTTTAACGTCTTTCAAAAGTGACAAAATTGGGAAGGTTCTAAGTTAGTAACAACAACAACAACAACAACTACTACTACTACTACTAATAATAATAATGTGCCTAGAAATTGAAGAGATGTTGCCTATTGGTTATAAAATAGTGAATAATGACAGTGAGTTTTCAGGTGAGTGGAAGTCCAAGCTGTGGCATTCAGAACCACATTCTAGGTCTGAAGAGGTTCCAGGGATAGAAAGAACCTCTCTACAAATACTGTATGAATGGTGTGCTTAAATTTAGCTATTCCAAATGTCAGATGTTTATCTGGTAAAAAATCATTGTATCTTCTGGAAAGATGTAATCCTTTCTGGAGACACTAATTCAAATTGTTGACAAAAATGTCATTGATGTTTTAAGCATTTTTTGACAGATTATTTTCATCTGGGTTTTTTATGCATCTTTAGCCTAATGCAGTTCCTCCTGGCACAGTTTCTCTCCATATATTTGCAAATTATACCAGAAAATATTGAAATTGTGCTAAAGTTGAGTGCAATGGAAGAGTGTGAGGAAAACAGCTAATGCAAAGTAACTTAATGCAAAGTAATTTGGGGAGCAAAGCTTTGCTAGCTAGGAAAATGATAAAAGGAAAAAGCAAGAAATCTTATTTCAGCCAAGCTCATTTCTCTGTGCATGATTTAATTCCAGCATAATGTTAGAGAACCATAACAGATAATCAATACCCGCAGTGCGTCCCTTCAGTACTTGCAAATGGCTCACACACTATTCCATGTCCTGAAAGCTAAATCTGAAATTCAGACATAGTGAGTGACTCAGGCTTTGGGGACTGACTATTGGTGGGGGAAAAAAGGGGATCCAGTGAGCATATAAGGGCATTGTAGAATCAGTGTGCTCTTCCCTCCAGGATTAGTATTTAGAAAAGTAAAGCAATATAGTGCAATATAGCCAGAAATGGAACCAGAATCTCTCCAGGTGCTTGTCTAGTTCAGACACTTTCCAAATATTTGTAAATACTTTCAGGGAACACTGGACTGCTCTTTGTCTTGTTATCCCATTGCAAACACACACTTTGAAAGATGTGTGATGCAGAGGCTACTGTGAGGCATGCAGTTTTAAGGAGGGTAGGTGATCTATGCCAGGGTTGAAGATCATGTTTTTTGTCCATTTTCAGCATTTACTGCATGAGGCTTGTTCAAGCTGATAATAGATTTTATGACTAAAAGTTACCACTTTTCCATTCTTGAAATTCCTGTATTTCTCTGGGTATAGATACAAATGGTATCTTCATCTTGTGTAGTCAATGGCTGAGGACAATCCCACCAATGTCATGGGAAAAGAACAAGGTCTTCTGTTTGTAGAAAATGTATTTATTTGCATGAATTCATTCCCCTTAATGCTGATATGAGTTTTTATTCTCTTAGCAACTGGCACTGGACTGGAATATTCAAATAGGGCAGTAAAGTAACTCATTATTTCTACAACCTATGAAGCTATCCCTTAAGAAAAAATTACAGTAGGTCAGCAAACTACATTCCTGTTCTTCACAAATTTTGCATTATCTGAAACATCTTCATCTTCAGAAAGAGAGACCAAAATTTTAAGTTGTTTGTTAAAATCAGATTCCAGAGCACATACTTTCAGAAATGCTGTAAATTGATATTTCTAAAATAAAATCTGCTTCTCCAAATTCTTGAAACCTACTGACTCAACGTGGGGCTATTTCTGACCAATTTCATGTGCTCAGCCATAAATTTACAGGGGTAGATGACTGCTGTACCTTCAGAGTAATTGACTCCCCAGGCTTCAATGGTCACATAGCCAGGGCCACGTGAGGCAAGAAGTGCCTGGCCACTAGCCAGGGTGAAGAATGGAAACAGAGAGGTCCTTGTGCTTCATTCTGGATGGTGGCTTGCAGGGTGACCAGGAGCCCATCCCCAGGGCTCCGAACACTGTGGCAGCAAGACTGGTAACCCTGGCCGGTAAACCATACTCACTGCTGATGAAAACAAATTTCCTGAGCATAAAAAGGTGTGCAGCAATTATGGGAGGCAGATATCCCAGAAATTTAAAAGCCCTGGAGATCTGAGGTGTGATGAGTCCTTCAAGGAGCATGGGTAAATGAGCAAAGAAAAGAAGAGGCAGAGAAGTGGTGAGCTTTGATGGCAGACTTGTTCAAATTGGCACATTTCTGCAAGACGCTTTTCATGGACTGTCATTTTTCTGACTGAAGCTGATTTTTTTGAAACTTTTCTGACCATCACCTGTCAAACCATTGTGAAACCCCAGGAGACTCAAGAGTGCAGCTTATTGCTTTTAAGTAAGAGAGGTTTATGCATCTTGCTTGACTCAGAATGACCTTTTTTTTACTTGAACTTGTTATGCTGCAGATCCTCAGGTCTTATTTGTGCCTTCCTGTGACTGCTCTGCCACATGCTATTTTTCACAGGAGTTTGTACTAGAGCAATAGCCTGCACGTGTCTGCTTTGGGGATTTATGAACCTTCTTGCAGCTCTGGCCACACAGCTGTGCAGAGAAGTTGATGCTTTGAACAGTTCTCCCCAGATAGAAAGCAGCTCTTCCAATGGCTGGTGCTCACAGATTAAAGAGAAGAAAGATGACAGAGAACTGGCAGAGGGAGAAGTATTAAAGCAATAAGGAGAAAGGAGAATTTTACTTTCAATACATCCACATTACTATTCATTTAAAAAATAAAACAAAGAAAACAAAGTAAACAAACCACAGTCATTAACTCATCCTTAGGTAATTTGGATGATTTATGCCAGAACACAAAACTGATCTCTGAAAGAAGGCAGTGTCTTTGCTAGCCCCAAAGCACATGTTATGCTACTGCCAAACAGGTAAACGTGCTCCTTTTGAGCTTTCTGTTTTTGTTTTCATAGAGTGACCTACAGTGTAAGTTCTCTTCCCTTTCTCAGCTATTTCTGAAGTTTCATTTCCATTGTGAATCCAAGTAGCAAGATCTTTTGCCCTGTTTTAGGAGATAAAAAGAGCGAGCAAGAACAAGAGAGATGTTCAATTCCTCACACAAGACCTCTGAAAAGAATGAATTTTCATCCTGTTTCATCCAGATCCACCACTCTGAAAACAACAAGTAGATTTTGTCTGTGTTTTACAGAGCTCCCAAAAATGTGACTCCTCCAGAATCTTGTAGAAAATGTTGTATTCTACATTCTTTAGTTAGGGAATGGAAACTGCAATACCATACTACTGGCTACTCTCTTGAGTAGAGGGTCTTGTTGGCCTCATATTCTACCTTCTCTTGAATAAAAGTCAATCAAATAATTCTAATTAAAAGCTGAATTTACTGCTCTGATCTGGCAGCTAAAAGTATAAGATACTAGGCACTCAGTTTCAAATATTAGCTCAATTTAGTGTTGTTTTTAATCAGAAAGCAGATTTGGAACTGGTCTCACATCCTCATCAGGGTGTGTTAACTATTAGGCAACACATCTCTGGACCTTTTGGCAATTTTTCTCGCAGCAGACCTGAAGCTGTCTCTTTGGAACTAGAAACTTTGCAACTGCCCTGTTTTTAAAAGGCTAACAATAGCCACTGATTTATGAAAGGATTCATTTTTGTTTCAGGTATAAACAAGGACACACTCTGAAAGATTTTCACAAATGAAAATGCTCAGCCACAGCTCTGTCACAGCACAGAGAGGCCACTTGATCTAAAGTACCACTCAGACCAGCTTTATGCATTGAGAAAAATACCACTGACAATGAAATGAAAGACATAGCAAGGAAGATGCTGAACGAGTTGAACTGAAAGAAATAAGCCACCATGTTACAATCACATTTCTGTTCTTGGATTACAGATATGGGGTAAGGAAACAATAATTCACCCTGACCAATTGTGTAACCTACCTGAGATGACTTCAGGGATCTTCACAAAATCGTGTAGGCATCACTTGTAACCATCTTCAAGGTTGCTTCATACTTCATAGGGTACGCTACAGCATAGAGTATATGCTAGATTAGCAAGCATTCAATATCACTGAATAATGCCAATTTCAGTGTCATAATTTAACATCAATGTTTCCCCTGTGAAATAATACAAGTTGCACTTCTTATTTCTTTTAGTGAAATAAAATACTTTTGAAAACTCTGGAAAAAAAAAGTGAATTCTAGTAAAATAAAATAATATTTCAAGTGAGTTTGATCAGCTAGTCCATTTGGGATTGTTTTTCTCCTAAAAATATGTAGCTGAGAATATGGAGTATTTCTGGAGACAGTATTAATTAAATAAACATTAATGAGATAAATATTGATTCCAACACAGTATTCATTCAGTGCAAGAACAAATGATATGGGATACATGCAAGGAACAGAATGGAGCAGTAATTTTAAATTAACAACTTACTCAGGGAAATAGTGATTTCCTCAAGGGTAATACCCAAACAGAGAAAGGGAAATTGAAAATATACTACTGAAATCACTCAGCTACTTCACTTTTTGAAGTATTAAAAAGTTCAATGGATTTGTTTTTCAATTACCTTTTGCAATCCTGAAAAGTAGACATAAAGGTATTTTCATCCCTTCTTTTTAGTCAAGAGTAGATTTTATTCTGCAAGTCTCTTTTGTATTGCTTTTATTTATGCATTTGCTTGGCCTGTTATTTACCTATAGGTAACAGTGGAAACCCCTGTTGAAGAGCTAGTTTTGCATTTTTGAAGATGTTTATATCTATTAGCCATTTATGCATCCTTTAAACCCATGCTCCATATTTATCAAGTAGATGCTAAGCTGACTCAACTCAATAGAGATTACCTGCATATCTGGATGTTGCTCACCCCACTATAACATCAAAAAGGCCAGAACTAGATCAATTAGGTCCCCTGGAAGGACTTCAGGCACTTATTTTTCTTGCTTCTCATAGCACAGTGGATGGATAAGATTATCAGATGGACTGTAAGACAACTGCCATAGTTATAAGCAGTCTCTGGGATTCAGGATCCAAAAAATACTGATCATCTCCAGGTATCCTGGGCCAAACTTCTGGAAAGCCATAAGAAGGATGAAAAGATTTAAAATGCTTTGTGGAGAATGCTGACATGAATGAACATAAGCACATTTAAAGAATCACAGTGACCTTTTTAAAGTGCATGCTGATTTTGGAAAAATGAAAGAAGATAGCTATTTACAGACATAGAAGGAGTATTATCTGAAAACAGTACCTTTGTTACCAGCACCTTTAGCTTCCTGAAATCATATTCCTGTGTGTAATACATCAGATCTAATTCCAAGGCCACTTCTGTGCTGCCTTAAAAAAGTGAAAAGAAATCCTTCACATCTTAATTAACACATGAAAATGCATTGGAAATTATTACAAATGCCAGTCAGGTCTCCTTTATAATCAAAAGGGATCTACAGGTTAAAACATGGGCAGAAAATAGCATGCAAACTAAATTATCTAGAGAATAACATTTCAAATCCACATCATTCAAGTGAAGACAGATAAGTGAAAAGAGCAAGAATGAAAGAATCCTAGAGGTGGCCACAGAGAATGAATTAAATTACTATGAAATGAATTACAATGGCATTTAGAGTCATTGTGTTTGAAGAAAAGGAAAGAAGGAAAATATAAGCTATATTCACAGATTAATCCTTGCCTGCTCTTTGCTGCACAGCAATTGTGAGACAATTAAGTCCCACCTTGTTTTCAACTCTAAACCTGAGAATATCAAAAAAAGATCAGCAGACTGGGGAAAGAATAAGAAAGAATAAGCAGATACATTTAATAATGTCGAGTTTGTCAATCCTCTTCTGCTTTATTCACTCTGAAATCTGTGCTTTAGTTAAGTTCTTCCTGTCTACAGATATCCAGGCACCCTGGTTTTAAGTGCTTAACAAGGCACAAAAGAGAAGGTCATTGCATGGAGGCTGTATCACCCTCTGTACTGAAGGTATTCTTATGCAATAATTTCTTCATTGTTCACTGTCTGTTTTACCATTGATGGTGTTTGTAAGCCCTCATTCACACTGCTTAGAAAGGGAGACCTCTAGTTAGAGGAGGCAATGCAGGGGGTTATCCTTGCTCTCACTACTCCTTCAAGCCTGGTAGGATCTCCATCTTCCTGTGGACCATAGCCTTCTTTTGGGGCAGGAATTATATCAATATGGAAGCTCTGTGGATCTTAAAAAAAAATCCCTTTATTTTTAGAGGCTCCTATGATGCTTATTTTTTTGTATATTTGAGTATTTGTGAAGCATTCTGAGCCCTTTGAGTTGAGATTTTTGCTTAAAGTAATATTGTTTCATGCTGTCTCTATCTCACAATGTGCCAAATAATCCTCTGTGGTTTCCTGTGGTCTGCAGCACAGATTTTGAGATAGCCACATTACCCAAAGTGGGGTTAGGTGGAGACACAATGGTATTGTACCAGTAGAGCAGGAAAGTGCAAGGGAAAGCCTTTGGCACTGTGGTTAAAAAGGTCATGTTAAGTAACCCCAGGAGACAGAGGCACAGCACCATGTCAACATAATTACAGCCAATGGTGCCTGCTGGTGTTACCTTTGTTGTCTTTAAGCACACTGTCAGTTTGTGTTCATGTTCTTGTCTCTCAGTTTTGTTCCAGCATATGAGTCCCATTTTAAAATGAACATTAAAGAAGCCCAGAAAGGAAAAGTGACACTCCCATAAACATGTACATGCACACACAAAATAAAACCTGACAGAACATGGCACGTGGAGTGTCAGCTCTTAGTTATCAGTTTTCTGGCTTTCCATTGGTTGTAATAAGGCCTTCAGATAACTCAAAATGTGAACTTCTAATCTTCCTTTATGTGTGTCTTTGTTTTCATGCTTGCATAAATAGGATTCAGACTAAAAAGCAACAAATTACTTATGGCAGTCATAAATAAATAGACACATCTTTTGCAGAATAAGGATGTAAAATCCATTGACTTCCCAAAATATCAGATGTGTGTGACTCTTAAATAGGAAATGGTTGGTTGCATGTAGACATCTTCCACTTCTCTGTGCCATTAAACTGATAGAATTATTCATGCTAAGGAAGGGACACACACGTGTAAAGCACATATTAATGTGTCATAAGTTAAATGACACTGGAAAAATAGAACAGCTTGTGTCAGTTTAAATATGTCCCTGGTCATAGATACAGATGGTGGGAGCTGAATAGCTTTGACCAACATATAATGAACTCAAAGTGTCATTTTCCTGGTTATTCATAGGCTGTCTGTGTGGGCTTGGAGTGCTGGACAGGCTTGCTTTCAGCTTTGTGACACCCAAGCTGACTTAGGAGTAGTGACAAGAGTGGCTCAGGAGCAAGCATAAATATCATAAGGTAAACTCATGGCAAAGTGTAGCATGGAATTCAAGTCTTGACTTGCAGGATTGATGTCTGATCTTACCTTGTGCTCACTTTCAAGACAAAAAATATGAGCCATGGGGATAAAAACAAGGGTTTGATAGCTGAAGCAGGGATTCCTGCCTGTGGAGTACCTGGAAGTTATAGCCCAGGGTGTTATAGCTCAGTATGTAATAAGATCATAAGACTTTCTGAGAGAATAAAGTGTGTTCTCCAAGCATATTTAGTTGAGCAGATGTGCAGCTTGAGAAAGAAGATAACAGGTGTTTTGCATTCTCTCGTTTCTTCAGAGAAGAAACTATGTTAGCTCTTTCTGGTTAATTGAGGAAGTGCTCAACATGGGAGTTTTTTTGAGAGAAATCTGTAGAGGCTTACCTGTGTTGATCAAGAATTACCTATTTCTGTGTCTTCAATTTCTGCAAATGGACTCTGCAGGTTCCGGGGTAGCTCTGCTTTCTGGCATAGTGGGCACAATCCATTACTTCTGCCAAAATGGTAATCTGTGATTTAGTATAGATTCAGTTCTAGGATGAAGAAAATGCTAAGGGATCACACAGGAGCAAAGCACCTCCTCTTGTACTTCATGTAACTTCTGAAAATCTCATTTATTCCACCTTGTGAGAGGCAGAATATACAGTTCCTATGGGCTGTTTTTCTGACCACGAAGAGCAAATATTTCCTAACGCTCCTAAACATTGAAGGAACCATGAAGATCCAAATTTTGTCCTTCAGAGCAGGAACAGTTAATTCTACAATAAATCTGAATCTTTTAAATAAAACCTGTGAGTCAACTGGGCCCAATGTGAATGCCTCAGCAGAGCTTGCTTGGTTTTCTTCTTGGTTCAGTGCACGTGATTTTGTTTGCTTCCAGAGGCTGGCCTAGGTAATTACAAATACCTGCTATTAGTGCAGCTAGTAGATTTGCTTTTCAGGTCAAGTAGTGAGGATTTATGCCTTTCATGCCAGATTTTGAATCTCATTGACCTTGTTGTCCCTGTTTAGGTATCACATATACTCTAATATAAATACCATGAACAGGAGTAAAAGTGACCTTTATTTCTTATTCGAATGATACAATCCTGGTTAGAGCTCTTTGTCAAAACTAGGTGATGACTCACTGCTGGGTTTGCTATTACATATCAAACTGGCTTAGATAGCTTACATCTAAACTATGGGATACAGGATTACTTCCCAGATCCTAGGTTCAGGGCCTCTGTTTTCACAACTTTATTTTGGAAAAATAATACCTTCTGTGGTCAGGAAGACAGTAAGGATGCTCCTGAAAGTTTCTCTGTCTGTGTTTTCAGAGGACATTTTGGATGAAGGATTTTTTTTATGAAATATTATCAGCTCAATGCTATAAAGGAAGGATTTTGGGGGGCCTACTTTCAAATGGCACACAGCATGGTAACTCTCAAAGATGTAGCATTTTTCAATCACCCAAGTTCAAGCAGGAATTATTGAATAAGAATTCATAATAAATTAAAATAATGTATTCACTTCATACCCTTTAGTTAACTCATGAGATCAGGTGGCAGTGGATCTGAAATGCAACTTGTGGTGTCACAGGAAAATCAATCTGATATTTACATGCGGTAAAAACTTTGTGAGGGAGCTTAAACATCCAAAAGATTAAAAGTTCTTATAATAGTTTAGTCAAATACAAGAGATGGTACTTGGAAAGTGATACAACCAGTTATTATCATGAGAGATAGGGAGGTTGGAAGATGAAAAAGAGCTTTTAATTCCTTTTATTAACATTTGCTCAAATTTAATAATTGTTTGAAAAGAAACTGCCTTGTATCAGTGCATTTTACCCTGTTGGCTCTGGAGTTTTTAAGTCTGGGGTTTGAAGATCACTGGTACAAAGGTCCAAAACATTTAGTCAAAGTATTAAAAACCCCCAAACTAAAGAACATTCCTCTCAATTCAGAAAAGTGATAAGAAGGAGTATCTCTTCCATTGAACAGTATTAACTCTGCACATATGGCAGAAGAGAGTCTAATTGAACTCCAAAGGGTTTGGTGGATTTTTTAAATCAAGGTTATGAGACAACAATCAGAGACAGACAGATAAAATATTTAGTGTTTTTGCTGTGCCCTTTTCTTTGGCCAGTAGTACAGACTTAAACATTCTTGTTCTTAAAAAACCAAAAAAAAAGATTTGTAAGGTGAAATGCCAGCGAGAGGAATATCTCCAAATACTTCACTCCAGGTAGAGAGTCAGTATTAGTGAAAGTATGGGAATCATGGATTAAATCTTTCAGCAATCAGCAGTGCATGGAGTTTACATCTTTATCACTTAGATATTTCATTTCAAAAGCAGTATAAGATCATAGAATGATTTGGGTTGGAAGGGACTTAAAAATCATGTAGTTCCAAACTCCCTGACATGGACAAGGACATCTTTGACTGGGGTTGTTCAAAGCCCTGTCCAACTCAGCCTTAAGCAATTCCAGAGATGGAGCATCTACAAATTCTCTGGGCAACGTGTTCCAGTGCCTCACCATATTCTCAGTAAAATTTTCTTTGTAAAATCAAATTTCTTAATAAAATCAAAATAATTGGTGCATAGAATCTTTAAAATTTCCAGTTCAAGTCACAAGCCTCATCAGAGTAATCTGAATAGTATTATGACCCTGTGTTTCTTCTGCTGGTTCCATGTTTCTAGGATGGACTCCATCTCCTTTCGTCGTTGTTGAATTCTTCCCCTCACTACAACTTTCACTATAGGAATCAATGACAGTGTTCTCAATGGATGGTCAGTCATTCCAATTTATCTTTGAAAGAGATGATTATTAGTTTTTTGTGGATGAAAATTAATACTAGGCATCAATTTATATCTAAAATCTTCACCTCATTATTTACACTGTCTTGAAACAACACATTTTAAGTTATGAATTTGGTGCAAGGAAATTCAGCATTGATGAAAGATACTGAAGTGACATCTTAATTTCTTTCTCCAGGAAACAGGCATGTCAGGACAGGTTTTTCTTATAACTTTTGCTGGTAGATTTGTGATTTGGATTTCCAAGAAGACTTGCAGTATTTTATATACGTGTTAAGAGGCTACAAATGGAACACCATTGTGCTTGGGGCTCTCTGATGTGAACAGATAGTGAAAGAAAATCCTAAAACAGGCAATGACAAGTAAAGGATGAGGAGAACACCTTATCTTGAGTTCTCATAATCAACTCTGAGTTCTTGTGCCCTACTCTGGTTCCTGGGTCAGTGTTTTAACCACTCCCTGTATACCACTCTGCATCTCTGGAACTTGAATGCTTTCAGGTTGATAGCACTGCCCCCTCATCACACAAATTAACTGCTTCTTTTATTAGCTCTTATTTGTAACTTTCATTTTAGTATTGAGTACTGTTTACTTGGACATATTCAAAAATGCTGATGATGCCATCAGTTTGCAGTGACTGTCATCAGCTGCATCAGCTGACTGTAGGTAAGAAGTCTATGGAAAAAAAGTAGAGCTGTACCTGCTTTCTCATTGTAAATACAGTCCTCTATAACAATAAACTGTCCTCCTTCCTTCCAGTGAGCTGAATATATCTTATATGCTATAGCTCAAGGCTGACCTTGCAAAAAATGAGTGTGGTTGTTGATCTTGCAGCCCTGAGCATTTGAAATTCTGTTAGAAAGTTATACAAATCTGGGGACATAGGGAAAAGAGGGTTGCAATTTCTCTAATACACGTGACAAAATAAGAACATATAACACAGAATGGCTATGCCACAAGGGATTGCTTCTCTGCTTTTGGATTAATTCTCAAATAGTATTAGCTGTACAGCACATTAGACTGATATGGAGTGACATTCTCTCCATTATCACTGTGTTAGGATTGAGGAATCATTAATAATAATTATGACAGAAAAATGAAAGCAACTAATCCACTTATTTGTAATCTAGTTGTTTATAATTTCCTCTGTCCTGATCTCTTTGATCAGCCTTTTGGTATATCATGGAATTGACTCTGTTCCTTGAGGCAGGGGTTACAAACCACATCCAATCTTGGCATGACTCTATGGGTCCTGTTGATATTCTATGATCTGAGAATCTGATGGAAGGAGTTATTTATAAACTGAAACTGCCTAGAATACTTTGCAGTACTTCAAGCTGGATGATTAATTTTTCATTGAAAAGGTTGAGCATTGATGTGAAATCAGCAAGGGCATAGGCTTAGTAATATATTATAAATATTGATGTGGAAGCCAATGAGTTTCTGACAATGGGATTCCTTATCACATTATACTGACAGCTTAAAACTTCCACTCACCTTCAAAAAAAAAATATTCTAAGAAGCACCCAGAACCTCTCTGCCTCTCTACTTTCCTTTTCCAGAATGGCCCATGTTTTCAACAATGTCCTAAATGAGAGAAAACTAACTAAGATTTTAATTATGTTATTTATGTTTATTTCTGTTGTTTATTTTTTTAAATGTAGTTTGTGAGGTGAAATGAAGTTTTGGCTGAAAGCTAAGTTTGTGTTTGATGAAATGCTGCACTTTTACTGATATTAGGTTTTATTATTTAGGCTCTCCTCATTAACTCTCAGAGATGGAGTCTTCCAGAATTCATGTCTCATTGATCTCTCAGTCTTACAGAAGTGTAAAAAAAACCACAGGGTAACTAGGAGGTTTGTGGAGAATCTCAAAGCAAAGACTGTGGAAAGAACATCTCTTTCCTTATTTATACCCCTGTCTTCCAGCACTTCAACTTTGTCAAAATTTATTGTTTAGGTACTCTCGGGATACTGTCCAGTTTGTCATTGGTTTGATTGATTTATTCATTTTTGTAGCTTCAGCACTGTGAATTACTTTTCATGTTTTCAGTGACTTTTAGAACTCCAGATGTTGAAGGAACTTAGTGCATAGACTGTTTGCCATTTCATCAAGATAACTAGTCACTCCTCTCCCACAACCCTAATGAATATTGGTATAGTTTCTAGGAGTTAAAGTTATCTCTCAGGTTCCTACACAATATCATCATTCATTTCTTTCAACTGCAATTCAGGCTTGATCTCTTATGTCAGACTGCAAACTGATCTGCTGCCTAGGTTATTTACAGCTGGGGGTACAAAAAGTTAACTTTCTCTTTTGCCATCCTTTTAGAATCACCTTATTCCTCTAGATTCTTCCAACCAGCTTCTTGGTCTGAGATTTATTTTCAATTTTGTTAACTTGTATTGGAGCTCAGGACTGACAGAAGGATAATTTAGTGGAATTCCTGATTTTCTTCTTGCCTGTTACTAACCTAGGGAATGATCCTAGTTAAGACTGAATTAGGTCCCTTGCTGTGCAAACCTTAGAGATCCTGATTAATTTGTTTGTTGTAAAGCTGCTGGTTGAATGGTTGGTGTTTGTAAGCAGAGCCCAGCTGCAGCATTTCTCCCAGCAATTGTTAGAGGCTACCACTTAGTGTATTAGCACATGAAACTACAGATTTTATTGTGCCAGAATCAAATGAATCAGCAGGAAAGGCAAATGTGGGAAAATGAGGTGCTGATGGTTAATTCCAATTTGAGATGAAACTCTTGGTCAAACAAAGCATGGATGGAGAGGAATATTCATTAAGAGAAAGAGACAGCAGGCAGACAACAGACCTGATTTATTTTGGCCTTATGCATTTTGAAGGGAAACAGCAGGAAATCCACTAATGTGAAAAATTTCTTTTAGCATCAAATAATTTTATGGGGCCAAGAGCACGCAGGACAAAAATAAATATATAAATTCACTTTCTGTTGAGGAAATCTCAGCACATTCAGCCTTTCCAAGGATTTCTCAAGTCTTAGGAGAACCAGATGTTAATTATAGAGTGATTTAAAACTTCCAAGTAATGCCAATCAATTGGTGCAATGATTTTGTTAAAGGGATAATGTATGACTACCTAACCTGTCAGCTAGGCACATATGCTGTGTTCACACTGTAGCAAAAAGTGGACTATGTAAAACTTTCTTAAGAAAGGATCTTCTTTGTATACTTTCAAGCCTAATCAACAAGAGTGAGATTTAATCTGTGAAACAGATAGCAGCTAATAAGCTCTAAGTGATGTGCATATGTTAGAAAAGCAAATTATTTCTTGGTAGTATTGCCTTGTTAAGGTTTAGTCCTGGAAATGATTCAGTGATCTGGGACCTAGGGAGAGGTTAACAAAACTTGGGAAGAAGGATGCCCACTGATTGTGAACACAAAAAATGTGGAATTTTCAGGCTGCAAGGACACCTGTCAGAACTCACAAGATAAGAAAGAAACTAATAAAGCCAATTCAGCAGTTGTGTGACATTAGCTCCAACTGAGTAAAAGGTAATTCCAGCAGGGGCTGATTGCAACAAACCGACCCAAGAAACTCACTGACCTAAAGGAAGAGAAAGCCTGAGCACATGGACTAATTAGCACTAAAAATGATAGTGACATTAATCAACAGAAGATAGAATAGTAATTAATAAGAGAGCTATCTACATAACTTCTAGCCAATGAACACTAATTCCTATAATGTCTACATAGTAAAAATTTTGAGAGTTGGCATGCTTGATTTATGGAATACCACCGAGCACCCAGGCTTGCACAACTCTGAAATAAATAATAAATGTCACCCTTGAGTATGTAATTATTGGCTTGTTGCACTCTGGGTAACAAATCCAATTCTTGAGAACAGCAACACTACCCACAGGAATGATACCAAGTGTGAGGTACCAAAGGACTTATTTCAGAAGCAAGCCAAGTTTGTGACAATCACAACAGTCACTGAGGGTGCCTGGGAGAGCTTGGATCTAAGTGCAAGCTTACTATTCTGATTAGTCTAGAATATAGATTATACCTGTGTTTTGATGCTCTTGGTCTGAATCTTTGAAAAATAGGTGGCCTGGAAAGAATGAATAGATGAAATAGTAAAAGATTTATTATGTTCCCATTAAATTTTGGGTCCTAACATCTATTTAAAACCTGGCCAATTATTAACTAATTTGCATGCACAAATGCCTATTTTCTTGGACAGGTGGATATTTTTAAGCATAATCATCATATTAATGAAAGCACGGAACTCACAAGGTGCATAGAAAGGTTAAATTTTGTACAGGCAAAGAAGAAACTGATGACTCAATCCAGATATGAGAGTAGCTCTGAGAGAGAGGGATTTTATTGTATAATTTATGGGCAGCAAAATGAAGACAGGCTAAAAACTAGTGAGAACTTTTGGCTCAGTTCCTGCTAAAAACTTAGAAACTATACTCCTCATCTTATTATGGCAAAACAAAACCAACCTAACCACTTAACAGATGATCCCCTTGCTATAAAAAAGCTGCCAACTTGTATCATTTTGGCTCATTTATTTGGCTTGGAGATAGGAACAGCTGGAGCAAAACTAAAGGAAAAACCTCAAAGCTCTTTCTTCATCTTTTTTCTCATGGACACTGAGTTTTAATTAACTTCATCATCCTCTTATTAAAATCAAACTCTTCTAATGGAGCTTCTCCTCTTCCCCAGACTTTTTATTTTTGCTGTGTTGATATCAAGGAATTTTTCTTTTGGAGGCCGATGTTATCTGGATATCTCTCAAAGCATCCAGTTTAAGTTTGCCTCTAGGAAAGCTAATACTAAGGTCCCATAGAGAAAGAAGCAAAGTCTTAAAAATTGTCTTGAATGGAAAAGCTAATTTTCACCTTTAGGTAATCTTCCTTGGTTAATTACATGGAAACTATTAACAGTGTCAACAGGTCAAGAAATAGAGTTTTGGGAGTACACAAGAGATCTGGAGACCAGAAGAAACCAGCAATTTATCTCCACCATCCAAAGCATTCTACTCCTGGAGGGGGAGCACCTCTCCTTGCAGCCTGTGTTAGTGATTGTTCCCAAAGACCTGTGGGCAATGTGCGTTGTCATTCCATGCTTTAATACTCTCAAAATAAGGTCACCCCAAAGAGACCCTGAGATATCCAAGTAGCTGTCCCCATATCTGAACAAAACCTGCAAAATATCAAAGGCATTATGAGCAGCACTGAGCATTTGCACAGGGAATTGTACAGATAGCATAAAATCTAAATTGGCCTATAAGCTACCAGTCATCCTGTAGAGTGATGAGCTCAGAGGATATGTCTATTTCTGTGTCACAGGATAACACATGTAGGAAATAGTCACACTTGTTTCCTTATTTCTTATTTATTATTTAGAAATCCTTCTATTCCTTTTTACTTCATGAATACAAATCTTCCATTTGTCATCTTCTACCTGCAAATGAACATTATTTATTCTCCTTGCATGCCTCCTTACTGGTTTTTTTCAGACTTTGTTGTATTTGAGAAAAACAGTGTTTCAGCACTAAAATGAGTCTTCCATTAGGCCATAAATTCTGTCAAGACTGTGCACTTTTGTGGCTTCTGCTCCTCCCTACCTGAGCATTAGTTGGTCTCTAGCTGGGATTAATGACATGTCAGGGTCAAGATTAAAATAGAAACCTTCACCTTTTCTAAGCATTGCTACCTCTATGGATACCTCATGTCTGACTTTGTGCACATGATGCTAATCTGATAAACCATGACCTTTCAAAATTAGGTTTTCACTGATTTCAAGCTGTATAAAAATCTAAATGAGAAAAGGCTATTCTGACTTTAAAGCTGTGGATGTAAAAGGAAATTAGTTCTGGGAAGGATGACTGTAGAAAAAGTGGAGTTGGGCAGAAAATCTCTGACATGTGCACATCTTTTTGGGCATGTGCAAGGGAGTACCCTATGTGTATTTATTTCTATTCCAAATATGTCAGCAGAATTATTAGAGATATTTTTAAAGAACTGGCATCCACTCCTATGTCTGTGAAATCAGGTGCATTCATTATCAGATCCAAGTTTTTAAACATCATCAAGTCTCAGGACATTTATGAGTATTTAGCACTTTGTAAAAAAAAATAAAATCATATCACTTAGGTTTGAGTGCAGTCTTCCCACACATATCCGTACCTGCTGTATTTTGTAGCACTCTGCATCATGCAACTGTTAAAATTCAGTGTGTCAGTTCTAGTCACACTGTCATCCCTGGAGAACATGGGAGGTACTGTGAAGCTCATCTCTTGATTATAAATACCTCACACTTAAGACTGATTCCATATGTTTTGCTGATGTCTGACCCACTTGCTTCCAGAAATGTCTCAACTGACATGACTGTTTATTTTCATATTTTCTAGTCACATTCTTGAGCTATTTTCTTTTTTAAGTAAGTGTGCCCTGATGTTCCTTCACTTATTTTTGACTGAGCAAACATGCTATGCTGTTTCTCTACCGACCAACCCATTATATATCAATATAAAACTGAAGTAAACTCCCTCTTTCTTAACAATTGGTATTTTGGCATAGTGTTTGGCACAGTAATCAAGATTTCAGTTGTATAAAAATTATAAGAGAATGAACTAACATAACTCCCACTTAAGATAGGAAAAATTTTAGAGACTGAACACTTTTTCCAGATTGGACCCCATTTCAATAGTTTTTGGCACCCCTAAATTAGGGTTAGGCCTGTACTGATTTGGTTCATTGCATATACTTTAACCTTACTAAAATCATGTGCATTTGACAAATCTCTATAAAACCAAACACTGTCATCCAAAAAACTATAAAAATATTTCTATAAGAGAATTAATATTAATAGAACTTTATATCCACATTTTTTAAATCAACTCCACTGAAAGTTTAAAAATACATAGAAAGAAACCTTTTCTTTATAGCAGCTAAACGAGTTTTAGTATATGCCAATGGAAAAATCATAATTGTACATGAACTACATTGTGTACAGGATCACATACCATCCTGTACATGCCATTGGGAAATCCTTACTTGGCCTGGAGCAGACAAGTCACTCTTTCATTAACTTGGAATATAAAAAATGAAGACTTTCATTTTTGTTGTCCACCATGTCCCATCCTGTCCATATTCCTTTTGTGTTAGGGATGTCATAAAAGCTACTCAGACTCTGGAAATGGACACAGCATGTAAAAGTATTTAGGATAAAAATAGCCAAAGTACATACAAACTTGTTATAGGTCCTGACTTCAAGACTCTTAAAGTGAAATGAGTACATGATCTTCACTAAATTAAAATACAAATTCTACTAAAGTAGAATTTGTATTTTAAAGGACATCCCAATTCTGCCATGTTGTTTTCCTGCTTTGCATAAATGATGAAATTTAAAGTGAAGAAAAAAATCCACGAGCAAATTAATACTGAAATATCAGAAGGTCATTTGACTATCAAATATTAATAATTCAGATTTTTGAGGTAACATCTCCTCTAAATATGTTCATGTTTCTCTAAAAATAAAAAGAGACAGCGGAGAACCAAGTGAGAGTATCAATATGAAATACCTAATTTTTTAATCAAATCACTATTAAATTCTTTTTATAGGAAGAATGAAGTCAAAATCAAAACATTCTAGAACAGACAAGACAGCATTTTACCAGTGAAATATTATTGAACAATTTTTGATTAGCACTTGTATGCTGTCTCACTTCAGTTACAAGAAAGCACAAGAAGTGATTTAGATCACTTTTGTTCCTGCATAGCACAGTGTGTCTTATACCCTTAAAACACCCAACCAACAACCCAACCAAAAAACTCCCTCAAAACTAGCTTTTCTTTTATTTAAGAGATTGTCCTGGGAGTGATTTCATCAGTTTTCATTTCCAGGCTCTGTCAGTAACTTTCTTAAGTCCTTAAATAATACTTGACTTTTGGAAATAGAATGGACTGAGTTTGATGATGTTTGTAAAGCAGATTGAGACTTCAAACCAAAATCACTTTCTAAGCACTAAGTATTATATTTGACCTTAGTCAAAGTTAGAGCTGAGGTTAGATCAAGTGGAGAGTGAATAAGAAATGCCAAGAATAAAATTTTCTGAGAAAATGCAGGGTTTATTTTCAGGATAAGTAAGTAGAGAAGATTGAAATAAACTTCAGGATTAAGTAGTTGCTAAAGGAATTATCTTTGTGCTATGAAGGCTTTTGATCTCTTCACATTTTAATAAAGTTAAAAAAATTACAGTGCTTTTTAACCATCCACTGTAATAATCCTTTACCTTCTGAACCCTTTGATTGGCAAAAACAAAGCAGTTCACAGGCTGGAAGCTTGTGCAGAAGCACCCAATGAAACTGAGAAAGTTGTTCTGGATACAGACATGAATGACTGTGGTTGGAGACTTGTCCAGAGGCTGTCCTTTCACACATTGCTCCCTGATATCCAAATATCAGTGCCACACATATGGACTGCTGAAAATTACCCTACTGAGCCTGAAAAGAGCCTAAGCTCGGCTGATCCTGATTTACACATTGGCACAACTGGTTGGAAGGAAGTTATGTTGATTTTGTTACATTTTACAATTCTCCTACTCCTGAGCTAATCCAAGAGGGGAAACTGAAGAAACTGGGGGGATTCTGAGAGGGGAAACTCAAACTGGGTCAGCTAATCTGAGAGGGGAAACTGATTTCAGCATCAGCTGGAGCAGTCTGTGCATGAAAGATCGCAGAATCTGCATTTCTGACCCATTCCCAATCGTGTTAATTGCCTCTACTCAGATGGTTACTCATGTTCTATACCAGAATTTGCCAATATTGGGAATCTTCCATCAGCTCTTTTCTGTTGTACCTAATGCCTTTGTGTAGTGTTTGAATTGTAGACTTTGGAATATTGACAGGTATGGATATGAAACTCAGTCTATGTCTATACTACAAGGGCTGTCAAGGACTGGGCAGGAGTGTCCAGTTAATTTTACCCTGCCTTTAAAAAACTGTATGTCATTTAACCATCAGTCTATGTAATAATTTCATTTACAGATGCATAATTTAAAAACAGCTTGTTTTTATTTCTTTAACAATATATTTTGAGTTCCTTTATAAGTCTGACTCCTTCTTAATGAACAAAAGAAATGCTCTAGAGCTCTAAAGTCATGGGAACGATGATTTGGTTTTTTCTTAAATAAGTGTGGATGTATGAGTGTTTTACTGAAAGCAATTCATTCTTTGGATTTGGCATAAAGTGAGCTAATTTGATTTGTTTTTACAGCCACATGCTACAGGCAAATAATAAAATTTAAAAAGAAAAGGAACATATTGTTCCTGAGATAGGAGAATGTGTTTAAATAAGAGGCAGACCATTCGATCAGGGCTGGCATAATTCTAAGCAGAATAATTCCAACAAAAAGGAAAATAAAAAAAATTAATTTCATTACCTCAATGCTTTTTTTGTTGTTTTTGGGTTTTTTTTTTGTTTGGGTTTTTTTTTTTGTGGGTTTATTTTTGTGGTTTTTTTCCTTTGTTTTGTTTTGTTTTTTGTTTTGTTTTGTTTTGTTTGTTCATTTGTTTGTGGCTTTGGGTTTTATGTTTGCGTTCCAGGACTGCCAAAGTACAGTTGCCTAGGAAATGTGGAATTTAAGTAATAATTCTAAAAATATGAAGATCTGTTGGGGAAGAGATGTTTCTAGAAGACCCACACACAACCAGTAATGATTCTTGCTCCATGTTGTGAGAGACTCAGTGGTACTGAACTCTGGTAGTTATTATGATACTTTGCCCTTGCCCAGCTAACCCTGCAATTTTTTAGCAGCTCTAAATTCTCAGGATCTGAAATCATGAAAGGGACAAAGGGGCTCCAAAAATGATTACTTTCTTGGCTGGATTTTTAGAACATTCTTAGAGCGGTATGTGAGACAAGATGCCTTGTTAGATATCTAAAACGAGTGAAACAAATATGTTGACAGGTGGGATGATTATTGTAAGAACAACTGTGAGCATCAGCCCGAAATCTTTGAAGCATGAAGAGGCCTGAAAGCTGCTTTTTCTTTGGGGATTTATGGCTTTGACTGACACTGTTGAAAGGTGTAGCTTAACCCATTTAATCATCCATTATTCTTAAAACTATTGTTATGACAGTTTCCCAAGTGTGGACAAGGCATGCAGGAACAGCTGGTGTGCATCTCAAAATGCTTATAACCTAAGTGTGAATATACTGTTGTGAATCATCTCAATAATAAGTCACTGTCTTTTTAGAATTGTGACTATCCCTGTTATTGAGTGTGCTGCTGATTTCTGCCAGGGCTACTTAATTTATTATCACAATAACAGTAGGAAGATTAACACTAGAGCAAAATCAACAGTTTTTCAGAGTCAAGACTTCCCTTGCTGCTACTCCAGAACGCAAGTCAAATTTTTTCACTAGTATTTGATGTATTGGGACAGTGAAGGTTTCACAACTTTCAGTGCAAACCCATCAAGTTCTCATATCCACAGCTAAGCTTCACCAAACTGCAAATGAATACAACTCACGCCAAAGTTTCAGAAACTTTGTAACTGGGTCATTTGGAAGATGAGGAGTTGTTCCATTAAGTCCAGCCCCTTCTGCTCCCTCTTCCAATTCCTTTACACATTCTCTACTTTTATTTTTTTTAAATATAACACAACATGAAGATATTGAACATTTTTTGAAGGCAGTCTTCTCTGGATTCATCTCAGCTCTGAATAATTTATTAGGCTGTCTGATAAAAATACACTTATATTAACATTCTACAGGCATTAGTGACACACAAATAGTAAAAAGATAATGAACCTAGAGACTCTTCACTGAGTTTGATGACATCCTTTTTCATCAGTTTCAACCTTTCCAAATGTTTTTCCTTTCCTTACCCTTAAAAATAGAAAATATTTGCAAGTCTGTGTGTTTTCCTTTAGATCCCAGTCATTCTTTGGTTTTGTCTCCTTTCAGCCAACAGAGCAGGACCATTTTATGGCTTCTTATGCTGAAAAGAAAACTTTCAAACTAGCTTTGAAAAGCCATTCTAATTGTGTTTACCAAAATATGTACAAAGTGCACAAAGGCTGTGCTCAGGCATACAAACTACTCTGAAGATATGCTCAGACTCAGAAGAGAGCTCTAAGAGCTGCTCTGTGAAGAATGCAAATGTGCAAGTAAAAAATAGTAGCTAAGTGCCCTAATAAAGCAGATGCAGTGTCTCAGAGGTTGTCTTATTTGTCAGCTGAAGGATTACAATCCATGAGTTTTGACAACAGAGTTAAGACTCAGAACACCAATTGTGATCAAAACATGTGATAGGATAAGGGTTCCTTTGAAGCTACTTTTTAACTGATTTTAATCTAGACTGGAAGAAAACAGAATGAACTGATGGCATGCATAGGAGACTTCTCTGAACTATGGTGACTTCTTTACTGCAGCATATGGTTTATGTAGCCACTTTTGTTTGGTTGGTTATACTTACTGAATGCACATCCACATATTATTTTACCCAGTGCTGGTGTTAATCCTATATTTTTGATAACAGGTCAGGACATAAATAAAATTGGCAACCTCACATCCAGTATATTTTATGGCAATTTAACATGAAAAAAAATGACAGCCTGCTTCATTCAAGCCTTTGATCTATTGCTTTTGCTTCTTTTCAGGAATCTGTTCTGCTTTTTTATCTCTTTTGCTTTTTTCAGGAAAGTTTTAATACATTTATCTTTGAAAAAATATGAGGCTCCAAGAGAAAGGAAACAGACAAATTACCTCTTATACAAACTCACTGAAAAATACTCAATCGGCATCTACTTTATATTGAAATGCAAACAGAGCTCAAGATAAGGCTATTCCAGCTGATAAAATCTTTGCACCACAACAGTGCAGTTTGAATCTTGAGTTAGCTGACAGTTTTCAGTATGCCAGCTCATTTTCTTGCTGTCCATCCTGATCTTTGGTCACTGCAGTGGCCTTTCACTATTTTCACTTTCCTAAGATCTGGGGCACTGCTTCTCAGAGCTCGCTGAAATGGATGGGTCTGATGTCCCTAATAACTTGGATGAGTTGCTTTTATCTAAGTTTCAGACTTTTGTAAGTTTGATGCTTCTGCAGGAAAATAGTTCTATAAAGAAACAAAAGAACATGTATAAGGGCTAAGCAGGGTGGGCTTTAATCTCATTGACTGAATTCTTAGTGAGTGCATTAAGATAAAGATAAGTCAGATGTAGCTCTCCCCATCTGATATCCAAGACAATTGTGGCATTAAGAGTGAAAAAAATTCTTAAATCCTGCCTATTTTGGCAGAAAGTATCAAGGAATCAATCAAATAACAAAGTAGCTAGAGATTGAGAAGGCCTTCAGTCATGACTCCAAACCTCCTGCTTAGAGTAGGATTTAACTTGATGAAGTATTTGATACATGAGTTTTGGATGATTTAATTTGCCCCTACAATTTTCTTCTTCCTGAGTGGAAAAAAAATTTTCTTTGGCTATTTGAGTAGAGGTTGGTTGTGAAACCTATTCTTTTCCATTTACAATATTCTGGAGTACTGTGGATGCAAAAATTCTGTGGTAAGGCCATCATCAAAACAGTGGTCTTCTGAAATTTAGGAAGATAATTCATAGAACTTTGATAAGATCAATTTTCTTCTATCAAACAGCTGTATTAGATTTGGGGTTTTTTTCCTAATTAGAGAAGAAGAACCCCCATCACTTACCTTCAAACGCAAGCTTTTCTGAACTCAGGATAAATTTTTTTCAAAAAGTATTAAGGTCCCATATATTCTTTACCATAATGCATTTCCCTAGAACTTCTGACAGCTCAGGCTCAGCGTGTTTTTGGTGTGGTCTTTTTGTTGGTGGTGCATCAAGGGCATCAATTTGATGCATCATTTGTGTGCTAGCCATGCTACAATGTGCTTTAATCTGACAACATGTTAACAAACTAATGCCATTAGCTCCCCAGTAATTTCCAGAATTAAAGCAGCAGCTGCACTCTGGATGACTAAATATATTTCTTCACCTATTGTAGCAGCTAGATGTGAATTACAGACATGTTGTGTTTGGGCTGTAACTTGAATTTTGAGGTAGCACCTACATTCAAATTAGGGTTTTATGCAATCTCTGACTTCAATGAAGGTGTTGTTGGGTTTTTGGTTTTTATATTGCACCTAATAAATGGAACAAAATATCTCCAATTTGCTATTGATTTCCAATGTGAAGCAGCCAGCCAAATCAGATGAGAGCAAATTGCCAGCAGCTGTTGAGTGCTAAATATTAGTCCCAAAATGTCATGTTTCTTTGCATGCTTCTCTGAAAGAAGCTGTCAATATTTTCATCAGGAGACTGGCTCTAGATTCACTTCAGTGGCCAGGGTTTCCTTGGGGCATTTGGCACCCGTGAATTAGTAATTAAGTTGCCCACCCCCCCAGAACACACACACAGAGATTTCCAGCCATTCCTTTCTAGCTTGTAAGTGAGAAACTTCATTGGCTTGTTAGCCAGGGCTCAAACTGCTGAGGGAGAATACTCTAGGTAGAAATGAAGCAAAGGAGAGAAACTCAGTGCCATATAAGAATTGGGACATTTATTTTTCCTGACATGAATCAGTGATTTAAACAGTACTCTAGGCACACATATTGAATTATGATGCTAGAGGTGTGACAGCAGCTTTGTAATTGTTTATCAATCACTTTAAAAATGCATCTCAGTGTCTGACGAAGGCTTTTGGAAGGTTTGTTCTTAATTTATTGCAGTTCTCAGCTTGGATTGAGAGAATTCTGTAATACATGGACACACTTTCCCCTGCCTACCACCTTTTTTCAATCTGAATTGTGTTTTACAAGGTTAAGTAATCTGAGCATACTGCCTCCATAAACATCCTCCCTTGTATACCTGCGTTATCGCCACCTATCTTGCTGTTCCTCATTTAATTTATACCCACACAACATCTTGATGTTCCTCATTTATTAATTTATACCCACACAAACAACTGGTTTTTCCACTCAGCTGTCCACTATATGAGGGTATGTTTTCTTTGGGGAACTCTGAGATAGCAAGGGGAAGTGACCACAGGAAAGAGCACTGACTGAGGGAGCATGAATGAATTTTAGCCCTCCTCTTAACCCTGTATAATGCTATAGAAAATGGAAATTAAAAAATATTTTTAATTTAATATTTTAAATTTAATTCTTTTTTTCTTAAATCTCTTCCTATGCACAGCTTATCCCAGCCTTTTCTCTCTCTCAAAAAACTCTTGCAGCTTGAACAGAAACGCAGGCACATCCCAAAGGAGCTCTTAAAAAGACATCTGGGCCAAATTAACCTGACTGGGACGAAAGCAACAGCACAATAAGCAGGCCATCTGTTTCTAAGGTTGTGTTCCTTGTCAACTACTGGCATTAAAGGCTGCTAATTGTGTAGTGGAGGAAAGGGATAAAAAGGGAGAAAGACCAAGTTTCTCAAGATACTTCAGTATCAGTAAGATTTTCAGAAATATATCTTTATTTTCCACTGGAACTAGAAATGATGCATAGAGGCGTAAATACTGCAGTTGTAGATACCCAAAATATAGTTTCAAAATATGACCATTTGTTCTGTAGGAGTGTTAGGAAGCTGTTTTGCAATGTGAAATGCATCATCAAGGAGATCAATATTTCATGTAAAGGCAATAATATTAAAGTTGATCTATTTTCCATGCAATTCTCAGACCTAAGGACATCTGAGAAATAGAATCACAGAATCATAGAATGGTTTGGGTTGGAAGGGGCCTTTAGAGGTTATCTAGTCCAAAGTCTCTGCAGTGAGCAGGGACATCTTCAACTAGATCAGGTTGCTCAGAGACCCATCCAGCCTGGCCTTGAATATTTCCAGGGATGAGGTATCTCACAGCACAACCTGTTCAGTGTTTTCACCTCACCTTCATCAAAGAAAATTTCTTCCTTACATTTAGTCTGAATCTACCCTGTTTTAGTTTTAGGCCATTCTTCCTTGTCCTGTCACAACAGCCTCTACAGGAATGTCTGTTCCCATCTTTCTTGCAAGACCCCTTTAAGCATTGGTAGACAGCAAATAGAGGGGCACCAACAAAGGTATCAAGGGAAATAGAGGAATAAGCTCTGATTTTTCAATCTCTTGGGCATCAAGGCAAGGTAGAGCATTTCTCTGTCTATCTTTTACTGCTGTTTGGTTTTCTGTGCCTCAGGGCAAGTCTCATAGATGCCAGGACTGAGTTGTGCATGAAGATCAAGCAGATGCCGTATGTTTACAAGTTACATAAACTTGTACATTTATCTAGCTACATAGGGATTACAATTTCTCCTTGTCTCCTTCAAAATGCCCATGTAGTGCTACTGTGAGGAAGCTATTTGGGTAGCAAGCTCAGTCTTATGTGATTGTGGACAGGATCCAACAAGCTTAAGGAACTAAAGGCATGTTTCTGCTGCCCAGTTCAAGGTCTGGCCACCTGGTTCTGTTTGCCAGCTGGTTGAATATCCATTTTGGCAGATCCCAGTTCTCTGTTATTGAGTTGTCTTACTGTCTGGCTAAAATCAGGAAGAGGCTTTGAAGTAACTGGTTAAGCCTAAATCTATACCCAGGCCTTCTAGAGATAGGAAGGCAGTCAGTGTTTTGATGGTGTTGTTGCATTTGTATGCATTGACAGTCTCTGCTCCCAAAAGTCAAATTGGTTCATAGCCTTAGAGCATTTCTGGGCTCCTTTGCTTCTTGATACGCAAATTTATTCTAATGCCAGAAAGATATTTTTCCATCTGTGGTTGGGAAAGGGACTGTGTACCTTTTTCTCTGGCTATTTTACTGATCCAATTACCTCATCCTGTATTAGAAAGTGTGAATGAATCATAAAAATCCAACTGGCTTGGAACAAACTGGATATCACTAGGTAGAGGTGTATCTGCTGAGCATGCATAGCATTGGCTAAACACACAAGTTAATTTAAAGACACTAATCTTCATCATGGCACTATAGAACTGTGGTGATGTCAGGGACTACAGGGCTGGGTTCTTCTACATGTCAAAATTTCTATGAAACCTATAATCAGGCTGGTAAAAGTTAAGTAGCTCTTAATACTCTTCTGTTCTGCAAATCCTGTCTCTGTTAGAGAGTCCCTAGGTCATCTCATAAATAATGGGAGTATGGTTTTATCTCTTCCTGCTCAACACATGCATTACTGCTTTCAAGAAGTGTTTTTGGAGGCCCTCTATGAGAAGAAAGAGAACCACATTTGTGTTTCTGATTTACTTCTCATTCACCTCTACATTTTCAATTCATTGAAATAACAGTGAGGAGGAATGTTTTGCAGAGAACTTAATATTAAAAATTATTGTAAGATTAGAAAAGGTTTGTCAGTTGCTTAAGCTAATATGTGCACTCAGTCAGAATTCTGTAGAATAAACCTTTTCTCATTAAGTGTAGCATTTTAATTAATTAAATTTATTTCCAGCACTGCCTTGGACTTTACTGATGCTAATTTGCTTAGAAGAGTCATACCTTTGAGCTATAGGAAGCACACATTGTAGTTAATTAAAGCACATTTGTAACACTGTTATTAATCAAAAATTATAGTATTACCCTTGAAGCATCTTACTTAATATTTATATATTAACATTTCTACTAGTAATGAATTGACCTTCCAAATAAATATAGCCTAAGACATTATTGGATGGATATTAACACTAACATGTTGTGTGTTAATATCCAGTGCATTAACTCCTTTCTTTTAACTGATCCACATCTTCAGAAATATATTTTTAGGAAAAATTGAAAAAATATTGTCTTGAAATATTTGGTACCAAGTAAAGAAAGGTTCCACAGTAAGTTCTTACGACATTTTAACTTCAGCTTCAGAGGCTCTTCTGTAGCCAAGTGTCTCACAATGAAGTACATCTGTTGGCATGATAGCTCTTGGTCATGCAGACTTGGGAAATAAAAGGCAAGGAACTTCTCTAAAATGGAAAACCTTTTGTGTCAAGAAAATAGCTTAACAGTCTCTTAGGCAAGAATTAAAACAAATGAAAATAAGTTCTTCTTTTCCAAACTTTTCTTCCAAAACCTGCATACAGGCTTACAAAATCATCTGAAAAATATCACAACACTTCCATTTTAGAAAGATGAAACCTGAGATCTCATGACATCCTATTTTAGGTACTTTAAATACAGCAGTAATTGAGAACCCATTCTAGAGGGGAGAGGAAGCATAGTACAAAAAGGTGAAGACTCTCTGACTTGCTGAGCTTAAAAATTAAAATACTGGATTTTTTTGAGTGTTAAAATAGAATTTCTCTCTTCCTTTTTTTTTTTTGGCATTTTTGCTCTTGAATCTATTTTTTTTTTTCCCCCCCCCCCCGAAAATTCTTATCTGGTGTTTTTTCAGCTTTAGCATTAAACATTCCTAAGCACTTCCTAAGAAGGTATCTTCTTAAACATCTTTATCCTCAGTAAACAGGATATTGTCATCTAAAGGAGTCCCAAGTTCACTAACTGCATTAATTTCCCAAGTGATTAAAATGACATTTCTGTCTGTTACTTATAAAACCATTTCTTAGTGTGTATTTTCAATATAGCACCCTGATCTATTTCTTCTGCTAGTCCTGTTCTTTTGCTGAGATCACTACTGTCATGTGACAATTAATGAGGAGTTTTTGAACACAAATTCAAGTAGCCTTATGGTAATGGCCAATACTATATCAAACTTACTTGGTCAGAATAGCTGTTCCTGCAGATTGCAGGGATGATGAGCCTCACAGTTCAAGAACTGGGCTCTCTTGTGAAGCTCCATAAAATCTTAATGAGCTTTGTTATACATACCTATCAATTTTAAAACAGTCTACCTTCTCTTCCTCTTTAATATCACTTTATGTGCCCTCTGTTTTTACATACTTTATTCAGTGTATTTGTCCATGTCCCCTCAATTCTATTTCTTTGTAATTTATTGTTTGGGTTTCATATATTTTATTTATTTAGGGTTCAGTTAATTCAGTTTCTATTCACCATTTGTCACTGCTTGAGTCTTTGCTTTGAAAGACCACACTGATGCATAAATGGTTGCAGGCTTTGTTTTATCCTCCTTCCTCTCCCTTTCCCCAGGTTGATCCTATTACTGAGCAGAAGTATGTAAGGATTTATTGCAACTAGTTCATCATAATTTCTGTATCTGCTTGATAAGAACAAAGAATAAAAGTGAATTTTTACCATCAGACTCTGTGTTATTTAAACAAAGAAGACCAATATTCTCTTATCTCACTGTTCTAGATTGAGGTAACAAGTTTAGAAGTGTCTATAGCCCATTTTTTCCTTCTATCAATTCCTGTCAGTTAATATTCTGAGAATTTTCAGCTAACAAATGTTGGCTGAATATATGTAAAAATTTAGAACATTTCTGTCTCATAAAATCCAGGCCCATACAGAACTCCAAGTATACACAAATATGAATTTTCCTGTGAAGGCAAGAGTAACTGATTTGAGGCATCAGGGACATAATTCAAGAGAAGGGAAGGAGAAAAGTATAAAAGGGGTTTTCACTGTTGGATCATTGAGATGCTATCTCATATTCCAGGTCACCTTTCAAGGAAAGCTTCAAATATATTCAGATTCTCTGGTATTTTTCTTTTGGGATCTTAAAGTTTATCACTGTTTTCAGCATATGTACCTTCTTCACTCAAGACAAAAGAGCTTGAGGTATAAAGAAGTATTTGACTTTTCAAAGAGATTTTCTATGAGCTTCAGAAATTATGTCAGCCATATTTTCTTCTCAAGTCTTTTGTGCACAGTTTTTTGAGTCATTAAAGCTTTTTCTTCCTTCTTCCTAACTTCAAAAGTAGCCTACAAGCTTTTTAAGAACAAATGTATTCTCCTCCTGAGGTCCTGTCACTGCTGCACTGAAGGGTCACACAGCACTGTGCTGTGTAGTTCAATTCTAGAGAAGAAGTATGAACTACATAGAAGCTTGGCCACCCTCACAGGATGAGGCTCAGGTGGGGCTGCAGTCCATGGGGAATACCCATTCAAAGTTTGATTTCAATAGGTCTGAGCTACAAGTGCATTACTGTTTGTGTACTGGTCTAGACATAGCACTCACACCCCAGCAGAATGAAAAATCCCACATTCATGTTTATTAAATCTTATTTCAGGTATCTCTGCAAAAGATGTTAAGAGGAATCACAGTATCTGTTCTATTGCCCAGGTGTCAGCTCTTTCTGTTTCATCACTATTTTCTTCCAGCGCTGCCACCTCTGCTGCTGGTGGAAGAATTTGGTACCTGGAAGTTCTTGCCCACACAGAGCAAGCCTTATTGATTTCAGAGGTAATTAGAGGGACAAACAAAATTCAAGCACACCTGTTGGTGATATCTGTGTCCCTCCTAACCACACTTTGTTTATAGCAAAGGATTTGGTCCCCTGATATTAAATTTTCCCTTGCCACCAAGTTTCAGTGGTGCTCATAATACATTTTTATACTTTTGAGATCTTTCAGTCTTGTTTACAAAAGTTTTTACTGTAAACCTTTTCCTCTGTTTCTTCTATTCTTATTCCTAGCTCATGTGAACAACATACTACCAGCTATGAGTCACTGACATTTAACTTTTCTTCTTAAAACTGCTGCCTCATCCCAGAAACATGCAACATAAGCAAACAACTGACAAATCAATCTTTCTCTCAAGATTCTGGTGTAGAGGAATTTTCTCATTTAGAAAAGCTGACGATTTTTCTATTAGGACCCCAACTCAGAGCACCTGGTGTTTAACAGTAAGCTATGGGAAAGGTTAAATGGAAATTTGTTTACTCCTACCTCAAGATTGAATCTTGAGAAGACAGAGAAAAATCAAGCATCTCAAAGGTACATGGCCCTCAGTTTTCTGAGTACTATTTCATTCAGACTCAGCCATCGACTACCCTAAGTCCTTGTTCTTAAACTATAGACATCCCATGAACCTCGAGACTTCTGCTTGTAACTCTCCTTGTCAACACACCCAACAGAGAAGAAAGCATCCCTTTTCATAAAAAAATCTCATTACCCTGTTGAATGAGCACTTCAGCATTTTCAGTTCTTTTACTTCTACCCAGGAGGATCACAGAATAAGTGCTGGGGCAGGCTCCTGGTGAAGTCTAATTCATTTTGTCACAAAGGTAATTTCACTCTAAAAATTCCTGTTGGAAGATGAACATCATAATATAAAAAAATATTATGAATAAAAATATATTAAAAATCCTGTTTTACTGGAGAACATTTTTGACTGTCCTGTGTTTCTCTGTAGTTCAACCATTTGGCTTATGCCACTTTACAATTCAGAAGGATATGTATCACTTTGATGTGTCTGATCATAAGAGCCATGTTATAGGGCACTCACTTTATGATTGGCTGACTTTAATTTATTTCAGATATAAATGCTTCCAGAAAGTGAATTGTAATCTTTTTCTTTTGTACAAGCCTTCAGATATGCAGGCTAATACATATATTTTGCATTAATATTAATTTCAGAGAAATTCAATCATAGAACTGCTTATGGGAAATTATCACAGAAGTGCATTGATATGAATATACAGGCACTACCTTGAAAATTATGATTGCTAAAGTCCTTCTCATTTACAGCCTAAAATCCTTAAGAACCTCAGCTTTTGTGAGAATAATTTTCTGACAAAAGGCTTTCTTTATTAGAACAGATAATAGATTTAGCTTTCCTATTCTTATCTTTAGTTTCTGACTAGTCTCCTAAGCTTCATAAGTTATATTATCTTTCTCTGTCTGACCCAACAGCTTTATGCAGAATGGCATAGCTTCAGCTAGAGATACTGAGAGGTCTTGGCTTTCCTTATCTCCTTTTTCTCATCCTCACACACCTAACTTCACATATGAATAGTTAGGAAGGACCTGACTTCATAAACCTTAGCCAGGGAGCAGCTATGTTTAGGCATCCAGGAACACCTAAAAAAGCAACCAAGATTACTGCTCTGCTCACTCATTTTCATGCTACCATTAATGCAAACAATATTGTTGATATGAAATGAGAAGGCTTCAATGTGCAAGGGAGAAAGCTGTACTTCAAACTCTCATGATGGCATACAGGGGACTTCCCTGTATGGTGGATGTTTTTGATTTCTACTTTAAAATTAAATATTGTCTGTGTTTAGGCCTTGGGTCTACAAGAAAGTTCACAGCTCTCAAACACAAGTCAGGGGAAGCATTGCCTTTCAGCTGTTAAAGCTTTCAGATGTTAAAATCTAAGATGCAAGTTAAGAAAGTTCTTCCCTAATCGTTTTCCTCAGCTGAGTTCTGCTTTTCTTCATCTGACTTCTTTGAATTAAATTTCAAGTGTGTTTATTTCTCTATGTGTTATTTAGGCATTTTTGCTCTGATGTGCTCCTGAAAGGCAAGCCATCTACAAATGGATGGGGTAAATAGTGCTTCATGGATATTCCCCTGTGGAAATCTGGGCTCTTGAGGTGCTTTACTATGATCCCTTCCCTGTGATCAGATTTCTCTGGGAAGTCTTCCAGTGTTGTCAGATTCAGCAGTCCCATGAGAAACAGCAAAATGGAAGGGTTCATTGGAAAATCTGGGAGGTAATGTTCCATCACTTCCATATTTCCCAATTGTTTTACAATAAAGGATAAAGCATTACAGTGAGTCGTGCTATTATACTGTCATGTTTTCACTGGTGCTATCACTGCATGGTCCATAAATTCTTGCAATGAAAAAAGACTACTAAATTCTCTATACAGACAGTGTTAAATTTGATTTGTTGCCTTCCATTCCATCTCAATTATCAACAGCTTAATGGCTACAACCAATTCTGTATCTTCATTTGCACTGCCTATCTAATAGCCTGATTTACATCAGTAGCACCAGCACAGAATTTTAGTTAATTGGCACTTCATTGTCCTAGCAAAACAAACACGTGTTTATGAGTTTTTAACTAAACCTGTAAGAGCTTGAAATGATGCTTAGTTTATTAAGCAACAAAATTCTTTTCCATTACAATTCAACTTCCATAATGTTGCACAAAACACTACTGTATTTTTGGGAGAATAGCTTGAAGTAGTGACAGGAAAGGTGTAGACACTGCATAAAAACTTGCCCTGTAAAACTGTTCATTAGGTAATTCTTCTGTACAGTGGATGTGGAAGATTCTCCCTGTGAGTGGAATTAATTCCTCAGAAGATGTACTGTTTTATCACAAACACTTAGATGCATTGTGAGATTCACTTCTTTTTATGCTCTGCTTAAGTCCTGCTGACACCCAGAGGGACCTAGAAATAGCTTCTTAGCAGTAAGATAGTGTTTGTTTTATTGCTACAGTGTTGCCTAAGGGCTTATGCTATGATGGAGCCTTGTTTTTACTGCCACTTGGTATTGTTAATTCCAGGCATTCTAGAATGATGAGTTATGCCCTTGAAAATCATAAGATAGTCTTAAAAATAATGAATTTTAAAACCATAATAGTAACATGCCTCAGGGATCCATTTTTTTTTAAATTAGAGTGGATAAGAGTCCAATGTTATTCTCTCATACAAAAAGGCAAACCTTACATTATCAAGATACAAGTGTGATATATTCATTCCTCTGATTTTGGGAGATGTGTATTTTGAAGAAAATATCAAACTAGGTGGGGCCTTGTTACTAGTATGAAATGTATAAGCATATCCTTATTCTTAGCCTGGTGAATGGAATATTGAGAATGCAATATTTAAGGTATGGTTGAAGTGTGCAGGCAGTCAGGGTGGAGAACAGGGACAGTGGAGTACATGGGCCAAACTTTGGGTTTGTGTAGATGAGGAAGTTCCCAGGACTCTGGAACTCCCAGAGAAGAGCAATCTGTATGCACTGAAACCTGGCCTGCTCTGTGTACAGCTCCAGCATGGCAGATGCAACACTGTGCAACATCTACCTCTGCTTGCCTCCAGAAACCAGTCTTGGAATTGTGTCATAAAGCTCAATCTCATCCTCAGCCTCGGGCAATGGAGCTGTTCTGTCAGTGTGCTTCCCTTCTCATTTCTGTGATTACAAAGAAAAGAAGCGACACACACAGGCAACAGAGGATAATCCATATAAGAGAAAGTTGTAAAGCCCTCTAAGAAGCAGTGGATGTGTTTTATAAAGAATTGTGATAAGATGAAAGAGTTAATGAAGAGAAAAGGTATATGGAAAGATGGAGAAGTAGGCAGTAATGAACATGCAGCAGCTAAAGAGAAAAAAAATAGGAAAAGATATTACAAACCCTGATTAGAATTCAGCACAGGCCTAAATGTTCTGCAAGGGGCAGTTGCATATACTGTATAAAATAACCTCAAGGCATAGTTCGGCATTAAGTGACCGATAACTGCAATAATGACCATTATTTCAGTTTTCTATGTCAGCATTCAGAGCTGAAAAAACACTCCTGCTTAGAGCTACAGAGTACTTAATGAACTTGCAAAAGACAAAGTCAAGAATCTCATTTTAACTTTGAGGAGAGGCAGTTTAATATCCTTCACTTTTCAGGAATAATAGAATTTCTCTGAAGTGATGGCAATTTTTCAAATTGGTGACGACTTCAATGAAAGTCAAAGAAAGCAGATAAAATTTTTCATGAGAGAACAACTAAAACCCCAATACTCATGAAAGATTTTCGTGCCAAAACAAAATAACACTGAATTCTCTCTGAATCTCAAGGGAACACTTAATCAGCCTTCCACAAGCATTACTGGAAGATGCATAGTAAAAATCCACCACAACTATTTAAAATCTGTGCATGTCACCACTAGGTCAAGGAATAATGATAATGAAATTTTGATTCAGAGATTTTTCAACTCACAATAACATTTGTCTAATTGGTTTTCTTCTGCATTTATGTCTTTGTTTTGCTTACAGTGGAAAAAAGTTAAAATTGACAGGAAATGCCTCAAATTTTCCATCTTGTAAATGAACATAACGTGAATGAGTGTTGCACTTGTAGGCTGGGAGATCAACAACTTTGAGTGATTTATAGTGCAGCCAGGATTGCATCCATTTATCCACCACTGTGGATAAAGCCTTGGCTTGATGTTGGGAAGGTCCAACATCATGATTGTTAGGCCATTGATTCATCAACACACGGTGCTTCACCAGCAAGAACATCACAGCAGTATCAGGGTTTTTGAATCCACCTGCATGGTATGGGCTCAGTGAAGCTGTTTTCACAGATTTTCAGATGTACCTAATGCTAATACTCTTTCCACTAAAAGATATTAAAATGCTTCTATGTTGAGGTATCCCTTTCTGCCTCATGAATTTCCTCTCACGTACTAGCAGGATAATAACTGCATTAGAATTGTTTTATCAGTTCCTTTCTGTCATGCAAAATCAGGAAACATTTACTTTCTGGGTGCATTCATTAGCAGTCCACATCTCTCTGAAGCACTGAAATGGCCCATGTTGATATCTGTGCTGCTATTTACTGCTGACAAGGCTCCAGATCCCATGATGAAGTGTTTTCTCTGGCTGAACTGCTGTGAAGCTTTGCTGTATTCTCAGGACTATGGTAGTCACTGTCTTTCCAGCTAACCCTCAAGAATAAAATTTTATTCAGAAGCAAAGGAGTAAAAATGCAAATGAAATCTGGAGACAGCTTTTAAATGATGAGGCTGGTTTCCCAAGAATAAATTATGCCATAATTCAATAAAGACAAACACGGGGGGAAAAAACCCCAAACAATAGTACTGACAATAAAATGAAAAAGAGGACACTAAAGCTCCAGAGAGAAATATGTAAATTCACTGATATCTGCTTTATGGCTTCTGTGAGTATAAATAATAATATCTATGTCAATATTGTTGGAGTCAGTCTGTGAACCTGGAGTCAGAGTAGAATTTTTCTTTATAACATTTCAAATGAATTATATTTAATACTTCTTTGGATGTTAAATTTATTTCTTCCCACTTACCCATGGGTAGGAATCCATGGGAGTCTCAAAGGATTGATTAGAAAGCCAGTAACTACATAAACTAAATTTATCCACAGGTTTCAGTTTTCTGTGACTTGTCTGAACAACAGAAGTGTAACAATTAAACTCTATAGGAGGAAGAGAAGTAGAGAATTTAAGATGTGTATCTCTCTTAGTTCTAGCTTTTATTTATTTATTTATGTACTTATTTAAGGAATTAATTGATCTGACCTTCAGTTGAAAACAAAAAGAATTCTCCTAAATCTTACTGGGCAAACAGAGGGGATTTTGATGAAATTTTTCTCAACGCAAAATTTCATTCTGTTTTAAAAAAATCCATCTATCGATTCATTTTCTCTGAACTTTCTATTTAGAAAAAACATTAAGTCAGAGAAACTAACACTTCACAGCGATGCTGCCACCACCAGCAACCAGCCATCTGGCTGTATTGAAGTCACTGCAATTAATGATGGAGATGTGATTAATTCATTCCTCTTGTCCATCCTGACTCATGGATGGCCTTCAGTGCTTATATCACTAGAAATATTTGGATCGATGGATAGATACAGTCTAAAATGCTTGGCACACTGCTTTGCCTAAAAGTTGGAGCTCAGAGCAAGGTGGGAAAATAGTCTGTAAATAGTTCATTAGAGAGCAAACCAACTTTCAGTTGGATGAGGACAATTTTTTCCTATTTTCTTTTCCACAAACATTTTAATGCATAAGGTTTTGTTCACATATCTGCACAAAAGGAAACTCAGAGGCGTACAAAGAAATGTGATAGCATGACAAGGCTTAGCCTCTCAAAAGAGGCTGCTTCTGCTGGCTTGAGTTTTCAGTGGGAAGTGAGAAAGGGTTTTATCCCTTTTTCTTCACAAATAAGATGGAAGTGGGCTAGAAATTTTTACAGTGGGATTTTTGCTCTTCCCCAAGAATAAAGAATTCTGAAGAACTTCTGCTTCCAGTCAGCCTCTGTCACAAAACAGATTGAGCCCTTCTGCTGTGGGGCTGCTGAGGGGTGAAGAGCAGCAGGTAGCAATCAGTGCCACAACAGTGCCCTGTTGACAATGTTGAGCCAACAGGGACTCTGGGACTCCCATCCATGAAATGATTGAGCAACTGGACAGCCAGGGAGTGGTCTCCAAGGCTTGCAGTTTTCTGCCCCAAATCAATAAAGCTCCAAAGTAGGAAAAAGTATTATTCCATTCACAAAATCTGCTGATATCTCCCTTTCTATGTTTGATCTGCTTAAGGATGAAGGTGAAAAGGCACTACCAGTTTCTGCTAGAAACATTCCAATTCTCTACCTGTGTGAATATTTGTTGTGGCAGGTCTTCTCTTTTGACTGTGCTGCTTTAGAGCTCCCAAATTAACTCTGCTATGACTGAGGCCTTGCCAGTAGGACAGAAGGAGCAGGAATACTGCAAGGTATTTAATTGAATCCAGATTCAGGTCAGTAGTTACTGATGAAGAGACTTTTATTAAACAAATTCAGACCCTATTGTCACAAGCTATATTCTTTCACTGGAATATTGTTTCTAGGAATACAATTGCCATTATTTCTATTCATAAAATATACTTACAATGGAAAATTATGACACCGAGGTGCTATGAATACCTTCCTTTTTAAGTAAGAGAGATAAAGAAAGATGTGAAATTCACATCAGAAAAAAATATGAACTCTATGCATTTATATGCTAAAATGTGCCAAAAATATTCTAAAAAGTGGGCACTTTTAGGCTACAGATGTGTGAGCTCTACTTGCAACTGCCTTCAGTGACAGACCAGCTCTATGACATCTCAGTTTCAGAGGCCTTATACTGGTGCTCTTTTGAGTGAAACACCAACCCTGAGAAATGGAAATAATCTCACCTCAATTGCTGTGCAGTTGTACAGATTTTATACACGCTCTGCTTCAGCATTCCATGTGTCACATGTAGCTGGATGATGGATAGCTGCTCCAAGAGCTGAAGTTTTCATATTTAGATTTCATGTGTGTCCCAAAGGATCCTGAGGTTCTGCATAAAAATTCCACACTCGTAGCCTGACCCCATTGCAATCTCCACTCAGAAGGACAGAGGAACTCAGGCCAACTCAGCCTACAGCTTAAAACTTTATTGTGTGTGTGATCCCAAAGTGAGAAAGAGATCACAGCTCTGTGCTGTGAAAATATAAAGTGTGAAGTGAGACATTATAGGTACAACTCTGGCAGATCGTGAATCTAAGTGGGGCTGCCATGGACTCTCTCCCTGCTTCATTTCACAGAGTGGGAGAATGGCAACCACTGGCATTCATTCTGGTAGCTGTGACAGGTACCAAGAGCTGGGTTTGGAGAGAGTATTTAATGATGTGTGAGGAATGGATACTAACAGGAGTTGTTACTTCGTGTGAGGTTTCAAGTTTTTAGTTATGCAGTGAAGAGTGAATGCTATTTATAAAATCAGGATACAATTTTTTCAGCTGAAACATATAATACATTGTAGATTTACATTTGAAAGCAATGAGGACATTATAGATGAGCTTGTTTTAAAGCATTACCTTGGGCTGAAATTGAATGGAAGGATGAAAACAAAAGAGCACTTAGCAGTTAAGTGAAAGTGAAGTTTCTCTTGTCTGTCATCACTCGCCTGTTGGAAAAACTGGGTTCTGAGTTTCTGAAACTTTGAAACTCTGTTCTCTGAAAAAAAAACTTCTGTCATTTGGCAAGAAGCACTTCAATTTCTACTTGCTATTAAGTTCACCTTGTAATCAAATTTTGGATATTTCATACAATTCACAGACTTTAATATATGCTTAATTATGCAAATTACATCTTCAAATGCATACTTTTAAATTTCTAGTTATCATTTTTCTTCTGTTATTACAGTCTCATACATTAATTTCCAAAAACATAAATATTTTATTTGCAACTGTCTATCTATCACCAGCATTTTTTTTTTTTGCTATTTACTGATTTTTTTCTGTCTTGCCTGATTGTGCCTTTGGGATCTCCCAGGATGTGAAACAGTTCCCAGCTGTCATTCTCTATTTAATTTCTTTCTTTCTTTCTTTAGATTTAGATTTCTGAATTACAAGTTTTCACTGTATGAAACTGAACCTTCAAAAAGCCAATGCATTCCTGTCTGGTATTTAATTCTCTGTGCAAATAATGAATAAAATGAAACATCTTCCTAAATAAAAGTAGTCTTTGTTGCCCTTATCTTGGCCTCCTTTTGAATACTGTAGCTTGTTAAGAATGAAAGAGAAAGAGAGACAAAACCTATGCCATCAGGAATTGCAAACATACAAGGTATTAGAAGTGTAGATGAATGGTATTTGCAGGCCAGGATTGAACTTTTGCTGAGATTTGCTGTTGTTTGTTTTTTTTTTTGCTTGTTTTTATTTTTTTTCCTGAGTATGTAATAAAATCCTTTATAATAAATTAAATAATTGACCATTTATTATATGAAATGCAACCACTAAAATACACATTGTTGCTTACCACATCTAATTTATTTGTCCAAGTAAAACAAAGAGCATTGCTTCCTTTGTGCAGTCTTCTGCTTTTCCAAACTATTGTGCTTCAAGGTTTTTGAACAACCATTACAAAGAAAGTTATCAAGGATATTGACCAGCTCTCATGGGGAAAACCTTTAATGCCATAACAGTTTAATCAGTATCTTTTGGAGGTAAAAAACTGTGTTTTTCAGGATAGTCCATCAATGTTGGTGTTAGCAAAGCTGTTGTGAGAAATATTTTAGAAGTAGGATCTTTACATTTAGAGAAAAAAAAATAGTATCATTGATCAAAACCAGAATAATTATTTTTGTTTTGATTGCATACATTTTATTAATGACAGGTTCCCTTTGTAAATGAAAGCCCACAAATACATAAATAGATGCAGCAACAACCAAGGTAATTAATTTTACCTAATATTAATGACCAGTCTGACACAATCCCAGTTCCAACAGGGACTGTTTTACAAAGATCAATTTCTATTCTTAATTTTAAAAACATCTCTTCTACTGTCTGCAGTCCATCAAAGGAAATGTGTATCACAGACTGGGACAATGCAAAATTCTTGGAGATAAATAGATATATCTGATAACTTACTTGGAAAATATGGTCTATGCCAGTCCTGTAGGAAAACATTAGCAGTTAATAAAGTTCTTACTTGTACTCCAGACAAATTTTCAAGTGGCTGCACTAGAACAAGAGTTTGTGATGTATAAAGCCTTCACATAAACATTAATCAAAGAAACTCATTCTTGGCTCAGAAAAATCCATGCTGAGTAGTCCCTCTGAAATATGTCACTTTTTGCCTTTTTCTTTCTTCTGCTTTATCTAAATGTGCATATATGGACATAAATAGGTATGAAGGGTGGGGCAGGTTCAGAAACACAGAGTTTGGAGTTGGTAGATGAAATTATAAAGTTTGTATCAGTAACATTACCATAGATCTTCTCTCTATAACAGCTTCTATAAGAGATGCTGACAAGGACTTTTTCTAAATTTCATTTATTGTCTAAATTTTGTAATATATTGACAGTACCTAAAACTGAATACTTATCAGCTGAAGATCACAGAACATTTGATGCAGATTGCAAAATCCCTGAACAAAAGTCACTTTAGCTTCCATTTAATCCCTTTTATAAAGCAGAATATAAATTTGTATCATGTACTAATTTTTCATACTAGCTTAGATAGGGGGGAATATAAAGTATTCAATTCAGATGTCATGTCTATTTGACCAAACCTGCAAAAGAAATTTTGTGAGTAAATTAGAGTTAGAAGATAAAATGTATGGTGAGACTATGATGCTCTAGCAACTCAGTGTAGCACAAACCTTGGCTTCCTATCATATATGGAAAAGAAAACCTCCAACAAATGTGACACCTACCAGCACTAAAAGCTCTGGATATTTCCTGGCTTAGAGCCCTGACTGGTATAATAATCTATGGCACCTGAACATTCCTGATGGCAGCACTGTGATCAGGAAGCTAATTAGCTAGGAAAGGGAAATATTAACTCATCAATTACTGATTGCTATCCCATTATGTAAGGAAGCAATCATGCGATGGAAATGTACAAGCCTGGAGGACTGAAAAGGCCCAAAGCAATTTTGTGATCATAAATTGGTCCAAACACAGGACAAAAAGAACAAATAAGAGGTCAAGTCCTAGCACTGAGGGGCAGACTGCACTCATGAATAACCAACATGTTAGAAGTGAGTGCCTGCTAGTGAGAGATGAACCACTGTGTTAGTAAATGTGTGACCCTCCTGTAATGGGGAAAGCTGCAACAAAAGTGAGTGGGGAAATTGGAGACTCTCAGGTCAGCAGCAGCAGCTTTCTCTCCCCAGTGTTCCATAATAACAAACAGAGAAAGTGTTTCTGGGAAGTTCTCTGGCTGGTGGGAAATTAAAAATTAAATATTTCTTTTTGCATCTGTTTTTAGGTTTTTTTTTTAATTTTTATTTTTCACTTTTGCGGACCATAGGTGGATAAAAGTCATGCAAATACATTCTTCCTTATGGAGGTACTTTGTGTTATGTCAGCTGCAGATTTATCTTACTGATGTCAGTGGAAATGTGACTTAAGTTGGAGTTCTGCTCTGTGGTACTGACTCTAGTATGGATTTATGCCTTGTGAGAATTGTATCTGGAATTAGTTCTTTATTTCAGAGAGACTTTCTCTTTCAGTTGCATATTATTTATATATATTTTAGAAGTGAACAAATTGCATCTATAGAATTTTTGATACTTTTAAACCTTAGAAAAATATGTAATGATACAATGTTCCATAGGCTGACAACTGTAGATTTTTATGTCTATACAATATTCAACTCAGCCCACTGAAAACATTCTGCAAGTCTTACCTAAAACTTTAATCTATCAAAATCACATACTGAAATCAACAGATAGTACAAACTAAATACATTAAGGGTTGACAAAATGTATTTACTATGCTTAGTGTTTGCAAAACAATTTGTATTTATCTTCAGATTGAAACACTACTCTGGATTTGTACATAGAGATCTATATCCTTACTTTCTGTGATGTAGTAAATTGCCATTAATATTTACTCTGATTTGGATTTTGCTGGTTTTGCTGATGATAGCACTTCCTTATTTGAACACAATAATGATACTCATATGGAAAACCTCATTTAGTGAGAGTGTGATATATTGATAGATTATGAAGAATACTTGCAATTTTACAAAAGCATGCAAGATACATTCTTCATGATTAAACAATACTACTTTATATGAAGTTGCATATAAAATTACTCTTCAGAAAACAGTGAGAAGACAATGTTCTTTCAAGAGTATGATTTCAGAATAGCTTTGTATGTTACCATAGGAACCAAGTACTTCAATTACTATATGAAAATGCTAAACAAAACTGGTTGGTTAAATGAGAAAACCCAAAATATCAGAGTTGGTCAAAAATCTATTCCAAAACAAGTTGTTTGCTATGAGAAGAGGCCATGTAATCTGTCATAAACATTAAATCAAGAACACAGCACATGAAGTCCCACCTGTGCACTTCTGTAGGCTGAACTCTTGGCTTACTCTGCTTGACGGGCCACAAAAAGACATTCTGCCTCAGAGTGAGAGCTCTTGGCTGATAAATCCCCTCTGCTAAGCATAAAATCCTAATGGACTGGATGAAATTTAAGATGTTTAGACCTAGGAATAGCATTTTGTGCCACTTAAATACCTTGAAAAACATTATGACCACTTTTGATATCTTTCCATTGTGAAAATTAACCATTTATAGGTACTTCTTCTTACCCATCTTTTATTCATTCTCCTGGGAAGGACTTTTCTTATGCCCTGTGGTAATGTATCTGCCAACAAACAGTTGGATAAACTGTTCTGGAAAGCAGACCAGCTGGAACTGAATGATGCAGTGAGAGACTGCCACATGCTTTTGGCTTTTTCAGAAAGCTGAGAATCTGCACCAGTAACCTACAATAAATCAGAAGCAAAAAAATCCCCAGTGCTTCAGCAATAACATCACACACAGCAGAGGGAAAACAGAGATGTGAAAGTCCATCAACACCGCAGAGGGATTCAGCATGAGATGGTAAAACAACACAAAGGAGTTTCAGGAAGGGATTCAAGTGAAAAAATTGTCATCATTAATAAGACAATGAAAACTGCCTTGATTTTTTATAATATCTTCCTTGCATTTTACAGAAAATAATTTTTGTGTTATGGCCTGCCTACAGTTAGCAGGACTTGAGAAATGACTTGAAAAGATGGCTTTGATGTGTTTGTATCCACTCAGTCCTTCTTGCATTGTATGGCCATGCAGACATTAATGTGCTGTAGAAAAGATGCTTGGGGGAAGCTGGCCTGTTGGATTTGGGAAAATTCACTCTCCTTTGCAAACTGCTGTTGGCTCAGACAGACTCTGAAAGGGAATCCAGGAGCTGGCTGCAGCCTGTATTATCTGTCACATAAGGCTACAGATGGCCTGTGGGCTGAAACACAGAATGCTGTTTCATTGTTAAGTGCTTAATTGATTTTCAGGGTAATTTTAGAATGATAGTTTGAACCAGTCACTTGAAATATTTTCATTTTTCCTTAAGCAAGGCAAAATTTTTCAGCATTTAGATTTTTTTCTTTTAAAGGTCACTGGTGAGTGGTTGACCTGTAAGTGGAAAAAAATGCATATCTTCAGGTCACTAGCTTTCAGATGAGGCCATCTGCTTCAAATTGTTGGGAAAAAAAGGGCAGAGTCTCTTGCTGGAAATTAATAAATTGATTGAGACATGCTTAGGAAAGTTTATTTTGCTACAGGGAAAAAAATTATTTATGATGTCATCTGGAGATCACCTTCTACCTCAAGCCAGAAAGACCCCAGAAACAGGCTAAATAAAGGTACTGGAGAGCAGATTTCATGGGAAATTCTTCATTGGATGGACTGAATGACCTAAATCGTCTTCTGTAGGTGTAATTTTGAAGTATCTATGATTTTCTCATTAAAATATCATTCTACCTGGTGCCACTACAGATGCAAAACTTATGTGTGCCTAATCTTCCTTTTAGAAGCTCTCTGCTTCAGTCTTGTAAAATAGATCAAATGAAATGATGGGTGAGTATGTTTGCCTGTAATTTACCAATCTCTTAGATGCTTTTGTGGCCCTTGTTGCAACAGTACTCAAGTATCCCACATTATCTCTGTGAGACCAAAATGTTCTTACTTTCATCTCATCTGTGAGGATGAAGGATCACACAGAACTTTTATGACACTGTACAAATCTCAGCCTTAGACTTTTGAGCTCCTTGACCACTTGCCCATCACACTATTTGCAGGTCCAGAATGAACTGCACACAAATGCTGGACTAAGAAGGGAAGTTTACTTTGTTTATAATTAGAAGACTCCTGCAGAAAACTAAGTACAAACATTTTTCATTGTGTTTCTGTTCATGACTTTATTATATAATCATATTGGGGTGTAGGCAAGTAAACATATCATATCTAATTAGGTTATTGATTGTGTTTGCAGAGATGAATATATGACTAATGAAAATTAATGTAATTTTCAGTAGTAAATCCTCTTCTGGTGCATGTTGTTCTTAGTAATAATGGTAATCAAACATGGTGCTTTGAATCAGAGCTCTGACACAGCATAAAACCACTTTTAGGACAAGAAAAATTATACCAGCAGTTTCTTAAATAGCAAATCTGTCTTCTGGACTAAAAGGTTGTGAATGAATGTGAGCAGAGGTTGCAGGATGAGAGTGTCCACACACTAGGAAAATAATCTGAGGAAAGGACAGATAATTTAGATGCATAAGAAAAGTAGCAGATGTGTAAGAGAGCTCTGCAAAGCCTGAAAATAAGTAGGGTAACTAAATAAATAGGATAAAAGACATGTAGCAATATCTCAGGTTGATACCTGAGATGTGTGCAGACAAAATTCCCAAATGGTTGGAGACTGATCCCTGACGTAGTAGCTGAGTATTCACACTGAAAGAGATATTCACAAGAGCTCTTGGTTCACGAGCAGGTAGTTTTTGAATGTTGCTCTTGCTATCTCTCCTACAGAGAACTGATCCTAATGTGGACCTTAGCCCGCAGATGAAACAGGACTGGGAATTCCTTCTAGATTTCTTCAGTCTTTTCAAACATGTTATTCATGTTGCCCAGGGATTTCTCTTTTTTAAGCCCCTCATTTTCACCTGAACCTGGAATAGAATCACGTCTGTCTTCAAGTGCCTGGACAATGTATAGTTGGGAGAAATGTCTGAGTTCATGGCCCTCTTTAACTCTACCGTGTCTCTTTATGTGTTTCTCAGCACCCCAGTTCCTTGTTTGAGAATGAGGTGTACGAATGTTTAACACATTACTTCAAGATAATGATGTTAGGAGAACTGATAACCATAGTCAAATTTTCTATTACCACATGTCCTTCTTGTCTTCTCAGAAATATAATCCTAAACTAAACTAATATTTAAGAAAGGTCAGTCTCCCCTAAATCCTTCAAAATATTGTTCTGCAGAGAACTGTGGCATCAGAACTCTACTAATGGAGAAGCTGTCTCCTCTAGCTTTCACTTCTGCTGAATGTTAACCCTAGTGCAGACCTCACCTTACAGCTGGGGAGCCATTAAATGGTGGAGGTGTTTGGCAGGAGTCCTGAGCTATGTCTCAGTTCACAGGAAGGTTTAAAGTAACAGTGGAAGCTCTTACAAGGAAAAAGCCTGGAGCTATAGTGAGAGTTCAATCTGTCACAGCAGGCTAAGGCTACTGCTACGTTATTTAGCCAGGGTAAAAAAAGTAACACAGAGGCTTCAAAAGGTACTTGCTTAGGTCATATCCTTTTTGGCTATCAAACCCCTTTGCTGGCTTTCTCATTGTTCAAATTTTAACCCTTATTTGAGACATAATGCCCAGCTGCTGCTGAGCCTATGTTCATTCCCAGATTACTGCTAGTGGGGTAATCCTTGTGACCTGCCCAGATTTAGTTTTGAAAAAACCTTTTGAGCCCTCTATTCCTCTGTCTTGTCTTGCCTTCATCTAACCCCTTCCCCTGAAACAAACCCTAACCCTAGGTTTTGCCTGTATATCTATTTTTGGAAGGGGAATTCTAACTGCATTCTCCAGTTTATTCTAGAAGAGATTTTGTTTTGAAAGTCTTTCCCAGTTTTCTCAATGCTCTTAATTCTAACCTCTCTTGGAGGTGGCAATATTTAACCCTGCAAGGTAGAAATTCAGTGCCTACAGTTGCTTTCAAAACACTGACAGATATTTAATGAGTTAAAATGTAAGGGAATATCTGTATTTTAAGTGTCAAAATGCTTGCCTTGCTACCTCTAGTACAGTATCTACAGGTAAAAGCAGTCCCTAGCCCAAATAGCTAAATTTAGGTAGACAAGAAGAACACAGATGATGTGATTGATCTTATCTGTCAACATTCTGACAAGAGAACAGCCTGGAGAAGAAATGACTGCAGATGTCATCTGTTCACCACCTATCACAGGATGAAGAGCAAAGGCATGTATAAGGGCCAGCTGTACCCATTCCTTCCTCACACTCATCCTTCTCCACATAGACATTTCTCCCAATTGTAGGCTTGAATTTGGAATCAGTCTCTCCAGCATCGAGCAGATTTTGGCAGTAATGAAAATAAAGCCCAGAAATTAAATTGCACTCAGAAAAAGACAGACATTCTTTGCAGAAATAAGGAACATCAGATCCATCCGGGCATGAATTACAACCTTTCTTGGCAGCAGCACTAGGGGAGTGGAGCATCAATCAAAATGAGATGAGCCTTGCCCACTGGATCTGGGATTCCTGACATGACTGACTGGTGCCAGACACAGCTAGGCAGACAGCCATTCTCTAGTAATGCAGTCCTATTAAATAAAGCCTGTATCTGTAGGCTAATGGCTTGAAATTGCTCAGAGACTCAGTAAAAGCTCTGAGGAGAAAGGGAAAATAATAGTAATTTAGATAAATGATAGGAGACTCCCCAGAACAAAGGCACTTTAATACAAATGTGTTGCCATCAATGGTGGTGTGTGTACTCTGCTCTAATTAGACATTTTCTACTGAGGCAACACAAAGGCAGCTGTTTGGCCCATTGTGTAAGCCTCTATTTGCTAAGTCTTGGTTGCACATGCAAGGCATCAGGCCCAAAAGACTGATTTCATATTGAAATTATGAAAACATTCAAAAAGCCACACAAGAAAATGGCAGGGGGACAGACTGGCAATCACACAATGAACTGATTATAGAGTGCTAATAATAAAAGCATCATTGTTAAATTACTGCCAGATGGACCAGGTACAGCTACTCATGAGACACCTGTTTGACTGGGGTGTGAAGCAATCCCAATCAGACAGAATACAGCTGCAGAATGGATGGATCCAGGCAGTCACTGTGGGAGAACACACATACTATGTAGATTAATTACCAGGCAAGAGTGGCATGAACCATGTCGGATTTACCAAGGTCAAAAAAATGTTGTAACTAGCATATTTTCTACTGTGCTGGGTTACTTCCACTGGCTCATGCTGAGATCCTGTAAAAAGCAAAAATCTGCAGAGCTTTGGATGTTCACTGCATAGATTATATAATACACTTTGGCCTGGGTTATAGTCTGGTAAAACCTGTCAAAGCTAATCTTATTTTTACCATGTGATGATATATCTGTGCATAATTCTGAGTGTTACAGAACAGCCCTGATATGAGCAAGGTCTATCTAAATGCAAAAGCCATGAATACGCTGCTGAATACTTAGTTATACAGGTAGATTGTATCTGCTACTGGCTGTGTACAGACATTCTGTAAACTGCATTGCTGAACTCTTGTATATAGCAGAGCAACTCCAGGGGAAAATCACCCACTGAGCTCTACTGAGTTCTTGTGTTTCTCATGCTCATCCTCTGAATCCACTGATCTCATATCAAGGGAAATACCGAGCATGAAGTGGAGGAAAGTCATGACAAGGTGAAAGTACTTTCAGCAAATTCTCTTCTCAAAATGTACACATAACTTTAAAGTTAATCCCTCTCAGATGCGCTGAAAGATGTCTGTGCTTATTTCATTGATTTATACTGTTTCAACCTTCCTATCCTCAGAAGAGCAAATCCTGATCCTCTGGTATGTGAAATAAGAATGAGGTTTTTCCTGTATGTCTTTTGTTTGTTTTGTTTTCTTTGGGTTTGAATAATAAACATGATATGCACTTATTATTATAACCTATATGAAATGATACTATGAATGTCATTCCCTCAAACATCTTTTGGGAGCAAGAGGGATGCAAAGCAGAATAGTAATTTGTGTTTTTTGCCATATGGTTAACACACAGGTTCTTTGAGGGGATCATGTAGTAGTGCTAATGGACTTTGTTGTCAGTTTGCACAGTATGGGCGAATGTCGTGCATTCAAATCAGGAAAATCATGGGACACTTTTCTCAATTTCATTATTTTGCATTCTATCCATGTTGCATCTAATCACTATTAGTTTTCCTTAAGAAAATAATAAGGAATAAGGGTTACTATTAAAAAAAAAAAACAAAACAAAACAAAAAAAAACATTCTTCAGATAAACATTCCTTTTTTTTCTCATGAACACCACTTAATCTCAGCTCAGCATGACCAGACACCAAGCAAGTAATGAGGAGCTGGCCTGTGGGGACCTTGGAGCCTGTGTGTTTAGACCACATGTTCTACATTTCCAAACTTGCTGAGAACTACACTAGGATTGACTTTAACTTGTTCCTCTAAAGTCAAAATTTTATCTTAAATTATATCTTGGTAAAACTCACAAATATAAGATAGAAGCTGTGCTTGTTAAGAAATGGGAAACTGTCAACTCTGAGATTACAGACAAAAAATTAAAGAATGATCTGAGAACTGTACTGACACACAAACAACAGGCTGAGTGAATTTTGGACTTCAGCTATTGAGCTTCTGTGAAAGTCTTATGGCTTATTTGGAATTGAATCTGAAATGTAAGTAGAACAGAACAAGCTGAGCTGGGCAGCTATTTTAAAAAATACTTTGGAAGTGTACAAGGTTAAAATGACCCAGGAACTGGCAGTCAAACAGCATTCAGGTGAATTGTGGTTACTTAGAATCAGGGCTTATATTGATGTTTTCAGGCACATTTACTCTTCTCATCTGGCCATCTGTTGAGAGGCCATTGATCTCTGAAGGAGATCAAACAAGATCATCCAGTTCTGACTTATGTAAGTGGAAGATCAACTGCCATGCTTTTTGAAAGTAAGAATGAAAAAAAATACCAAAACATCATCTGCCTCTATTTCATGTTCTGAAATGTTTTTATGTTTCTACCATGAGAAAGAAAAGAAAAAGCAAATAAACTGAAATGAGGAATTTTTTAACAAAGGAGAACAATATCCATTGCTGTAGACAATGGTTTTGTTGGCATATAAACTTATCTTTCTATTAGTGTCAATTTATTTTTTCTCCTGTTATAGCCATCTTATAAGCTTGCAGGTAAATTCTTATGATGGATCTCTGATTCTACTATGTTATGATATTGCTTTTTGAGTGCAAAAAAAAAACAAAAAAAAATCCCTGTGCTATGCAAAACCAAGAAAAAAACCAGCAATAGATCACATATGCATATCTCACAGCTAGTAGCTTTACTGGCTATGTATCATGATTTTGTAATGATCTCACAGCAGTAGACATTCTTGTTATAATATCATCCTAAACCCTCTGCAACTGGCAAAGTATTTCAGCCTTTTCCTCACACAAGAAGAATAAAATGGGTGGGGAAAGTAACATTCCTAATTGAACCACATGCTAAATCTAACCACTTTTGGCAGATAGTTGTAACCCTATGGTCTCCAGATGCCCACATTTCTGTCATTTCCTCCATGCATACAGCTATTCATAGCCTTACTCTTAACATTTGTGATTTCAATAAGTACTTTCATATCCACTTGACTACCTTATCTTCTGGGACTGACTTTGTGGATGTTCTTTCAGCATTCTGAAGGAGCTACCAGCAAGAAGAAATGTCTTCCTGTCTCCTCCATAGGAGTCCAGGTGCTGTAGCACTTGCAGTGGGATATGGGTTCATAAAGCCCTTCAGTCTATTTTATGATAAGGATTTTAATGCCTAGCCTCCAGAGGTGTTGTAGATGCCTTGTGTTGTGTGGGGTGTATCCTGAGTCTTGATTCTTCCACACAGCTCTCCCTCTTTGTGTAAAGCAGAGTCTGGGTTTGGGAATTTTGAGATGGGACCCCACATAGCACCATTTACAAACCTGAGACTGTGAGAACCTCATGAGCTTCAAGTCCAAGTGCAGGGTGCTGCACCTGGACTGGGGCAATCCCAGATGGGAGCTCAAGCTGGGGGAAGAACTCACTGGGAGCAGTTCTGTGAAGAACAATCACCAAAGAATTCAAGATACAGAAAGTTTTTTTCATACTGGATGTTAGGATTTTCTTTCAGAAAAGTTGCATTCTTTAACATTATGTGTCCAAAAAGACACGTGGCTGAGGGCTAAATTCTAATATCTTAGCAAAATCATTGATTTGGCAGTGTATCCATACCCACCTAATTTTGACCAGCAGTTTCAGTTTGAAGTCCATGTTTGCATTTTTCCTAAATGGGCATGTAGTGTTCCAAAACTGACTGCATTTTTGAGGTAAAAACAATGTGGTTTCACAGATAAGTAGATTCTGCAATAAGCTGCATGTAAGCAGGAAAAAGCAAGGAACCTCTGTGACCAATATCAACAGCCTCCACTCATGCTTAGTCTCTTGTGCAGCATTTTCCATGGCTGAGCAGAGACAAGAGTTTGGGATTCTGGTCAGTCTCAACATACATGTGGGAGAAGCACCTTGCTGACCTCACATTGCATCTGGAGCCTGGTGTGACTCTGCTGGCTTAGGATCCAACCATTGCTTTATAAATCTGCTCTAGCCTGCAAAAAATTACAAAGTTGGGAAAAAAAAAACCCAACCTGCTATCTCCACATGTTATTTACTACATGTTAGTAGTATAGGGAAAAAGCATCAGTGAGCTTTGCTTTTCTGCTTGTTAGTTTCTCCACTGTCAGCTTGTGTTGAAGATGTCAAGTGATTGAATCTTTCAGCAGAGAGCTTTGGGCTTCATTTACTACTGACAACTGATCTGATTGCCTTCCAGCCCTGGACACTGAGAAAGGGGCTTAGCACAAGGACCCAAGGGCTTAAAAAGCTGAAGAAAATAATGACAGCCACACTGGTGCAGAAACCAGGAACTCCCAGATGTCTTTAAGAGCACTAAATTCCAGTTTGACTCTGATTCCCAGACACAGACTTCCTCAAAGATGATGCAGTTGTCTTCATCTGGACAAAGAATTTTTTCACCTTATGACAGAAATGACATCCACTTCAACATGTCTTATTAAGGACACAGCTTCCAGCCTGAGAAGACATGGCTTTGTGAAGGGAAGTCTTCATGCCACTGTATGCAGTGCCTAGAAATCAGAATTACTGAGGATTTATTGTAGCTGAAAGGGACAAAAACTTTCATACCACCTCATTACTTCTTGTCACCAAGTCAGCCTGGGGTTGAAGATTGAAGGAGCAGAAACTTTGCTTAGAAGCTTTGCGCTGCTAATGAAATTTGCCATTTGATTCTTGTACAAGACAAGCACTTGAGGCATGAAAAATCAGAGAAAAGTTAGAAAAATTGTGAGTGCTTAGGCAAAGGTTTGGTCTTGAGAGGAGCCACGATAACACCACTACTGGCACCAAAGCACAGCCTGGCAGTGCCTCCTCCAGCAGTGGGGTTTGTTGAGGCAGGCTGCAGCCAGAGCTGTTCCAATCCCAGTCTGGGCTGGACCTGTGGCAAAAAAATTTAGCCTCCCTCAGTGGCAAAAAAACACACTTGCAGATGTTCAGCTGGGCTCCAGCTGCCATGGGATCACTGTGGGATCATATAAAGAATAAACCAGAGGTGCCACGAGTGAGCCTGTTCCAGTGCCACTGACAGCACTAAACAAGGGGCCCTCTAAGCTGGAAGAGAAGTGGGATTGAGAGGGTATCTTCAGGGAATGGAAAATGTACTTGCTGCCCCGAGTGTTTTTAAAAGTTGACACCAGAAATCCAAAAAAAAATTAAAATTTGGTATCAGGAAATTTGGGGTTTGTATCAAAGCAATAATATTTTGTTATAGCAGAGCAATGTGGTTAGTTTTATTTATTGTCTATATTTTTAATCTTACAGTTCATGTTCTCATGCTTTGAGGAAGGGTGTACACAACAGTGTTAGTAAACAGTGATGACTAGATTTTTTTTTCCACATGCTTAAGTGTTGTGATTATGAGAAAACTTCTGATTTTGATCCGTGAGGAAAAGTGTGACTTTTTTGCGTTTTAAGGAAAATGTGGATTTCCAGAAAAAGTTGTAGTGAAATTTTTTGATCTGGAGAAACTTAATGGGGAAGAAAACGTTTGGATATTGAATAGCTATCCAGGGCTGATAAGAGCTAAAGGACAGGAGGATGGTCTTTGAACAGCTGAAGAGAGAAAACAGCTGGGGAGAAAAACAGAAATGTAGTCCTACAGCTGTCAGAATTTAAGAGAGAAATGGTTAGGCTGAGAAACATTTAAAACACAGAAGAAAATTATTGTGATGGTAAAATAATGAAGAATTTCTGTCCTGAAGAGCCAGGCTTTCAAAGCTTTTTTGATGAGTATAGGAAGAACCTACTGGAATATGGAGAGATCCTGGAGCTTGTTTTGTTACTCAAATGAGCAATAGGACTATTGCATTGCTGTACATAAGTTTTTTTCAGACTAATAACCTGTGTTGGCTGATCCTGCCAACATTGCACTTACGTGTCTCCAGCAGCTCTAAAACCCCTAAAAGATGCTAGAAAGACATATGGTGCAAAGTTTTAGGCACTGAGGAGCTATACCTCACTACCTGGCCCTTTTGTTTAGAATAATATTGGGATTACATGTTGGCTGATCTAAGCAAGTGTTTCCCTGATGGATTTTGGCCGAAGGTTCACAGGAGTTTGAAAGAAATGAGGAAAAAAAGGTCCTTCTACTCCTGCTTTTTTCCCTTGGGTAGGAGATCATTGAGATCATTCACCTGCACTGATTCCAGATACACAAAGCAAGAGATGAAAGTGTAGCAAGAAAATGTCTGACTTGTGTTGCAAAGGACTGCAAATTTTTACAAAACATTTCTCTGCAAATCTCTAGCTGTGAAAAATCTTTGATTGTTTTCTCCCTTCAACTACTAATAAAAGGGTTGGAAGAAGATATAGGGCTTAGAGATCGGATGAAAATTTAAAATTACTGATTTTTGGAAAAATGTGACAGATTTTTTTTAAGGAATTTAGTAGTGCACAAGTTTTACTGAGAGGAAGACTGACAGACTGTTTTTTGTATGTCTGCATATACAGCAGTTTTATTCTTCCTTGCCTTTTTACTTGAAATTTGCGTAAAGTTCTGTGTGGGATTTAGATAAAGTTATTGAAACATCTTTTTTTAGCAAATTACACATTAGCCACATAAAAGTCTATTCCTCTTCAGTTTTGAACTCTCTGCTTCATTTACCATCTATGATCATGTAGTATGTAAGTATCATCAGTTATTTTTTATTTTTTTTAAGAATCAATGAAATTAATCAAAATTAGCAACAACTGAGATTAGCAGAGCATTCCAAACTGAATTCTTACTATTTCCTATAAATGTCATGAGGGTCCTTTTTTTTTAATAAAAAGTAAAAATTATCTAGTTTTAAGTAGTCTGGGATGCTAATTTTATTATGAAGGTAAGAACAATTCAACATAGGGAAGTAAAACAAGAGTTTTAAATAGAACTAATGGTGAAGCTTTCAGTTTGCTGACATTAATGTTGGATGAGAATTGTTCAAAATGTTCAAAATTCCACAGGAGATTTTCAGTTTGTTCACAGTGAAACACCTCCCTGCTTCCTTGTCTGCCAGGTGTGAGGTTTCATGGTTTTCCTTAATTCTTTAGGACTGGGTTAGGTAAATCTCCCTTTCCTAGAAGTGGGCTGTGAGGGAAGAGACAGAGACAGAAAAAGAACTGGAAAGTGAAAGAAAAGGGGAATTAAGGCACTGGAAGGGAAGACTAAAAAGACATTCTTTTACTCTCTGAGTGAGGGAAAGAAACCCTATGTTTTCTGTCTTATTTTGTGAAACGTCAATCTGTGAAATATGTATACTTGTTTGTTTTGGGTATTTTTGGGTTTTTTTTTTTTTTGGTAGGTTGGCTTTTTTGGTTGCTTTTTTGATGGGATGTTTCTTTTTTCTTTTTTTTTTTTTTGTTGTTGTTGTTTTGGTTTTTTTGTTTTGCTTTGTTTTTCTTTGCTTTCCATTCCAATTCCTGAGGCTTCACCTTGAATTATAGACTACCTAGGTCTTATGATTGATAATAATGGGATATGAGAGAAGCGAATGCTGTTGCTTTGGATGGTTTCTGTTTAAATCTGCATTGATGGTGAGGAGGAAAATAAAGTAAAAGGAATAACCTGTGATTGTATCACACAATTAGTAGGCAGGAGATTTGGCTTCTTTTTACATGTTAGTAAAAAATATGCAATTTAAGTATAGGCAAATAATTTCCCCTGGTACTAATGTCAGAACAAGACTTCAGAGAGGTGCTGAGAGTCTTGGAAAATTGCTTTTTATAAAGAATATCAATGCCAAAAATGGGAGTCTCACTTTATGATATAAAGATATGATAATTGGAATTAAAGCAGAGAGCTGCAACTGGATTTTTTTTTTCACTGATAATCAGATTTAGCCAATGAACAGATAGAAGGAATATCAAACATTAAGAAAAAGTGCTGAGCATTAGTCACAGTAAATTGTTATGAATTCTCCCTAGATTGCACTATTGAGATCAACATTTGCTGAGAAGGAACTGAAAGCTTGTTTTAGAATACAATTATTTACTAGTTTATTGGTAACAGGTCAGCTAGACCGAGGTTCCCATGATCCCTCTTCCTTATCAAGTACTTTGGGATTCCTGCTGACCCAAGAGATCTCTTAAATACCCATCAGTGCAGTGAAATCGAATCAATGAAGTAATGAGTAAGTCAGCAGTGCCCCTGTTTCTAATGCAGAAGACAAAACAATCATGCAGATTTTTTGCAGACAGATTATCCATTCTAACAAAACATTTCCTCTCTGGGCCTTTGCTCTTTCTAGTAATTGAGAAGGGCAATCAATCTTGCAGGTGCTGTTGCTGAAACCCAGAAGTTGTATATTTCAAACATGTTGTACAACTAAGGTTTGTCTGTCTAAAATCCTAAGTGTTTTAAAAGCTTAAACAGAAAACAGACAATGAATTCTCTGCTCTGCTTGTTGTGCCTTTCCTTGGACTGACAGCTGCTAGTTAAAATGATGTCTTGCATTCTGTGTTCCACCGTTTGAATTTAGGCTTGTGGTTTAATCTAAGCATCGAGTGATATTTTAGGCAATTTTGTAAAATCTCTTGGCTTTAATTTCTTTACTGAGAGTGAAGCTGAGCAAACATTTTCATGTGTGCTTGCTTTTCCACATTTTCCTCAGGGGGAAAAGCAATAAGAGTAGGAGGAAAGAAGTTTAATCAAATATGTTTCTGTTGAGAATTTTGACCCTTTGGATATAGTCAGAAATATCAATTTCAGGGAAAAAAACCCAAAGGCATTTGACTAAACCCTGTAATTTTAATTATAAACTTTGGGATTAAAATGGAAAGACTGTTTATATCCAGAATATTTATCAAATGGTGTACATTTTCTATTATTTTTTGAAGTAATCTAGTGTTTGAAATGCAGATGTCAGAATACTGCAATTTTCTGTCTTAACAAGACAAAGATCTTTGGATGTAGAATTCCTAGATGTGTGGCATGGGTGGGGAGACTGACATATAAAAGAGTACTGAGCCTGAAAAGAAAGAAACAAAACTTTTTTTCCATTTCAGCTCTAATATTCCCATCCTTTGAAAATATTGCTTTCAACATTTATCAATACCCAGCTATGACTGAAGATATTTGCTTTTTCCTACACATTTTATAGCTTTTCTGCTTAGGCTGCACAAGCTCTTGATCTCTGGCCTCTGTTTCTGGTGGCCAAGTAGAGCAATTGCTCTGAATGAAACTGGTTGCCAGAATGGAGCATCAGGAATGATGTATTTTGTTGGGGTGCCCATCCTGCACTGCAGAACAGATGCCTTGCCTTGTGGTTTATTTCCTGGTACGTCTCATGCTGGGGAGCAGCATTCCCTGACAGCCCCCATGCATGCATGTTGATTTACATAAATGAAAGAGAATTAGAAGATAAAAATTAGTCCCTTTAAGAAATCTCATTCTTTCTTTCAGAACTGGCTTGGGAAATAAGCCCATTGATTTGATCCTGTGCTTTTCTAAGCTTAGAAGTATCAAAATGACAAAGGACACTCCATTATTTTCGGACTTTGTCAGGTTCCTATCTATTATATCTTCTTTGCTATAGTTTAAGATAGATGGGTAGGACAGGAAATCTTCATGAGCCATTTTGCACATCATCTATTTTAAATGATGGAAATTGTTAATTTCTTCCCTATATGTCTATACAATAGACATGAATAATTTTTCTGGATATATGTATATGTGTACTTAAACTAAGAGCAATAAAAAGGCAAAGCATTTTGTTAAATGATTTGTGCACAACATAATTTTTATTTCTAAGCCACGTGGGATCTTGCTGCTTTTTCTTGAAATATTCCAATTTGTTTCCCCGAACAAGAGCATGACAGCACTAAATTAACATCTTTTTAATTCCAGGTCTTCTCAGAGGGGACAGGTTAGGCCCAGGATAGTCTCTCTTGTGCTTCTTTGTCTGTCTTCATGTTCATAACATACCTACAGTACACATCTAATGGAGTGAATGCATATTGCATCGCTGTGTCCCACTCTCCATGTTACACAAATGTTTATTTTCACCTCTGTCTTAAACTCATGTCTGTGTTAACAAAATCCAATTTTATGCTGAAATTCATTCTTGCACTGTATTTCCTCAGAAGATGGCCATTCTAGTAACCTCTAGTGTGTCTGAAAATTTTGAAACATACTGCTCTAGCTATTATACTTCTGATACATTATGACATTTATCACCAACTGGAGTCATTCAGAGTACATGAGGATAGTAAACTAATTATCCCTTCCCTTTTCTTGCTAACATAAAAAGATTAAATTAATCACATTCAGTTACAGCTGGCATTAAGCTTCCAGACATGTTCTTTTTATGGGGTGAGAGAGAGATGAGTGACTTCTATTAAATGTGTTTTTCTGTATGGCAAAATCTTCTTTTGAAAATTAAAGGTGCTAAATTAGCAATTTTGCCTGTTTTCTTTTCATTTTCTTGTTTCCATATTCTTCATTAGAAGACTGAATTATCTTATAGTCTGTTTTTTATAACCTACTCTAAAATGAATAATTCTTTGTTCTGCGCAAATACTTTTTTTTCATTTTTCTAATATGATGTTTTTTTGAGCTGTGCAGTGAAAGGACTTTGACTTGACAGCAGATCTATCCCATAAAGTAAAAGCAAATCAAAGATATATATGAAAGATCTAGTGTCTGTGATGAGAAGATAATCTCTCTGGAAACCATTAGGCCAACTAACACTAACTCAGAGGAAGTTGTGTCAGACCATTAAGTGGCCACAGATGAGAGAGCTCAGACACAGGAAGAAATGGACCTACATCCTGTCAGAAAGATTAACAGTTTCCTGGAACTGTTTGAGAGTGATTTTGTTGTTGTTGTTGTTTGTTTCCTTGCACTGGTTTTAGACAGAATTACATTATATAGCTTTGTGGTTGCCAGTGAAGATATATTGCCTTGTCCAGAGAATTTGATCCTTAAGATCTGATATGCACTCATAGTATTTTTTTCTTCTGTTGAGAATCCTTGTCCTACTCCACTCTTCCATACACTAAGTTTTGATAGTGTTTAGTAAGCATCATCAGTGCTTGTTTGGGGTATGTGTAGCTTATTCACAGTGGGATGGTGCTGAACAGAATTTTTCAGAAGTAAATGACATAGGAATGATCAAGGAACAACCCTTCCATCTGGATCCAAATGTTATTATGTACAACAACTCATGAGGGTAAAGACCTTAAACTTTAGATTCCTGTAAAAATCTACTCAGAGTCCTTTTCTAATGAGACAAGACATGATTGAAATTCAACAACAGTACTTGTAAATCTCACTCCAAAATGTCATGCAAACAGCTTTGTGTCCTCATGCTGTAGTTTTAATTTAGTATCTGTTCTCATGGCAAACTGTTAATTCAGATTACTCTTCTCCATTTCTTACAGCATCTTCTCTTCCTTCACTCATCTTCTAACCCTTCAAAAATGAGATCTTTGCAAATTGGCATATTCTTGATATCCATCCAGCAAATCGTTCCCACAGCCAGTAAAGATTTGTACCTGGAGAACATTTGGTGCTTTGCTGGCGCTGATCTGTGAGTACTTTGGAGCAGAGGATGTGTGATTAGTGAAGAGCTGGAGGTGATGGACCTTGGGGAGCCCTTCTGTGCGGTGGAGGCGGCGTGCAGCGGCAGCGCGGCGCGGCGCCCCGGAGGTGCTGACGGTGCGAGCGATGCCTTCCCCAGCCATCCCCTATGACTCACTGAAAGAAAAGCTGGCACAGGCACAGCTAAGCCATCCATCACAGCTCCAAAATCATGACCTTGGCTGCTGAGTAAAAGATGTGCTTAGACGTAGCTTTGCAACTGCTAACGCTCCCCTGGAGACTGCAGGTTACAGCTCCGCGACTAACTAATTTGCAGGATAATTGTTTATTATCTGTTCAACACCACAGTGCTTCCAGCTCCTGAAATTTTATGATGACAGCTCTAATATTTGGAGTACACCTCAAAACTATAGGCATAAAAAATTGGAGAAAAATACCCGTTCAAATGGAGGTAGGAGGAGAAATCCTAGCCATCACAGAAACTAACTACATCCCAGGAGTGTCAGCAAGAATTAGAACTCAGAAGCAATAAAACCTCATTTATAAGTCATTATCACAACCATATTTTTGGTAGGCATTGCTAAATGTTGTACAGATTGATTCTGGTGGAGTGGTCCATATTATGGAAAACAGAGTAACTAGGAGAGTCCAATTTCAAAGACTTTACAGTATTGTAATTGCTCAAAAACAAATTAAAAATCTGGGAATTAAGTCTGTTGTCTGTCTCTGTGGCAAAGCAGTTTATTGTGTTATGTGTCTTGTACTGATTTAATTTTATTCAATGGGAAATAAAAAACACCAGAGACTTTTTGGGCGACAGTATGAGCACAGTGATTAACTGTGAAAGCCTGTCTCAGTTGACTCAAAATGGCAGCTCCCACCCAACTGAAGAACTTGATTTGTCTCCCTGTTTAAAGGCATTGCAAAAATAATAGAAAAGTAATCTTTCCTTTTAGTCTCCTTTCCATTTCACAGTTATAGCCTGTGAAAGGCCCAGGATATGATGTCAATAAGCAACTAAAGTTCAGAAATTTCTCAAATTCCTTTGATGTGGATATTCAGTTGCAGTTATCTCCTGAGATATCTTTTTCCTTCAGGTGTTAGCACAGCTGGAAGTATTTTAAGATCCTCTTTTTTTTTTTTTTGTAGGAATTTTACAGTTAGAGCCACAAAATTCAGAGACAAAAGGAAAATTAAAGTGAAGAGCTTGGGGAACATTATCAAGGTTCACTCCATGGAGTTTCATAGGTAAAGCTTACTTTGTTGATACTGCCTCAGATACCTGCACATTCCCTTTTAAATCCTACAAATATTACCTCAGTTACCCTGTGTTTCTTCTGGACTACTACAAGGATATTCTTAATGGATGCTACATTATATCAGCACCTTCCACTAATACAGTACAATAATCATTGTATAATCATTGCCTTTCTGCCCCTCAACAGGGAGTCTGACCAAAATTTTGAACTCTGCAGTCCTAAGGTCAAAGGACCTCAAAAATATCTCCTACCCCCCCCAGTCTGAGATACAGGCCCTTTTAATTTTTTTTCAATTTTTTGGAAGCATCTTCTTTCTTGATACCCCACAGTTCTCATGAAGAATCTCAGAACATGATTAAAGGGGAATAATTCTTGCCAAGCAAAGGTAGACAGTTGTCCCAGGATGGAGAAGCAAAGGAAAAATATATCTCTTTTCTCTGAGGTGTCTATATGGCCCTTGACAAAGTATGGGGCAGGGTCTTCATCCCTCCTTGGGACTAGCTGTAGGTCTCTGTCATGTTTGGAGTTTCAATAAAGGTGCAAGAGAAAAGATGTGAATAACAGAACTAGCATGGGAATGGCCAGAAGCTCTTTAAGAGTCAATTTACACATTTCACATAAAAAAAAAAAAAGTACAAAGGCAGATTAGGAATGTCATAATTAAGAGAATTTTAAAGCAAAATCACAAATCAAAACACCACTACCTAAATGTTCAAATTAAATATATGCAAAATAAACTTATAAGCAACATGGTTAAAGGGGCATTCAGGCTTCATGACTTTGCAGGACTTATTACATTTATTGGGTTCCTATTTAGTAGCTACTAACACTAGATCTTTTGTTTTATCTTGGCAGAAACTGCCTTTATTCCCTCTGCCTTGATATCAGGAAGGTTCTTGTGAAATCACTGTTTGATTTTTTGTCTCTCAAAGATGGTGGTCTGCTTCCCATGAAAGAAATATATGCTTTTAATGTGAGCAAGTCTGATATTTCTGCAGAGGAGAGGATGGTGGCGTGTCATTGAAAAGACTTGTGGGCAGTATATCTCTATGTTTAAGCACTGGTTTTTCTCCTTTCCCTGTAACGTCCAGATATTGATAGAATCATAGAACAGCCTGGATAGGAAGGGACCTTAAAGATCATCCATTTCCAGCCCCTCTGCCATAGGCAGGGACACCTTCCACTAGACTTGGTTGCTGAGAGCCCACACAACCTTGCCTTGAGCATTAATGGGACATCCACAACTTCTCTGGGCAACCTATCCCAGTGTTTCACCACCCTCAGAGCAAATAATTTATCTCCCTAATATCTACTGTAAACCTACCCTCTTTCAGTTTGGACATGCCTTGCTACACTCTGAAGGCTTGTGAGTTACTCTTTCATACATCACTGTGAAGTGCTGTACAATCCCAAAACCAGCAGTGCTGGGTGTGCTTCTGATTATATCACACCTGTCTAAGTAAAGTTTAGGAATCCAATCATTAATAATTTTTAAACATCTTGGCCAATTTAACCATAGGCTTTACTATTGAATAGTGGATTAAAAATCCTTCTACAATGTAGTCACCCATTGTAATTTTTAAACACTGTTTTGTCTGCACAATTAACAAGTATGCTGGATTCATACTGGAACTGTGTCAGGAAGCCTGATTATTAGATTCATTTAATTAATTTTTAAAGTTCCATTTAGTATGAAAAATAAAAGATTGCTTTCAAATTTGTTTATAGTAAATTTTCTTGGTTGTTATAAATTCTCCAAATTAAGCAATTTCTTATTAACCAGAGAAGAATGTCAGTCTTTAAAAATTAAATCACTTCTACAGAAATTTTGCAACACATTTCCTGGTAGCTTTTCCATTGATGTTAGATGTTGTAATTGTCCTTTCAGTTTTTAGGCACTTGGCATCATTGCATTAAAGTTGTTTGACTACACTGCCAAGTCAGAAAGAGAGCACAGATTTATACGTTCATGAACTTGTGAATTTTTGTTTTTACTGCAGCCCTTTTGTGATATGGAGCCTCTCAGGGACTCCATTATCATTTTTTAACCTATTTTAATTTTTATTTCCTTACATTAAAAGTCTCTTAAAGTTCTGTGTATTCTATACATGCACCTGCACTTACATATCTATATTTCTTAAATTTGTTTAAAGTATTTCATGGGCTTTACAATATTTGACAATACCTATGAGCTGTGAAAGTTGAGTGTGATTAACTCTTCTGTCTGGAGTTGACTGCATCACAAATTGTTTTTATCAGTCTAGACAGAGAAGGAAAAAACCTGCATTGTTTTAATGCAGGTTTTAAGGTTTTAATGTTTAATGTTTAATGCATTGTTTTAATGTTTTAATTGACTAACATCTGTTTCTGCTGCCTTCTGGGGATCTTTCCATCTTTTCTGTGGCATTTTGTGGTCGTGGCTGATGAAGACTGACACAATTTCTGAATCTGTGAGAGTCAATTAATGCCAAGGATTGTATGAATTTGTGTCATATCAATTTCCAGGTAAGTGGCATAGATCACTCCTTCTTCTGCTTTGTTTTTATTAGGACAGCTATCCAACAGGAGTTCTACCAGAAGGACAGAAAGTCAACAAAGCAGCCCCTGTTTAATTTCATGCACATCCTCTTTACAGCCTGTTTCTTCACTGGGGAGCTTGATGTTTATTTTAATAGCAGTAAAGTTTTCTTAAGTGAAACTACTCTTTGATGTTGAAGGAAATAAACCTTTTTAGCAAGGTAAAATGCTATTCTGGAAACAATTTTCATCCACCCAAATGCTTTTCTTCTCTGTTTACGACACACTTATTACCACAGGGTTGTTCAACAGGGTTAGATCTAAAGATCCTTTAGAAATCCCATATAACCAGCTTGTTTAACACGAGCTTTCTGAAATACAATATAATCATCCCTAAGGACTAGAATTTGCCCCCAGCAAAAAATAACATCTCGCCATTTCAATTTTCAATATAGCATTTGACTGCAAATTTGGTAAAGTAAATAACACCCTTCACACATCTAATGGACTAAATGTTCACACCTTTTTCAACAGAATGGTGTTTTCCTGGCTTTTATGATTTTCTACTGATCTATTCCACAATAAAAAAAATATTTTAAGTGATCGTATTTATGGTAAAACCTCATCCCCTTCTGATTTTCGTATTGGAAGAGGTTCTAAGATTGATGTTAATATCTGTAACAAGTCTAAAAGTGTGATGGGAAATGAAGAAATTAAGCACTGGAAAGGAGACAAGCTTTCTTGAAAGAGAAAAAGCTCTAATTGTGTAGTACAAGAAGAACCTATCAGCGACCACTTCTAGCACATGACTGTGAACACCTGCTGTTTATTTTTTTTCATATTTATTTATTAATTCTGATTTCACCTTGTTAGTTTTTCACTGACTAGATATATGAACCTTGCCTTTTTAAGTCAAATTAAGATAAAGATATATATTTAACAAAGATACATGTAGGGAGTTTGGAGGAGATGAGGGATTTTCTTGAATGTCTCTTTAAATAGGAAGTATTTGGAGACCAATGTATCTTCTTTGTTATAGATGATGATAATATCAAAATCACTGTAATGAAAGCCTGCTATTTCAGTAGTCAATTTGTTCAAAATTAAACCAATATAATACTAGAATATTCATTATATCCCACCATAGTAATTCCATTTAGATGTTTAGTTTAGCACTAACTTGCCTGTAGTGGGGGATATAGTCTTGATTTGGCTGCTTTGTAATCAGTGTAAAGAATCCTATTGGCTTCAGCAGTGAGAGACAAACAGAGTTATCATCTCCAGCTGGAAGTTATTAAGATAAAATTGCCAAGGCCTCAGGGGCACTGCCCCCAAGCTGCTCACTCCCTCCTTGTCATCCTAGGGATCCCCCACAACTCCCTCAGCTCCAGGATGCTGCTGGCCCACACGTCACCCTTACCCTTCTAAAGTAAAGGAGTGACAGAAAAAAATAACAATGAAAGAAAGGTAAGATAACCCCACAGAAATGTACTGCTCTGTGAAGAGCGTTTCCAAAAGAAAATTGTTTTGAGAGGTTTCTGTGCACCTGACCCTTTCAAAAAATTCACAAAACGGTGCCTTTGTTTTGCTGTCATTTTGAAATGTTTTGTTCCCCGTGTAACATTAATTTTCTTCCAAAATGTCCGTTCTTTCAATCAGTGATATAACTGCAAGTGGTCAATTAGAACAAGAGCTCATTCACTGACATTTCACTAGCTTACCAGTTGGACTGCATATTAATGTTTTACAAAAATGGAAGGGGACCATCTGCAAATATTTGTATGCAATACATGAATCTTACTGAAAAATGCATTTGGCTCTTTGTCAAGCTACTGTAATCATGCTGATAAAATGTGATTTTTTTTTACCTAGCAGTTTTGAAAAGTGTCTCTTTGTTTGCAAAAGGTTAGAAAAGCCTCACAAAGTGATCATAAAGGGCTTTGCAGTGATTACATAAGGAGATATTCACAAAACCTGTATTCAACCTATATTGCACAATTTAATTCTGTTAGATGCTTCTTCTGGTGAGGTGGTAGATAATGCCAAAAGGTAACCCAGATCTGCAGGATGAATCTGTGTGCTGTGTGCTCTGACTGCAGTGTCCCAAATCCATCTCCATGTTATATGGTCCTGCTCAGGCTGTCTGCTCAGAGATAAGAAATAGTTCCCTGGCCAGCTGCAAGCCCTATCAGCTAATATCTCACAAACCACTGAGTGTTTTTGGTGGGTGAAATTCCTCCCTGTGTAATGAGTCAGGATAAAGTCTGAGTGCAGGTCAAGATCTACCTGCATGAGATATTTGCAGTTTATATAAGTACTGGCTAGCTGGCATGACAGTAAACTTCAATACCTATATTATATCCTATAACTGCAATAAACACCTCCATATAATTGTTTGTCCAATGGCTTCAGACTGCCAAATCAATAAGTCAGCAGGAAAAAGCTGAGTTAATTAGCCTGATAAATAGCTTGGCAACCTCTATTTCTAATGACCACTCCTAATTTAATAAACTGTAATCACTGAAGGACGGTGTGATAAAGCATGAAAAGAGAACATTGTAGATTCACTTATCTGGCAATTTTAGCCAATAGGAAAATGTGCAAGTAATCAAGCTAAAGTGTTTCAATCTAGATGGCTTTTCTGGGGTTTGTTATTCAGAAGTAACTACAAGTACTGTTTCTGTTCCCTGGGAGGTGAAACAAAAATTCCTGAATGCTTCCTACTCTGAAGTGTTTGTGTATAGTATATGAAATACCTGTAGGATTAGACAGTTTCTGCTTGCTTGCATCTATAAAGCAAAGCTGAACATCCACAAGCAGATTTTAGAAACTACCAAAAGAAAAACACATTTGAGCTTTTTATTTAAAAGTTGTGGACTTAGTAACTTGACAGCTTGAGCAATTTTCTGTTCAAATGGTGAAAGAATAGTTCATGTTTCACAAAGATGAATAAGAAGTTGTAGCCTCTCTGTGTGACACTTTTAAGTTAAGGGGTACAGGATTCCTTTCCCATTCTAAGCTGTTGGTCCTTGAAACGCCTGGCTCCATACTCGATTGAGATCAAGTTCTCATCATTTGCTTCTCATGTGTTCTTTTCCACAAAAAGAAAATTGTTAATGTGTTTTAAGGGCAGTGTTGTGCTCAAGTAGACCACTGGCTGATGTTCTAGTGTCCTGATAGGGTGCACCAAGATGCTGAATTTAAATGTAGCCACAGGTAAGCTCATAAATGTCTATTTCCAATGCATCTGTCCTATCTGGACCATAGTTACATCATTCTGAGTATGAAAGTATCACAGAAGTGGCAGGATTTTTTTCTTTTTCCCTGTATCCTCTGTAGCAGAACCACTTACAGTGAAAAAATGTAGCAATATTGGTGCCAGAATAAGACATTTTGAAGATAACTTATTTTATAAACAGAGTAGTGGTGAAAGTACATTTTTTCAATGAATCAAAATTGGTAGTACTTTCATGCCAGCTACTAAAGAAGGGGAATTCATGAGAGTATGAATGGGACATGATAAATTTAAGGAACAAAATTTAAAAAAAAGGTGCAACTGTCCATAGAACTTCAGGATAAGCAGCTGCCAATCTCTTTAGGAGAGTTTGTCCAAACAAATCAGCAAAGATTTCCCTTTAAAACCAACTTAATTAATGTACAAAAATTTTAGGAAACTTTTCCCTATTGAAGGAGCCTTTTTGTTGTCCCTGTGTGACTGAAAAGGTCTGTGAGTAGCACTGAGACTGTGAAATCTCTGGTGCAAATGAAGTGGCACACTGTTAAACATGACTATTAAACTATTTTCTTGGGAGTTGTTTTAGATTCATGTGGAATAGATTAAAAGCCTGTTTCAAATCCCACAAGACTTCCCATGGAGTATAATTATACATGAAACAGAATAAGAAATGCAGTCCAACAATTACTTTAATTAGATGGTAGTTACTGAAGCTGTCAGTGTGCCTAGTCCTACAAAGAACTTAGAAGGAAAAGTTAGGTAATGGAATAGTTGATAAATGTTGGCACTTCAGAGAAATTAATTATCTGTGTAAATAAATAATGGGCTAGAAAACTGCAATCAGCTGATGGGATCCTACCCATCATCATCACCAATGGTATAATACCCAGCTCAAAGACCAATTTGCTGCCTTAATAAAGCAGCCCTCAAGGGCCTGCACTGCTCCCTTTGAGCAACAGAGCTTTCTGCACTTTTATGGGTCTGAAACTTGTAATAAATCTGAGTTCTAGTAACATTATGAGCTTGGCATCAGTGACACTTGAGATCTCTCTTTTTTTTTTTTTTTTTTTTTTTTTGTCTGCTGGTTATTTTGTCAACAAAATGAATTTGACTGCTTCTGAATGCAATAGAAGAGATAAAGATACTAATTTTCTTTGACCAGTCAACATTAGTTCTATTATAGACACTCTGCAGAGACTCTGCCATTGCTCTGAAGCATCTGCTGGAAGAGGAGGGCAGGTGGAAGGGGCCAGTTTAGCTCTGGAGTGGAAGCTTTTATGTTCCTACATAAACCCACAAGTATTATTACAGTGGTACACAAAGAAGCTCATAAAACAGGAGGTCAGAGTCATGTAGCCGGGGGCTTTCAGAAACACTGTAGCTCTTCAGAACTGATTATGTGTGGGTTTTGCCTTCGGGTCAAATTTTAAACTCATTTGAGGTCAAAAACTATTGAAATTTTCTTGGCTGATGATACAGTTTGGTCTGTTTTGTGTGTGTATTCCATTGGTGCCTTTGGACTTTACTGGAAGCCCTGGCTGAGAGGAATGGCCGAAAGCTTGCTGAACCATAAAGGTTTTCCTCATTATTCCCACTGAGGGCAATCAAAAGATTGTTCTTTCATCACTAGAAATGAAACACACTGAAGGCAGGGGATGAGAGCAGTGCTACTGTCCCTGCTCCTGTAGATCTGCACATAAACTGTATTGTGGCATTCTTTCTCCCTTGTGCTAGGTGATGTGCAGCAATGGAGAGAGGAATGGAAAGGAACTGTGCCTTTAATGGGGAGAAAGTGTTGATTTCTGGCTCTAGCAAGGGCAGATAACGATATTTGAGTGTGCTCACTTCACTTTCCAGGTTGTTATATATTATCATCTTGCCACATTCCTAAAAACACCCCAATGCCCACTTCAGAAACACCCCAATTCAGATCTATCTATCTAGACATAGATATAGATACTTAAGCTTTAGGTTTGTGGATCCAGCTGTTTTGACTACGTTGCTCAGTTGAAGCCCAACAAATAGTGCACTATAAGCTTTAGGAGGGAACTGTCAGGAGATGATACTTAGGCATGACAACACTTCAGAGGATTTTAATTGTGAAATCCAAATTACTGGAGTTGAGTTTGTACAAAACAAGAGAAGGGAATAGTACAATAAGAGCAAATATTCCTTGGAGAACATGTTTGATTCTCAGTTGTATGCCTTTTGGAGAGATACGTAGTTGAGGAATTGCTTTTGACAGAGACAATAAAGCAATTCCCTGTTCTCTGGACAAATACCTGAGATTCAATTCCACAGATTGCAGAATCTTGCTATTTGCTTCTCAACTTAACTGATTTAATTATTGTTCACAGTTTTAATGAAAAAGAAATACCAGAGTAAAACCAAAACTCTCACTGCTTGCTTAATTGCACATTACATCGTCATAGATAAGAAAATCTAAATCTCTTCAGGGAAGTTTTTAGGCATGTAGAAGTGTATGGTTAAAGAGAAGGAAATGTACTGGCCCCCCTGAGCAGGTGATGAACAAGCGAGTGTCGCTCACAGATTTCTTTTCCACCTATCTCTTTCTTCCTCACATCCCATCCTGACCAGGGATATGATTTAAGCAATAAATATATACATACAATTTGCATTTTTCCTCAAGAGTTTTAGTTTGCAGCATTAACAGTAGTCTCTTCCATGATAACATAATGGGAATTTCAGAAGTGGGATTTAAAAATGGTATTTAGGCTCGTGATATAAATTAGAGATTTTAAAGGATCCTTTGACATCTAAGTGAACTCAAACAGGATATTAAAGTTTTACAGATAGTTCTTTGCATCTGTGGGGCAGAAGGTACACACTGCACTGAGGTGCTATCCTCGAAGTCTATTATCTCAGAAAGGACATGCCTGGAAGGGCTCCAGCTGACTGCTGGGTTCTGAACTCCTACTCCGAGTACTTAGCCAGCATGTCATCAGCTAATGCTGGTTCTTGCCTTAAATCCCACATGCACTGCTAGGTAGTCATTCCTCAGCATTTTCCCTCTCTTTCTATAAACTTCCTTGCAGCTGTCCTGGGTGCAAAAGATTTGCCAGAAGATTTGAGGTGATTGTCTTCATATTCTGGTGCACTGTCATAGTTGGTCATTTGGGATCTAGGCATGAAATACAGTATCCATTGCCCAAACCCCAGTGCAGCCATTTGAGCACTTCTAGCTTCCCTATGTCACCTGGGTCAATCACCCAAGAAAATGGGACTGCAGAGTTCACTGTGAAGCCTCCCTGCTTCTATATCCTGACTGCCCACATATAATATATAGAAGTCAGAACACGGAACAGAAGAAGAAACAAGGAAGGAAGGGCTCAGAACAACCTTCTGTTGTGACAGTGATGCCAGCATCTTGCACCATGGGGAACTGGGGACAGCAATTGTTTGGATCTGATCCCCAGGCTTTGGCCTACCAACCACACCAGAAATGAGTTGCAGGGACTTTCACATCAAGAGGTTGTTTCTTGGCACTTTGCCATGCAGCCTTGATGGAAGAAGCCCTTATACCAAACTCTGGATGTACTAATGAACTGATATTCCACAGGCTTGGCTTTACAGGAGCCAGGTAAGAGCAATGGGTGTTAGGCAAGTTGAAAATAAGCATTCATAAATATTAGACAAAGCTAAGAAGGAAATATGATCTCTATTAAGGGAAAAATCTTTTGTCTTGTGTTGTTGAAAAGCTTGTTTTGAGATAAGCAGGAACTGGGGAATGGATAGGATGAATTATCCAAATTGATGAATGGATAGGACAGAACAGGCTTCACTTCCAGCCAGATGTCCCGGGAAGTTTTTCATCTCTGTTTGCTCTGTTGCTCCAGGGCTGTTTAACTCCACTCTCCTGGGTGGCATTTCTTGCTATGGGAATTTGGCTTCAGTGAGCAGCAACGAAACTGGGTAGTTAATACTCTTGTTTTTTTACAAGACAGGTGGGATTTTTTCTGACTATTGCATGGAATCTGAGGGAGAGAAAAGGTTACTCCAATTACTTGGAAGCCATGCATTGCCTGCAGATACTTTATTTCTTCTGAAGATCTTTATATTTTTATGTTTTGGTGGATTGTTTTTACTTGTGTTCCAATGAGCAAAAGTCCTTGGTGATTAGTGGAGATGTTCAAACAGGCCCAACTCTGACTTTCATGAATTATTCACCAGATAATTTCAGCAAGAGTTCTAAACCTTGCTTTTTTCATTTGTAGTCAGTGTCTTTTTACAGGTTGGAAGGTGAGGAACGCTTCCTTTGCATTCTCCAGCCTTTTAAGAAACTGTTTGCTTCTTATGCAATCTCTGCTTTTTATTTCCACCTCTTATATGTCATTTCACAACCATTCAATAGGTGCAATATGCCTACCCCTGCTTCTAAAACACAGTCAACTTCAAAAGCAGGACAATAGGTTGAAGAAAAAACTAAAAGTTTACTATTTGGAGTAGACTGACAAGGGAGAAGTTGCTTCATTTAGCACAGCTAGGAGTCAGCAAATTCTGAAGGCAAGATGAAATATCACCATTTATAAATTTTGAAATGGGCAGGCACAGCCAAGCACAGAAGATTCTCTGTCCTACCACTGCTGAAAGCTGAGGGCAAATGTAAGGGATAGGCAGACTTGGGATCAAAGGAGTCAGGAGCATAAGCACTGAAAACTCCATCTCTATGTGAACTTTATCAGCTGCTGAAAACCTAGTGCAGGATTTCCTGAGTGTTCCATATGTTGTGAATTGTATATTTGAATGGTTTAGGAATAATATTCCCCAATTTAGTACACCCATTAAAAGGCCACTGTTACAAGGCACAGAGATTACAGGTTGAGATAAGAACAATTTACTGGAGACAGCAGTGAGATAACAAAACCAACAGTAACAGCAACAATATTAATGGCAAAAGTACACAAAAGAGGGGATGACTCACATATGAAAACGCTCACCAGAGACCCTGGATGACAATGAAGAAATGCAGATGGTTTTCCTCCTCCCACCACGCTTTTTTTGGACTGTAAGAGGCATCCTTTTTCTTGGAAGCCAGAGTCCCTTACCCAGTCCTAACAATGATGTCCACAGTCTAGAATCACTTCCCAGCCATGCTCACACAGCTCCAGGCTCTGCCTTGGCATGGTTCACTGCTAAAAATGGATTCTGTCCTGGATGAAACAAGGACACACATCATAAGAGCTGCATGAGTCATGGGCTGTCAGAGAGAAGCAGAGTTTAATGTGCAGTGTCCATGGTGGAAGGGAAATGCAATTGCCTCTTTCTTCTCATCTGAGAATAATAGCTTGAGTTATGACCAGTCATAGTATCATAACCAGAATTATGCTCTGGTTTTGAGCATACAAGGGGAGAAGTTGAATATGGACATGTCTTTTGGTCAGCTGAACTGGAAACTTTCCCTTCACTTTTTCCTGTGTTTGGGAGTGTGGATCTAAATATGAATATAAGCTCTGTTAAGGGAACAGCTTTCTCAAGAAAACTCTCAAATTCTTAGCTTCTAGGAGTTCATCTTCTTCTTGAGGTAAAATGGGATTTATTTTTTTTTTTGCCTGAGAAGTACACAGCATTATGAGTACCCTTGAAACCCTCTAATCAACATGTTCTCTGGCTGTAGAAATCTTTTCAGCAGTTCTTCCTACAATAAAGTGCCCTTTCTCTCTCCTTCCTTCCCTGCTTATTTTTTTTTTAAGAATTACTTAACAGCAGTATGTATGAATCAATGTTTTTTTAAAGAGGTGCTTTAATTTAGGATAAAGTGGCTCTCTCAAGCAGATGTAGCAGTATTTGAAAACCAATTTTATATACTATAGTGTAGGTTCCCCTGTCAACATCTTAAATGAGCTGCTCCTATCTCTTTCTTGCCAAGGATGGCCAAATAGCCATAAAGTCAAATGAGGTTCCTGCTGTGCCACAGCCTTTGATGCTGGGCATTGGGGAAAAATCTTCTACCTTGCTGGGTGCTTTTGGAAAGTGAGACTTGGAATAATATGCAAACCAGCTAATGTGTAAGCCTTGACCACATTGGCAAGGTGCTGTGGATTACACGCTCTTCAAAATACATAGATAAAGGATTTTAAGTTTTCCTACTCTCTCCCTCAGTAGTCAATCAATTCCAGCTTGAATTTCAGGCATTTTCTGCCTTGATAAGATAGAAAATAAGATAGAAAAGGGAAGTTAATTGATCCTTCCTCTGAGTCCAGTGCTGGACCAGCTAAACTGCTGGAGGCTCTGTACTTGCCAAGGCAATCTGTATCAGTGACTTGGCTAACCTGGGTTTAATAGATTAGCTGGGAAATGGTGTTAGTCCACCTCCTCCTCTGGATATCCTTAGATGTGTGTCAGCTCTCCCCTTTCTCACCTGTTTGGAAACTACTGTCCAGAAGGAAAGCAGAGGTGGAGAAGTGCAGGAAAAATGCCAATAATGGGATGTGGCATTGGTTGTCTTCCTGGAGATGTAGCTGATAGCGTAAGGGAATAAAGATTGTATTGGCGGAATTCTCTGTTTTCCTGGGGTTTATTTTGGATGTGGTTTTTGTTTTGTTTTGTGTTTTTGCTTCTTTTCATCTTTCCTGGGTTGCCCATTCTGCAGAGCCCACTCTGCATGTGTTTCTGAGCAGAAATAAAAGTGAATGAAAGGAAGTCATGACATTATGTATTTGCAATATCACTATTAAATGCCAGGAAAGTACACAACAGAGAGAGTGCTTGTAGCAGTGTAGCAGATGCATTCACTTGAACTGCATCCTCCTGTCACTACAGCTATCAGAACTTTGTGATATGGAAATGTGAGGAAAACAGCCAGAAAAAAAAAAAAAAAGATATTAGGGATTCACTAGAGTGACTTAAATACTGATAGAGACAGAACTGGTTTTGTGTTTATATGAAGTCCCCAGAGTAAACAGAGATGTGACTGAATTCTACCATATTCCTTGCATGAATAACATTTGTCTCTTTGTTAATAAGTCTGACATTAAATTGTGTGCTCTTTCTTTCTTTTTCTCTTTATTCTTCAGAACGAATAATACAGCCCCTAGAAGTTCATTAATGCTGGCATGTCTCTTTACTTCACTTTTGTAATGCATGAGAACACAAGCTTTAAATAAAATCTTTGTGAAGCACTTGCACTTGTCTGAAGATAAAAAGCATGTTCCTACATTTGCATTACAAAGAAGCCCATATAAGCATCTTCTTTTTCTGGCACGCTCCTTCCTCTGGGCTTGTATCTGATGGAAAAGGCCTTTTCCAGCTAATCATTCTGAAAGCCTGTCATTTGTGTCTGTAATGAGGGGAAAGAGTTTTTAGTGTTGATTTTCAGTGGGCATTAGGCAGTGGTATTTGTTGCAATTCTATGAGATAGTGCAATACACAGAAACCAGGACCTCTAAATTCTCAGTGCTTTATGCACAGAGAATTCCTGTTCCAGTGGGTGACAATGAACAGCTCAGGATTCCTAAGAGGAGGAAAACAAGCCTCAGAAAGTGGGGGGGGGGGGGGGGGAAGAGCTGATTTTTGCATCATCTGTTTCTAATGCCAAAATTTGTTTCCAGTCAGGTTAATACAAACTTGGGATCGTACTCCTTATGACAGGGGAGTGACTTTGGGTCGCCCAGGGGTAACTGGTCACCTGGATGTGATTCTGGGTAGCCTAAGGTAGGTGATCCTTCTTGAGCAGGGGGGCCAGACAAGATAAGCTCCAGAAATCCCTTCCAACCTCAGTTGTTCTGTGAAACATATTGGAGTCGTCTGGAACAATTCATGTTACTGATAGCAGGCATTCAGTGACATTTCAAACTCTATGTGTTAACAAGTCTGGGAGCCAGCTGTTCATTTCTTAAAAGCAGAAGTTTTTCCTATGATCCTGGATCAAATCTTTCTGTTGTGCCAACAAATGAATACTTTTATAATCTAAAATGGGACTGTAATACCTCATAAATATCAGGAAATCAGTCTTGTGCTAGTACACACACCAGTATTACACCAAACCTCAGAGAACAACTTCTGTTAGAGGATGATGTCTAGAGCCTTGGGAATAATTAAAACTTGCAAGGTGACTTTAGTCCTTCAGAAAAGAGCTACTACAATGAAAAGGATCTTGACTTGCAGCCTTTGGAAAGGGACAGATGAGAAGACTGTAAATTTGGGTGAGAGGGGTGAGAAAAGCATCCTAGAGCTTATCTGTCCAGTTCAGTCTAATGTACACTCTGGTGTACATGAAGAGCATCCACCTGGCATATCATAAATTGAGATACCCCTTGGAACACTGAAGCTGCCCTCATCTGCCTGTACTTTTAAAGGGACTGCCAAGAGGATCAGCTGTGCTTTGAGATATGTGATTTTCAGGATTAAGGGAGATTTTGATCTCCACACAACAGAGGAGCACAGCTTAGCTGAGAGAAGGGCTGTCAAGGTCATAGCATTTCCCAAGATTGCAGCACAATCCGGCTCTGTTTATTTTAGATCATTCAATTTACCAAAACAGCAGCCACTTAATTTAGACTGGCTGCAGAAAACCCTGCAGTGCCCAGAGGCTGCAACCAGAAGTAGTAGAAAAACTCCCTGAATGCATCATTCAAGGTGTGCAGCCAGCTAGTCCTTGAAAGGTGCCCATGTGTATCATGGCATAGCTCATGCTCTTCATATTTAGTCATTTCATTACTAATTAAAATGGTCATTACTACAGTGTGAAGGGAAAAGATGGTTATTAAAGGTTAATGTCATTGCTGCTTATACTGTGCCTTGAATTGTTACAATTTTTTCCTAGGTATTTAATTATACTGATAAGTAGCAATACAATTACATTTAATAATGTAAGTGTAACTGCGCTTATTTGTACCTCTGTGAGACCAGCGATTATCTGCAGCAATGAGGGACAGATAAATTAAATCTACAGTCGTTTTTCTGTTTTGCATGCTCATCTGCTTCCTGCTTCTCTCATGTTGGGTCAGCCTGGAGGTGAAGTTCCAAGGACACAAAGACATGATGAAAAACCCGTGATATATTTGTGGGTCAAAATATCAAAATACCATTTAGGTGTCGTGACAGCCTTTCGTAGGGATTGGGAAATTTCCTTTCATATATTTTCCCCTACTCTATCAACTATAGAGTGAATTTCAGTCAGGATTTCAAAACACTTGAATCTTATGAAAACTTAGGGAACCAATGATAAGCCAGGTGGCTGCTCTACTTTTTCTTCCTTCACAAGACTAACTGTTCCTGAACTGACACCAGTTCAGGTGTCAAAGTAAAATGTCACCAGTAAATGAACTCTTTGTTCTCTGTTCTCTCTGGCTGTGGACTGCACTCTGTGCTTGGTGGGGCTTGAACCAAAAAATCGAGTTGATTGACAGCTGGTCATTCTTAGGCATAGCTGAGGTCTAGATTAAAGATGGAAGTTGTGTTAGTCATTAGCCTGGATTCAGGTATTCCTACTTGTAATGCAGCCAGGTCACACATGGCAGACATAAAAAAATGTTTTCAGCACCACCTTTCTCCTAAAGCCTAAAGCAGTCATGGTATCTGTGCTGTAAAAACAAGCCAGGTTCAGTCTCCTGACAAGAGTGGAGATATGCTATGTGTAACTCTGATTCCTTACCTGGAGATATTTTGAGAATTTTCCAGACCACAGTGAAACACAGACCTCTTAATATCAACTATATGTGGAAAGAATGGCAGGCTCTAACCTACGTGACCCAAAATTTCACAGGTACTCTATAGCATACTAAAATTTGAGCTGGGCAACATAAGAAATGCCATGCTAGTATGTGTGTGCATGCTCAGGATGTATTTTTTTGAGTGTGGAATCAAGACTACACAGGAGGGTCCCAGAGATCTCATATTGCTACAACTGTGAGCAGCGCAGGGAGTTAAATGACTAGAAAGTGATTTTAGACACATAATAGCAAACATTATATACCAAAGCTGGCCAAAGAACAGTCAACAAGATTTTGATTGAATATTTATGCTAATAATTTGTATCTAGAAGTGTGAATGTATATGAGTAGAGATCATAGGTTGTGATTTTCTCTGGTTTTGTGTATTAAAATATAAGGTTTCTGTATAGAATATGGAGTAAAGAATTGAGACGCATGTAAGACATGAGCAGAAGTCATAGAAGATGGTGGAAATACCTTAATTATTTACACAGAACTGTTACTCAAATTGTATTGCATGAAGCCACTTTCCATGTAGGAAGCTCCTTTTCTTAGGACAAAAAACGGAAATAAGTTTTGGAGAGCAAGGGCAGTTTACATACAGTGGAATTGTACATACAGCAATCTCCAAGAAAACCCTTGGGAAAGTTTGTGGAGAGTGACTGAAGTTCCAGAAGATTGGAAATGGACAAAGATTCCCAACCTTCTTTAAAAAGGTTGGGAAAGAGTGACTGGGATGTTTAAGTTTTAATGCCTGGAGAAATACTGGAACATCAATTTATTGGCAAACCTCTAAGGGTTGAGAAATATCCAGCAAGTCTTTGTCACGAGGAAGTCATAAAAAACCACCTTGTGTGACAGATAACAGGGCTTTTGCAGAGAAGCAGGTACTGTATATCTGCAGGTTATTGCCACTGTCTTAACAACCATCACATAAACAAGGTTAGGGAAAACAGCTGCACAAGTGGGAGCAATAATTAATGGGTCACAAGTAAACTGAAAAAATGGTATCACGTGGTATCTACCTGTGTTTTTTTATGTCTGATACTGTCCAGTGATTTAATGAACTGATAGGACAATGGAACAGACAGCCCTGTGACATCATTTGTACTTCTGTCTAGATAGGAGACATAGTGGAAGCACACTGAAAGATGGATTTAAAATTAAGAAAAAATGTTGTAATTTGCATTAATGAGTCTAAATAAATAAGGTACTCTTTAATAAGGACAAGAAAGAGGGATTTCAGTAAGAAATCCCAGCTACACAAAAGTGGACTGAGGAATAACTGGCCTTCAGGCAAGGGGAATGGCAAACTGAAAGTAATGTGGCATAGTTTGCTGAGGTGAGAGTAGCACATTCAATATCAGGATGTATATTCATTAATGCCATGTACAAAATGTTCAGAGTAATTCTCTCGATGTTCTCAGTTCTAGTCTGGACTAGGCTATATTCATTTTGTCCATAATGTTTTAGGGGAGATGTGGACTGTCTGAAGAAGATCTAGAAGGGAATGAGCATCTGAGTATCAGGATCTTGGAAGAGAGGTTGTAAACATTGAATTAGGAACAGAATAGGTCAGCATCTGTCTGGGATTGTATATGTATTTTAATCCTAATTTGGGGAAGTAGAAAACTTCTTGTCTGGCTTCCGTATTTTCTGTGATCTTAAATCTGTGACAGATTTTTATGTAGAATTTACAGGGTTGCATACAACCATATGTTTGTGTCTGTGTGTCTTTTGTGACATGGGAGAATCTTCATACTACCACAAAAAATTAATCAGTGACACTTCCATCCATTTTTACTATCTCATTTCTTTTATGTTTCTTACAGCAACACAAACACCTATGGAAACAAATAATAAAAAAAAGAAAATAAGAGAAGGAATGTAGGAAAGTCCCTCACTTTCTTCTGAAAAAGCTTAAGTTCATGCAACAAAAAGCAGGAAAGTTTCATTTTGACTGATGTCTTACGATGAAAAATAATCTTTCATCAAAAATGACAGATCTTGTTTTGCACTGGCAGGTAAAGGATGGAATGAACCTTAACAATAAATGTGTTCCATGACTGTAGACCATAATTAAAAAGAAAATTAGCAAAAACCCTGCAAGCCAAATTACAGGAGACAGATTGATTGCAGTTTCCTTTCCAGGGGATTTAAATTTTTTTATTCCTGCTGAGAGAGCTGAGGAGTCATGAAGGGCTAGCTGTGTTGAATTCTTCTTTTAACTGACTGAGTTGCAAAAAGGTTAACAATACAGACCATGTGACAATTTTGAAATAATTTCTTTATGAGGTTGGCCTTTCTGGAGTTATTCCAGGGAGTCCTGTGGCTTTTCATGATCAGCAGAGAAAGGGGAGGAAGATCTCCAGGCTGAACTAGAGTGAGCAGATGCCCTCCCTCTGGTGTTTGATTTAATTAATTGATGTTTGTTGAAATAAAGCCAATTAACCTGGCTTATCTCTTTATCAATCATGCTTCTGCTTCCATTATTCAGTTGGAGAAATGGCATGATGTATTTTATGGCAGGCAGAAGGAGCAATTAAACCCAACCTGTGCTGCTTTGCCTGCAGCAGGCATTTTAAGGGAAGAGGAAAAACAGATGTTTTGGTGTAGGATAAAGCCATCAGGCTTTTTACTTTAATTATTTTCTGCCTCTAAATCCCTGTAATTTTTTTCATTCAAGAATGAGGAGTAGCGAGGGCATCATACAGTTAACAGTTCTTGCTTAGGGCCACAGTGAGCTAACCCTGATTTGTGGACTCCTTGGTCTCAGATGGAAGAAAGCAGACCATAATCCATGACATTGGCTGTCAAAGATGATGTACTCTGAAATCAGCTGCACTACCCATCTGCAACCATTAAAGAAGTGATTGGTCATGTACATAATAAACAATTGCAAAGGAAGTCATGAAACCTTGTATAAGATATTCCACTTTTATTTTCCATTACTTATATCCTACAGGAATTTTTTCTTTCCTGTGCCTCATTTAGACACTGATGCATGTAGATAAGGTGAAAATATTTCCATTATATAGAAGGACAATCTGGAACAGTTAAATCTAATTTCACTTTAATTTAATATTATTGTGGCCACTTAGGTGTTTTATACTCCTCTTCATGTGCACTGGGACTGAAAACCTTTAGGTTTGGTTTGTGCCTGGGGTTTTTACTCTTTGTCATGGTTTAACCCCAGCTATCAGCTGAGTGCCAGGCAGTCACTCACTCAGTCCCCTCACCCCCATACTGGGAAGGAGAAGCAGAAAGAAAAGATAGACTTCATGGGGTGGGATGAGAATGACTGAATATCTGAAACCACTACTACTTGTGGTAATAACAAGCAACACCAATACCAATACCAATAAATACCAACAGCAATAGTGAGAGAGAGAATAACAAAACCCAAGAGAATCAAGTGATGGACAATGCAATTTCTCACCACACAGTCACCAATACCCTGCCCATACCCAAACCATGAGCAGCTCCCTTCTTAGTAACTGCCCCAGTTACTGGGCATGGCATTCTATGCTATGGAATACCCCTTGGCTATTGTGTGATTCTGTGATGGGTCTGAAGGAGAGGTGGGAACCACTTTCTTTCCTGTATTTAAAGCAATTGTAATTCTCCTGAGATGAAACTTTCAATATTTGTGGATTTGGGATGCATTTTGGTGACTTTGTACTTACTGCTCCTGGTAGCAGGTCCTTGCTCTGGGAACTTCAGGGTGTGATTGTTATTATTGATTCATGAAAATCCCAAACTGCACTGAGAAATTGCACAAAAATTAACTACAGTTAATTAGTTTAACTAAATTAAACTAATTAGTTCATTTTTGTGCAATTAATTAAATATTGAAACCACCACTAAAACCTGCTGAAAAAATTTATTGTCACAAATCACAAGATTTGTGACAGGGATATCTGTGCCTCTCCAGAATTTTCCTTTAGCAAAACTTGAGCTTCACAACAGGAAGCTTTTTTTTTTCTACTTATAGGTAATACAATCCTTTCATTTTGATTCAATAAGATATTTCTGGCTTAGTCAACTGTTTTGCACTTGTCACACTGACAGGACACCTTGAACTTTCTGAAGAAGAATACTAAGAATAATAAGAAAGAGAGTAAAAGCAACAAAAACCAAATAGCTTCTGCCTGTTAATGCAATTTTAGATGATTTAAGATTACTTTTTATCATATCAACAACATTCAATGTTTTTGTTTTCATTCTCATGCTAATTTTCATTCCAAAAGATGAAACAGAGTGGGGTTTTATGTGTTTTATTTTTTTTTTAAATTATCATTGTTAGAGATGCATTAAGGAGTAGCCCACAATTTGTACAATTTCCATAAAACAGTCACTGTACAGAGATTAAAACCATAAATCAGTTAGTACCTTTTGCAAAAATTTATTGCTAGCATATCAAATATGTCAGTTAGATTAAAGCTAATCTTCTGTGTTTCCCGTGAAAAATTGTTGAGGGATTTAAAATATGGCTATAATTTTCTGCAATTTCTCGTATTACTTATGGAACCTTTGTTTGAAATTACTATTTTGAAACTTTCCTAGGTTGCTATGTTTGAAGTTTTTAAGGAAAATTTTGTAAGGGCAAAAATTATATGTCTGAATATCACAGGTCCCATTAAAGGCTCAGAATTTCCTTTGTAGTGGCTTGGATAAGTATGTGCATTTTCCACTTGGAGCAAATAGTCAGGACTGGTTAAATTTGAAAGCAGAACACTGCAGACAAATCAATATACCAGGTCAGCTGTAAGATTTTGCACTTCATACATTTCTAATAGATATCCACTAAGTAGACATAAGTACATTAGGCTTTTTATTCAGTTGAGATCCAGAAACAGAAGAAATTAAACAGTGATGGCTTTTGTTCTACTGGTAGTTTATTCATTTTATGCTGTATCCTAAGCATCTGAGACAAACATTAAGTAATTGTTAATACTGCTAGGGTCTGGATCCTCCAAAAGGGGAAGATCACCATATAGAAATCATCAAGGAAATAACAATCTAGAATGAAACATTTAGAAATTGATATATACTAGAAACCCCCTAAAATTCCACATAATGTAATGTATGATAAGCATATTGTTGGATAGACAAAACTCTTCAAGTCCACATTTGCCTTGTCTTCATCATCCATTCCTGTAAGTCTACAGAAACCACAAGTGGGGATAAATCCACTTTGTGTCCATCTCTGTAATGGAATCTATGATGCAGCTACACTCAAGAGCTTTGTGAAGCCTGAGGAGGAGGAGGTTTTGGATCAGACAGAGCTGCAGTAAGGCTGTCTGAGATCTAGTTCAGATGTGTATTAATTCTCTTATTAGGCAAGTTGTGCAAGCCCAAACACTCAAAACTCAATTTCTTCTTGGGAGAATCAGTGAGAGCACAATGCAGAAGGGTCTTAGGCTCTCTCTGTCTCAGTAGGACTGGCTTTTCTTCAAGGCATTTTGGGGAAGAGTCTAAAGTATTTGAGAAATGTGCACACAAAACTTCAACTCTGTGATAGGTAATGCAGTCACCCATGGGCATCTTCACAAAAGTTAACAATTAATGTGGTGAAGGTATTTTGTCTGTTATGCTCTGAGTATGTGTCTAACAGGAAGTGAAAATAGTGTAATAGCGCTGGGTTTTTTTTTTTGCTTGTTTGGAGGAGGGCTTTTGTGTAAAATCAACAAATTTCAGAAGTAACAGGCTTATATAAAATCCTCTCTTTGTTAAGCTGTTGCTTAGTGTATGGATACAACAATGGGACAAGCTGCTGCACGATTCCTGTAGTGCAAGTTGTTGAGATAATTTATTCATGCCTACTAATACATCTTGCTAAGTATGAGAAACATTGTATTTAATCTATTTTATAAGGCAGAGCCGTACTTCACTCATAGGAATGTTATCATAACTTTCATAAAAATGCAAAGAAAGTATTTCAAGTTTTTCACTACAAGTTCCTGGGAGAATGTGATAATACGTTTGTCTTCAGAAAGATAAAAATCAAATGAACATGAACAGTCATCCAGTAAAGGGAACATTTTGTGACTGAATCTTGTTTTTTGATACATTTCATAGAAGGAAAAAAGACTTACACAGAGCCACAAATCTACCTTGAAGGGATTTGAAATATAAACTGCATAAAAAATGATTTCACAGATTTCAGAGATTGCAGCAAGAGATTAGCAGTGCACAGTACAATGGAATGATTATATGTCTAACAAAAGAGGGAAGTGAACGCATCTGATAGACAGAATGGCAGACTGCAGGAGCTGAAGTACTGAATAGAGAATCTGTACCATCCCCCAGCCTGACACCACTGTGAGATTCTCCTCTGTGTGGAGGTGTTTTATCTCAAATCCACTTGGTGATGATGGGGTTTCAACATCCACCATTACAAAATCACTGTATTTTTCCACTGGCAAAATATGAAGATTCTCTTTGTCTTTGTCTTGTTAATATCACCTTCATAATCCCATGGCTCTTTCTCTCTCACACTTTTTCACAAACATCTTGTTATCACTCTTTTCACATCTTGTTCTCCATTCTTTAAATCAAGTATTACATGTGAAAAACAGTGCTTTGGTTACTTGCTTTTTAATATTGACTTGCTGAGAGATTGTAGTCTCACTGCAGTTAGTAGTAAGGTTGCAGTTGACTCTGAAAGTGGAACTGAGCCTTGTAAATGACTTATAATCAGATTGATTTAAAGACCAATTTTCAGCAGTCTAAGGTCCCTAGCTGAACCATATTTTCATGAAGTGAAAGCACAGTACAACATAGTGCTGTACTTTTCTGAGATTTTAATATTAGATGTTACATTACAAATTATTGGACCGTGTGCATTTTGTAGGATATGACCATCCCTGAACCCCATTAAGAGTATCTGATTTATTTCAATAGAATATCTGAAAAGTCTGGCTTATGACCATATAGATATGTAAACTTGCCTTTTGTTCTTAGTGAATTGAAAATGTAGCTGAAAGAATATTTCTAGGAAACTATTAAAATATTGACATGTCAGCATGGAGATATTGTCAGTGTGTGAAAAGACACACGTATTTGCAGCACTGACAGCATATAATGCATGATGTGGAAGATTACCAGAATTTTATTCTTTGATATCTTAGTTAAGATCAAAGTTGGTAATTTAATTTATGAGTATCTTCCTAACCTGATTTTTCTTGCTCTGTCACATGTCCATGTTTTCAAGTCATAAGTAAATAAAAAGAAAATGGCCAAAGAAATACCTGGGGTTTTTATGTTCAATTTTTTCTTTAACTATCATTGAAATAAGAGCTCTTATGAAATGAGTAGCTTTCAAAGTCTTTACAGTTCTTGAAGGAAAGGTTTCTGCTAGCCTCTAGAGTATTTCTCAAAGTGGTTTGTACAGAAGCAGGCACCTGTCACAATAGTTTTAGAATGAATGTCCACAGGAATCAGATTTAGCACTGAAGCAATCAAAGCAGAGTGCAACAGGGCAATGAACCCAGACAGGGAGTGGGGTGAGATTATCACTGCTCTTGCCTCTGCATTTTGGCTCAAGTAAGATTGCACAGAAGGCTCATGCTGTCTTACTAAGCAATATTGGTTTCCATTCCAGGTGTGAGTAACCTTGATGTTATCCCTTGATGATAATCATCTGATGATTAACTCTCAGAAAGACCTGAGAACAGAAAAATTCCCAGATCACCAAAGATGGCCTTCAATGATTATTGGTAACTTCATTAGCTACCCTTTAAATAACATGATTTAACTGCTTCTTAAAATTATTTGTTTTATCCCTATTCTTGCTATGGAAAAGCTGTTCCAGAATTTTGCTGGAAGCCTAATTTTTGACTTAGCCAATTTACATCATTTTTTTGTGCTTTAACTTGAAAAGTTAACTTATTGCTTTAGAGAAATAGCTGCTCTCCTTCATGAATATTTACTTCATGTATTTTCAGCATTTCTCAGGCTCTCAAACAGAGGAAACTGAGGCTAGGAGATGCTATGGCAGGTCATTCAATTCACCCTTATGTTTAGTGAAGATAAAGAAGCTAAGCTCAGCTTGTCAGTCTCAATTTGTCCTAGTAGCCCTTTTCAGACTGGCCTGTAATTTCAGCTTACTTCAAAGACTGTGTCTGTGTCTCCCATGTCCATCCTGGTGTCATGGTTTGACACTGGCACAATGCCAGCTCCCCCGTGAAAATGCAACCTCTCAATTGAATGATGATGGCTTGCAGTCCCATTATACCTACCAGATCCACTTCTCAATCTTTCCCTTTATGCTCACTGACACCTTGTTTACAGCAGAAGCTCTGTTACTCTGAGGACATGGCATGCAGCGAGGGCTGTTCCGTCTTCACCCTGAAACCACCAGCTTACCTAACTCCTCCTGTTTCTCACCTTTGTGATTGCAGTGCCTTTCCAATACAGCCCAGCAAGGGTGGCTCCACACAATGGCCAGGGACAGTCTTCCAAGATCTGGGTTCAGCTTTACTATTATTTCAATGTTTTCAGGCAAAAGGGTGCTGGCCTACTGTAAGTCACTTTCATCGGCTACTCCTTCTAAAGTGTTTCTGACAATTGACACGAACTTCTTAAAGTGTTGATGAAGAAACATCAGCTGGATCATGGTGGTGTTACTTTCTTCTACTAGATGCAATGATAACTGAAATTACTGCAACAGTTTTGGCACAGGGAGCTCAAGAAGCAGATAGTATCAAAATGCTGAATAAGGAAATATTCATGGACCCCATTTTCATAAACAAGGTACTAGAGCAGATTGACAGGGTTGTGATTTCTATTATTCTTAGTAAAAGAAGTGTGGGTACTGGGAAATACAAAGAGAATGGATTAAATGAAAAGCTCAGACTCCCTTGCTCTCTTAGAGAGTATTTAGCTAGATGCACTGGTGGCCTGATTTAGAAGAGCTGCTCTTATGGATGACTCTCAGAATGACTTTAATTCCTTAGAAGAACACATTCATAAGAACTGTCAATACAATTATTCTTAGACAATTGTTAACAGTTGTCTTCCATTCCATTTTTTCAGTAAAGAACCAAGATTACAAGACTAAAAATCTTCCATACTAAAATGATAAAAAATAGAAGTAGAGATGTGACATATTGAATGTAGGGACATGGATATGTATGGCTAACATATGGAAAGCTTCATGTGGAAAGAAAAACATGTGCAAAATCTCATGATGAGTACACTGACCTGCGAGAAGTTTTTTGGCTTTTGGTTTAGTTTGTTGTTTGGTTTTTTTTTAATTACTTGTCCTCCTACAGATTTTTCAGTGGCAATTTATCACCATCTCTGTGACCAAGACATAGACTTTTCGCTAATGAATTGCAACTTTAGTTACAGATGGAAATCTGGTTTTTAGGAACTGCCAAAAACTTTATGTTTCTGAAGATAATAGTCAGTTATCCTCCTTGGAAGCGATATGCTTATGCAAAACTCTATTAGTGTTTTTATTATCCATAAAATTGCCTGTTTCTGCATGATTCAGCAATACTTGACCAGATGACCTCCAGCAACCAGCTGTTATAACTGTGCTCCATCAAACTGATCAAAAGATGCTCTGGCTTAATTCACACCTTCCTGTTCTATTATTTAATACTGTATTGCCTTTCCCCTGATGTAATTAACCTTTCATCTCCAAAAGTTAGAAGAAGTTAGACTGCTGCTTCCAGCTAAGGTCACAAGTCTACTTTGCCCATGTATATTTTAATATAGGTATATAAAAATATTCTAAAAACTAAGGCACGAAATACTAAAATTAACTTCACTTATTATGAGGAATGAGTTGAGATGTTATGACTGGGAAATGTAGTGGGCACCTGAAGACATTTAATAACATCAAAAACATCAGTTCTAGTACCAAGAGAAAAAGTTATGGGCAATGGATTTAAGTAAAGGGTTTACAAATAAGTACTTAATTTAAAATAAAGAAAAACAATTGTGAGTTAAACATTGATCATGAAAAGACACTAATTAAGATATACTAATGATACAAAACTTAATTATCATGCAATTTATGCACAATTACTCCTGAACAAATATTTAATTACTTTCCTTTTAATACCCTAAAACAATCTTCCCCTCTCTCACACTGTCTCTCTATTTCTAGTTGTTAGGCAGGAATATGTCAGCTCTTAATTGGCACAGAGTAAGAATGACAGGTATTAAGGGAATTGAATGCAGTTATATTTTTAGTTCTTAAAAGTTAGAAGAAAAATGCTTTACAAGTGGATGACTTGAGGAGCATGTAGTGTTTTTACAGGCTAATTGTATTAATTAATTGAATTAATTAGCAGATGTTTTCAAAGAGCTTTTCAGACAGAGATTGCAATGTAAGCGCTATGTTGATATTATTATTACTGCGTGTGGCAGGCTCTTCATTCCAGAAGCTGGGCTGGCAAAATCTTCAGCAGGAGTGGTAATGATTCAAGAGAAACTCAGAGAGAAATGTAAGTTACTTACTTCAAGTCCCATTTCTAGTAAAACAAATGTAAATTATTGTCTCCGTGTTTTTACATGTGAAATCCAGTGACCTGATAGAGGTGTGGCTGCCACAGCTCCACACTCCCCAGCTCTGAGTGGATTCCCAGTAGGTGCACACACAGAAATGCACATATAAAATACATATATAGGCAACTAGCTGCACAGATCAGCACAGACAGCCTGATCAGCACTGGCACAAGAATGAACAGACTCAGCAGCCTCATCTTGTCTCCTTCCTGATAAGGAGGAAAGTCATGAGCAGGAGATATAGGTATGTATACATGTGAATATTTACACCACACGTGTCTGTCTGTCCAGCAGCTGGCCTTATGCAGTACCTGGCTCCCAGCACCTGGACATATGAAGTTCCAGAGCCCCCTGACAAAGCACATACACAAATCCATGGGTACATAGAGAGAGGTCACCCATGGCTGACCAGTTCTCCCCTGGCCCAGCTCCTTGCATGGCTTCCCACTCAGAAACACAAGCACATCTGATCCCCAGGCCATTTCACCAGCCAGCATGGCTCAATATTTACTAAAGCTCACATATTCACTCATGCATTTGTACTTTCTTACACATTTGCAATTCTTCCAGTTGCTTGCACCACCGACACCTGGGCCTCTGAGCCTGGATCCCACTCCAGCTGTTGGCACTTAGACTGCCACATATACACATATAATAGAAAAATTCTTAGAAAGGGAATTCAGTAACATAAAGCAGACTCTGCTGAACACCATGCACAGTCATAAAAGTGCACTGAACAGCAATGTGTATATCAGCAATCAGCCCCTTTTTTTCATTTTTTTCCTCTATTTTCCCATGCATGTTCCCAAGTCACGGAGATATATCCCTGTCCTCACCTTTGGTTCTCCACCTAAGCATCCCATAATGAGTCTTGTGGAGTCCTGAAACTCTTTTTCCCTGTATCCTATAACGTGTCTCATACCTCTGAGCAGTGATCCCCACAATCTGAAGGGTGATGCAGGGAGATGGGAGAGCACCCATTAACTCACCCGGGTGGCTGTCACCCCTGGACCACAGAGCAGAGCAGCATCTGGGGCCAGCCTGACAAGGGTCTGAAAAGGTGCCTTTTCCTCTGAATGTGTAATCTGGATTCCCTAGACAAGCCTGCAAAGTAACAAAATTCTTGTGGTTTATAAAAAAGAATTTTTTTACTATGAGTGGAGAATGTCTTTAACTCAGGGGTTTGTGAAGTCTTCAGATGAACTTTCTGAAGGACATCCAAATTATTAATCTATATGCAATGTGCCTGAACTCAGCTGGGCATTCTGCATGTGAGAGATTTTTCTTTCATGGTTTTTTATGTATCACTGTTAATGCATAAAGAATTCAAACTATGCACTTGGCTTACAAAAGTTTTCCATTTCCAAGGTCAGCAGATTGTTTGGATTTCTCAGACATATCTACCACATCCTTACTCTTCAGCTCACTAGCTGAAGTCTCAGTTCATTTATTGCCAAAACCTTCTGTAAAATTTGTAACCTGAGAGATAAGATTGAGAAGATGAGGTAGTCCTTACTTGAACACATCCACCTCTTGGTCACTCAGTTGTCATACATAATAAAGAACTCAGAGTTACAGAAGTGTCCTTCAGGAAAAGACTAAAAATTGAGATTCCTGGTAGGACATTCAGGTTGGCCTTTAGGAATGAGGCATGCACAACGTGTAATGGGACCCACTGCACAAACATGAATTGCAGTCTTGGATAATACTAATATGTAACAATTTTATACAGTGAAAACAAAAATTTTATATTTTTCACTTAATAGATTTTTTCCTCTTTCAGTACTACTGTAAAAGTAATTATCAGAAAAATTGAATAACACTTTTGTTAATATATTTATATATGTGCATACATATATATGCATATATGGATAAACAGAGAGGAATGAAAGTTTTTTATTTTTTCCAAAAGCAATAGAATAGCTTTGATCTGTAACTATGACTTTGGTCAAGAAAAAAAAAAAGGAGGAAAATCTCCTTTTCATGTGGGTGGAAGTGTTTGCATATGGCAAAGCAAATCAGAAAGGGCAGTAGAAGCAGCAGACTTTGGCATTCTGCTCATCCCAGCAGGGGAATTCAAACAGGTGGTGTATGATCTTGGAAAATAAAATAATATTTTTCCTCTGAGACAGTGTTTCACATTGTTAATACATTTATTTCTATGCAGACCCTAGTTTTGCTGGGGACTTAAAATTATTCAAAAGAATTAATCCTGCAGTGAAACAAATGCCCTATGGAAATAATTTAAATGGAGTTTTTGAAGGTCTAAGTGCCCTGTAGATAGCTTAAAAAATCTCTATCTCATTGTCTCTAGTGTTGGACAGACAACAGTCCTTGTACCACACATGCTTTTCTGGGACAATAGGAGACTTGTATCTGGTAAAAAGTAAACAGTGAGATTTTTGCTATCATATTAGCTATTTTGCAAGACAATTACATTTGAGAAAGTAAAGCATTCAATCAAATTTCAATGAAATATTTCATCTGGATTTTTGCATCTCAGCTTCTGAATATGATACATTCAACAAAGGAAAAGGAAAAGTTGTTTGGTTTTAACTTCAGCTCAGGACAGAGCTCACATGTGGAGTAAGTGGCAAAACCTTCAGTGGCTTTATACTTTAGTGTCCTGCCAGGAAAATGTGAAGTCCCTTTGCCTGTAAAAAGGCTGCTCATGAAAATGTGTCATTGACCTCTGTTCCAGGACATGCCCTGGTCCTACAGAATATGATGGCACTGTGTGTCCACAAAAGGTGGGAGTAGGGAAAAGAAAGTGGGAGAAGGATGTTGCTTCCATTGACAACAAGGAGGAAAGAAATAGACACGGAAATGATGTTTAACAAGAGCAAAATCAAAGACATTTTTCAGTCAGACACCGGGGACAGGATTAATCTGAATGAATGCTAACATTTGCAGCATACACATCTACAGCTGAGCTGGATGTTGTAATTAATCTTCACTGTCACTTGTGTCCAGTGACTGAGACTGGAGGGAAATGGTCTTCAGTGCAGCCATCTGTATTGCAGATGTTGAACCTTACATGAGCTGAATACTGCTGTAATTTAAATCTCTTTTCACAAAACTCACGTGCCTGGTGTCAGGGCAGAGATATGGCACACAGAATCTCAAAATAACAAAGCACAAAATAAAGTGCACGGAAGTAAGCGGGGCCAAGAGAGGCGTAAGAGGGCCGAAGACTGAGGTTGATTAAAGATAAGTTTTTTAATGAACAGAAAGGAGACCTGATTGTGTTCTTTATTTAGCTTCAGGACTGTGCTGAATTGTGTTCACTTTTGATTCTCTTGCTCTTTAGAAGCAGAGCTTTATTAAGGTTCCTGACAACCAGGCACGCAAACTGACTAAATAGAGCCCAGAAGTAATTTCAATCTTGATTCAGCTAATTTGGAAAAAACCTTGCACTCTGCTCACAGAAAAGTTCTTCTCAGTCTAGAAGGTGATAGAGAGCCAGAACTAAATATCGAGAGCCATAAAAACCTGAAAATATTAGGGACTTTCTATCAGTTCTAAGATACAACCAGTATAATCAACAATCTGGCTTTCTGAGTTTGGTTCTGTGTCCGTTTTGGAAGGAGAAGAGGATGATGTATCTGCACTAAAAAGGATTCTGAGTAAAACCATTTCAGCTGCTTGAATTAATGATTCATTTTGAAAATAAAATGTGGCAAAAGAAACCTCATAATCTTAAAAAAATTTATTGTAAAGCAGTGTTTTAGGCTTTGTCACAATTATCTTATCTTTTCCCATCTCAAAAATTCACAAGATATTTTTTTTCTACACACAGCTCTTTTAAAACCTTTACCTCAAGTTCTTTGAAGTGCACTCCAAATATTTTACCACTGAATTTGAAAAGGAAATGTTTTCTTGGTAGCAAGACGTCTGCTTTCCATCATATTGCAAGCAGCTGAAGATAAAACATGAGAGAGAACATTTCTGCAGTTAAACTTGCTTGTTCTTATGAAATACACCCTTTTGGTAAATGCAATGGCCTCTTGGGTTCTGCAGTTTTTGCAGCTATGTAAACTTGAAATTGTTTGGAGTTCAATTCAGTGCTGCATCATTCTGTGTACAAACTGCAAACACATAAGACTGAAAATTACACAGGGCAACATGAGTAACACAAAAGAAAAAGAGACTTTGAAATGATGTTTTTCATAAATTGAAGAGAATCACTTCTGATATTCTTTATAGACTTCTCCACATAGACATGACAAATCCCAATTATATCTTGCTTTCTGAGCAAAAGCTTGTAACTATGTGGACTTATTTTTTTTTATACAAGCTTCAGAGAATGTGGTAACCTGTACAGTGCTAGAAATCTACATATTCAGATATGTGGTGTAGCTATAACTTAACTCATCTGGTTATAGGGATTGATGGAATCAGCAAAGTCCCTGATTTAAAAAAATAAAAAAGAGTGAAGAAATTCTTCAGAGGTAGGGATAGGACTGACATAGCAACCAAGAATAAATTTAACTGTAGAAGGGTAAGTCTGATCAGCTGTCAAATTACAAGATTCTACAGATATTAGAAATCTTTATGGCTAATTAATATTGTATTTATGTGAGATAACTTCCTCTGTGAAATTGCATTACATGGCATTAAAGCAAAGCCAGGTCTGTGTGGAATATGCATCACTGCAATAGAAACGGTGAGAGACACTGGTTTAGTGATGAAACTGAATGAAAAAAAGCAAATCACAGGTCTTTAAAAACCATGGTGATAATATTTTCAAAGAAAATTCTTACTATCATGGCTAATTTTCAAAAAACATATTTCATAAGAAGGAGATTTCAGAAGAAATCCACAAAAATTCATTTCTGATAAAGCCCAAAATAAAAGAAGGAAATTTCCTAATAGCAGTGATAATAATGTCACATTTTTTTTTTAAATGCAGTGTGTTTGTTGCATTTTAAATATTGATGAGCTTTTCAGGAGGAACATGTCTCTTTATTGATAGTGTCCATACAACTGAGGCAATTGTATTTAATTATGAGAAATCACTGGTCCTTTTCCAGTAAAACCCTAAAGGGAGATGGAGTTGTTCTGTTTTATGTACACAAGAAACAGCTTTTCAGACAGAAACTTGTGCTGTGTTTCTTAATAGCTTTTTTACTTGCTTGAAAAATGAGAGATTAATTACATTCATTCAAAACTCTGCATTTATGATGTCCACCTGTCTCTGATCACAGAGGAGGTTTTCTGGCTGGATTTGAACTTTGTGTGAGGTTCTCCTCACAGGAAGTGTGTTTGCTATGCCAGGAAAGAAGGATCTGGTGTTCTAATAGTATGGCTCTTCTTGGGCTTGTTGTATAGGAAAAAACTGTACAGGCTTTTTTCTTCTGGCTCCTGGCAAAGTGCTTGGCATGGGCCTGTGCACACTGTGAATTGGCAGATTCACTCAGTGTCCACAATTCTTTGGGACCTATCACAGACAGTAGGGAAAAAAAATTCTGACTAGAACAAGAAAGGGGGAGAAGGGATGAGAGGTGCAAAAACCAGAATTAGAAAATCAGACTTCTCTGCTTAACTCTTCCATTACTTGTGGTAAATATGCATGAATGAATTTTTCAGTTTCCATCTCAGTTTCCAGTGTAAAGACAAGATAAATAATATTCTATCACAGGGAAGATGAACTGTGATACACCATTATTTTTTTTTTTCTAAGGGCTTTTATTTTGCTACTGAATTCTTTGTTGTCACCAGGCAGCTATGCAGGCATCTCTGAGCCAGAATTTCAGGAATTTCAGAAGAAAAAGTACAGTGTGTGCAGACATTGGGCAGACCTGCTGATGCTTTTGAGTGGGACCAATGTGGACTATGGTTTTTCCTGATATAGGCAATGCAGACAGTGTGGCAATGGTCTGCAAAAATAAAGGTTCCCTAGTCTTACAGGATCCCAGTGTGTGTGCACTGATGCACCAGCTTCACAAGGAAGGGAAAAGTAAAATCTGGACAATATCAAATCAGCAGCAGTATCATCAATGACCTGACCAGTGAAATGTGGGAATTACTTGTGCATAATTCCTCAGTGGATGAGGATGATCAGGGAAGCTGTCAAAAAGCATTTTCTGAAAGACAGTGTAGTTGATTTCCTGGAGGCCAAGCAATTTGAGTCAACACAGCTGCAGTGAGCTTATTTTCTGTCTCTCTATCCACTTCATATGGATCCAGATGGAAATGGGCTACAACTGTTCCATTTAGAAAGTATTGTTGCTTTGGAAGGTTGAGCTCACAGCATTTTCACAGAGAAACTACAAAAATCCATGGATGGTCCTTATGGGTTCCTAACTTAATTTCTTTACTCTTAAATAGAAACATTTGGGTAAGAAAGCTGAACACAAATTAGGAGTGTTGGAAGCATGCCTAGCAGCCTGAGTCATGTAAAAGATTCCCAGCACACTGAAATTGGCCTCTCAGTTATAAGCAAGGATGGGTTTATTGTCTGAAGCAAAGAGTGCTCAACCTCTTTGACAAACAAATAGGGTGGAAAGGGTTATGGAAACTGCCCAAATCATGACTGTGGACTGTGCTCTCCTCTGCCCCAAATGGTCCAAACTTTATTCCTTTTTAAAATCAGATGTGCAGCACTGCGGAGATCTTTCCTGCCACACACATCTGGGGATGGTTTAATCCAGACCACATCTACATTTCATTGTTGTTACAGTCAGTGGTAGAACACTCTAATCTCCAGGTGAGGGTTTTGAAAGTTGGAGCTGAAGTAAGATCTTACTGTGACCACAGTCTGATCATGGAGTCTGAGCTGTTAAATGGGAAAAGCTGGTGTTCCTGTAGGTGCAATGGCACAGAGTAGGACAATATGAGGTGTTCTGAAATGTCTTCTTCACTGTGAAAATCCCTTGTTCTTACATGGTCCCATCTCCTCCTTTGTTTGAAAATCAGAAATTAATTTCACACTTTAATGCTCATTTAGTTCTGAGCCACAGCGTGTCTCTGTGCAAGAAAGAAATAATCAAACAAGAAAAAGGCACTTTTTAACTTTCCCTGAGACAGGACTATTTGTCACTTCTACACTGTGATCTTCCAAGTGTGTTGAGGTGACAGTCCAGAGATCAACAGTGTGTTGCTATGACTGAAAGTAGTGCAAACGTGCCATGCCCACAAAGTAGACCTATAATCTAGAAATCAGTACTAAATTAGGTACTAGTTAGATACTAATTAGTATCTAAATAATAAGAAAGGATTCATTTACTCTTGGTGTAGTGCTGTCCACCACACCACTCCACACTTCTCAATATAAGTATGTCTTTTCCCTTGCTCTTTAGTGGAATGGAAAGACCATCCTCTACTGAAGAGTATAGGACTACATGTTTAATTCTTTGGTTTTTTCCCTTGAGGAAATGGATTATTTTCAGTGATTAGTATTTGAAATGCCAGCAGTCAAAAGATATCTTTTCCTAATACAGCGGAGGATAAACAACACAACCCAGCTTGCAAATGCTTTGGAGCAAACAATGAATAATTCCTGTTACCCTTAGGACCAGAAGCCCTTACAACAGCCCAAAATATGGCAAAAGCACACTAAAAATCTTTATGGAGAAGAGAGCAGCGTCTGTCTAACCGTAGAAAGAGGAAACTGGAATATTTGGCATTTGCAGAGCTAGTGAGGGTAAGGATATTTAGTACTGAATCCAGGAACTACGGTGTGCAAGCACAACTGTGCTGGGTGAAATCGACACCTTTTTCAAGTCCCTATGCCATCTCTAGCAGCTGATGCAGATCAGAATAGTGTTGGTATGGCTCACTTCACAGAAGAACACCCACCTGGGTGCCAATAAACTTTAATACTTGCTGAGTTGAAGGCTGTATCAAGACCATGAGGGTTAATAGACCCCAAACGATCTAGCTGAATGATCTAGTGTTTCACTGCTTTTGAATGAACCTTTCTTTGATCCCCACAACATCTTAAAACAAAACGTTCTGCAAATTTTTATTTTGAGGTATAAGGTCAGTTCATTCTTTTGTTTGTAGTAAAACTTACGTTTGGGTATTTTATTGGGTAAACCTATTTCTTTTGCCATGAAAAATGTTGACTTATTCCTTAAAATCATCACTTTATAATTAATCACCTTATTGTTACGGACTTACTCGTGAAGACATTTGCAGATATCTGCACTTGTAGGTCTCAGAGATGACAAGGCTAAATTCTGCCCAAGGTGGTTTTTTCTGTGCATCCAACTGGATGACAGTGAATGTTGCAGAAGCACAGAGAGTGGACTAAGGCTTGGAAATACCTGACATTAATCATTCAGAGATTAGCACGACTCACATCCTCAGGAACAAACAGCATAGCTGTGCTTTCAAATGCCAAATCTTTCCACTTCCCTAAAATTGTTCTGAGCTGGAGGGGGCAGTTGCTGAGGCAGTCATTGAAAATCACCTTACAGAAGGGTTGAAATGCTGGCGATGTCCCGATGTCCCATTGTCCCAGGGACAGAATTAGAACTGGGACACAGATGTGAACTGACATGCATGGAAATGGAAATCAAACACAAACAATGGTTTAACACTCAAAAGTTATAGGCAGTTATGTCTATATTCCCTTCCTGCCACCTTCCCTTCTCTTCTTACCATTACAGCCTCAGACCAGATTTGCTCCCATTTGCTTCAATGCCTGGTTTAAAGCCACAAGACAGTCCTTGAAATATTTTCAAACCTGGAAATATACAGGCTAAAAAAGGAACCTGGAGTTCTCCATTATGCTTTACAAAAAATTAACAGGAAAAATGTTACTTCCATACCTCCAAAGGAGGATCTCACTCCGTTTGATCCAGGAAAAAGTCAGTGACCGGGAGGCATTTGCAAGAAAAATGGACATTTTTCGCCTCCCTTGCTAAGCAGAAAAGATATCTGTCCTTTTGGACAAGAAAAAAAACAAGTCCTTTTGGACAGGCTTTCAGAAAAGCACTGTTTCTGTATCCTGCCAATGCTCTTATTTCTAACTACAGTGCACATTACCTGCTAGTTTCCATGGAAGACAAAACCCTCATCCTGCTGACTTCAAAATTGCTCCTTCCACTCATGAGCAATGAGAACTGCTCTCAAGCCCATGATTTTGCTGACAGTCCATTGTGCACTTGGTGGCCTTTTGATCTGCTCTACAGATCATATGGAGCCATGAAGCTGTATGGAAGTGTAAGAATAAGCAGGATAAATTCAGCACAGTTTTTTTTTATGCTTGCAGTGAATACCATTGTAAGAACAATCATCTCCTCAGCAGCAGCAGCACACTTCCCAGGGGAAGCCTGCAAAGTGTGAAAGACTTCCCACTCATCCTGTTATCCATTCCTTGTATTGATTCCTTCATCAGTACTGCAGCATTGAGCTACTTCACATGCAACACAAAGTTGAATCATCTCTTCAGCTGTATTTCTCTGACAAAGGAACCTGTTCCAGACTGGCAGATTTAGACACTAATGAAAACTGAAAGAAAGGGTGAAGAAGGAGCTCTGCTCTTTATTAAGGCTGGTATTTATCTCCTTAAGGTAAAACTATCATCCAAACCCTTCCTGTATACAGATTTAGGTCTTGATTTTCTAATGGCATTATTGTGGTCTCAGAGCATGCTAGAAGGACAACAAACCTCTTCCACAAAAGGCATGTCATTGAGAATATCTCTTCAGGAACAATAATGAATGGTAAATTTGTAACCACTAGCCTGTAAGCTGCAAAAGCAGCTCCTCTCTAACTCAGGGAATGTAAACCAGGTGTTATGGTCTTTTAAATTACAGCCAATTCTTTGGGCATATATAATAGCAAGAATGGAGGAGAGCCAACAGTTTCACTGCTGCTGCAGTGGTTCCCTTATGCTTTAAAACATCAGACTGAATTCTATATAGATCCCTTGCTACTTGTGCTACTTTTTTATAGTACCTTAAACACTTAAAGATTCACTATTTATGCATCATTAGAGGATTAATTCTTGATTAATTTGTAAAACCATAAATATACATACCCGTTTCTTCCCGTTCAAAAACATTAAATTGCCCAATTTCCAAGCCCCATTTTGCTAAAAGAGTGCAACACAGAAAGTGAGCTTGGGTTAGTTTTCAGTAGGTCATGTTCCTTCTTAGTACAACTGCTCCCTAGCAAATGCTAGTTTTCCATTTTTGGGTGCATCACTCGTCCTGCTCACAGAGTTTTGAGTCCTGTTCTCAGCTTATGTCCCTCTGTACAGCCCCTTTGGCTCAAACCTATCAATTAAGCAGATCCCTGCTTAGGCTGCAGAAGCCTTCTGTGGTCCTCAGCCCTGAGCAACAATTCCTGTGCTAGGTGAAAGCAGGGCTGGGCAAATTTTCATTGGTTGCAATAAACTGTGTGAGAATAAACTCCTCCTGCCGAGGAGCCAGCACCTCAAGTGATACATGGAGCAGCACTAATTGTACTGGCTACTCACTGATAAATTGCACCTTTGGTGAGAGATTAGCCCATAAATCACTGTGGGGAGGTAATTTGTTTGATGTAATCAGTTAGGTCTGCAGATTTTGGCAGCCTACCACTTCCTTTCTGTTCTTTTTTTTTTCCTTTTTTCCTTTTTTTAGATGCTCATCACCAGAGGCAATAAGCACAGTTGTAGGTCTTCTCTCATTCCTTGCACCTTCTTGTCACTTGCACAGTTTTCAGAACTTTCCACCTCACATCTTCTCAATTGCTAGCTTCCAGTGAGAGTTCTCTTCAGCCGTGTCTTTCACCCATGATGTTCAAAGCCATTTACAAATACATATAAGTTCAGGTTCTAATCCCTTCTGACTGCCTCATTTTGAAGGCGGAGAAGGTAGGATATATGTCACTAAGGAAACTCTTTGCCCAAGCTCAGTATTTTACAGTATTTTACACCTCAGTCAATGATATGCTGGTCATTTGTACAGTCTGGACGATGCTGTACAGATGCTTGGGTTGCTGATTTTGTCTGTAGGAGAGTAAATCTTGAGGTTCTTAGCTGGTCAGCCTGTAGTGATTTGCCTGCTCATTCTAGTTGTTTATGTAGTGCCCAGAAGCTGGGAAAAGTTGTTTCACAGTAGCACATAAAGGCAAATACAATTCACTTGATGTGGTCTGAGACCCTCTGAGCTGGAGAGTGCTCCTCTTGGGCTCTTTATACAGGCTGGGAGCAGAGTCTGAGTGTACCCAAATGCATCACAACACCTTCTCTGTCTGCCTGGTCTCCTGTGTGAGTCTACCATGACCAGATCTGCTCTGTTCTTCTTCAGACACCATGGGGCCATGTCCTTGCCAGTGAAGGCACCGCCTTGCTAGCTCTGCTGTCACCCTCAAAAGAAACCTGCTCTTGCTGCTCCTTGGGAGATCATGTTATCAGTCAGTTCCAACCTGTCATAGAATGGACACAGCAGGACCAACCTCCTTTAGAACAATAAAGACCAAAGAATAGAGAAATTCTAATACATAAAGAGCCTACGGAGTCAAGACAAGTTGTGGGTTATATGACTTTTGACAAGCTATTTCCTGATCACTTTGTGTCTTTCCAGTCTTCACTTGCAAACTTTACATAACATCACTTAAACCTGCCTATATCCTGAGCAAAGGCTCAAAAGTCACTCATCATTATCACAGGAGCTCAGCAGAAATTCTGAGCAGTTGTGATCCCTAGAGCTGTGGCTACAGGAATTCACTGAGCCACTGATAAATAATTTCTTCTGTGTCAAAACAAGTCTGTCTACATAAGGACCCCAGATTTTCTGTACTTTGAGTTCTTCAGAGTGTTACCACAATGGCCTGATTGAAAACTGGCAAAAATCAGGTAATCATACAGATGCAGCTTGCATTTTCTCATTTCTGACTGTTTCAGATGCAAAAATGAGCAAAATCACAGTGAGAGTCCCACACAAGTATTTCTAAAATTACAAGGGCTGATGAAACTTTTGTTTTGTTTTCTAGTTGTTTTAAAATGAAAGCCTAAATTCCGTGAATAATACAGGTCCTGCAAAGTTAACAGCTGTGTGGTCTACTATCAAGTCCCTGCTCAGTCGAATTTGTGTCTGCCAAGAAACTCAATTTTCCAAGGGAAAAATACTAACATTGCTTCCCAACAGAAATTACATGATGTAAAACCTTGTCTCTGAAAAAAGGATATTTGTGGATGTAATAATACTTTTGCACATAAAAAGAAATATGTAGCTAAACATGCACAAAAGTTTCATTTAATTAGCTATTTAGTTTGGACAGTTCAGCATTAGTTTACTACGGGTAACCCCTTATGTTATTCTGATATTGCACATGAGAACAGAACAACTATTAGTCTATCTATGTTTCTACATAAACTTATAAATAACAGATAGAATTTCAATACTGCTATTAAAAATACCAAGGAAAATAAGTTAGTAATTATATTAATTAAAGCTAGTAATTCACTTCATTAGCATGGCAAAGAGACTTAGTAAGAGATAAAAATCGCTCATACAAATAGAAGATGTATACTTCTAGAGAACCATTAACACTTCATAAGAAAATGAACAGCAAGGGACCACAATGAAGTTTTAAATATAAACTGAAAGATAGCTAGAAGAAATATAAATTAAAAATGCTCTGAATAACCTCAGAAATGCATCCTCATTCCTGGAGCACTCTCATGCCACCTTCCCTATGATATTGTGGTGTTAGAACAGCTCCAGTGAGAATGAACTCTATTCTGTTGATTGGCTCCCATTAAAGGGCTTCTGAAATTTGTCATGAAACATTGTTTAAAAAATAAATTTAAAAAAAAAACAACACCAAAAAGCCAAGGAGATATGCCATCTACTGGGCAGCCTAATAAAGGACAAAGTGAAAAGACTATATAACCAGCTTGTTTGGATCACATCAGATCTCAGTCAAAGCAGATGTTGACTGCTCTGGGAGCCAGAGCCTAAATACCAGGGCATCATTACTTCCCTTTGGACTTTTCCCCATCAATCTTGAGTTGAAAATTCCCCAAACTGCATCTGGAGTCCTGGAGCTATCTTGAACTTATGGTCTTTGAAACTTACTACTCCACTACACTGGCAAAGGGCAGTAGTAGGTTTCTCTGTGTTGAAAGCTTTGGGAGCTCGTCACTAACTTTGTTTCTAGGAGACCTTTAAGCTTTGATTATCAATGGTCAACTGCTTCACAAATACCATAGTAATTCAAAGCTACTGCTGCTGATAGTGGTTGATACCGAGAGCAAGCTGCATAAATGTGCTTTTCTGTTACCTGGTCTGTGATAAAAGCTGCAGAGAGGAGGTCAACAATATCATGTTAACTCTCTTGGACCTTATATGAATACAGGTCATGGCATTGGTATCACCCCTCAACAAATATTCTCATTGCACAGACCAAAGTTAGTCCCCCCATCAGCTCGAGGTGTGGAAAGCTCTACAGGCTATGATCTCTTCATGATTAATAAATCTGTCAAAGTCATCTAGACCCACAAGCAGATCCTAGCAGAACCCCATTTAATCCACATTCCTCATTCTTCAGCAAACAGGTGAACACCTAGTTCAAAATCAAGGACAATTCCTTGGTGCTGTAGGAAAATGGTTCTTCTTGTAATACATTCTTGTGACATATATCCACTTCACCTTTTAGCACAGATGAAAATATAATATATCAATTAGGCAAATATGCTACAAACAGAAGATCCTGTCCATGATAGCTTTTTTTTTTTTACTCTTAGAAATGCACAAATATATAATTTTCTATGCAGATGTGTGCTGGGGATTCTGTTCACTATTGACATGCCTTTAATAGTTGGCAATGAGCAAAACTACCTTGTAAATTGCCTTCCAATCTTATTGAAATAGCCTGATACAAACTGCACCCTAATTGCTAAATTAAGACTATGTGCTTTGCTGAGCTAATTTTCTTGCTAAATGGGCATGTGGTGTGACAGTTAAGGGCTTTTTATCAGGTTATTACAATGAGGGATTATATAGTTTCATTGTAATTGAATTTTAACGAGGCCTACTCTTAAGCAAATACACCTCCATAAATGATGCAGCACTGATGTTATGCTGAGAAACTGAAGATGACAATACAGTGGATCCAGCTGGAACTAGGGGCTTCTTTAGTGCTTTAATTAAAATAAGTGAGAAGTCCTCTTATTTTTTACATATTTTTAAAACTTACATTTCTTAGCCCTGTCTCTGTTCTTGGCCCAGCCAGAGAGTCCAGTGGAGATGAAGAAGGTTCCTGCTTTCCTTTCCAATTATCTCAGAACTGCTGAATGAGACTCTCTGCTCCCAAGTCCAACTTGTTTGCCATTCATTCTTTCTTAGATGCACTTAGATAACAAATGCAGAAATTAAGCAATTCTCATTCCGCCATCTTATTGGCTGAAACAGATAAAGAAAAACAGAATGCACTGCATAAGTCTTGTCCTTGTGTGACGATGGTTAGCTGAATTCAGGGCAGTCTGAATTCTAGTGGTGTTTCAGGTGCTACAGCTTTCATGGAGGAGCACTAAGTGTGTTTTCTGTACCCAGCAGCACAAGATGTCTGACTTCTCCCAACGACAAGAATTCTTACTGAGGACTAAGGTGGTGGGAAATTACTTAAGACTATGGAAAATAAAAAAATCAGCCTCAAATTTTGTTCTGATTAAGAATAAGATAAACTTCTCTCAGCTCTGATGATTGTTCAGCAGGGGGGGGGGGTAAGATACACATGATATTACACAACATCTGTGATAGGGTGTCAAAAAGACAAGCCAGCCTGGACATATACACTGCAGTGCCAGAAAAAGAAACACTAGAAGGCTGGGTTTACAACAGCATTACTTAGCTACTCTCTACTTGTACTATTTAGGATCAGTGTGGGGCAGATAAGTGGCAAACTACTAATTTCTGACAAGAAAAAATATTTCCAAAATACTGTGAAACATATTGCAAATGGACAGAGATTGGGAAGTTCAAAAATCATCAAGATGTAAAGAAACTGATGCATTAGGTGAGGTGTCAATATTTGTCAATGGGAATTGCAGCTACTTTCACTTGTAATATGGAAACAAACCAAGCAATCCCACAAAGAGAAAATGTCTTGACAAGCTCTATAGTTATTGTGTTTTAATTGCTGGTAAATGCCAGCTCAAATAATGGCATCTGCTGTGTACCTGTGCAATCACAGTGTGCTGGAATGAGCTAATGAGTGCAGAGCAGAAGGCTGGCCTGATGCCACTGCACGTGTACACCTTAATGAAGGTCTTGTGGGGAGAGGGAGGCATTGAGCAACAGCCTTCTGAGACTGTAGAAGCTGTTGGAGTGGAGAAGGGATCAATGTGTCCATTTTACTCACTGGAAAGATGCATACACTTTAAGGATGTTTGCTTGGCAGCTGTCTGCCTCGTGCACACAGATGTAAAACAGGCTGTGGTGTCATGATATGCTCAGATGCAGAAATATGTCTGATAACAGTCAGCATAATGAGCATATTAGACACTGCTCATTACATCCTTGAAAAGCAACCAGGCCCAGCTCTCTCTGAACCACAATGAATTCAACATCAAAGCGCTGATTTGGAAGAAAACGTGCTGATGGCAGCTGCTTTTATCTTTACATATTCCATTACCAGACTACATGCTTGCTGAGAATAAAGGATTAATCCTGTCCTGGCCCATCCCTAACCACATGGCTCTGGAGACTCCTCAAAGGGTGGCTTTGGAGCACAATGATAAGAGAGCTCCTGGGGAGGAAGTAAGAGTATACTCAGAATTGATAAAGTGATCTGACTACCTCAGGATTACTTCAAACATTAGGACACTTGATGCATTTCAAACACCTAAACATTAAACTAAAGGTGATCCCAAATCACACAGCACCACCACTTAGTGATAAGGACACCAGGGAGCCCAAATACTTTCTGTGCTACTGATGGGTAATTCACCCTGAAAAAAGTCCTTTCATCACTCATTGTCCTTCTTTTCTTCCTGCTTTAATGTTCTGGCACATGCTGAGGTTCAAGTTTTCTGCCTGTGTGACCAAGGTGCAAATGACACTGTTTAGGTTTAGAGAGGAATGAAGGCCTTCTGTTCTCCCAGTGTGCTATTTACATGCCAGCATAAAGGGAAAGTTTTTTTAAATCTGTCAAGCCATTCTATCATTTTACATTCAGGTAGTAAAACCTCCCTAAGTCCTTACCTTACCAGCTTTCTTAGGCCCCATCCTCACTTCTCCCTTTGCTTCTTACGGCCCTTCATGGTCCATCACTAATCGGATCCTTTTCCCAGCTGTGTTAAACCCCACCTGCTCCTAATATTTGATATAGTGAGTACTGTATGTGTTTACAAAGCTCTTTCTAGATTTCTGGATCTATAAATTTCATTCTTAAACTTCCCAAGAGAATAGGATGTGTGGGTAAATGTGGTATGAGTGATCTGCCTTGAACCTGTTTCTGTTTAGATTCCCAGTGCTTGATGTCTACTGGCTCCTAAAAATGAACATTGAGCACATGCATAAGCAAGAGGCAAAACCCAACTCAGCATCCAGACCTGTGTATTTCTTTGGAGCAGAGTTTCTGATTGAGAAAATGTTTGCAGGAAGCATCATCATCATCATCATCGCCATCTGAGAGCTTTTTGGTGGAGGGAATTGAAGCTACAGTGTTTAGAAGGTATAATCTGTAACCAACTTAGCATATGGCAGGATTTGAGCTTGAGACCTGCACTGAAAGTCTCTGCTGCCAAACATTGTGTTAGCACATCCTTTCTTTTTGTCAGCTGTAGAATACAAAGTTTCTAGTGGTACAGTGACTAAAAGAGAACACCATGTTGACATTTACTCTGATTTGCCACAGAAAATTTAATCAGAGAAGCAAATGCATGTATAAGAAGACTAAAGTAACCTTTTAACCCTGAGAGTGCTCTTCCCAAGAGGAAGAATTAGATGTGTCTGCTGAAGGTTCTGCACTAAGTTTGTACTTCACTTTGTCTGTATTTCACAGTGACACTCTAAAACCAGAGATAAACCAGTTAACAATAAAAACACAGCAAAGGCCTGCATTCAGCCTATAAACTCATTCCCCAAAGCACACATACCTCTAGCCTCCTTTCCTGTCCTGTGCAAGTGCCATTGCATCAAACATGTGTGTATTAAGTTGCTGTAGAAATGAACTTTCTTCTGTTTTGGAAGTTTGGTTACACACACACATTTACCTTGTGTGTAATTCTGGATTCTCTTCAGCTCAGTTAGAGTTGGATTTGATCAGTCAGACTACTCTGCTGCAGAGAGGGATCAGGGGGGAGCAGCTGAACATTACAGCTCCTCACAGCCTGGTTCTTCTCACTGAGCTCGGTCTGTGGGGCTCTGCTCCACTCTCATATGAGACAGAAGTGTTAATCAATAACAGCACCTTTGCTGCACATAACAGCATATGCTGTTCTTTGACCTAGCCTTGCCTAGCTATATAAGAATAGACATGTCTACCAATTAATTTAGTGTTGGTTTTTAATCTGTTCTATGTGTCTGGGGACAGATACTTACTACTGAAGAATTAAAAATGGCAAAAACTTTTACTGGATGTGTCACCTTCTTGGTAGGTCTGACCCTGTAGGTATTTGACAATTAGCATCTTGCTGCTGTCCTAGTATAGGATCAATATCACCTACCATTATTTCCCATCTCTGTTGGCTAGATTCAGATGATAGTTTTGGAGTTTTTTGTGAGTTTTCTTTTGTGTGTTTTTTATTTTTAATTTTTACTTTGACTTCTACTTATTAGAAGGTGAACCTAAACCTTCAGAGCTGTCTCCATTGTCTTAAAGGTGTTGGCCAAAGTATAAACCACAAGATTTTTATAAGTCCCCTTAGCACAGGGTTATGCCATTCCTTCTATGAAAGGCACCAATACTATGTGAAAGACTCCAATTTCAGTCTAATTGAAAGAAAAAAAGAAATATGAAAGGCTGAAGTTTTAGCCTGAAAGGATGTTTATTTCTATTTCTAAAAGGCTTGAGTTCAGGCTGGTATGAAGGTTCAGCTTAAGGTCAGATTTGAAAACCTTTGGCCAGTTCCAAATATTTCATTGAGATAACTTCAAGAGGTCTCTGGTATGTTTAATATAGATTTGTTTTCATTTTAGCTAGCTAGATGTGTAGGTATTTGAATGGGACTAATATTTGTGACAATCACCAGAGAGGGTGCATTTAACTTAAATACATCTGTTTTGGAACATTGAAGGTCCATGTCTCGGAGAAGAAAAAATTGACCCTCTACTAGAGGGTCAGTGTTTTCAGGCAGCTGCTATACAGCCTGAAGTTAAGTCCCTATGTAAGGTGCCTGGATACTTCTTCATTTTGGAACAAAAATTGAGCCTCAAATGTATTCAAAGTTTAATTCTGTGTTGTGAAGAAAACTGAGCCTGTTAAACTTTTTTTGTTCATTGATGTATTTGGAGATGTTACTTTCCTGGGCAGGCTGCTTTATATATTATAAATCCTGCTTTATCCAATATCATTTATCTGGAAACTGACAGCAAATATGATCAGTGTGGTCAGTAGAGCTGAAGTTGTCCAGGGTTTGTTTTAGTGTAATGATGGATGTATATAGAACTTGGATGTAAAGTGGGTTGGGCTCACTTTCAGAGACAGCTCTTTCTCCTCAACATAAAAAATGCTCCAAATTGTGAATATGTTTTGTTTAGTTTGGTTTTAAAGTTGGATAGAGTGAAGATTGTTTCTGGTGCTTGAATCACTTGAAAAATAGGTGCTGAATAAATGGCTAGGCCAGGGTCTCACATTGAAAACCTTAATAATTTGAGAGGAAAAGCACTGATCATGTCTTTCTTGAGGACATTACCTTCATACAAGGAAAAATTTGGTAATTTGGACCAATCTTATTTATTAAAAAGCATTAGCAAAGCCTTGTGTAGTATTCATGACAGGAAGAAAGAAAAGCTACTTCAAACAAGATCCTGAATGACCTCTCAAGAAAGAAAATTCTAATCCCTTTCTTATTTCTTTTCTCACTTTGTTTTAACATTTTTCACCTGACTATCCCAAGTATGTTCTGCCAAGGTAAGAAAAAAAATCTTCCCAGTAAAAGGAAGAAATATCATGCTGTCTTTCTAGTTTTTGGTTCAAGCACCCCAAATGAGCAGCATTAGTCACAACCCATTAGAATGTATAGCCTGAGCTGCTCTCTGGCTGCAACTGAGCAGGTGCTGAGCACTTGAGGCAGAATCATGCTGTGCAAAGCACAGCAATCCTGGCAAAAGCAAAATAAATCCCCAAGCCCCCAGTAAATATTGTTTGCATATATAGCTCACCATGGCTGACTACCAGGAGGAATAGAACATGTGGAAGATAGTACTTTTAACTGAGGATACACAGCTTGATTCAGATAATAAAGGATGTTGGTACAGGATCTGGAGGAATAAACACCATATTTTAATGAATAATTTTTGAAATTACAGAACAGAAAGTCATTATAAGGGTTATCTGTTTCCATCAGCAATCTGTTGTGCTTGTGACAGTAACCTTGGCCTGTATTTGTTCACATTATCTTCCTGCCAAGAGCTTTTAGAGGGGTTGCTAAGGCACATGATTGCAATACACTTGGAAAGTGGATGCCTGCTATTACCTTTGCACCTGAAAGGTGTAAACGAGTAATTAGGAAGGTAAAATAGGAAGCAGGCAGGGAGGATTCATTTCTTTTAGTCCTGCATGGGTGATTGATGAGAGGGATCTTCAGGAGCTCCAGTAATCTGTCCATAGTCAGAAGCTCCCTCTCAGTTTAAGAATTTTGGAAAATTCAGTGGAAGTTCATTGTAATATGGTGAGTAGTTCTCACTTTTTATTTGACCTAATTTAGAGATTTCTAAATTTTTAAATGTTGGTGTTTTGGTGGGATTTAATTTGTGTTCTTTGTTACTGCAAGATTTGTTGTTCTGTCCTGTTAAATTAGAACATCTGGTTGCCTCTCTGAGAGGGTGTTCCAGTTCTTTGTGGCTACTAAGTTTTCCAAAATGTTGTCAAGCATGCACACACTGTTTTTCCATGACTTTGGCCAGAAATTCTTACTCAGGAAGAATGATATGTTGACTCAGGAAGGCAGAAGTTTTAAAGGCAAGAATTCCCAGTTTGAGGAGGGGCAAGTGAAGAGATGATGGTGTAATCTGTTGTCTAGGGTCTCTGAACAGGTATTGATAGCCTTCATGGAGATAGATAATATATTTGCTCAATAAGGGCCTCATTTTTCTTACAGTCTTTGTGCAGGTTGTCTCTGACAGAGCTGAGCTCTATGAAGAAAGGGAAAGCGGTCCTCACTTTAAACTAATGCTCGATGTTAAGGTGAATAGTTACAGAGAGCACGTGTGCTTCATATCTCTTCATATGTGCACATAGATCCTTGCAACTTGAAACAGAGGGAATGTGTGTGATGAAGAAAGAGTATTTTGCCCAGAACAACTTGACCAGTTAGGAACAGGAACTTCGTTGATTTATTTTCCTTATTAAGGCTCAGAAAAACTGAAAACCCTGGGAGTAAACACTGAGAGGGCTGGTAAGGGAAAACCTTTTTCCCCAGTGTCCTTATCATACGGAAAGGAGGTTTGGGGTAGAATCATTATTTTTTTTTTTAAAGCTGTTTATGAGCGAGTATGAGGAAAGAAGACAAGAGAGGAGTGGGTTTTATTTTGATTTTTTTTCCTGTTGAAGGGCAATCCATTCTCCTTTTCCTTCCAGCCCTGCTAGATCTCAATCCAACCTGAGCCTGGAGATGATAACAAAGAGCTTTCACATGCAAATATGTCAATTTATTTCCACAATAGCAAACCACTGAGGGCTGAAAAGGAAGCCACTGCAATGCTGACAGTTACATTGTTCCAAAACCACTCAGCTCCTTAAATTCAAGGAAGGAAGTCTAATCAAAGGCCATTCAAGTCTCAACTACAGGACTCACCTTCCTCATCTTCTGATGCTTCTCATCTTTCTTAAACCTTTCTTCATAGCAAAATCACTGACATGCTCACCTGGACAGCTCTATCTGACCATATTACATCAACCTGGCAGGGTTGAGGATGTTTTTTCCATGGCCTGAGAAAATACTTTACCCTGCTCACTCAGTGGTGTCCCTGGAGCAAAGAGAAATGGAGGGTAGGGACATGAATTTATCTCCATGGCTTCCTTGTGTTGTCCCTAAGCCATAGGGAGATACATTTCAAGAAGACAGGCAAGCTCCAGAACTGAATGCTTTTCTTTTAGAAGTTATTTACAAACTAAATGCAATCCTTTCTCCACACACATATATAGAAATGAGGAGAGTGCTTTTCACAGAATATGACAATAAAATCTTTGAATCCTTCCAAGAAAAAAATTTTGCTCCTTAATGCGCTTGCAAATATAAAGTAGGAAACAAAAGTTCCTATTTTAGACCATTCAGCTTGACCCCCTCAGGCAAATGGAGGTGAAATAACAATTTTCTGTGATGCAGTGAGAACTCATCACAGCACAGAGTCTTTCTCAACTCTGGAAGCAGACTGGCAGTATAAATGTGGCAACCAAGCTAAACACTCATAACTGGTAGCATGGAAATGTTTCTAGGTCTAACATCTCTTGGGCCAAGGCAGCTGGAAGGGGATGTGCTCAGCATATTTGTATTAGTGATTAGCAGGGCTGGAGCAGGGCTGTGCCCACCCAATCCTCTGCAAAGATGAGCTGCTCAGGAGTAGAGGATAGAGAAAAAAGAACCTCTGGGAACTACAAAGTCCAGTGTTGCCATACAAGTCCTAAAGCAGACAGTCCTTAATGGTCTTAGAGGGATTTTATTTGCATCTTTCAAAGATTTTTGCTTATATGGGGTAACCTCTTGCCCATAGTAAACCTTAGAGTTAAGGAAGACACAAAGAAGAAGGCTGCCTTTGCTGTTACTGTGAAGCCAGTGCTCAAAATACACAATAATAAACAAAATCAACATCAACCTTAGTTTTCCACAGTGTAAGTAAACCCTGGTGATGGAGGATTTTGCAGCCATGCCTGTGGGTATCCATTCTTCCTGTGCATTGAACATGTCTTTGTGGATGCACCTTGAAGCCAAGGTCAGCAGCCAAGCCTTCTTCTGGGAAGTTTGGTTAATATGCCACAACAAACACACAAGAGAACCCATTTCAAATTCAGTTGTGGTCTTTTGTTTGCATCTTGGAAACAAATCTAAAACTTTCAAAGTCCTGAGTTAAACCCTCTGGGATTTTTTTTCACAACACTTGCAGTAGAAGAGCATGCAAATCTCTCAGATCAGAGTGTCTCTCTGATGTCTGTGTTCTGGACAATTGTGGAAGGGGGAAAAGCAGCTTCTAGCTACCTTTCTAGTGTCCAAGCACCCACAGAAACCAGGAACCTGTTTTTTTTGTTTGTTTTTTTTTGTTTTTTTTTTTTTTAATGTCAGATGTTGGCAAGGAGGAGTATGACTTGTAATTTTTAAAAGGCAGGTAGTGAACAGGTGTGGATTTCAACAGTGTGAAAAAATCTCACCTTTACTCACACAGGAGCAGACTTATTGTTATCAGCTTATTTCCTCCTACCTGAAGAGGCTTTTGTTCTGTGAGAGAGAAAACATTTGAGAGGCAAAGTGGTTTGGAAGGTGATTTTCTGGTGGCCAGCTCTAACAGTTTCCAATCATCCATCATATCATTATGTTTTCTTTATCACAATATATTTATTTGTAAATTCCTTAGTGCTGAATTTCTGAGTTGAGTGGCCTTTTAAAATGTAGATCACAGTGTATCTACAATCAATGCATGGGAAATGTTCAGTATGATAAATAGTTGATGACTGTTCCTCCTCAATGGAAATTCTAACAATCTAAAATACCTTAAGTCACATATTTTTTTAAATTCAAACTTTCTGCCATTTACCTCTGGCAGAGATCCACAAAATATCTGTAAGGGAACAAGTAGCAATCTGCCTGGGTCTGAATGTAGCATAAGCAAGCTTATCAAAACATGTGAAAGCATCCTCTACTTCTGGAGGATTTCTTCTCTGTTAGTTGGTATGGATTGGGGAATTTCTACAAACTCATTTTTTAAATTAAAAAGTGAGTTGTTAAAAAAAAAAAAATTCACTGCCAGTTAATTACCAGAAAATGGAGAAGCATGTGCTAACTGCCACAATTAATTAGTTTACTGGTGGTTCCCTAGCTCACATACGCCTGTATTCTAATTACATGGAGACAGTGTCTGCCATGAAGAATTAGCATCCAACCACCGAGGTGTATTGCCATGGATTTCATCTGCTGGGTCAGCTGTCAGGAACACAGATGGTGAAGACCCATTAAGTGATCTTGTCCATCCTCCTGGTTAGCACTGATTTTCTCACCTTTAAGGACTCTGCCCTGCTGGCACTTAAACGATGAAGGAAGGGAAAAAGAACCTTTCACAGTTTCAGAGGGAAGAAGTGCATCTTAATTTGTGGGCCATGAACTTGCAGCAATGCAGTTCATGGGAAGTTTATCAGCGCCCAAAACAATGTAGTAATCCTCCAGAAAGAAAATAGAGTATTCCACATAGAATCTGGGAGAGGCAAAGCAGTCCAAATATGAGATGACATATGGTGGTGTTTATTTCAGCCGGACATATTGCTGTCATATTAAATATTTTGTTACTCTTTTTGAGCTAAATGAGATCAGGAAATAAGCCTTGATTTTTCATTTATACTTGACAAAGGTAGCAAATGTGATGTGAAATACTCTAGAAACTCTGCTACTGCCTTTTCTCCTGCGAGCTTTTCACCTGCACAATTTGTTTCCAGCAACAGCCAAGAGTGGGCATCAAAAGAACACCAAACACGTATCCTCTGTTTTCCTAAAGATCTGACATCTGGAGGCATAGGATTAAATGTGATTTCCCACCTTACAGAAACAAATAAATAAATTAAATGTAGTTCCTGTACAAGCTATAGGAGAGGAAAATTTGAAGTCATGTTTTTTGTGTTGGCTCAAGGAGCAGAAAGCAGAAGTCTAAAGTAAATGCATTTTGATTTATTTTTACTATCTCACAGATTTTAAGTTAACATTAGGATTTCAAAACACGTAAGTAGCAGATATAATTCTTGTGTATAGGGGACTGATTGTAATAATAGAAAATGAAATCAAGTTTAAGACTCCCAAAGTTAAATATGCAAATTGAAAGTTTCAAAAGTGTTACAGTTTTGCTTTTCGGATAGAAGCTGGATTATGCTGGTTTTTTTCCTCCCTCTCATTTAACTTTCCAGCTACTTCTGACAGCAGGGCTCAGTATCCATAGTCTAATCTGACATCATTATGTCAATCAGATAAACAAGACACGTCATCATTGTAGCATTTTGGAAGGCAGAGGGGAAGTATCCTGTAAATACAAGACCCAATGGCTAAATGATTTTTCCAAAAAGTACATTTTGTCCCACCTGGTACACAAAGAAAAACAAACCACCCAAAACAAATAAAGCAGCTTGTCTTTCTTCAAATGCCACTAGCTTGTAGAGCTGCTGGCTGTCATGGTAATTGCTCCTTCCTGGCAACTGCTCAAGTGTTTAAGGACAGGAGCTGAATAAAACTGGAATTTATTTTTCATTGCTTATCAACTAGGATGAGTGTCTGTGCATTTTTTGAATGCTGGGTACTCTTACTCTGGCCATTTTAGTTCCAAGGAAAAGTGGAAGCTGGTGCACTAAACCTTCATCCTTAATCTATTATACTTTTTACTGTATTGGGCTCTAGTCTTATTCCTCATTGTCTTATTTTTAACTCTTGACTTGTGCTCTGAGTCTTATCCAATTTTATGGTTGCCTTTGGTCTTTGTATCTTTCCATTCTTCACATTTTTCTAAATTTGGAAGGAAATATAGAAGTGTTCATTTCTGAAGCCTCAGTTGCATTGCAACTGAATAGATTGGCATTTTCACCTCCCTCCTTTACTGAGTGCTCTTCTTTTTTTTTGTGCATTTGAGAATAATCCAGAAATATACAGCTGATAGCCTGAATCTGCTGTCAGCTATGTCAGGAAAACAAAAATGAGGAGTGAAGGAAAAATAAAACCCTTGAAGCCTCTGGGGCAGCCTTTACTTTTATTCTGAAGATTTTAAAGGAGAAGAAATAAAGCAGAGATTTCAAGGTGAGATCAGAAAGGCAGTTTTAAAGCAAAAAAAGGAAATGCAGACTTAGTGATGTGGTGTTCTGCTAAAGGTCTTAGCAGTGGCTGGTGTTTTTCATGGAGAAACTTGGCTGGATGATAGTCAGATTTGACTAAAGCATGGATAGATTGATCTGTTTCATTCATAATATTGCTGAAATACTTAAGGGAATTGTATCTAACATGTTTAGTTCTTCAGATAAAGTTCAAGTAATCCAAAATTAGTAAAATCTACCTCTGTGAGCAATAAAACCACTGAAGGTTAGAAAGTAATTACTGTGCAATGTGTCTGTTTAAATAATGTGATTGCTGTTTAGTTTTTGACAGTGGGTCTGGGTCTGAATGGTCAAATGTCTTCTTATTAAGGAGGGTGGAGTTGGAAGTGCCTGTAACTTTTTAGGTCAGTAGGTGTGAGCGCACTTTCATTCCTAAAAACTGTCCAGTCAGAAGTGAAATTAAAGGCAGTTTTCATGGATTTAATTAGACAAGAGCAGGACAAGAAGTCATTCTTTTGGGGACCACACACCAATGAGAGGGAAACATAGGTTCTTTTACATCAAAGCTTTGTATTTTTGTTAGCATTTAATTCTATTTCATAGCAAAAAAAACCCAAAAACTCTTAGGCAAGTACCCCGTGGGATCTTAAGCAGAGTACTGGGTAGGGATAATAATGCTTTTCTGGCATTAGTTGGAATTTTCATATTGGAGGAGCAGAGGTCTTGCACACAGCCAGCTTCAGTAAGCTGACCTGTCTGCTTTTAAGCAGGCAAGTAACTTCAGCAGATCCATCAGTTTAGAAGACCATTCCTTCCCGAATCTCCCAGGCTTTGTTACTGGTTCCCTGGTTCAGTTAATGGGAGCTCTCCACAACTTCTCCCATGCAAGGTCAGGCAGGTTAAGTTACTCCTCACTTGCCTCAGGAGCAAACCCTGTCTGGCTGTGTGCACAGTAATAAATTCAATGTGCTTGGGCATGTTTGTAGGCAAGGAGTTCATCTGTCAGAGAGTGACTTTTAGCCACACTTTTGTGTGCTCTTGCAGCCTGTGCAGGGGTGTATGTGGGGAGTGATTCCTCAGATGCTGAAGGAGCTGATCCAAACTTTGGCCCCGTATATGAAAGAGCTAATTAGCATGGGGCAGCAGTGATGAATAATTAATTGTGTAGCTGTATTTGGCTTGGAAAGGTCAGCTGGATTGTGGAGGGGTTTTTTTTAGTATAGATATATCCTTTACGTGCTGTAAAACTGAGGCTAACATTTATGGAACAAATTTTATTTATTGTGGCATTTATACAAATGCTTACCCATGTTCACATGCTATACTCCCACTAAATTCATGAAATTTGGATGGGATTTAGTTGCTTATAATTCCATGACTGACAAAAAGTTGAGTTTGTAAATATTCTCTCTACAGCATATGCACATCACAGTAAAAATGATTGAATCAGGACCTCTTGGGACGTTTGTTGTCATGCTTTTGGCCAATTTGAATGGCTTTTAAAACAGATTATTTATCATTAGCATCCTCTTTTCTCACCCTTCCCCACCCATCTTCACTTTTCCTTTTTTTTTTTTTTTTGTTTTGTTTAGTGCTTAGGCATAGGAACAGGCTGCCAGGGCTAATTAGAAATATTCAGGCAAGTAATTTACCTGCCATTCAGAGCTCTTTCATGCCCACTTGGAACAGACTCACTAGCCAGAAATAGGATGCAACATTACCCAGGTGTTGCTACATGAAGGGGAAAACAGTACCTGCTGTAAATAAAACAGAATGAAAGATGAATATTGTTAGGTCAGCTCTTTTGACCCCCAGGCAGTTTTTGCACATTGTTCTGATGAACTCTACGTTTTTGACCTCTACCAGATTTTAGAGATTGAATTTATTTTAAGTTACCCAGGCTATCCCTAGGTGGAAAGTTAAGGTTATTCCCATAATATTCTTAAATCCCACCCACTATTTTTGGAGAGATCCAGGCTCCCAAAAGGAACTGAAGTACAACTAAATACTTCAATAATAATTTTAGGAATTGCTATGCCCAGTTGCACTCACATGTTTATCTACTTCCATTGCTGGTGCCTTTGGACAGGGAGCTTGCCATGTTCTAAAACAAGTAAAGCTGTCCTGTTTGTGATATGAGCTTCCCTGCTGAGCAGGAATCTGTGAGTCAGCTGATGACCAATTCAACATTTTCTGCAGAAAGGTTCTGTGCTGCCTGAAACTGTCCTGATATTAGTGGATTCATTTCAGTAAAGTTTCCTGAACAAATGAATGCTTTACTGGAGCTGTCACTAGGGAGACATGAAAGATGAAAAATCAAAGGGAACTCAGTATGTTGAAGCAGTGGAAAGCAAAGAACTTCTTTCAAATTCTGTACTTTCTCAAAGATTAGACCTATTTGCGCCTGTCAGTTGGCTTTAGTCCCATATATAAAATTAATTTTGAAGCTGTTTTCAAAGAAATCTGAAGGTTCTAGTTAGTTGAAGTGAAAATATTGACACAACATTTCTAATTTTACCTTGTAGAGTTTATTGAAGAGGTATTTGTAGACACATGACAATATGTGTGGGCCAAGGACCTAGACTTCCTTACTTGAACTAGCCTGCAGACAGTAGTTTTCACAATGCTAAGACTTGTATTGTACCATTAGAATATATTCTATTCTAACAGATCAAACTGTATTTAACAAGTAACTTTTATTATCTCATTAATATGCACTTGAACTTAGATTTAGTACAGCTTAAGTAAAGTCTATAGCATGTACTCTTGCTCCAATAGGATAAAATGACTTCTTTAGAATGAAAGATTAAATGGGCAGCATAACATGAACTATTAGTTCATATGCATAAGAGCATAACTATTAGTGAAAGAAAATATTCTATTGCTTTGAGGTTTCCTACTCTGTCACCTCAGTGTAAAAAGCTTGTGTTTATAAGCCCTTTCATCTGCATTTTGCATCCCTTCGTCCAGATCAAACTAGAAATGCAACTGTCTTGTCACCTGTTGGTGTCACCATCACAGTTCTGTAAGGAGAGCATCCATAAATGTGTAGTTATTGTGTGTATCTGTACATTATAACACTGAAGTGCAGGCTGCTATTTGAACTACTGATGTTAATGTGCTGTTAAAACTATGTAACTTGTCTTGTTCAGATTCGTTCCTGGTAGTTTAATGGTGCCATTGTAGATATCCTCAAGGAAAAAACAAGCAAAGCCTTTGGATGTGTGATTTCTCTCTACAAGTGTTATGATTGTTAGATTTTTTCCACCTTAAAGAACTGCTTTAAGTCAATTTTTAAAAATTAGTCTTCTGAGGCAGTAGGGCTCAAGAGGATGGTAATGCCACATGCTGGTTTATTGCACAGGGTCAGCGGTTCAAGTTCACCACAGCTCATTTTCTAAACACATTAAAGAAAAAGGAGTGCCTCTGCTCTGCCAGATAACTCATAAAATATGCATTCAGCTCACCTTGGCTGCTAATTGTCTCCCTCCTGGCTGTCAGACTTAGTAGAGAGGCTATGGTGAGGGAGACTATGAAAAATGAATTACACTCCCCTGCTTGTAACAATCTCATTAAAGCATGTTGGCCAGGAATTAGGTGTTTGTAGGGAAGTGAAATCCTTCACCATTCTTGCCTTTACACCAACTGTCAATATTGGTTTCTTGACTTGTTACACTAGTTTGCTTGTAGGTGTACTATGTTAAATAAATATAAATATATTTCTTTTCCTATGGAAGAGAACTAGTTAATGGGAATAACTGCATGGTGGTGCATTGAGATCAAGCATAAATGATGTGCTTGTCCACATGACTGAGCAGTGGTGCAGGTTCTGGAGTCTTGTGGTCAGTGTGAGTGAGGAAACCACTCATAGGCAAATATTCAGGTTAAATGGTATGGGGTTTTAGTGTTCTGCTCCACAACAGAAGAAATGCTTTCCTAATTACTCTGGTTTCAGACCAGACTAACAAGGTTCATCTTATTACCGCAAAACTAAATATTTGTGAGCAGTTTGTGGCAGGCCTAAGTAGGAAAAAAACTGGTGTAAGCATGGAACAGAATAGTGCCATACTGGTCAAACAAAAGAGTCATCCATTCAGCACTCTGTTTTTAGCTGTAGAAACACAAGGTGGTTACAAATGAGAAAGAGCAGAGTGAACATTTAGTACATTTTATTCCTGTTATGTTCCAGACCTCTGACTTTTAGAACTTGACTCCTATTTTTCAGTGCATATCCTAATCCCTAATGTTTTGGGATTTTTTTTTACAGTTCTCTATTTGGCATACATAAATATCTAGCATCCAGTTTGGCTCCTTTTGTGCAGAAGTTTCACAGATCTGCTACCTGTAGTTTCACAGCCCTACTGCTTTGCTTTGCTTTGGACATGGCTCCTAGGATCCCTGTTTGGTTCCCATTAGTTCTTGTGGTGGAAGAGACAAGGAGCACTTGGTCTTAATAGATTTTCTTTGTATATAACTTGTGATTTATGTATTAAACCCCTCCCAGGCCATTTTTTTTCCAGACTGACAGTCTTTTAAAGAGAGGTTTTGACACATGTAGGCAGATCTCGGATCCTGTTTAGTTTCTCTCATGCTCTCTCTTTCCTCTTTGCTGCGTGCTCTCTGTGTTCCTTTGCCTCTCTGCAACTGCATCCTGTGAGATGGTTTGAAGCACAAACATCGAATATGAAGCCTTGACTTTTGTTTCACCACTGAGGGTGAAAACTATTGAATATCTACTAAGCAGCCTGTACTTGAAGGCTTTTCTCCCCAGGTAGTTGGTAGTTGGGTATTTTAGGCAGGCTAGGATTTTTTTCTAGCTGGGCTTCTGCATGCATTTCCATAATCAAATAGATGCAGGTTTGGAAGGCAGTCTTCAGATCCTGATAAGACTGCTAAGCTAAGCAGAAGTGAGCTGACACAGATTCCTGAGCTTTCAGTCATGAGCAGGTTTTTGTTCTTGGCACTGGGGGAAACAGTGAGAAGAGTGTCAAAAGTCTGGGGGCACGGAGGCAGTCAAGGCTTCTGCCTACTGCAGTATGAAATGGCCCAGATAAATCCATCTCTTTGGTAGGAGCTTATTGGTTTTGCCTGCATGGTGAAGAAAAGTAGGAGAATGGGAGTCGAGGTTCTACATTTCTTCTCTGACCTTTTGCCACTGACTTGAGTAACTCGGGACAGATCACTTCCCTCCTCTCTGTACCTTATTTTCTGAATCTAGTTGATGCATATTTACAAACATACAGAGCTTTTGCAGCAGTCCAGTGATAGGCAAGCAGGAGCTACAGATAGTAGATTGCTAAGCAAAAGGAGCAAATTCAATATTTAGGTGTAGAACACCTATGTGTGCAGTGTCCTGTCCTTGGTATTTCATAGCTGCTATATGGGTTTATTTTTTGTCTTTAATGAAAAGAAAGAATATGTCAGGGACTAGAAAAACTTCCCTATATTTCAAAGAAATTAAAATTGTTGGTTATTCCTTCCTCAGACATCAGAACTTCAGATTAAGGAGGCAGAGAGCTGAAGGTGGTTCAATTTAACATAGTTTGTATCCTGATGGTTTGTGAATTTACCTTTTAGGAGGAGGAAAGAGGGAACTGAGACTTGTCAGAGCTATGTTCAATCAAAGCAAAAAAATTAATAACAGAAATCAATCTCCTCATGCAAAACATCTGCAACCTTTTTTTAACTGATATTTTGAAGGCTGACTTTCTGAAAAAAACTATTACAGAGATGCTTCAGGAAAACTGGAGGTTTGGATAGTAGCCAGTATTCAGGCTTTAAGAATGGCGAGAAAGTTGCCCAGAATGTGGGATAGTCTTAGTCACGTCCCATTTCTGTCCTCATTCACACTGATGACAAAGGTCTTCAGGGGATCTATATCCCACCAGTCTAAAATTATCCTACCTGAAGGCATTTTGTCTTTATTGTTATTATGGGAGGATGATCTGGTAAAAAAAAAAAATTCTCTGCTGATTTTTGTAGGGGAAAGGTCAGGTGCTGCTTATCTTTCAGTGCTTCTTTGAAGAGTTGTGGCAAAATAGTGAGCCCTTTAATCTAACTATGAAATGGCAAATCTGTGCTTGCTCAAGGAAGAAAGAGCATTACTGTTTGAATTCATAATAATGTTTCACCTTATGTTTTTTGTCTCTCAGCCACTTGAGAGGGTTTCCTATGCTGCAGTCTAGTGCTTTTCTAGCCAGAAAAGGTGATCTCCTCCCCACATCCTTAGATGTAAGGTTGAAGTGAAGAACTTAAAAACTCTTTAAACAGCATTAGTCTGCAGAGGAATGTCTGCTTCTTGACAGGCATCAGCAGTGAGGTGGGTGGAAACACCTCAATTTTTTTTTATAATTCAAGTTGAGTGGAGAAAGATGCTGCCCCCAGTCCCCTCTTCCCAATCTAGAAGTGAGCAGCACAGTGAGTGAAACTTGGTGAAGCTGCTACACTCTGCCAGCTGGCAGCAGACCCAGAAGACTTATGCAATTTGTGAAGTTCCTTCTGAGTCATCTCCTCTGCTCTCACATACCCAGCACCTGGTGTCTCTGTTTTGCAAGTTACTGCAGCCACAAGGACGTTTGGGATCATTTATTGAACTGGACAGGCTGAGGAGGAGGCAAAGCTTGAAGCCAGTAAGATTTAGGCATTCTTCCCATCTCTAGCTGTGCACCCCATCTTTGTGACTGCAAAGACAGGTGGGGTACTCTGTGCATACAAAATCTTGGCAGCTACATGCCCTGTCGTGGCAACTGAACTGGTAAATCCTTGGACACTTGAAACACTAGAAAATGCACGTAGCAGAGAAACTTCATCCCTCAGCCATGCATGATACATTGAGGATGGTGGATTTATATTTTCTAGGTAAGACAATTGTAGCACATGAATAGACTAGAAAATAAAATAACTTCCTAAAGGTACTGTTGTGGAAAATTCTGGTTAATTTTCATCCAGTTTCCCCGTTAGAATACAGAATTTTCCTGTAATTTGCGCTAGATTATGCCTTTTTCTGGATCCAACAGTAGTCATCAAAAGTTTTCTCTAATTAGTTTCCTACACCAAATAACTATGTTTTTTGTGTCCTTTGCTCAAGTGTGTTGCCTAAGGCGAAGTTACCTTGCCTGGAAAGGATTTGTAAGAGTCGGGACATAAGTAAAAAAGAATGCAAAAAAAAAAAAAAGAAAAAAAAAAGCCCTAGAAATGTTGAATAAGGCATGGGGAGTAAAATGAAAGGGCACTTCAAAGACACACAAGGATATATTTGGCAGTGCCATTTACCAGGCACTTCACAAATAACACCAAACAAGGAATGGATCAGAACACAATACTGTCCAAACCTATAAGGACCAGTTTTTATAAGGATGAGTTATTTGCAGGGAGCTGCCAAATAGCTTGCTTACTCAAATTGGATTAAATGGTTCAAATTCCCATGTCTACCAAATCTCCCTTAAAAGAACTGAAGCAGCCACTTAGAATCTTCTCAAGGGCTGTCCTTGCCCTGAGTCTAAATTTTCATTCAGTCCATGCCCAGTCAGTCCTTTGGGAGTACAGGACAAAATATTAAAAAGAAAATTGTGGCTGCTATAAACCATATCTATTGAAGGCTTCAGGCATTTGACATGTGTCTGTGTTTGGGTGTTTGAGATATTATATCATAAAGTCTTCATCCCTTGCGAAGAAGAGAATCCGCTCATGGTCCATAATTTGTGTTTAGGTGGCATTATCCAGACATTTTGGGGTGTAAGAAAAACCATAAAAGCCTTGGTAGCCATTCTGCATGGCTATATGAAAAACTACTTTGTAAGAAACTGATTCTATTAGGAGAGGGCTGCACACAAACAAAATCAAATTCACCTTTTGTTTTGAATGTTTTTATCTAGTATTATCTTGACTCTCTAGAATCAGTTCAGCCACTAATGGATTTTTTGCTTTTCATTTCCTTTCAGAGATGTTTTGACTGATTGAGGCTTAATATCTCCATATTTCTACATAAAATGTGCCACAAAAATATTTATATATTTACATATATATGGACTACATATGCAGTTCAAGTCCTTCTTTCATAACTTCCATTGTAAGTAACCTCTAGGAAGATCAGTGCCTGCAAGCCATAGCTACTGAACTGGAAGAAATGTTATTTGGCTGCACCTCTCATCTCTTATCAAAGCAGTAGCAATTTAAAGGCCATCTCATTACTGTTTTCAAGGTTCAGCAGACATGTAGCAAGAATAAAGATCAGCTTTTTTTAAAAACAATCTAATTCTCCACCTGATTGCTCTTCGTGCTTGATTTGTGCACACAGCATAATAATGTTATTAAGGGTAATCAGTACTGCCATTGTTACTCAGGCAAAGAAAGGCTACTGCACTATTGAGAAGCTCTTCACATAGGAATCATGTGAAATAATACACCCCATAGAATATTCCTGTGCTATTACAAAAACTGATGAAAAGCTCAGGTCAAAACTGCCAGGATCTGCCAGAACACAAAATTATTAATTATATGGTGGAGTACATAGAGCTATGGGCAACACCTTTATTAGAAACCAATGCTTTGTGTCAGGATCTAATTTGCCTATAACTGGTACTGTGTGTCCCTGTTACATGCCAATGCAGGTATTGATTTAACGTGTCAGAGTGAGATGAAATAGAAAAGTAAATCTCTTGGGAATGCAGGACCATGTTTAAAATCTGTAAGTAATGAAATCTGCTTGTCATATGGTGCTTGCAATCTGCATTGATAACACTGGAGGGGTAGCAAAGGCAATGTAGGTAAACAACACTAATAGAATAGGTAAAAAATGCCCACTTCTCATTTGAAGTTTTACAAGATTTTTAATCTTTATATTGACCCAGTATTATTATAACATTTAATTTCAGAAAGAAACCTAGGAAACTGTAGAGAGAAAAATGTTTTCTTCTGAAGATTTCCATTTGCTCTGTATTTTAATTTTTTGTCACTCAAAAAAAATCCAATGGAATTGAAAAATAATTCTAAATTTTAAAAACATCTTAGTAAAATGTATTACTTAGAAATATTATGTATTTATTATAGTAAAATATAATTACATATATCATATATAAGCCAGGGGACAAAAAAAAATAGCAAAGTAAACAGAAATATTACATTTACCCAAATTTAGGCTTCTCATGTGTTTTTTAGCTTGCAATAAGGATTTAGCTGTATGATACATGCTGTAGCAGTCTAACAAACCTTACATATAGATAATAATGACCAGTCTTTTTTATTTGCAGTCTTTTTTATTTGCTGGTATTATCAAAGCAGTGAAGACCAAAGGTGGTATTCAGGTCTCCTTATTATTGGTGTTTGATATAGCAAAGATATTTAGAACTGTTTGATTTTGTAATACTAATCCTTGCTTTAACAGAAACCTTTTCCCCACATTCTAATTGTGAGAAGAGGTTAAAATTCATACAAAATGTGAGAGAGAACTTATTGTTATGGGAGTGCTCACTCAGAAAAGTAATACAGTCCTGTGTTGATTTCAAACTGAGGAGTATTAGGCAGGTAACCTTTAAAGAATATTTTCCCCATCACTAGAGGTGTCTGCTTTAAGCAAACTTCTATGGTGAGTTGTGCAGTCTTTTTTTTGGCTCTGCAGGGCTGCTACAGCCAAATGCACCCATGTGTGTGCTCTTGTTCCCCAATCTTTGCAAAGAAAAATAACAACCCCTAAAATCACTACCTTGTTGTCCATATTTGTCTTTGCCATGACCCCTCCTCACCAATACTGCATATTCATCACATCCCGAAGATCTGTCTGGAGAAGCAGCTGCCTATCTGAGCACCTGAAGCCTTTTTATCCCTCCCTGATCTCCCCTCTGTGATGGTGCTGATTCCAGGCAAGAAGGATGCCTTGCTGAGATACTGGATCAAAATGGAGCTGTTTGGCAGCTGCTGTGGTGAGCCCTGCTGTAAGAGCTCTGCAGAGCTCACAGTGCACAGCAGAGGATGTTGGTTAGCACTGTTAGTCTCACACAGGTTCTCTCCTAACCAAGGATCAAATGTAAACCCTAAAATAACCAATTTATGAACAATACAGTGGCTGATAGTTCATAAATGCAATACTTCTCTTTATTAAAAATTGCAAGATCACACAAAAATTCATCTCCATAGTGAGGGACCCACGAGCAATTTGGGTCTGTGTGAAAGAAGGTTTGGTGGGAGCTGTTCAGCTGATGTTATGTTTATTTCCTGAAGATAAATGTGGTTCATCTGGGCAATCTAGGAACTCTCTCTGAAATGGCAGGGTGCAACTGGCAGACCACTACACAGTATGTGTGCCAGAAATCCTGCCTTATAAGATCTTTTTATATGGGCTCTTTGTGTAAGCATCAAAATCAAGGGAAGAGCAGACAATGCACTGGTACTGGTACCTGCAGTGCTAGGATGAATTAAAAAAAATTAAATATAAAAAAACCCTCAATTCCAAACAAAAAAAAAAACCTCAAACTAAACAACAACAACAACAAAAAGTATGATTCCTAACAAGCTACAGTTTCCCTGCATGAAAAAAATCAATATGCCCTTTAAACAGGCACAAACCTAGTCTTACTATGAAAGAAAGTAGGAAAAAGAATCCTTAATTTCTTGTATTTTGCAATTACTGAATAAGACACTTCATCAGGAAATTGTCTCCACCAGCAGAAAGGCTGCAGTGTCATTTCAGTCTGTGCCATATTTGCTGCTCAGCTGTGTCTGATAATTTAGGGCAATAAAGTTGTCAGGTCTCACAATCTTAGTTCAGCTGCTGTGTCCACAATAATTTCTCCTCTGGATTCAGCTGGTGGGACTGCCACTTGAACGTTTCTGCAAAGTTCCTTCTTCTGGATTTAGAGGCCAGAGTGTCAAGAGATTGCTGCCATTAAGGGGTTTAAATTCCTTCTCAGGAAGTAAGCTAGGCTTTCCTCTGGGGCTAGGTCCTTGCTCTCAGGGCTCTTCAGATTATGAGTTTCTCCCAGACCTGAGGTCTGGATCATCCAGATTGAGCCTAGATTTCAAACAAGTCTGTGAGTTTGATTCTCTTAGGTCTTGGGAAAGCATTACCTTATATTCCAAGGTAGTGCTTTGTGCAAGATTGCAGAGTCCTCAGTCCTTTTTAATGGTGGCCATTTGGCTCTGCTCTTCCTGAGGAATGATGTGAGCAGTCATGTGCTCTGGCTCTGGAAACAGGATTACACTGACACAAAGCACCAACCTAAACAAGATCTCTACAATGTTGTGTGTGCACATGATAAGACCTTATTCCTGCAGTGGTCACAACCTGCATAGAAAGAGAACAAATTATGAGAACAGAAGGGACAGGTACTGAAAATTATTTGGCTTTACACAGAATTTCTCTCTCTGGCAGTAGAAATTTTCAAGGTCGGAGTCCAGTGGAGTAGTTTTGAGAGTGCAATTCATAGAATCATAGAATATGCTGAGCTGGAAGGGACCCATCAGGATCATTGAGTCCAATTCCTGGCCCTGCACAGGACAGCCCCAACAATCCCACCAGGTGCCTGAGAGCATTGTCCAAATGCTTCTGGAGCTCTGTCAGGCTGGTGCTGTGTCCATTCCCTGGGGAGCCTGTTTCAGTGCCCAACCACACTGTGTGTGAAAAAGATTTTCCTGATATCCCACTTAAACCTACCCTCACTCAGCTGCATGCCATTTCCTCGAGTCCTGTCTCTGGTCACAAGAGTGAAGGGATCAGTACCTGCCCCTCTCTTTTCCCTCATGATGCTGTTAAAGACCCCAAAGAAGTCTCTCCTCCATCTCCTCAAAACTGAATGAACCAGTTGTTCCCACTGAATGTGTGCATCATTCTTTAGGGAGCCACTGCTCCCTTTGGTGTGTTGGAACAAATAGGAAATTTGCCTACAGCTGACTGAGCTCAAATTTCAACTGTTTTTGGGGGAAGGTACTGTTTGGGCTTATGGTTTTCTTTTTCAATTTTTTTTTTTGGTCTCATCATGCATGGTGGCATCATCCTTCTACTTTCTTCTTTCTTCTCCTCATTGCCAAAAGCTGTCATGAATTGCCTTAGTTTATAAAAGTGGTAATGCTCAGAGAATTGCTCCCATCAGAAGTGGGTTCAAAGCTCTCTTTACACTGTAGTTTGCTTGCTATGGCACAGTTTAGAACCCATTTTTAGTATTTCTGTCCAAAATAAAGGAGTTGAAGGGTGGAGGTAGGTGGGTCCCTGAAAGTGCAAAAAAGAATGGGTTGAAATATGAACATAATAGGAAACAGTACTTTTGGAGGCAATCACAAGGTAGTGTTAGAGGAGTCTGAAGTGATGTGCCCAGTGAGAGCAATCTGAACTTGATTGTTCAAGTCCAAACTACCCTATTTGGACATTAGCTGTCTTTAGTGGAAAGCATGCCTACTGATTATCAGGTATAAATCTGCATAATTTGCCATTATACATAATGAATTTAATTTACTTCAGGCTAAAACGTTCCATCTATTCACATTAACACATTTTACAAAAAGCAGGAGGAGGGTACTTGGGCTATATGTGCACATCTCTTCCACTGTGCCTCTGGGTAGCAAATCTTAGAAGGCAGAATTGTCCTGGGGGTGTGGGGAAGTATTTAACATCCAGCCAAACCATCTGCTGTGGCTGCTTTGGAGTTTGCAGGTAGAATCCTGCCACGGCAGGCAAGGCTTTAACTTCTGTGCTGTGTGTGAATGCAGACAGGATTTTAGCATGAGAATGGGATGTATCCATCTACAGTCCTGCCCAGAGGTATGGAAGAGGAGGATGAAGAGGACTGTGAGTCTGAAAGAAATACTTGACAACACACTGATCACTCTTCATAGCATTCATCATAAGGTATAGATACCTTCTGTAGGTTGAGTTTGTCATGAGAGATCACAGAAGCAGTGAAAGCACTGAAAAGTGTTTTCTGAGTACAGTATAAGACTAATAGCTCTTGTCCAGCTCTGATTTCTGAACTGATTCTACTGGTAAACCACTGGGATATGTCTCCATTTTGAGACTCTTCATGTTTTATGGAAACTGGGGCTTGGATACATTTTTGCTGTTTTCATTTTGGTGATAATTTTGTGTATCCTGTTCTAATCATCTCATGTATCTGACATATTTTAGATTTCAGTTTCAAATTGAATATCTACACACACTCATGTATGATTACTCAATCTTATGAAAGTATGAGTGAGAAAAAATGCTGTCTCTCCATTAACAGCAGTCATTTTATCTGTTAGCAACGAAAGATAACATAGTGGATGAAGAAAACCAAAAATCAGTCAGGGGTTCACAAGAGCACAGACAAAAAGAGTGTTTGCTTACCTACAAAATTCCCTTCTTTTAGTAGGAATAAGACTTTTAGTAGGAATAAACCAAAACTAGAGTTTTTTGAAGGAGAGAGAAAGCAAAATGGAAAAAAATAAAAAATGTCAGGAAAAAAATGAAAATAAACATAGATGTGTGTGGGCATATGCATATATATATATATATATATGTGTGCATATATATATGTGTGTATATGCACACACAAACATCTATATGTAGCCAATATAGACTCCTTTGTGATTAAAGGTTTCCCTGAGCATAAGGAATTCCAAACTCAGGATTGTTTCTCTGCTTGATTCTATTCCATGGATCTCTTCAAGAAGCTGACATGACTCTTTTCTTCAAGAAATTCAGTATTGATCTGGAGGTATAGGGAGGAGAAAACAGAACCGAATCTTTTTTTCTTAAAGTTTACATTTTGACTAACTATTTTGAGGAACAAACACTACTGGAAAAAATACTCAAACTTACTGTAGTTCCAACAGCTCTATTCAGTACATGTTTGATATTCTTTCACAATATAAGGCAATTGAGATTTTTATTTGAAATATCTTTCACACACATTTTTGGTTTTCAATGATTTCTCATGATCCCCAGTGTTTCTCAGAGGTGACACATTAAAATTGAGGACATCTGTAAATTCTGATACAGCTGTCAATACATAGAGTGGAAGAACAGTGAGGCCTGTTAATATTTTCAGCTTTTGAGAATGTGCTACACTTTATAATGCACATTAATTAGGTAACCATTCCATAATGTAGGAGCTAAGAAAAGTGTTTATATCCTCATTCTAAATCAGTAACTAAAGTTGTGATATTAGGACTGTTGTCAACAAACCCATGTTTATTTTATAGGGCCATATAGGGCCATGTTTAATTCATAGGGCCAGCTCCAGTGTGAAGGAAATTGCATTAATTATGGTGAAGATATTGAAGAGTCACCATGATGGAAGTGTTATGCCTGATTTTTCAGGTTCAGAAAAATTAACTTGGCAGCTAATTAAGATTTGCCTTCAACAATAGCCAGGTGGAACAAAAAGCTGCAGTAAGAAGGAATGACTTGAAAGCAGACCACAGCACAAACAGGACCACCAGTGCAACATACCAGATAAGAGAAGGCTAAGACTGCAATTGGAAGGCTGTGCCATGATAAATATCTTCTGTAAGGCATGTGTTTTCTTCCTTCTAGAACCATGGTATGGTTTTCATTTTGATACTTTCATTTTTGTTTTTTTTTTTTTTTGCATTATTGCTCTGTGTGGATTGTTCCATCAGGGATATGAAGAGGGCTCAGGAGATATTGATTGAATTCTTGGTCTTCTCAAACGTTCAGTGTGAACTTTAGAGTATGATTTTTGTATCTCCAATTCCTGAATGTAATAAAAATTAAATTTCTCTGCTTCATCATGACATTGAGGCTAAAATACATCTAATAGCTTTGGGATCTTCAAATATTTGGGTTGTAACACACATAACAGAGGCTACCACAGCGAACTACACAAATATCAGCTACCTCAGTTCAATCTCTGCTGATATTTGATTCAGCTGGCTGAGTTTTGGAGTTTTATTACGTCATGATGCAATAAAGTAAAAATTAATCACTTGCCCTCTTTTCTTCTTGGATGTTCCTGCCTAATAAATTCATCTACCATTCATGAGTCTTATCAGTTTTAGAAACTTCTGAAACAGAAATATTGGTTCAATCAATGCAAAATAAAGCAGACCTCTATATTCTTTTTACTGTGTCATCTTGGAAATGGTAGGGCAGTTTGCTTTTTTATATTCTTTTCTCGCAACCCCTTGATTTGGGATCAAGATTAGTCATTAGCTATAACCTGTCTTGTACTGTCAAATATCTCTGGTCTAGGATTAAATTCAACAAAGTCGCATAATAAGAGGGGAAAAAAAAACCCCAAACCCTTGAATAATTTAAACTCATTACTCTACTAATCCTTCCATTCTCCTAGGCTCCCTGGAGGTATATTAGGAGGTAATTGAAAACACTTTAATACGCTGAAAAGACATTTGAGACTAATGTAGGCAGCCCCTGGTAACTCTGTACTTCCTTGGTTGTTTAGTAATAAGGAAGATCGTCTCAGTAAAAGGCAAAACCCCCCTGCATATTAAAACAAAACAAAAGCACCTGGAGATAAGTGTGCATTTATTGTCAATAAGCACTAAAACCACTTCACGGTGTCTTTGTTGTAATGAGAATTTGCTGAGCATTGGGAGCTTTAGGTAGGGTGGGGAAGTGAAGTATGTGATAGTTAATGCAGGGCACGGACACAGGGATGCCCCAGGGATCCAGTTTCCAGGTCTGTTGCCCTGTGCACCACCCTGTATGGCACCTTGAGTGTCTGATTTACCTTGTGGAAATTGCTGTCACTACGCCTTTAGCTCATGGAGCTTTAATTAATTATTGCTTTTAAATGACTCAGGGAACCTTGGATAAAGTTGCCATAGACGTTAAAATAGTTGTTATTGCTTCAACATTCTACAGGAGGAAAGGTGTTTGAATATCAGTTCTGATAGGTAGTGCATTAGTACAGGATTGCACTGTGCCTGTAAAGCACTTTGTATTAAGGACAGTATAAAGTTTCACTTCCCCAAGGAGAATCTAGGGAGGAATTATTTCAGTTTTTACTTCTCGTTAATAATGTATTTGACACTTGGAAAGCTGCGTTGGAGATGAGTGCTCTTTAGAGAATCGTTGGACAATGTAGTGTGTGATTTTCTGTTTGCAGTCAATTTATGATTCAAAGAGACAGCTTCATCCTACCTATACATTTATTCCCATGGTTGTGCTGTCTCTACCAATTCACTAATGAAGTTTTTTCCAAGACAGTTCAGCTCTTCTTGTTTTGAAAGCAATATTTGAGTAAATAAAGCTTTCCTTTTTTTTTTTTTTTTTTTGTAAAATTTTCAGCCAAGGCACTGGGCAGAACAAAGAATCAGTGTTGGGTTACAGAGGCACTGGCTTCTAGATCAAATTATTTTAAACATTGCCTTGGAGATTAGCACTCAAAACATTATTCTTATGGAAAAACTGGCAGTGGCTTCCTCAAAAGGAGCATGGCTTGGCTTCAGTCCTGGGACATTTGTGCACCCAGATTCCATGGGCTGTCTTTGCAAACCTGCAGGGACTACAAGATATTTCTGGCACAGGTCTTGCTTCTCATCCAGAAGTGGCCAGTTAGTGCAGCAGGTCAGCAAAGAGCAGGGAGGAATTTCTCTCCTTATACATCCTTATATCATCACCACTAACTCACTCTGATGGCTTTAAAACTCTGCCACTTAGTGTTGCATAAGGTAAAGCAGCTGAGTTATATACAGTGACAGGCTTAGAAATTTATTTGTGTTGGGTGTCTCTTGTGTCACTTGTTATTTACAGATGTTAATACATTATAATATTACTGTGTATTCAAGCAGGATTATTGTGAGCATTCACAAAGACCCAACATCTTCCTGAAATTGGATTGGATTTTGGAAAAAATCTGAACGCCTATTATGTGGATATATAGGGAGAAAAGAAGTCAAGTTCCACTGTTCATATACTTTTAGAGACAGGAGTGGGTCCCAATTCACTGCTCCTCTATCCCTTTGTAGAAACCTAATAAAATGGAGCAATTCCCCCACTCTGGCCACCACTGTTTTCCTGCTCTGTGCTCGTTGATCCTCACTCATCATTGATTCTTCTACTTCACCCACTTTGTTCCTTGTAGTGAGGGAAGGAAAATACAAATGTGATAGACTTGATTCTGCCCTGGCCCTTGCAGTGCTGCTTCTTACTGCAAGGAGAGAACCAGTACCCACTTTTGTCAGCTAGGTAAGAACAAATGTCTGTGGGGGGGAGATAAATGAGATTTGCATGTAGCTTGCCAGTGACCAGAAAACAGGACCCAATAGAAGATTTCCACTGATTTTCTTTAATGATTAATTTCCTTTATATTCACAGTCACGAGACTCTTTTCCTGAAACCCTTTGGTGTGTTTAGAGCTTCATTCATGCACCTTTTCATTGTAAGGAAAAGTGTACAGCACAACAGCGTGTCACAGCTGCAGTCAGCTCTGTGTAACATCTCTGGGGCAACCACAGCAATCTCTTTTGAAAAGTATTTAAATGCTATTTATTTTGCAATGTTATTTAATAGCTGTTATGTAGCTAAGATCTAAGTCTTTGCAATTCATTTACTCTCTGTAAAATCCCTGTCTCCTTATGAAATTACCCACTATGACAATTAAAGAGCTGTCGTTTTGTAAGCGTAGGCTCTTAAAAAATATAATGGTTTTATTCCTGTTTTGATTTCAGCAGCATTAACAAGTTTTATGCCACACGAGGACCTGCCCTCCTCATTGTGCTGATGAAGTCTGATCATATTTCCCTATTGCAATTTCAACAATCGTAAAAAAGAAAAAGTGATAATAATAATAATAATGATATTGACTTGTGTACCTTAGAGGGATTTTGAAGGGATTAGTAGTGTTTATAACATGCTCTGAAATTGATGCTCTAAGGGCTATTAGGAAGCTGCCTTCCTGAGAGCTTGACATATTTTCAGACAGCTGTATTAAGCCATCAAGCAAGCAATCCCATATAAAATATCTAAATAATAGAATTTACCAAAAAACCCCATCAAAAGCCCCTCTCCTCTTTGAGATCCATTTTATTTGTCTAATACATCATTCATTGGCCTGCACTTCCAGCTGGAATGCAGTGGTGAAGAGCTGAGACATTGGCCTCCCTGCTGAATCAGTGCTGAGCACTGTTGCTGTGCACAGTAAAGGCAGTTCTGAGACCCCGGCAGGAATTCCTCTGCAGAAAATGCTCAGCCTAATCCAGCTCTTTCTTCTCTCTCTGTACATCTAGTACCATTATGAAAATGAAGAAAGATAGTATGCTTTGCATCAGTGTGACTGAGAGATGACCCAGATTCATAAATAAGCTTTGCAGAGATTCAATAATAATTTAACTGTCCACTTTCATGGCTAGTGAGGAATTGCCTTGTCATGACAGGGAGAATGACAGGGAGGTAAAAATTCATGGCTTCTAAACAGAGTACCAGATGACTGAGTTTGCTGTCACCAAGGAAGAGCTATTCTATGCCATTGCTTAGCAGCCTCAAAATTCCACCTTCCCTGTAGGCATGATGTTGTTTAATTTCAAAATTTGCATTTAGATCCCATCAAAGAAATAAAAAAGGCTGAAGTTCTACTTTAATTATCTGAAGTTTAGCTAATCACTTAAATATTGCACATAGTTGTTTGAGTTTAAAAAGTCATTTCACCTTCACTACTTTTAACTTTTTATAACTTTAAAGTGCATTCAAAATTGTAGCTAAAATATTACACTGAATTTAAAAATGCAATAGAAAAATATTAAAAATCAGAAAATTGTTTACAATTTTGCTTCTAGTTATGCTTGAGTTGATGAATCAAGTAAAAAATAACACAAATTTATGAACTAGTAGATTGATGAAATATATGGTATTCAGGCATTGCCACCCCCTCTTTTTAGCCCTCTTTGGCTAAAAACCAATTATTTCAGATCTACTGTAGGAATTTTATAACCTCAGCTACTCTAATTTCCACTTGGGCTGGACAGCCCAGGAACAAAGAGGTGTAGTTGGCTAATATCAGTCCCTCAGTGTCTTGTTTCTTCCTCACACTAAGCTGGCATCTGATGCTGGGGAATGTGCAAATACATACACAAATATGAAACCTTTTGCTTTGAAACTCTGATTTTTTCACCTCTTCATTTATTTTGTTAGACCTACTTCAAAGAAGACTGTCAAACTCTTAAAGTGATATGTTTCTATCACTTAGATGAGAACTGTGCTCCTCACAGCATTTCTTTTGCAGGAAGAAGCTGGCTAGAAGCCACTGTTTCACAGGCCTTGTGTAGCTGTGAGCTGTTCTGTGGGGGGTACAGAACAGTGTAGGTGGACTCTGATAATGGACGTTTTGGCAAGATGTGTGAGGTGCTTTAATTATTCAATTAGTGATTTTTGCTTTAATAATATACTGCTATTCCATAGCACCCATGCTGCAGGATGCTCACTAAGCTACCATGCAAAAATATTAGCTGGCTCAGGGAATAGCTGTAACCTTCTGCTCAGTTCCATGTCCTGTGGGGAGCATACTACAAGTCAATTCTGTGCACTGCATTACCTGCCAGCCAACTTCTGCATGTGCTTCTGGGACCTGAGTAGTATCTATGAGAAGCTGAGACCTGGCTGCTTTGGAAGTGGCTTTTTTTATCCCTATCTCCATCAGGATAGTCATGCAGCATGTTCTTTTTGGCTTGTTCAGGAGCTGAAATTTGAAGTACCTTGGAACAACTTTTTATCTTTCAATGCACCATGCCACTTCAGATTTTCACTTGAGCAGAATCTTGTCTCTTGCCTTCAGGACTGGTCTCTCAGGAACAGCTGTGTTTGTCCAGGCATCTTGCAAAACTTGAAAAGATTTTGTTGAGATTGATGACAAGGTCAGAAAATACTATTTTTGTCTTTTGAAGTCTAAATGCAAAAGGCAGATTCTAGTTGTCTGGAAGAATGCATCAACATTTATGACCAATGAAGACACAGCTGGGTAAAAGGTATGTATGGACAAGTTTATCAGGGAAGTTTGAGTGCATTCCATGTTTCTTGAACTTCACAGAAGTTGCCAATGTGTTTTTTAGTTTTTTAGTAACTGCTTGTAAATATATGATTCTAATATGATGGCAATGGTCATTAAAAACTTAATGAGGATCTTCACCTGTGGGGTTAAAAGGAATTTTGTTTTGCTGTAGGTTTTACAGAATACTCTGTTGACATCCGTGCATTTAAACTTTTCCTGTAAATAGAGGGATTGTATGTACCAAAAAATTATTTGTGTTCTTCAAAATGCAAGAAAACTTTTAAACATTATTGTAGTAATATTGTACATGTCTCAAGTCTAAAGATAAAAGGCACACACCAGTATTGTCATCCTATTTGTTGAGAATCAGATCATGCAAGTTCTCTTTTCGAAAGGGGAGATAAATTAGGAGTAATTAAGAGCATAAATGATGAAAAGCAAAAATTTGATTAATTAACACTGTTTAGAAACCTGAACTAAGGATGTTATCACTATTTTAAATAGAAGTATTATAGGGATAAAATCCTACAATACTGAAGTAGTGGTTATGTAGTTCAGGAAAGAATTGTGCTTTGGTAACAGGAATGGACCAGATGAGCTTTATTGACAGATTTTATACAGTAATGATTAAAATACAGAGCATCCTGATTAATGTCTCCTGTATGGAAGAAACATTTAAAAAAAATCCATTTGCCCAACGCAGAAATTTTACAGGTTTTTTTCTTTTGGTTCCAAGCTCATAGCTACTAAATTATAGCCTTTAATATAAATCACGAGTTAACTACCACTACTTTAATGCACAAAAAATATGGAATTATGTTGTATAATAGCAGAGGTTGCCTGCAAATAAAGAAAAACTTCTGCCTCCACAAGTGTCCATTCCTTTGCACTTTCTTCTGCAGCTGTGCAAATGAATATGCAGCATATTCTGCAAGAATATCTGTCTTTCTTAGGATGTTATGCCAGATGCTATTGGGAATGATGAGGGAAATGTCCCAGTGAACACACTGACAGAGCTGCTTTTGGCTTCAGTGGCATTCATCTGTCATGAGGGATCACTGGATCCTGTTTCTCTTGTCTTATTTTGATGCTGTGGGATAAAAGCCTGGGCATTAATACTTAATGCCAGTTGTAATAATACTGGCAAGCGTGTACAAAGATTTTTTAGATTGTACAGGAGAATCCTGATAGGCAGAATTCAATCTCAGAGCTCTGAATCCAGCACCTAGGTGCAACAGATGCTGTTAAAATAGTAATATCCCTCATGAACCCAAACTTTGTCTATTATGTGTTGTTCTGACGTTCCATTGCAAAGGAGTATGTGTACTGGGACTTTGTTTAGGTAGTTGTTCATATAATTCTCTTCAAAGTGCCATGCAAAGATAGATGAAAATGAAGATATCTTGTTAACATTCCCTCCCTGTACTTCATGTGCTATAAAATCCCAGTGATCCATTGTCTCTAATTACTATGTTGAGAAATTTGATGCAACAGGACCATTTTAGTGGATTGAAAAATTTGCTGAAGATCTGACATTTATGTAATGCAAAGTTTAAGGCGTGCATTACAAATTAATTTTGTATATACTTGCTATGCTAAGGCTTTGGAGATGTTTTGATTCACTGTTTATGTCCATACAGGTGTGGAGTGCACCTGATATAGGTGAGAATCTGACTTTCTGGTTCAATTTCTTCTGGAAGAATCTCACTTGTTTGCCCCAAATAAGCTCTGTCAATGTGATCTGTGCATGGTGAGTGGGTACACTGAGAAGAGTCACCAAATGCCCCGAACCCAACTGCAAATAGTAATGTAGGTACAGCTTATGATTACTTTTCTTGTATTTATGGGGTCTAAACTGACAGTAGGAAATGGTAACTTCACACCAGTTTGAGTCTTTTAATTAATTCTTTGCAGATGCCAAAAAGCCAGAGAGATACTGGTGCTAATAGCCACTCATAGCAGCTAAGGTGGTTCTGATCTCTACTGCTAATACAGATGGAAATACATTCCTTTTCACTAATTTACTGAGCCATTCAGCCCTCTGTTCAACTGGGTTCCAAAAAAAAAACAAAAGGAATAATTAAGAAATAAAAGTTAGTTGTTACTACAAGTTTAATTAAAGTTCTGAGCTAATTTCACAGTGCGACTTTGGGTCCTAATAACAACAGATCTAGAGTCTAATTACTGTCATACCAGGTGGCCTGCTTTACATCTAATTGCTTCCCCTGAGCCTGACATATGCCTGGAAAGTCAACTCTGTTTCCAGTAGAATATGATTTTATTATAGATAGGAAAAGGACAGAAATAAAGATTGCTTGCAGCTTACCTTGCTCCTGTGCACTGATTGTGCTCTGAAGCTTCCTAATGGAATTTTGAATGACAAAGTATATTGATATCTTTTCAAAATCAGGCCTTCCAAACTTTTCACACAAGTTTTATGGGAAGAGGATGTGGATAGATAGTTCAAAAATAAATAATGATGAGTAGTGTTTATATTAAGACAGTAGGAAGAGGGAGGATAAGTATTTCTAAATTTAATGGTGGTCCAAAAATACCTGCTCATGTTTGTTACCCAGGACAAAGCTCAAATATTCTTGACTAAAAACATAAAAGGAAGGCTTTTAGCAATACCTAAATTAGGTTCAGCATCTTCAGTGATGGTTTCTGCTGTTAAACAAGCAGCATGGAGCTGTCTCCTGCTTGAACTCCTGCTTTAATGCACATGTCCATATGGGGTTGAAGGGTTATTCTGCAAAAGAGTCTGGACCTGTAGCAAAGGGCATTAAAGAAGAGAAGAAACCCTTAGCACTGATTGATAGTACTTGGAAGCATAATGATATATAAGAGCTGAAGGCAACCTCTTATTTTCCCCATGGTGAAAATAGGATGCTTGGCTTGTACAAAGAACATTAATTTAGTTCTGAAAGTGTCAGGAATGATGCAGACTGGGGCTGGACACAAAGCACAGTTGTATCAAAAGACACAGGTACTTAAAAAAAAAAAATGCAGTGTTTTAAAGGGCCTTGGATCAAGTCCAAGAGTCCACTGAGCCAGTGGGCTTGTAATGTTAAGATTTTGCAATAAATTATTAATTATTAGACCTCAAATAGGTATATAGTGTGAACTTAAAAAAACTCTTAGTGTTTCACTGGCATGTCTTAATAGTTTTGCTGTGAGCAAATCAGGGACATTCCTTCTTTCCTGTCTTTCTTTGGTAGTTCTATTAGATGGATTTCATAACCTACTCAGTATTCTGCTCAAGGCAAATGCGATTGTGAACAGTTTTTGGCTTGGAATACAGTGAATTTAAGCAGCAAGCTTGATATTAATTTTCAAAGAGTCAAAGGATTTCTAATGGTGTACTTTGAAAGAGGGTTTAAAAAATACTAAAATAAGTCAATTGTAATCTTGCCACTACCACAAAAATGTGACCATTTAAACTTTTTTTACATTATAGCTAAATAGTAAACAATTATTCTTCAAGATACAGAGTCTGAGGGCAGACCATGTTTAAACCACTTGAAAATCAATGGCAATATACTGAGTTTCTGTTAGGCTGTCTGGACACAAAAGTCTCTGTGATAAACTTCTCTTCTTCCCAACCACATCCTTTCAGATCAGACACATGCTTTAAAACTGTTTTTTTTTTTAGCTTGGAGGAAGAAAACAGCACACATACTAAAAATGTGGTGGGGAAAATAGCTGAATAATTACACAAAGAAAAGTTCTTCTTGGCATTTTCCAAAGCTTATTATTCAGTGCATTATAGAGATGAGAGAAAAAAATAGCACAGCATTGCATAGGAACATATGTGTGCATGGACTATGTTCATATGGAGGTGGGAAAGATTGGATTCACTGAAAAAAACCCAGTTTGGGTCATGTTGTCTCAGAGGACCATTTGGTGAGAACTCTGCTGCCTGGAACTGGGAGCCAGGGTGTCTCACCACCCCAGCCCCACATTGAGGACCTCCCTGAGACAAGGCCAAGGCTGGGCTGGGTCTGGAAGAGGTTGAGACCCACCTGGGTACACCCCACTTTCAGGCAATTGTAGAGAGTAACAAGGTCACCCTGAGACTCCATTTCTCCAGACTAAACACTCCTACTCCCTCAGCTGCTTCTCACAGCACTTGTGCTCCAGACTCCTCACCAGCTCCATTGTCCTTCTCTGGACTTGCTCCAGCACCTCAAGGGCTTTCTTCCAGCGAGGGACCCAGAAGTGAGGGACACCACTCAAGATGCTGCCTCATGAGTACAGGGGAGCAATCATTTCCCTCACCCTGCTGGCCACACTATTTTGGATATAACCCATGATGCCTTGGCCACCTGGACATACTGGTGGCTCATGTTCAGCTGGCTATTGACCAGGTCCTTTTCTGCTGGGATACATTCTCTCTTTATGCTAAATAATTTTCTAAGTGGCCCATTCTAGGAAATAGATTTTTTTTTTTTAATTTTGCTATGGCTTTGTAGAAGAGACAGATCAGCAACTTGGAAAACAAGCTAAAAAAACCCGGGTAAATTAACATGAAGTCTAAGGAGAGGATCTTAAAGCAAAATAGCTGGGGAGGATGACCAAACATTTTATTCTAATATTAGTACAAAGAGAACAAAGTTAGAAAATGCTTGTGGCTCTGTGCTGTCATGGTGAGCCGTTGACTTTGAGGTCAGGTTGCATGACAAAAGAGTGCATCTTCAGCACTGACTTCAGTTGCTGCAAAAAAAGCTCTTTTTGGTCCTAGAGGTGAGCTCACGTCTTCCTGTTAGCTTTTTGCCTTGGAGTTAAGTTTTGAAAAGCAGAACTTTCAGAGTGCTGAAAAACTGGAAAAAAAAAACCCCAAGCCTTAGAAGCTGAATTAGTGTCACCACAGAGAGACTGCCTGAAATATGACCGTAGGTGATGTCAGTGGCTAAATGTGTAGGGCTGGCTGCTCGGGCAGGGAGTACAGCACAGGGTGCTGGATACCAGAAATATGTCTTCCCATTCCAGCTCTGGATTTTCTGGGAGCTGTTAAGCAGGACACTTGGCTGCCTTCTGGTTTGAATTTTTCATGTTTCTTGACTGGTTAATGCTCATACTCTTGTTTGAACAAGTAATGTACTCCTTTATTGCCACTGCCTGTTGTTATAGATGATTCACTGAATCATTTTTGTGATGGCTTTTCCTTTGATTCATCACATTTTTATTCCTTTATCTGACTGCAAACTAATTAAAATAAACAGATAGTCTTGCTTGTATCTGTGCAATAACCCTGAATCCATAAATTGTATTATATCACTAATGATCCTTCTTAGTAATAAGTAGCTGACTGGGCTGGAATACTGAAAGAAATCATAATGCAAACAGACATGCAGGGTAATATTCTTATTAGCAGGCAATGATTGCAAGGTTTTTTGCTTGAAATGAAGACAGGTCCCTGATTAGAAATACAGGAAGCTGGACACTTCCTATTAGAAATTTTGGTTTAACACTGGTATAATAACTATCTAAAAACACCCTTGGGTGGGACATAAAAGAAGAAATATTATTTTTAATGTTTTATTTTTATGGGAGATTTTTTTTCCCTGTTTATAAAATGCAGCCCCTAGGGCATATGTGGTAACTAGAGAAGGTTAGAGAGGAGCCTGGACGAGGTTTTGGATTGTCTACGCAGGTATTTTAATGCTTTACTTTAGCATTACATGAGAAAACACTTGTCTACACCAAGAGCCATATTCTGAGGGCTTGATACAAAAGAAGGAAGAGAAGGATTAGAAATAGTCCCTCATGGAAACTGAACAGTAAAAATAAACAAAAAACCCCCAAGGGGGAAATTATGTTCTTTCCTTAGAGCAACTTCTTGAAGGCAGTCAATCACTAACTTGTGGGCAGTATTTCCAGGCTATATTACTGTGCAATGCAAGATTTTCCAGGACCTTTCAGCTTCATCAGGCACTAGTGAAGAGCCAAAAATTCTTTTAACCTTACGTATGTCTTTTTTTAAAAGAATCCATATCATTGTTATATTACCAGACCTGTCTTGTTGTATAATATATCACAGACAAACTGGATATAAAATATTTGCTGGCAAATATTAAGGAAAGGTGGTCTGTGAAGCCAGACACTGTGATACTGGTGTAAAGTGTCCATTCCTGTACCAGAAACACACATTTCTAAATGTACCAGTAGCAGCTGAGGGCTTTGCATTATACAAAAAAAATCCAACAGTTTTATAACTTTTCAGGCCTATAATTCCCCAGCATAAAAACAATGCTTATTATTTGCTCTTGGATGATTATTCCAAGAGATGTCTATATTGATTGTCTTTGACATTTGGGTCATATTCTTCATTCTGACTTTTGTTGCTGAGTGTGCATTGCAAGAACATTCCATGTTCTACATTTTTTATATTCTTTGTACATCATCTACTTGTCATCAGCAATGCTGAATAAGTCTAGAATAGGGCTAAAAAAAATTGTGGTGAGTGGACATTGGAGTCTGTATCATAGACTTGTGTGCCCATGAAAAGACCTTTGAGATATAGGGGAGTACTGGTGCCTTTAGATTTATTGCAAAAGCTTGCATTGGTTAACTAATCCTTTTTTCCTAGTAATATTTTTATATCATGCCATGCCTCAAGTACCACACCTATAAAAATCTCTACATGTATCTATTTCATTCAACATGAATTTGAGAAAACAGTTTTTTAAATGAAGTTAGCATTTGGTTCTAATGTTAACAAAGATTTCTCTGTGATGCACAGATTGAATGCTTTCTATTAGCTGGAACTTTAGCAGGTGCACATGAACATACCTGCTTGAAATCAATGTACTTATCCAGATCTAAACTACTGTGGGGCTATCCATCTCTTCTGATATCTGCCAGCAATTTTTGAAGACTGCTTATTTTAACAGATGTATTTTCAAAGGTGTGAAGATCTTAAGACAGACATGTTTAGTACAGCTCACTTTTGAATACGTGAGCAAATAAAAGAACTTGTCATGTAAGGAGACAGTTTACTATTTTTAAAGAAATGTAGACAATGTAGAGTTTTACAGGAGAAGGCTGTCACCAGAATATAGGTACTTCCCTGATTCTGATTGGTCAGAAAGAAACAATTCCTGAAGTATTTTCAACTGATGTCATGAAAAAATTGCAGTGAAATTGAAAATAAATGACAGCAAGGGTGTTCATGACACTCTCACTGATAAAGATTTATTTGAGTGACACAACCTCCAAACCCCTTGGCTCTCAAGAGGCTGTTGTGGAATCCTGTCACTCAAGGTGGCTTTGCAATGTATCAAATTTGCTGTTGCTGCTGGACACCAAAAACTTAAAATGAAAAGAGAATTTTTCTGCTGAAGATTGCATGCAAATACTTAATAAACATACTTTGAAAGTGAATGCTGAGTTAATATCCTGTGCATGTGTTAAAATTCTGATAGCTATAAATTGTCTAAAGCGGGTCAGAAAAATAAGGTTGTCCCTAACTCCCTATTACCAAATCAAGCTTGTTTATTAAAAACATTCCAGCATGTTTTGTTTTGTATTGCCTAGAAAGCATAGGAAGTGAAAATGGCATTCTTATCATATTGTTGCCAGGGGCATTTGCTTTGTACACAAACTGCACAAAAAAAACAAAAACAAAACCAAAAAAACCCAAGAAAACCAAAGTTTATAAAATGCAGAAGTCTTCTGAAAAATGAGATCTACAGTAGGTAGAGGAAAGATAGAAGGAATATGGAGCTCTAGCTTCTAGCTCTGTCACTGATATTTTGTATCATGGTAAAAGTAATTTCACAACTCTTAATTCTGCTATATGACCCAGACATGGCCAAGAAAATATGCTAGATTTTTTCTAAAGCCATGTATTTAATCCTTTTCTTCAATTTCTCACCAGTGAAATAGAATATTACACACAGAACAAAGCTTCAGAAGTTCTGTTAAATGACAAATTCAGCAGCTCTGTGATACTATCTGAGTTTTCATAACATGCCTCAAATTTTACATTCCAATGAAACGTAATTCGAATTGTCACTGAATTACAGCAACATGGTGTCTATAAGACAGTGTAAACTATGTTGCCAGAAAATATATTTGCAGAGGAAAGCTGGAGAGGAACTGTTTTTAATGTCAAGGCCCTGATTTTTCTCTGTCTGCACTTCATGATGTAGCTAGCTTTAATTGCACACATCCTTGTCCTTCCGAATCCTCTGGGAATGCTGGCAGGAATCCATGTCTCAGTCAATACTGAAACAAGACTGATGGCTTCTGTCACCTCTCATTAAAGCTGCAGACTTACCACTGCCATCAAAACTACATAGGAAACACTTGGGTTTTTTTCTTAAAATATCTAGGCTTTTGTAATCCTAGTCAGCCATTAAATGAATCACCAATCTCTGAAGATGTTAGACTTGATTCATGCCTCTATATAAATGTTTTTCACCATTCTAGTTGGTGTGGTTGGAACTAAAATTAAGAAAGAATTGCAGTTGAATCTTTTAATATCCTTTTGTGTGCTCAGGACTGAATGAGCCCGAGCATTAGTGAGACACAACTTTTTAACCTTTACCTGCATTAGGAATCCAAGTGATGTCCATTGAATCAATGGACAGAGGATCATAATTTTTAGCAGCATATCAGTGTCTTTGTGTCCATTCAGCATAGAAGGGGAAATAAGAACATATTTTAGCTTTTTGAGGTACAAGCATGTTAGACATTTTATACCAAGGTCTGGCTTCCTTTGGAGTAAAGGCTGGATTTTGCAATATTAAAATTACCACCATTTTTATGTCATCAGTGTGCCTTAACTTTTTTCTTAACTTTCTACTGCTGGTAGGCAACACCAATTCTACTATGGGACAAGGGGACAGTGGGTCATTGTGAAGGCTGGGTCAGTCAAAGATGAAATATAAACTCAAACTTCACAGTTTCATGATTGACAAATCACAATTTAATTTTTCCTGCAAAAGTAGTTAAGCTGTCTATTTTAGTCCTGTTCAAACACAGACCATTATACTTGGTCTACCAAGAATCTTCTGTGTGTGCCTGGCAGCCTTTGTCACTTCCTGAGCACAAAAACAACTGTTTGGGATGACTTTCACTGATGGGAGGGGAAGAAATTCTTCAGTACAGTATGTAGCATATGGAATGCTATAGTAGCAAATGTAGGGATAGTCACCACATTTACAATTGACAAGATAAGGCTCAATTAATTTACTGGCAATTAGTGTGGCTGGCAAAGAGTTCTTATAAAAGGTTGAAAACTCTTTTGTACTTAAAATAAGGGGTAGAAAGTCCAATGTATTTTACAGCTGCTGTAGATTTATTCCATGTCAGGTGCACAATTTTCTTTCCTGTAATTGCAAGTAGCAGCAAATGATGACCATAACATATTCTGAAGTACATAGACAAGAATAAATCTGAGACAAAAACACACCAGGAGTTCTTTAATGTGTGTAGAAAATATGAAGGGTAATTTTTATTGAGATGAAAGTAAGCATGTGAAAAAAATGTTTCTGGTAAAACAGCATTCCTGTCTGCTGAGCCTGAGAGCTGCTTCCACATGGGAGGGGGAGGAAGAAAATGTCACCTATTATATAATTAGAAAAACAGTTGGGAAACAATGGTGATGATGGCATTTCCCTAAGGATTTTTTTTCTTGCCTTTAAAGACTTTTAGCAAGTAAATTTCAGTGAGATGCAATAGGTCAAATTAAGATAAAATGCAATTTCTCCTTTTTCTGGTTCTGCAACAGCGATTTGGTGTACTGCAGGCAATAACTTCAAGGCTGGAAGTGTGGGGAAGGGCTGTGAAAACAACAAACAATTGTCCTCTCAAATTTACAAGTTGGTATTCTTCAGCCTAGGGCTTGCAAGCTTGGCTTTTCAGTAGTAACTGGTTATGAATGCCTGCATCTGTTAGGATATTCTCTTTAGTTATCAGTAATTAGCAATAGTGTGATGATGAGCTAGGAGTCCTTGCATGGCACTGGGTGTGTCTTGGGAATGTTTTGAGGGCATTAAAAGATGAAAAATGAGAAATAGGAAGGAAAACTATATTGTTGCTGGTAGTATGTTCCTTCTTTACTCTTGTTGACCTTTCATCAGTGAAGCAAAGGACATTCCTATAACCTCTCTGGTGGCCCCAAGAATTGTACCTGAAGAGGTGACCAGGAAATATTCTGCTGGGAAAACAATCTGAAGCCATACCAGGCTTTATAAATCTGATTTCTGGACCAATTAAAAATACTGTTGCCTTTGCTCATCAGTAGTCTGGCCTGAATACATGAGACAGCCTAGCTGAAGGTTTCCTAAGCCACCTATTTTTCTTTATTTGGTGTTTATTCTATTTATGATGGATTGCTAGGATTTCTCTGGCCAGTAATGAAAGGATAGGTGTTTTATTGTACTTCCTCAGTCTTTTTGCCCTGCTCTTCATTATTTATCTTTATTTTGGACACACTGTCTTCTATTGGAAGTTCAGAAGGAAGGAAAGAACAAGATGAGCATGGGACAGATAGAGGTGTCCTAAGCTAGTCAGGAAACTCTTACATGCCTGCTAGTACCCCTGGACCCCACAGGACCTGTAGTTACAACAAATCTCTTTGGTGATTAATTGAAAATATCTTCCCTCCATATGAAATGAAATGAACACGAATGATTGCTTTCTGAGATGGACTTCTCTAGACCTTCAGGAGCATCTGTCAAATATGAGGGTGTTCAGTCTCTCTCATCCTCTGGCACCTCACTCCATCTGCTCATGTTTCATTCTGGGGCAGCTAGAGAGGAGCATCCATGTGATATGGGCTGCATTCATTTAGCACCTGCTGTTTTTACATGAGATCTTCCTTTTGCTGATAGACTGATTAGAAATGTTATCTTTTCCATAGATATTTGCCAGCTCAGTGGTGACTTTGAGCAGGTTCCAGGTGGCAGAAAACATCTTGCTTGCTGCACAGAGCCACTGCTGTAGCCACATGAGGTATTGATTGAGGATGTCAGAAACAGCCTCTCTGAAGAGCTTTAATGATGCCAAATGCAAGGGTAATTCCTGCTTATCCTTAAGACTGACAGCTTGCACATGACACCAGCCAAACACCACTGGATCAGCAGGAGAATAGACTTCTGAATGATTGCTCCTAGATGTGTTTTCCTTTGGGGTTTCCTATCCAGAAACTGACTTCAGATCTGTTAAACTGTAAGAAGGATGTGGCTATTGTGTGAAATCCTAGCACTCCACTTTAGAACATCTTCTCTGTTTTTCAGGCCACGTGTATTAAACAGCTTTTAAGGGAATTGACATTCCTATTCACTGGATTTTTTATCAGCATCTTTAACAAAACAAGTATGTGCTGGTAGCTTCTAATGGGTCCCAGAAGAAGCTTTATTAGGAGGAACTTTAACCCAGAAAAAAGGTAAAATCCAGGGCAACATTTAGTCATCACATGCACTAGGATTGTTTGACTATTCTGCCTAGTCAAGAGGACATACGTGGGAGCCTTTTACTATGTCTCTGTGTATTATATGGAAATTTGAGCTTTATTTTTAAACAGATGTATATGAATGATCTTTCTTTATCACTACAAAAATTTTATATTCTACCCACCTTTTTCTCACTGCTTTTCTTATGCTATGACTCCATTCTTCCCTGCCTCTCTTTCTCTCCTTCCCAATTTTATTCTCCTTTCTTTATTCTCTTTTATCTATTCTGGACAGGTCTGGTTGCATGTGAGCCTGGAAAAGGTTCTTCAAACTCTTCCTAATGCAGGTGGTTTGGCACCATTTATTGGAAGCAAAATCACATGTAGCATTTGGTCACCAGCTATTAGACTCCACATGTGATACTACTTGTGATACACCAGTCTGAGATGACTCACTTGATACAGTAATCTTTAAAAGGAGTAAAGATGCACAAATATTTTGTTGCATTCTATAATATTACTTCAGTGAAATATGGAAATATTAATGCTTAATGGTTGTATAAGTATCACTCTTCCAATATTGGTAGAGACTGAGATAGAGAATTATCAACATTTAATAGGAAAAAAATTGACTCTTACCCACATCCTCCCTGTTTAGAAGCACCTTGGAAAAAAAATTGATTAATTTTCAGTTTACCTTTTCTTTAATGTAACAGACTTCCATTTGAGGTTTAATTGTGACTATTCTGGCATGCAACAAAAAGTTAGTGGAAGATAAAAGGGCATAGCAAGAAAAAATATTCAAAGTGAATAATTTAAGATCACATTCATAATTAATGGCATTTGGAAAGCTTCCTCTAGTGCTCTAATCATATCTCAAAATGTGCTAATTAGAACAGTTTGGTACAAAACAGTGTATGCAGGTGTTGAACAGCTTTTTTCTGTTCTTTTTTTTTTCAGAAATGTAGCAGTAACTGGTTCTCCTGGCATTAGCACTCATATTTAATAAATGTTTCACAATTTAACATATATTTGACAGCTGAAGAGTGTGTGCGTAACTATTACCTGGTTAGAATAGATTTGATCAAGAATGCAGAACAAAATCAGATATGTTTAGCAACTTAAGCTTGTAGTAAACAGTGAAACATCCTACAATGTCCTTTGGGGCTATAACGAGCAAAGACTTGAAGCTGCAAAAAAAGAATTGCCTTGGAAGGACAAAGTATCTACATTCATCTGCTTGAAATTTATGTTAGCTAAAAGCAGTTCTGATACTTCAGAAAAGCTAACTATTTGCTTGCTGCTTGCACTGTATTTAAATGTTATCTTTTGGCTGAGAACGATGTTGCTGCTCAGTTCTTCATTTATCTTGGAAATCGATGACAACTGACATCACAGGCCCCTCTCTCTAACCCCTCTGCAAAATTAATCAATATGATGCAGAAATAAATGAGCTGTGCATTCATTTGGAGTTGTATTACTGCTCTGCCAGTATGAAACAGGGAAACCTGAGGAGATGCTTAATGCCCAATTTACTCAAAATGATCCTGACAGCTCTGAATCACTGAAACAGTAGCTGGCTCTTTGGGGCTGTAGTGTCCAACAAGTAGGTGTGACAACACTCTCAAATAAATAAGTCTGAAGAGCACAGATTGCATTTGAAATGCATGTATCATGACTCTGCAGGATTTGCTTTATGCAATTATTCTAATAAAACATTTCATTTTATTGAGGTTCTACAAAATTTCACAGAATGAAACAAATAGCTCCATAACCATGTATTATTAATAACTCATTTCCTTTAAAGCTGGGAGCAGAGGTATTCTGTGTTGCAGATTCATTTTAATACACTTTATTGGAGATCCTGCAGTTGGAAATATTAATCTTGTGAAATTGAACACATGGGTTTAAACCTAGGATACATTGCATTTTTTCCAAGAGACTCAGCAGTACCTAGCTCCATTTTTCCTAAGCAATCTGTAGACTTACTGCTGTGTATGAATTAGCTCCATTTCTATGCTGTGTTCTCCTTGCTCCTACCCATTAGCATTCAAGGCTTTTCTGTCTTCTGCAGCTAGATGAATTATTCCCTGAGAACAATTCTTTTGACAGTGAAATTTGCCCTTTTTGTATTTGTTATTTCTCCATGAACACATTACAATTTGCATTAATTAGTTTATTATTTGAAATTGTTTGATGAATAGTTTGTTTCAACCCATTTCACTCATGTAGCTAATATTAATTAGAGTGTTTCATCCCAGTAATTTACTATTCAAACTGTGTCCTATTATATCATATGGTGATTGTTCCTGATCCTGCTCTGGATGACACAACTGGAGTCAATCAAAACCAGAAATATGGTTCATGAAAAGTTTTCAAAGAAAAGTTTAGTTCTATTCTCTTATTATTTACCACAGTTATTGTTATTTCTGAGTAAACCCTCTACATTTTTTTTGTATTTTTCTCTTTTTCCCAGTTTCAAAACCTGAGAAAAGGGATTTAAAGTCTTAAAGTCTTTTTTTTGCTTTATTTTTTTTTTTTATTCCATGTTCAAGGAGATGGAGTAAAATAAATTGGGGGTTTATTTTCTTTAATAATAAACATTTTTTTCAGTTAAAAAGAGTTTTTCCTTAAAACATGTTTTTTGCAATAAATCATTTTTGACAATCCAAGTTATAGATTTTCTAAAGAGCTTCTGCTTTGCCATGAGGTATGATTCATGATTCACCAATTAAAAACATATTTTTCCAGATTAAGTAAAATTCTAATGGTATTCAAATGTTCTTTGACTTTCTCCTTTGTCTGAGAAAAAAAAAAAGCCATAAGGAAAACTGGAAATACGTACACAAGAAAGTAAAATAAAGTTCCAGCATCTCCAAGAACTACCATGGATGTTTGCATTCTTCTCTGTTGGGAGTTATGGTCTCTTGATCCAAACTTCAAGTCAACTTTGGAGTAGAATCACTTTGTTTCTGCTAAAATAGATATTATATCTCTGTACAGATGCAGTCTGAAAAAACAGCATCTCAGGATGCACAGAAAGCTGTGGTGTTCATCTGTACTCACAAATATATACTACCCTAAAAGAAACAGAATGCTGCAATAATATATTGGAGATTAGAGTAATAATGAAATCCTCCACATTTTAATGTTATTCATAAAGAGTGCTAAAAACCAGAAGTTGAATACTTTCCTTTGAAAAAAAAAATTGAAAATATTTCCCTTAGACATGGATTATTTTTTTTAAAGAAATCTTGGAAAAACTAGGATTGTTCCAATATATAATTACATGTGTTCTAATTCTAATCACTTAGTTCAGCAATTTTGCCCAAGAAACCACAGAGTACTTCTGGCAAAAGCAAGGAAAAGCACAAATGGGAGGGCAAAGGAAATGGCAGTATAATTCATGCCATCAGCATACTTTTGTAGAAGATGGAGTCTGTCAAGCAGAGAGTGCAGTTTTTGAGGTCTCAGATGATCTCAGTGAATGTTTCTCTGTGATATAATATCCCCAAGGCATTTTTGAGATAGGTAATATATTGACACAATGTTCTGTGAGAAAATTACTGCTAAACAAAATGAAGAGAGCCCATGGAAGCAGGGTAGGGACTAAGTGAGAGTGAATTTGAGTCACATCCCTAAAAATTTGTTTCTGGGCAGGTGTTGCCATTATTTATTCTTGACTAGGTTTAATTTAGGAGGACTGCACTTGTAAATACCACATTTGTATTTCTGACGACACAGAATTACTAAATGAATAGCAATGTTGAATTGCATATGGGAAATAGAGGCTGCTCTGGATGGTTTGCAGAAGTAAAACAAGGACATATGTCAACACAAATGTGTCCGTGTCCTTATCCTACATGGCTGCTTTGCCAGGTATGCAGAAAGTGGGTCAGTCTTAGGAAACTGAACCTTCATCCTTGGAATTATTAACTGAAGACCACTAGAGCAGCAAAACAACACCAGAGCAGTGAGCGTGAGTGGGCAGTCTGGTGCAGCCAAGGCTCAATCCAGCTTCTGAAGAGCTGATTGAGAAATATCATCTCTGAACAAGGAAGTACTGCTTTTTCAGGTGTCATGGTGTGAAGAAGGACTAGCATGCTTCTAGCTGTTTGAATTGCTTCAGTGAGAGTTATAGCTGCTGTTATGAGTCATGAACCTCTGGCATGAATGATACACTCTTGTTTTGAGTTCTAATAGTCATCCTTCAAAAGAAATTATGAAAGATTGAAAAGGATTGAGAAAAGAATAATAGAAAAGTACATAATTCTAGGGAAAGACTAAGAAAACTTTATCTGTTTAGTGCATCAAAGAGAAAATTAAGAGGCGATCGTGGGAAGAGATGGATTACTGTAGGTGGTATTTCTGTCAGAAAGATGAATCCATGAGATTCAGGATCAGGAAGCTAGACTTAGGTAAATTAGAAGAGAGAAATTAATCAGTGGAACAATTTTCTTCCAGTTATGATGGGTTATCTCACTGGCAGCTTCTAAATCAAGCCTCAGTGTCTTTATACAAAATATCTAAATGCTCAAAATAAGGTAAAATTCCCAAGTCATTTACATGAGATTTTTGGCCTACTGTGTAAAGGAGGAGAGGAAAAAGATCTCCATCCTTAAAATATGTTCATGGGACTTTCACTTGTAGTTTACATGTGCTATTAGTATTGAAGTCTTCAAATCATTTTGACATATGTGTACAAAATGCACTACTGTCTGTGTTACTGCAGGGAATTTGAATAGAATCTCAGAAAATTATAGATGTGATCATGTCCCTAAATGTTTAACATGGAGATGTGTTGGCAAAGCACTCTTAGACATCAAGTCTTTCTGGAGCACCAACAAGTCAAAGAACGTGAGTGATGACAGCCATAATCTAAACAGTTTTATCAGTGTATGCAATATTTCCTGAGAACTGTGGACTTCATGGAAGTCTCTTCTTGTCAGCAGTGAGGCAGGCAGCCTTGCTTTGCTGGAGGAATTCTGTCTTTCTGGTAGCTATTTCTGTGCTGAAATGCCACAGTGGGGCATTGTTTGTATGGATAAGAAAATACAGTTACTTCTGATAACAGTAATGGCTCAGTGCTGCATGCTGCTTTGTCATAAACCTCTCTAGTTAATGTATTTTTCTCTTGGTCTGGGGTTCAGCATCTTAACATCTTTCTGAAATTGTGTGCATTGAAAATGTTGGTAGAAAGAAAGAAATGCAGCATCCAAGCACCAGCGTATTTAGAGGTGACCAGAAAATACCCAGGAATATTCCCTGAGATCTCTCTTTTGTAATTCAGAGCAGAAATCTGTTCCATATTCAAAAAAAAAAAAAAAAAGAGAATGGACAAGCCTATCTGTGCCAGCAGACATTGGAACTGTTTGCTTCATCTCCATTTCTCAGACCTGTCAGAACCAGCAAAAAAAAAGGAGACAAGGGGTGTTACCAGCCCACGTGTTTCTGGAATATCACTGTATTTGAGCTATCTAAGCAATGCACACTGAGGGGTAGGATGAAATCTGGGCAGGAAATCACCTTGGGTTTGGCCATTAATCTCTGGCATTGCCTTAGCTTTTGTGAATGTAGAAATAGGCTGCAAACAAGCAGCACAATAAATGAGGTAAAGTTATAATGTGCAACTACTTCTCAAGCAGAAAAAGCCAGAACTAATTTTAACCAATGTCTGCCTTGACTGTGGTGTCTACAGCTATCATACCCTTCTTTTTAAATTGTTCCTTTAATTAAAAGAAACCTCCCTGCCTCTCTGGGGCACATCCCTGAGGAGAGATTGGTAGGATGAGAAGCATGCTTTGCTCTTTCATCCTATTCAAAACCCAGAATTTATTTTCTTTCTGTTTGTCAATCAGCACGAAAAAGCTTTTTTAGCTCTTACTGCACCGGAAACAAATATGAGAAAAAAAGACAGAAAGCTTCAGGCAGTTTAAATGTGGGGGAATGCAATGCTGATGTAAAGCTGCAGCAGATGTACAGCTTAATTAGATGTTAATGAATAGACAGATGTGTATAAGTGAGCAGCTCTGAGGGTGTGGAAGGAAGCAGAAATATGGGGCAGTAAACACTTTGATGCTGCCTGGGTAAAGGTACATTTCAAAATTACTCTGCTTGCTGCTGTTTCTTGTATCCAGACTGGATTTTCCTATCACTGTGTGGCAGCAAATCATTTTGTTTCTTGCTGGTACAGTGAGGGAAACTGAAACATGAGCTTTCCTTCCCACAGGCCTGCTTTGGATTGCTTCAGTTCTCCCACTCCTGGGTAGAGTTTGCAAACCTGAGGTAGCAGAGATCTGCGTGGGAGAATTTTTGGCAAATCTTTGTGTCAGAATTGTGAAGAAATTGAAGGGGCTAGCTGAAGAAAAAAAAATGGCTCTCTGGACTTGGAAGGAGCTGGTGAAAAGTACAAGCAGAAAAAAGCAGGGTACAAAACAAGATGGAGAGACAAGATCAGGAAATTATTTCAGGTAGTGAGATCACAAATCCCCTTTGACCATACAGATAAATTAGTTTACAGAGGGGCTAATCAAGACCACCACAAATACACAAGACAAATCCACTGGTGAAATAGCATTAGGGAGGTATATACAAAAGAAAAGCAAGTATTATCAGTTAAAAACAGCAAAGAAACAAGTAACATACTAATAAAAGGGCTGGTAGGTTTAAACACTTGCTATGCTGCTTTTTGAGAAGAATACTTCTATTATTTATATAATATATATATTATATATATTATATTATTCCAAATCTCCTTGGGTGTATTTTTTTGAGGGTAGTTTCATTGAGGGCATTTTCATTGTCTCTTCTCAATGCAGCATTACAAATCTTATCTATAGATTATGAGGAGGAGCTATAGGCTCTGCAGCATTCCCAGCTAAAGGTCTTTCCTGGAGTTCTTGTGGCTGATGAAGGTCTGATGCATGGTTTATCTCCAGCCCCTTGTAAAAACCACATAAGCTCCAAGGCCAAGGCAGTGAGAGCAGCCCCAGAGGAGAGGTTAGCAGAGCAGAGGGAGATGTGGATGAGGATGCAAAGCTGCTCCTCATAAGGAATTGAACCTCTGTTTTGGGAGGGTGTGCTCCCTCTTCTCAGAAGGGTAAAAGGAGGCACTGTGTGCCCCCCTCACAGTCTGCAGCCATGGGCCTCACTGCTGATGAGGGATCCAGAGGCTGAAGTCCAGTCTCAGGTGGGAATTGGAGGCAGAGATGACTCCTGTACTTCTAGGGATGCATGCTGATCATGTAAGAGCATTCTTTGTACAGTGATTTCTTTGGAAATATAATCTATTTGAGTGCTAAGTATTTGGACTAAGGGTCTGACTATCTCTCCCTGCCTGCCTATTTGCCTTTTAATCTATCTATAGCTTTTTTTAGTCTGTCTGCTAAAGTGGGACCACCCTTCTTAACAGCTTGAAACCACCTTAACTTCAGTATGACAAAGTAGTTTTATTCCTGATAATAACTTTTCTTTTTTGTACTTTACAGTGCTTGAATGTCTCAGTGCCCTTTTTGAAACTCATTATCTCCATTGCACCTTTCCTTGACCCTTCCATTGCATTAGCACCTGCCTAGGGTACTAGTAATTCCTTGCTAATTTGGAGCAGGGAGTACCTCTGCATATTCTGAGGCTAATTTTAAAGCCTTCAGTGGGGCAGAGGAAGATCCTGGGTCTAGTGAATGATATTTATACCTGGAATACACAGACCTGTCTTCCTCACCCCTGCCTGCCCATGCTGCAGTGCTCATATCCCACCTCTCACAAATACTGGCCTGCTGCAGGGCTGGCTCAGTGTGAAAGCTGAAGGGCAGTGTCAGGGGCTGGAGGGCTGAGGACGTGTGGAAGGTGCTGGTTGCAGGCCTAAACTGGAAATACACAGGACTTTGAGGCACATTAGTGTTTTACTGAAGTCAAAATATCAGCCTTGGATGGTCTATCAGGTGGATCAGTCTTGGACATGACAAATATGTCACAGTAAATAGATTGCACACAAGAGGAGCACAGCTGACATGCTTGGCTAAAATATTTACATAGTGTTCATGTTGTATACCTTTTCATATCTAACCTTGTTCATGTACAACATCCTAACAACTATTAATGAGTCAAAAAATTTACTAGAGCCTACATTTCTGAATTATTACATTCTTCTTTGAAAACACTACTTCTTTAAAAAAATCTATTTATGCCTGCTGCTTGGTATCCTTTTTATTAGTTTGTTAGACATATCAAAGACTGGCAGTTCATAGAAATGATCTGGCAAAAGCAAGTCCTTCAAGGAGCAGGTGAGGAAGTTGGTGTTGTTCAGCCTGCAGAAGAGAGAGGAGGAGTCTCTTCATTATCTACAACTACCTGGAAGGAGCTGGGAGGCAGGTGGGGATTGGCCTCTTCACCCAGACAATCAGTTGATAGGACAAGAGGACACAGCCTCAGGCTGTGCCAGAAGAGTTTCAGGTTGGACATAAGGAGGAATTTCTTCACAGAAGTGATAGATAAACATTGGAACTGGCTGTCCAGGGAGGAGGTGGAGTCACTGTCCCTGCAGGTGTTGACAGGGTGGTGCTCAGTCAAGAATTGGACTCACGGGTCTTTTCCAACCTAATGGATTCTTTGATTGTGATTGTTTAAAGGGCAGGAATTCCAATGTATTGGTTACTGCCAAACAAGCTGAGTCATTCATGTTTATTAATTCTGCTGATTCTGTTATTATCAGTCATTTTTCAACATAGTATGAAAAAATTATAATCTAATCTGCTGTACAAAGTAGGTAATACATAACAAAAATACACTGTTTAAAATAAATATTTCCCATCTTTTTCATCTCTTGGTCTCTTATCACATATGTAGGCAAGAAACCAAGAGATAAGCATCAAGTTAATTTATTGCTGTATCATTTTTCCTCCTCCCTTCCACCAGACTTTGCAGAGCTGATTCATGCCTAATGCTAAGCAGGTATTGTTATTGTCTTATGGGAGAAGCAGAGTGAGAACTGTAGAAGTAATACATTTTGTCTGTAAAGGAAATAAAATCCATAACAATTTATAGAATCTGCCAGAGAAAAAGAACAAGCTGGGATCCTTCTAGGAACCTCATATTCAGCCAGGAGCCATTTGCATTCTATTTAAAAATGCAGAGGGAGCATTGACATCTAGTGTTTGTTCCAGTATTTTACTAGAGAGATTGAATAGTCCACAATTCAATTTGAAGTGAAAGTATCCCCCCCAAATGACTCTTTGTAAAGTCTTTTGGAGGCTGAAGTCAATATCTATGGGTCTTTGGAGATGCAGCAATTGATTACCTGTCCAAGTCAATGAGCATTAAAACCCAAAGAGACTCAGAAATGCACTTCACTGTTGTGAAACCTCACCTCTGATACCACTCATACACAATGACTGGTCTATGCTGAAGTTCAGTATATAAATAAAACAGCTTGTTCTCAGACCTAATTGAAGTTTTGTAACATCCAGAAAACTCAAAGTTAACACCTTTTGCTGTAATGCTGGTATGCTCAGATGTATGCCTTGAGTAGAGGCTTGGTGCAGGATGAACATAAAGTGAATCAAATTTTGAAGCCACTTACTCCTCTGTCTGCTAACACTGTCTTCCTTTGTCCCCTCAGCTTGTAAAATAACACCACCTTGTCTTCTCAAACCTCCTTTCAACACAAAGACCTCTTCCAGCAGTACACAAGAATCTCTTCATACCCTCTAAAATCAAGTGAATGGAACAATTACTTTGTGATTCTTAGAAAGGCAGGAGCTGTTTAAGAGAGCCATGAGTTAGTGACTGAAAAGGAGGGAGAACTGAGTTTCCAGCTGTAGCTGCATATGACAAATAAACTGTGAGTGACAGAAAGTGAGACTCAGTAGGAGAAGTAGTTGATTCAAACTTTTGGAAAATAAAACCACTTCTCTGGGGAAACTGCTCACTTCACAAGTTTAAGATCTAGGTTTTACAATTTACCTGAAACACATCCTTTATCAGCATTAATTTGGGGGATTGCTGATCTAACTGAACTGGAAGTGGATAATTTCTTGGAAATCTGATATCATGACTTTCATTTCCTTTCCTTTCCTGCTGAATCTCATGACTGAGTTCTTATGATAAGAAAGATTTTACTGGAATGAAACTCAATAGGTCTTTTAAATATTAACTTTCATTCACTATCTATTGCACCATATGAAAGCACCATCTGAATGTACTCACCACTCCCAAGAGGCATTTGACTGACAATTTTCTATTAAAATCCCATAGATGATGGAGATTCCACAGTCCTGGATGAAAATATTTTAGATGTCCAAACCCCATTTTTCCTATTGTGTCTCCTTCTGTAATTTCATATCTGCAATTTGCATGAACTGTGGGGCACAGGCCAACATATGTCACACCTATAGAATGTCCTGTCCATAAAGCATGTGAGCTGTACTGCTTCCCAAATCACAGACTCCTGCATTTTAGAGAAGTATCAGGCATTCTGTACAATACTGGCCCATAGCCAAATGCTTCTGGTTTTTACTTAGCTCTTAACAACAATAAGCATATGCCTATAAACTGCTCTTGTTGAGAGATCTAGCTGAGTTATGGTTGTTTCTATAAAAGGTCTAATGATACAAGGAAATAGGAATTATAAAGGCTACTTTCAATATAAAAACATAAAGTATTTTGTTTTAGTGAAGGAAAAACATAGGTAACCTTGTAGTGCACCAGCATGTGAGTTTGGAGATTTTCTAAAATGTGTAGCTGAGATCCTGCCCATTTTTTAAGAAAGGCAACAAGTACAGTCTGGATTATAGGCTAATCAGCTGGCCTCCAGCCTCCAAAAAGCTGTTGCCCATATCCTGATGGAAGCTGTTTCTGGGCACATAAAGTACCAGAAGTTAATTTAAAGAAGCCAACATGGATTTACCAGGCTCAAATTTGTGCCTTCTAGGGAGGAATGACTGATGTTGTGGATGAAGGGAGAAGAGTTTGTTGTTTGCAGAAGGTGACACATAGCACAGCTTTCTACTCATTGTCCCATAGCATCCTGATAGCCAAACTGGAGATATGTAGACTAAGAGGTGTTCTACAAGGCAGTTGATGAGATATAATTTAGAAATGCATGTGGAAATGTGCATGAAATGCACATAAAGTATTAAATGAGACATGTTGTCTTTCTCACAAGTGGTTACTAACATTTGTCCTTTGCTTTCTGTCTATCTCAGAGAAATGTTGTGAATTTAAGGACAAATAAGGGCTTTTTTTAGAAGAATCACTTGGTTATTAGGACAAAAATGAGTTAAAAACCAATTTGTTGATTTTATTCCTGAAATATATAATATTCCCATTGGATTGTTACATTTCTTGCATTCAGAAAGCATTCAGTAACTTTTCAGTTACTTTTTGATGAGGTAACCAACAAATATGACATAAGTAGATTTATGCTATGATTTGAGATATTAAATAGCAGCAGCAATCCAGCTTCAGAAATCCCTTTTTTATGAAGATAAAATCATAGATAAGGAAGATTTTTTCTTTAATTAAATACATGAATTTTAAAAATGCTGAAAAATAACAAAGTGAGAAAGAAAACACAGCAGTTCAGAAATATATTTTGAGGATTCTTTTCTTGAATTACTGTTTCTTGTCTTTTCCAGACACTTCATGCATTAAAATTGTTGTATTCCAGAGTGAGCTCTCCTTGAAGGTTTCAAGAGCTAAGTCAGCCAGCCCTTTCATGCTGATTCCTCCATTTTTTTTTAAATCAAAAAAAAAATAGAAAAAAAATCTGGATCCTTTTTGCACATCCTGATTCAGTCAGTAGTTAACTAATTCAGTTAAATACATATTGAACTTTAAATACAGTCATAATCACACTAATTCATTTTGCTTATTCATATGCCTAAAAGAGAGATAAACAGGACTAAATATATTGCTAAATCTGGTATGTCCTCTCTCTCAAAGTTTTAAGCTGCTCTTCCAGTTGGGAGAAATTTGGGAATCACAGTATCCCAGAAATATCAAAATAGCTGTAGACACATAGATCTGGGCTGGCCTGCTGCAATTTTACTGATTCAAAAGCTGAAAACCTTTAATAGGCAAAGGAAGGAGGTCAACTCATCACTTCTTATAGCTCAGTGAAAAGTATATGTTTTATTTTAGTTTTGGCAGCTAGTCTAGCGATGAGATTTTTTTTTTGTTTTTAAGAATGGAAATAGCTTCCAAAATATTTTTACTTATTTTGTATTTTAATATGGAATGGGGAAAGCTCATTATCTAATCAGGCCCTCAGGTCTTATAATCTGATGACATTTGTCTTCTCTAGACACAGTCAGAATTTTTCACATGAAACTATTTGTTCATGGTGGAGAGATAGCAGGTGGCCCTGAAAATGAAATTAGGTTTTCCTTTGGGTAATATTTCAAGCACAGAAGAAGAATTCCAATTAAAAAATAAAAACTTAAAACTTGAACTTATTATCTGTCCATCATGGCACAGGTGTTCTCCACTGTTCTGTGTTGTTTTTGTTGAGGAAAAAGAATGCTAAATACTTGTCATTGCATTTATGGTTTATCAGCCAAACATTTGTCTTTGGGAAGCACTTAGAGAAAAAAAAAGATTAACTGATTTCAAAGGATAAAATAAAAACAGGTATGAAGTATGATATATAATTGAAATTTCCTGGAGATGTGGGTAGCTGGCCAAGGAATCCCACATAATATTCTTTCCTGAGAGTAAATTGAAAAAGTAATTGAAATTGAATTCAGCAGATAATTTTTGACCACTGGACATGAAAAAAGCTCAAGAAATAGTAGTGTTTTCTAAAAGGACATCATTGCTCCTCATCCTGTGAAATAAAAATATTAAATGAAGAGGAACAGTAGAGCCAAATGTGTTTGCTATGTGACAGCTTTGTAGCTGAATGCTCCCAGCCAAATCCTCTTCTTTGCTTTGGAAAAAATGTAAGGATTTTGACTATTTGGGATTTTGGGAAATTTGATGTCAAAAGTCATAGCAACTCTGACAGAGATCTGGGTTTCTGCAATGCTGAAAGCTGCACAGGTGGCCCTTAAGTATTCTCTGTTTTGTCTTAGTGACTCTGTTGCTCCTGCAGAGGTGGGAGGTCTAGTGAGAAGCTGAGTAGACAGTCCAATTAATTTTTTTTTCCCATTAAAGTTTTCCAGGTTGCACAAGCAACTGAAGGAACTATTCCTCCTGCCGTGCTTAGAAGGCTCTGAATCCTCATACACACATCAGTCATGAACTGACAGGAAAGAGCCCAAAGGCTGAAGGGGAGTGTGCTAGAGCATTTAGTCACTTGTATCTTTGCTATTGCTGTCAGGAGAAGAGGAAAAGCTGGAAATCACTCATAAGTGATTAAAAAAAGAAAAACAACAAAACAAACTGGTTTAACTTCTTTGAGAGAAATGTACACTAGGTATGCCTGTGCACCTGGAGAAACCTGATTGTTTTGTCACTATCCATCCCAGAAATAAGGAACTCTTATTTATCCTTGTTCCACTGACCTCAGACACAGTCTCAGTGATTTGATCAGTGATGCACAAGGAAATTTGTGATAGAGTGAATAGTTAAACCCAGCATCAATATCCCAGACTATCCTGCTTGCCTGTAAACAATTGTTTCTTTGTGAATTGATTAAGAGTCAGAGTTCTGTTTAGCAGCCATAAAGCTGCCAGTTTAAACTGGTTAATTACAGGAGCAGAGCTCCACCTGCTTTTTTAATCCCAGATATTACAAGTTTTAGGAAGGAGAATAAACATGTATTTCTACTATTACATCCAATTATAGTGTTTTTCAAAAAGATCCAGTTCACTTTGTCTTGAGCAGGGAACATACCTTCTCATCAGAGGGCTTGCTCTTCACCACATACCCTGTTTGCTACTCTCAAAAATGTGTGATCCAAGAACAAGGTGAGAATGAGCTGAATTTCCTCTTTCTGACCTAACATAGCTTAACATGGGATGAAGGGAAATTAAAGTCACTGCTGCTTGACTGAAGTCAATATGTAATAGCTTCTCTAGTTAATGTTAAAGCCACGTGATTAAAAAAAATGTCATTGGAGATTGAAAAGTTAGTAATCCACATGTGCTGGGGGTACATTTTACTTCTGGGAGAAGAATGTAAAAAACCTAAGAACAATATAATTGCAAGTCTGTGGCAGTGGTTGTATCTCCCAACTGAACTGTGGGGTGACCAGTGGGGAGCTGATATAAAGTTTGCACATGCAGTATCCCATATTCTGAGCACTGGGATCTTGCTTGAAGAAGCCCACAAACATCCCAGTTCTTATTAAAATCAATGTCCAGGAGTGGAAGATGGCACTTTATAACAAAATGCCAAAGCTGGAGAAAGATGAGGGAAGTACAGCTAACACAAACTGAAACCCAAACTCTGATATTTGTTTGCTACAGGGAGAGAACTTCCCATTCAAATTAGTATGGATAACTTCACCTCAGCTCTGAGCTTCTGATAGTTCAGTAGAACAAACTACCTTCAGTAAAAGATTAAATATCAGATTACATCTTGATATGAAAATTATTGCTATGTTATCAGGATCACTGTGTACATTAACTCATGCTGCTGGCCAGTGTTTGCACAGTAGTCAGGCTTCTCCCTCACCGGTTTCACAGCTTTAAAGCTCTCTTATTCATAACCTTCCCCACTATTCCTACTTAAATTTATAACATATAATTCTGGAAAGCATTTTGAAATAGAAAATTAAGCCTAAATTATGCAAATCAATTAAAACTAAAGACCCCTGTCGTTTTGCAAAGCTAGTAATTAAGGCCTTTTATTCTTTTTTTCTCCTCCAGGCTTTGAAAATCTGTGCAAAAGTTTCAATCAATGGGGATCCAAGAGCCTTCTGGCAAACAGAAATTCTTAGGAAGGAGCATTTAATGGAATTTCCTTCTCCATCCTCCTGCCCCAATCCAGAAGAGACAGAGCCATTCAGAACTTCATTCATCAGCTCTGGAATGAAACTGATGGTGGCAGTTAAATCTTCTGGAGCTGTAGGAGAGGAATGGTGCTGCTATCCTTGCTGCAGGATGTGGCTGTGTTTCACTCACCTGAGAGACTGAGACCCTGGACATTTTATGAAAGGCAAAAATGTTTTGCTGCGATGAAAATGTCTGAAAGAACAAAAAGTTAAATGTCCTCACAAGAACATGAAAAACAGTTTTCTTGTCTCCAAACAGAGTTGAGGGGTGATTTTTATTGACTTTTCTGTTCTATGTATGCTTGTTTTCTTATGCTCTTTCTCTGAAGACATCAATGCAGACTTTTAACAAGGTGAACAACAAAATATTTAAGGTGGCAAGAATGTCAGCACTGCTACCATCATGAGAAATAAATGGCTGCATATCCAGTTTGGGATATAGTCAAGCTGCAAGTTCTTCTTAACAGAATCAATAATTTAACAAAGTTACTGATTGAGGATGGGACCTAACATACAGGTTTAGTATATTTATTCAATCTCTGTTTCCACAATTTGTTGCTTATTCAAAAATCTGTCTTTATTTATATGATGTTGCTTTCACTGTGAATTCTGAGTGTTTCATAGAAGTGTGTCAGTCTCTGTTTATTCCTCCTAACCTTCAATCACATCTGCTGAATTCTCTCATATTTTTTTCTTTTGCTCTTTGACAGTCCTCTAGATATTTTTTCTCCCTCTTTTTGGCAGGTCCTCTGTTTGGGATTATTCTGATCTCATGGTGCCTTGGTCCCAGATTCTTTACAGGCATGCACTGATGTTTTTACTCATAATGCGTTCTTAGTCTTTCTGGACTCTCCTTCATAAGGCCAAACTATAAATTAAATCTATTAAACCTGGGTATTGATGGTCTGTCAAATGAAAAATTGTTTCCTGGAAAGGAACTTATCCTGGAGTACAGCATTTGCAGATTTTGGGAGGGCCATGGCTTTCTGTAATACTTTCTATTATAAATCACTTTTATTTTTTTTTTCCCCTCGTTCTCTTTTTTTCACATCTGGTCACTAGGTATTTATTTAAATGGAAATTAAATCAGATTCTGCCTTCTCTCTGTTGGCTGTCTCACCCCAAAGTGTCCTTTATGTGGTCATCATCAGAATTACTCAAATTTGCTTTCAAACCTGCAAAATGAAAATGTGGAATATATTTTGTTTTTTGTTTGCTTGTTTTTAAGTCGTTATCTTGGAGCTGTTTTCTAGTCTTAAACACCACCTAACTCACATATGTAGAAAACATTTTCCACTGAAAACTGAAGTACTTAGTGTACCACATTTGCTGTATGGGTAACTAGATTAAATGGAAAACATCAATTATTTGATCAATCCACAGAAGGCACTAATAATATCCAGGTCATCTGGGTTCAACTCTGACTTAGCAAAATATTTTATTTTGTGGCTTTGGATGATGCCCTTTGTCTGTCAGCTTCTACCTCTCTGCAAGAAACAGTTTTGTTGCTAAAAGTTTGCCACCTTCCCAGGGCATTGTAAATAAAAAAGCACCACTGAAAATGAGACTTTGAGATATTTCTGTTAGCAGTGACTATCTAATTAGGCAGCTAGGTGAAATTAATAATAATTTCTAGACACAAGCGCTAGCATACTGATACTTCTAGAAATCTCAGTGCCTGTGATCTAACATAGCTCATAAAAAAAAATAATTGAACTCCCACAGTGAGTCATGGTTAGAGCCTGTGCTTCTTCACCCTGCTTATTTCTAACAGTCATCCTCTTCATCACTGCTTGATTTAAAAGAAAAATTGACACACATGGTGGCTGGTCAGATAAAGGTATGCTAATCACTCATTTCAATTTATAAAGGCTGTTAGAAATTTCATCCCTGGTACGTGGCTTTGAAAATCGAGATGTTTTAATTGAAGGTGGGACACACAAACTCCTATGAAAGAAATTCATAATCTTAGGGAACAAAGGACAAATTACACTGCTTTTATGCAGTGGAAGATGAGGTCATACTTAGGAGCAAAATGGCTCTCAGAGATAGATACCTGCAGTAATAGATTGGAGGCTTATCAGACTGCCAAGCTGCAGCACTGGGGATTTTTGAAGTGAATGTATGGTTGAGATGCTTGTCCAAAAGCTGACTGAGAAAGCAAGCCCTTGATGTATAAAGCCAACATAATTTTAAGTGAAATAATTCTAGTTCTGGTTAGAAGGTAGAACTTCAGGTTTTGCTGTTCTTTTGATGAGGATTAGGGCAGGAGCATCTAAACATAGTGGAGCAAAATAAGGACAAAAAATCTCTTTCAGTAGGGAACTTCTAATATGTCTTGAATTTCTGTCCTTTTAAGATGGGGATGGTTTCTTACACTCTTTAAAGGACATTTTCAATAGAAATGGAACACTACTACTTTTATGATTAATGCTATAAAGAGCCATTAAGAACCAGGATAAAGTGACAAATTTTAGTGTCCTACTTAAAAATTGTGTGCAGATGCTACTGTGCCTGTATATAAGCATATAAATATTATCATTCTTGGGCTGATTTGCAGTTTATTGCATAGAAAAAGCTAACACAAAACCATAATTTATATTAACTAAACTGTCTTCACAGAGATAAGTAAGTTCTTATCTCACCCTTGACTGAGAGAAGCTGTTTACTTAACCAGGTTCACGGGTTTTATGCTGAAATTCTGCAGGCCAATTGTACCCTCAGCAGACATCAACCTGACCTGTTCCACTGCACCCCCAAAGCACTGTCAAATGACAGCTGTTACTGAGTTTCTGAAAAATACAAAATACTCCTGGAAGTTATTGCTGCTTATGTGGTCTGTGTTTTCTAATTCCTGTCTAACCTCAGATGACAAGTTGGTCTTCCCAAGGTGTGTCCCTTACATCACATTTTGTCTGGCAGCTGTCTGCTGTTGATGGTGGTGATGCCCAGCTAACACCTTTAAATTTCCTCTTTAAAAAGACAGCATTACCCAGCAATTGTATCTGAGTTTTCTTTCCTGTTTGTCAGGTCAGCTGTGGTCTTCTCCATTTCACCTCTGCATGCCTTTTTTTTTAAATGGGCATAAAGATGCTAGCTTTGCTTGTAAAACCCATTCAGTGCTACAGATGAAAAATGTTTTCTTGCTTTCTAAGTGGTTATTTTGCAATTGGTTGCTGTTTGTTTCCTATTTTGGTCTTAATAGGTAAATATGATTTCTGATTTTGTCTTAATATCTTTTGTCTTTTTATCTTCCTTTTGATTGTGGAGAACCTCTTTCACTCAGTAAATTATTTTCTGCTCTTCAAGAGATGGGAATGATGAGGGTGTTAGTGCACCTGAGACTAAATGCACATTTGGAGTGTATGCATCTGAAAAAAGGCTGTGAGTACTTAAGGCACCAGACTTGAAGCAATAAGCTTTAAACCTCTTCCACAAATGAAACCAACTTCAAGGAAGAGAGGGAGGAAGGGTGATACTTTATTGTAAGGTGTCATTCTTTATGTGTGCACCTGTAAACACATCTGCCCATGGAACTGCTCAGAAGTCACTTCTGTAGCTGTACAAGTTTGTTTATGTTGTAGCCAGGAAGATCAACACCTGAACTTTAATTCATTACACTCTTTGAGGCCTTAATTTTATGGTATTTTAGAACATTTTTCTAAAATGTTGCAATTTCTGGTTGCATTTGCGCAGTTTTTACAATAACTAAATTGCAGGGGGAAAAGAAAGACAAAGACTTCCCAAAAGGACAGGCTGCTAAATCAGTCATTTCAACAATTAGAAAAGGATAAGATTTAACTTTTTCAAAGCTGTATTACTTACCCAGAGCCAGATAAATTTTCTTGGGGGTGACAAAAAATCCATTCTGTAGTACTTCAAAACTGGGAATTTAAAAGTTTTATTACAAATCAAGGGGTAGGAATGGAACTTTTTCTGAAAGATTATGAGAAATTACCAACATATTTTAACCTGTGTTTTAGAATAATTCTTGGCTGAAAGATTTAAAGTGTAATCCACAAAACAGTGGATTTGACTGTGATCCACATAGAAAGTTCAGACTGTAGTCAAAATAAAAAATTAGAGTTCAAACCCTGAAAATTTCTTTCTTGGGAATTATTACATTTTGAAATTCTGTCTTCAATATCAGGTATTAAATATTTCTACTCTAAAATTCAGATTAAAAACTAATTATAAAATATTTATTTTCAGAAATATTTGGAGGATGCTACTAAGGCTTTAATTTTGATAACATTCAAGTTGTCCCTTTCCATTTTATCATGGAGAACATGGTGTATTTCTATTTCTATTGACACTATTCTATCCTCCTAAAGGGAAGATATGTTAGCTTTCCCATGCTCACAGACATAGATGATATCCCTTTAGAAGCTCTTATTGTTGTCCTTCATGTCCCTCATCAGATTAAATCCTAGCTGTGCTTTGGCTTTCCTGATCTTATCCATCCCTGCGTGCTCTGGCAGAGCCTTGACATTCCTGTCAGGGCATCTGACTCAGCTTCCACCTTCTGTACCTTTCCCTTTTATGTTTCCTTTAGTCAGGAGCTGCTTGCTCATCCATGGAGGTTTCCAACCACCTCTGCTCCATTTGCTGCCCGTCAGGATGGACCATTCTTGGGCTTGGAGGAGCTGATCCTTGAAGATCATCCAGATCTCTTCTCTCTAGGACAGAGAGATCATCCTGGACCTCTCTTCTCTCCAGGACAGTCTCCATGCTATTCCTCCCAGCAGGACCCTGAATAGGCCAAGGTCTGCTCTCCTGAGAGAGCCAGCATAGAGTTAGATTTTTGCTATTAACACAGTTTTAAAATGTAAAATCTTATCTGCAATGTATTTTATAATTGTAGATGCAGGTGAACCCAGTGGGAAGAAGTGACGATGTCTGACTCAGTTCAGAAGGCTGAATTATTTCTTTATTATAATGATGCTAAAATACATTAATATACTATATAAAAGGAGGATACTAAAAACTACATACTACTTTCTCCTACTCTAATCTAACTCGTGACCCTGCTTGCGAGAGTCCAGCCCCAGGTGGGTTGGATTGGCCATCAGGCTCAAACAATCCTCACCAGTATCCAATCAAGCACTCACTCCAGGTAAACAATTCTCCAAACACATTCCACATAGGAAAAACAAGGAGCAGAAATAGAAATTGTTTTCTCTTCCATTTCTCTCTGTGCACCTCTAGGAAAATCCTGAGAGTGAGAGAAATGTGCTTGCCGCATTTTATTATAGCCAATCAAAAATACATTTTCATATTCAAAAAATGTCGATTTGTCCATTATATTGGGGAAATATTTTGGTTTTACATATCATTATAATTACAAAGATAAATTTGGCAAGGTAAAATTGCAGGTGTTAGATTGTATGGTTCAGGTGAAACAACCCAGTAGTTTCCATCAAATATGGATTGAGAAATATTTCTATTTATCTAGAAACAATTTTCATCTTATAAAAATTTCAGTTAAATTTTATTGCCTGTATCTGTTAGCTACATCTTCTTCACAAAAATTCTTCACTATATTCTTCACATAAATATATTTATTTGGCTTTAGATAGAATAGAATCCAATTTCATATGGATGGAATTTGAATGGATTTGGATGGAATTCCAAAACAACTATCATGTTAGAGGATTCTGTAACAAGTATCTGAGCCAATTTTTTTTTTCAGCCTTGCCAGACTTGAAAACCTGGGAAACAAGGTTCAGAAGGGTTTTGTACTAAAAATCCTTTATCATTACAGCTGCCATCTTTTCCGGTTCCATTTGTAATTGGCAAAGAGATTATGCCTGGTGTGGAATCTCCTGCAGAAGTCAAACAAAATGTCAGGCTGCAATGTATGTGAGGAAAGGTAAAAAAGTTCAAATCATCAAAAGGAAGGTGAGACAGGCATGAAGCCATGCAAGAAAGAGAATGGAAATGCCACTAGACCTCTGTATTGAACTGGTTGAAGGTAACTGAGCACATTAATTGGAGTATACTATGGGTGGGCTGTTTCTTTTCTTAGAAATTCTTCTATTATTCTGTTTTTTTGCCCCAGTAGACTGATGAAGTGATAATCACATTTCTTGTTCTTATGCTGAAGATTCAGAATAGAAAAAGTATGTCAGAAATGAGGACAGGAAGAAAGGAAACAGAGATAAAGACTCGCTATGAAGGTTCAGCTTTGAAGAAAAGCAGAGTCAATAATTCTAGAGACATTTAAAAATATATATTTGAGGCATTTATTTTAATACAGCTTTTGTTACATTGTTGCGTCCCCACTTTTTTTTTTTTTTTTAATTAGCAAATTTAACATGATAAATACAACTTGGAAGTATTTATAAAAAAATCTTCTGTCATGGGGTTTTATTCCTCATTGAAAAATTGTGTGACACCTCGGACTCAGAAGAGGACATAGTGTTCAGTACTGAAATTATCTGAACTGTTTTTATTGGAGACCCAGTGAAAACAGTGACTTACTGCTACTTCATCAGGCCACCAGACAGGATGAATTATTGGTTTTCTGGCACATAACAGTGTTAGCAAAGGATGTTAATGCCTGTGGAGAGGTCCTGCTCTTTGGCTATAGTAACTCCATGTAGTGCTACGGGCTTGGGATGTATTGGCTGGAAAACTTTCCAGCAGAAAGGACCTGGGGTGTTGGTTGCCAGTGGCTGAACATGACCCAGCAATGTGTCCAGGTGGCCAAGAAGGCTGATGGCATCCTGGTCTGTATCAAGAACAGCATGGCCAGTGATTGTCCCCCTGTACTCTGCATTGGTGAGGCCACACACCAAGTGCTGCATCCAGTTCTGGGTCCTCCACTTTAAAAAGGATGTGGGAGATATTGAAGAATATCCAGTGAAGGACAACGAGACTTGTGAAAGGTCTCAAAAACATGTCCTGTGAGGAAGAGCTGAGGGAGCTGAGTTTGTTTGGCTCGAGGGAACTTCATCGCTCTCCAGAACTCTCTGAAAAAGAGGTGTAGTGAGGTGGGAGCCAGTCTCTTGTATCGTGCCTGCAGTGAGAGGACCAGAGGAAATGGTCTTAAGCTGAAATGGTCCTAATATCTGATGTTATTCAGATCAGATATTAGGAAAAATCTTTTTCACTATTAGAATGGTCAGGCCTTGGAAAAAGTTGCCCAGGAGGGTGGTGATGTCACCAGCCCTAGAGGGGACTAAAAGGCCCCTGGATCTGGCACTGGATGATGTGTTTTTAGTGAGTTACAGTGGTAGTGCTGGGTTCGTGGTTGGACTGCATGATCTTAAAGATCCCTTCCAACCTTGATGATTCTATGATCTGTAGATGGTGCCAGTGTGGGGCATTCCACAACCTCCTGGGCAACCTATTCCTGTGTTTCACCATCCTCAATCACCTCTCTCACCCTTATGTGAGACATAATCATTGCTCAGCTGTCTATGACTATTGATCAAATACTGACATTGCAACCCAAAACAATAACTCAACATGTCCTATTCCTTGATAATCTCTGGATGATAATGTAGTAATTTTGGTTTCCAAGAGATATCTTGTTTTATTTACTCCTTTCCATTTTGTGATGTGTACTTAGCCAAAGTCAATATCTATGATCAGGAGACGACTGGATATCTGACATCCCTTTGTCTACAGAATTGTCTTTCTGCTGCTTAATGTATTCAGTGGCACATTTCATATGTGGCATTATTTCTTCCACAGATACAGTGGTTAATGCATGTGTCTGGGAATTGTGTTTCCCTTTGATTTATTAGCTAAGCACAAAGGCCTTGTCCTATTATTGTGATCTTTATTCACACAAGTCTTGGCACGTTTCAGCAATTCCAGCTACAGCTCATTTAGGTCTGTTTTCTTTTGAGCCTTGTTTGTTTCACCTAATTACTTTTGCAATAACTATTTTTAGGGTTTTGACATTCATTTGTACTGGGGTAGTTTATTCTTTATGTGTTTTTATATCCTAGGTTGGTCTCCTAAGTGATTCTCCTCAGCTGTGCGCATTTGGTTTGTTCCTTGATAATTACAGGAGACCTTCCTGAGAGGAATGAAAATGTAAACATACTGGTGGCATGTGAGTGGCATCTGAATGATGTCAGTGAGCAAAATATACCTGTAAGAGTGGTAAGCCCTGAATATCTGTATGTGGGTATCCCTTTCAGATCTGGTATTGTAATTCTTGATCCTTCATTATATCAAGAGATTGGACTGGAGGATGCCTCGAGTTTTATTGTAAGCCTATTTTTTTCTCAGTGTCAGTGATCTGCCAAAATTTAAGAGAAATAGATTTTTTTATTTCTATCTCAAACACTGGTTTCACAGTTTGCTTTCCTAATGGGTATATAGAATTCTTCTATTGGCTTTTAGATCCATCACTGTTAATTTTCTGTTCTCTGAACTTCCCACTTCTGTCTCTTGTTAAGAGAATAAAGCAACTAAAGAACCAATTAATGATATTCTCAGTCAGCCAAAGCCCAGAATTGTTTTCTCACAGCTCCCTAGAAGTGCCAGTGATGACACCACACTTAGATTGTGTAGGTTTTGTTTGTTAATGTCAAAAAAGCCCTCCAAGAATCCTGTGCAATGAATGACAGATATCTGAAGGCAGATATAAAACATTCTATGCCTTAGCAACATGATATGAGACCTGGATTCTGAGCCCAGCTTACTGCAATGAAGTTGAGAGTTTTAATTGTCAGTCACAGACTTAGTCTTGTCTTCCTCATCAAGAGAATGCCAGGGAAATATCATTTACTGTGTGCACCTTGTTTCTCCTGCAAACCCACAGTCACTTCAAACTTTGCTGGCTGTGGAAAAGCTAGTTAATCAAAACATTAATGAACCCTTAGATGGTGCTTTTATGTGTTTGTATATTTTCTGTATAGTCATAGAGAGCAACAATGTACTGTCTTAAGAACATGGTATTCCAGATAGCCAAGCACACAACTCAGTTCTTGGTTTGAACCTGTGTCCCAGTAAATGCTATGTGTACATCGACTGTACTTTTTTAGAGGAATATTTCTTTTGTATCTGCAGTAGCTTCCACTACCTCTTAGACATTTTTCAAATATAAAAGATGTTCCCCTATAGAACATCCAGGTTTATCCTGGATGAAATTGTCAATAAGTATATCTTGGTGTCTGACAATATCCCTGGGTGTTCAAGATGCAGAATGACTTTGGTGCTGCAATGGGCAGATGCAGAGAGCAGCAAAGCCCTCAGTGTGGAAATAACATAATTTGGCTGTCTGATTATCAGCTTTGTGATAAATAGAAATCAAGTGCTTTTATCACCTGAATGATCATGTGGAGTTGGTAATGTTTACAATTAGCAAAAATACTCTTAAATTTTTGAGTGGTAGCTCAGAATGCCCATTATGGCCAGAGGCTTCTTACACAATGTGACAAGCAAAGAGAAAAGTAGAATAGTCAGAGAAAGAAGCTGCTAGAAAAGGATTTCTGCAGGTGATTAACTTAATGAGCATGAGGATTTTCATTTAAACTGTCAGCTTATTCTGGTGCTAGTACTTGGAGTTCATGACTGTGGTTCTTGCAATTCTGTTCCTGGCTTTCATATGGTTGTATTTTTTTAATGTTAGGCAGCACTTTTGGTTTTGTTTTTGATTTTTTTTTTGGCTTTTCTGACTTCTTTGCAAAATGACAGTAGTATTCACTTACCTTACAGAGTTACTGTAAACCTTAATTAAGCTTCCCCTGAGCAGCTTGGAGAGGGCTGGACAAAAGCTGCTGTTGAGGTAACAACAATTTTCTGGAACCAAGCAGTGTCGAGCAGCATGGGGTATTTCATATCCCAGCCCTTACCTGCTGCTGTGCCAGACAGGATGAGATATTATATTAGTAGATTAAGAGGTAGCTAGAAAAAGTAGAAACATTTTCAGACTTTTTTTTTTTATAAGTAGCAACTTGACAAAATTGATTCATTGAGGTTGAAATTATGCATGCACTTGGCTATAGCTGGAAGATTCAAGTTTCATTAAAATAATAATTAAAGATAAAGAGTCCATTCAAAAATGAACAAGAGCATTTCCCTTTGCCCTTTCCAGAATTGATCTATTTTTGTTTGTAAAAGCCAACCTGTTTTGTTTCCACAAACTAAAAAGCATACTCTCACTTTTGAATTTGAACTAATATTTTTCATTTTAACATTAACATTGTATGCCACAAACATAAATCAAAACTATCAGTTGTATGTCTGGAAGGACTATAAATGGATATCATATCCTTTTAAACTCAGAACATGAGAGAGGCTTCACTCCAAGATTTGTACATCCTTCCTAGACGATGGAAATAAAACTAAGCTCACAAGGAGCTGTTTTAGTGCCCTAGATGAACCTGAGATAAGCAGCTGTTGAGGGAAGCTAGAGAAATGGTTAAATGACTGTGTTAATCTTCAGGAGCTCCAAAACCAGCACTCAGCTTCATCCCCACCTCATTACCAGTGCTGGGTGCCATTGGCACCTTTTCTCTTGTGCCTCAGTTAGCAAAGTTCCACCTGGTGGTGATCAGAGTGGAGGAGAGCTCCACTGACCTCTGGGTTTCATTTGAGGCTTGGATTTCACTTGAATCCACTGCTTTGTGTCATTTTCTACCTGGATGAAGGGAAGAGGTTGGATCTGTTGGGCAGCATCATATTCTTTTCAGCAAATGCCTGAACCAGCGATGGCCCAGTGATGGTCAGCATAAATATTGTGTAAAATACTTCCAAACTAAGGATAACAGCAAAGACATTCAGGAACAAAGAACGGACCTGCAGGTGAGTTGGAAGTTCATAGCAGATTTGTGATATATTTTGGGTGTGGTAATTCATAAATAATATGCCATCCCCTGCAAGCTCTGCAAGTTAATTCAGGTAATATGGGTTTCTGCATTGAAGACACTCTTCCCTCATGCTTAGCATTGGCCATGGCATATAACTCTGCAGTGAGCCTAAAGGAGGGCACAAAGATGATCAGAGGGATGGAAAGAGCTGGGGATGTTCAACCTGGAAAAGCCCAAGCTTACCTTGTCCTTCCAGTACCTAAAGGGGTCTTATGAAAGGGAGGGAGAGGGACTTTTTATGTGGCTAGATAGTGACAGGATAAGGGGCAGTGATGTTAAACTGAAAGAGGGTGGGTTTAGAAAAGAAGTTAGGAATAAATTCTTTACTCAGGGTGTGGTGAAGCACTTGAACAGGCTGCTCAGATGGGCTGTGGATACTCAATCCCTGGAAGTGTTCAAGGCCAGGCTGGATGGGGCTCTGAGGAAATTGGGATAGGGGAAGGTGTCCCTGCCCATGGCAAGGGGTTGGGACTAGATGATCTTTCGGTCCCTTCCTGTTGCCCTGATTTTTTAAGATTTTCTAAAGCCTTCTGAGTTTACATTCTTGTAGCAAACTTTCTCACACACTTTCTGTAAATAATTTATTATTTTTGCATTCCTTCATAAAGGCAGAGAAATTTGATGGACTAGAAGTTTGTCCAGTGTTGTTGGAGAGGTGGAACTTTCACCCTCCAATCCACTGTCACCTTTGGAAAACTATAAATGCTGGAGTCAGAAAATAAATTTTCCTTTTTTACCTTTACAATAGCAGCAGTACACATCATGCTTTCTTGTATCCTGTAGTGACATCTTCCAACCCAAAAAATTCAATGATCCTATGAGAATAGTGGAAAAAGGATGTGGATACTGAGGATCGCCAACAAATATAAAAAATGTACATTAAAAATAAGATCATTAAATTTTTATAGATTTATACATATATAATAGCTTTAAAAGGTTAGTAATTTCAAGAGTTAATTTTTTATAAATAAATAAATAGATTTTATTTATTTGTTGTGGACTTCTCATCCCTCAAGGCATTCAAGGCCAAGTTGGATGGGGATCTGAGTGACCATGGGGATCTGAATAAATCCATGGCAGGGTGTTTAGAACAAAATGACCTTTAAGGTCCCTTACCAAGCTAACTATTTTATGATTCTATGATTCTATTTTCAAGTGGGATGGAGAATCTGAAATGATACATTTTAGCCCTCTGTTCTAAACCAAAATTAAATATTTCAGAAATAAGTAATGCTATATCAGTCCTTCAAGCCCAATTGCCAAAGAATATGATGTTAAGGAAAATAACCCAAATTATAAGATTTTAAGCAATCATTCAATTTTTTTTGCCCAAAGTTATGCTAAGACCAGGATAGACCAGAAGTCTTCTCACAATCTTGCAAATCACATTGTTTCTGGAGGAAATAATAAAACCTCTACCTTGTTTTCAGAAAACTGTAACTGTGAGGATTTAGTGTTATTTAGGATCAGTAGCAAAGCAAAGGAACAAAATGATTGATTGCTTTGCTTGAAAATAGAGATTTAAATTCCTATGTCCTTTATCTTGGGCCTTGTAAAGCTTATTGAATCGCTGAGTTTCAAACTCTGGGTTTTTTTTTGTTTTGTTAGCTGCAGGTCTTTTGATTCTGCTGTGATGGCACACTTTGTCCTAAAGTGAGAAGCAAATGTAGAAAGTGGAAAGACAAAATGGAAGCAATATGTCATTAAGTGAACGATTCCATAAAATTTAATGGACATGTCAGGAAAGATGATAGAAAATATGGAGCAAATTAGAGTCATTGTCTAGCTAGATAATAATAATCAAAGTATCTCTTAGTAAAGTAAAATACTTTTCTGAAGAAGTGAAATTGGGTTTCAAATACTGAGAGCACCAGACACTTCTCTAATGAATTTAGAGGCCAACAAGTAAGAAGTATTATGAAGTAATTGTATTATGAAAATCAAGTTGGAACTGTGAATATTGAATTATCAGAAATGTTTATACTTTAAAACTAGATTTTGAAAGTACCTCAAGCTTAAGAAAATCTTCAATTTGTACCAGCTTGAATAGGAGAACAGCATTTTGAAAAAGGCACAAATCAGGTGTTTTTAATAGTTATGAGGTGCTCTTTAGATGTGGTCTGTTCTCCATGGTAAGGGGTTATACAAAGAACCACTTCCCGAAGAGCTGCTGGAAGGCACTGATTCTTAGAGATGTGATTATGGCTTTCACAGCAAATCATTCTTATTGGTCTTCCTGCCTGCACTGGGGGTTTAACGGGCAGTGTTTAGTATCATTTGGAGGATGCAAAATATTTTCTTCTCTCTCTTCATATAGGCAGATGCCCTGTGTGTGGAGTAAACCAAACTCTGCTTATCACTCCCCCAGTTACCCAGCTCCTGACATGGTGTTAGTCACACCATCCTACAGATGTCATTTACCAAATACCAGGCAGCAAATCCAATCACCTTTATGTATCCACAGTGTGCTAAAGACAAAAAAAAAAACAAACCCCCCCCCCAAAAAAAAAAACCAAAAAAACCCCCCAAAAAACCCCCAAAAACAAAAACCAAAGCATAAAAGTCTTTAACATTTATGTCTGGATGCCCTCCTCATCCCTACTTATTGTATGAGCAATAAGGTAGAAATACAGAACACTGTGGCACCAGGAACTCAGATAATTTTTTGTAATAAGTCTTGAGCACATGAATAAGATTACATGATAAGATTACATTCCTTGTGTTAAAATACAGAAGGCAGTGATGCTATCACAGAAAACAGGTTCATTGAGATGCATCGGTTTTGCAAGACTAAGTCCAAAAAAGCAAAAATATGGATAGATACAGATATTCTCAACAGGAAGGGACTAGAAGCTCTGGAGCAATATAACTTAAAATAACTTCTGCCTTAGCAAGCAGCTAGCCATGTGTCACTACTAACACAGAATGGAGAACTCCCATAAAGAAATTATATCTAAGAGAAAGAAACGGTGAAATAAAGCTGCTGCAGAGTCTTTACAAAGAAAGGGCTTTCTGACAGCTTTGTGCTCTCTAGCTTTGTTATGAAGTGTATAATTGGTGTGATAGGAATAATTTATTTGTTTGCATCTTAGGTTTAATGAGTGGCACTGGGTAAATAAAGACAAGAACAGCAAGCCACCAAACCCCAAGCTGCTGTGGATGATGTCTCCTGTACAGCTCCTGGTGGATCTGCAACTTGTCAAGAGCAGTGATTCTATTACTGAACACAAAGTCAATATTGCTTTCTTTTCATCCAATTATAGTCAGTAAAATCATCAGGGTTATGGATGTTTGAAGACATAGCTGGTGCTTTGATTTCTTAAAGGAGAAAATGTTTCTTGACTTACACTTCCACTCTTGTCAGATCATCTGCATTATTCTGCACTGGCAGTGATATGAAGGGAATGGGACCCAGAGTCGGTGAGTGAAGCTTTTGGAATATATATCCTGTATTAATATCTGAACAGCTTCATGCTTGGGAGCAGTCTTATTTCAGCTTACTCCAGTAGTACAGGTTAAAAAGCATAAATTGTCCTCTTCATTACTGCAGTACATTTTGTTTGAGGTTTTCAAAGAGCTTTGCAAAGCTTAGGAAGTTTCACAATCTTTTGTAATGCCTGAGAAAGCTGTGAAGAAAAAATGGAAACCAACATTCTCAGAGGTGTCTATTAGTTTTGATTACAGTATTTTAGGGGTTTTGGAGGGATTTTTTGCTTGTTTATTGAGGATGTTTTTTGTATACCAAATAGAGGTGAAGCTTGGTTACTCTTCTGTGCTGCGGGATCAGCAGGAGACCTCGGCATGTGCCCAATTCCACATGCTCCAGTCCTGTGTGCACAGCCTGTGCTGCACACACACTGCTGTCCTGACATGCTGAGTGCTTAATCATCTCAATGGGACTTAAGAGCAGCTCAGGCTGCTACACAAACTGATGAGAAAGTAGTTTGTAACTGCTCCAAGGTGGTACCCTGGAGTGCTCTCTCATTTGTGGTTGAGATTCCTTGAAGGCAAAGGTTGTTGCCAACAGAGCAAGCTGCAAACACATAGGGATACCCTGATAGTAACACACGGAGTAATACAGAGCCATGAAAGAGTTGTTCTAGTCAAATTGCTGGAAAATCAACCATGAGACACAAGCTGATCTGAGGTCCATGGCATGGGGACTTCTGGGAACAGTTTGATATGGGTTACTATGATGTCTTCTTAAATGGAAAAAAATTCCCAGGACTGCAGCAATATCTGTGCTGAGTTCAGCAGAGCTATTCAATCCTCCAGTCTGCTTGTCTCCTGCTCTGTCTCTCCATTCCTAATCCCCAGCTGAAAAATTACTTATTGGCCAGCTACTCTTGTGAATAACAATTTCCTTTAGTGATGTAATTTCATTTTCATACCCCCATGACTGACTTTTGAATCTCCTTTATGGGTAATTAGCATTATCCTCTGTCATCCTTATACTCATATTTTTCATTGATCCACCACCTTTGGGCAGTGTCATAATCATTTTATGGTACTAGGTGCAATACCAGGCTAAAAAAAAGAGAAAAAACCCTTTGGTCTCTTTTATTCAAGGCCGTTTCTCATTGCAGGACTAGTTTGAACAGATTGAAATAAGCATTACACTTTGTTTAAGGTATCAGTGAGAAATTGCCATTTGCAACTCATGCTCTGCTGATATCTGAATCTCATTGTGCCAGTGGATATCAAGTGCTCTGATACTCACAGATCCTGCTGAGTAGCAGACTCTGACTACATGAACTTGAATCACTGTTGAGATGTGGTTTCGTATCAGTCTAGACTTAATTTAGCTGGGTTTCTTCATCATTTATTTATTTATTTATCTGCTTCATTGGCTCATCCATAAATGGTCATCATATTCTGTTATTGCTGATTAATATAAAATGTGAAAATATATTTTAATTTATTGATGGGAGAAACGCAATTACTGTAAGTAATTGCTCTAACAGTATCCCCTGAGTTTATTGATGGGAGAAATGCAATTACTATAAGTGGTTTCACTTTCAATAAATGGTGCCAAACCCCTTGTATTAGGAAGAAGTTTACTGGAACTCAGACTAATGGCTGCAAAATGGTACTACTTTAGGCAATATTGTCATAGCTGGAATAAATTGGCTCCTTCATATGGTCACAGTGCCCAACAGCTGTGACTGTTTGCAAGTAGCTTACTGGAAATTTCTTGTTCTTCAGACTGTGCTAGTACTACTAGAACTGTTTGCATTTGCTCACCATCTAACTAAATTTATGAAATTTGAGTAAGAAGACAAGCAATCATTTTTGCTGCGTTATGGCCACACAGTCTGTTTGACATGTCTAAGATTCTGTTGCCTAAGGTAGGGCACTGAATCACTTGTGTATTTTGTTGATACAGAGGATTCATAAAATTTGATGACTTTATGTTTACTGTGGTGTCTTCCTTTGCCCATTTTGTTGCATACTGGGTTATTTGTAGATGTGTCTTATCTCAGGTAGCAGCTAGTAGCAATTAGAGTTCCCTTGGCTGAGATCATTGCCCTCAGAAATGGGGCAGTGCATTTCATTGAGCAGGGGAAATTGAGTTTTTTGACAGCCAGTTTTGGCTGTGATAACCACAGACCAAACTGAGATGCTCCCGTGCAATTACAAGGTAATTTGCTTCAGGCCTTATAGCTTGCTGAGTTTTTCAAATGTCAAAAGTGAGAAAAAGGTGTTTTAGTCAGAAAAAGCATTAAGTTATTGGGATTGTTATTGTTGCTGCTGCTGTGTGCTGTTACTTAGGTAGATGAAGGTGAACATTTGTGACTTATGCTATGAACTCTCATCACAATCAATTTGTATCTCTTACAGCATTCACTCAGGAATTTCTGGATCACTGTGGAAGATTAAGTCACCTCTTTCTTGATAAATGTACTCTGAAGATGTGGGATACTACTGGTGCAATGCCAAAAGCAAGTGCTTCTCCATATAACAGATCCATGGGTCTCCTTACCAATGGATGTTGAAGGTACAAGGAGTTTAGTTGGGCTCACTGAGAGATGGGAGAGGAGCTTGGTGGAGATATTCATTGGTGCTGCTACATAAACAAAACACAGAATGCCCAAGAAATCCATGGAGAAATATTAGAGTAGAAAGTACTAGACTTGCTTATTCTGTTCTTGCTTTTCCTAGGTTTCCTCTAGTGACCACTGCTGAAGACAGAAGTCTGGGCTAAGTGTGCTCTGAATCCAGGATACAGTCATATGTTCCTTCTAGGTACAGCCTGCCCTGTCCTGTCCTGTTCAATACATACCCAAACTTGCTCCATCCAGCCTACATTTCAGAATTCTTCAATTTTTCCAGCACAGAAATTTTGTTAAGCTCTTCTTGTAACTTGAATGTCAGTTGGAGCTCTCCAAGTCAAAATTATCTTGCAATTTTTTTAATGGTGGGAACTTTCTTTTACTTTTTACTACTGTTTCAACCATTCTTATCAACATGCCACTGTTTTATGCTTTATTCATCCATGTAGTGTCTAATCTTTATTCATTTTTTGCCTTTTATTTTTGAAATTCTCTAAGAACTTGCTTGTTGAACACCAAAGACTATTTTCTTTCCCATAATTATAATTTCTGGATTTGGCCTTGAATCTGTTGGTAACTCATATACTTTTAAAATTATTTTGAGAAAAAAAATATGGTAAATTACTCTGTCATCAAAAATACATTTGATGAGTTTGGGCACTTGTAAATCACTGATCTGCATTCACATTGCATGCACACTGCTAGAGCTGCAATGTGTAGAAATTAATACTCTAGGCAGACTTTGTACTGAGGATAAGATTACATAGATAACATGTTAAGACTGAGGCACATGAGCAAGTAACAATAAGGTTGGTGTTACAGAACCATTTAGGTTGGAAAAGGCCTCTGAGATTGAGTCCAATCTCTTACTGATCATCACATTGTCAACTAGACCATAGCACCAATTGCCATGTCCAGTTGTTTCTTGAGCACCTCCAAGGATGATGAGTCCACTGCCTCACAGGGCAGTCAGTTCCAATGATTGACATCTCTTTCAGTGAAGAAATTCCTCCTGATGTCTAACCTGAACATCTCCTGGTGCAGCTTGAAGCATCCTCTCCTCTGGGAGAAGAGGCTGATCCCCACTTGGCTACAGCCTCCTTTCAGGGAGTTGTAGAGTGATAAGGTCACCTCTTTTTCTCCAGGCTAAACACTCCCAGCTCCCTCAGCTGCTCCTCATAGGACTTGTGCTTCAAACCCTTCACCAGCTCCATTGCTCTTTGGACACACTCCAGCACCTCAGTGTCTTGTAGTGAAGAGCCAAGAATTGGGCACAGCACTCGAGGCGTGATCTCACCAGTGCCAAGTAAGGGGTGACAATCACTGCCCTGGTCCTGCTGGCCACACTATTTTTTATATAAACCAGGGTGCCAACAGCCTTCTTGGCCACCTGAGCACATGTTGGCTCATGTTCAGCCACTGTTGGCCAGCACTCCAAGATCCTTTTGTGCTGGGCAGCTTTCCAGCCACTCTTCCCCTGGACTGTAGCATGGGGTGATGTGGCTCACGTGCAGGACCCAGCCCTCAGCCTTGTTGAACTTCATACCACCTCTGCCCACATATCCAGATCCCTCCACAGAGCTCTCCTGTACTCCAGCAGTACCACATTCCCACCCCATTTGGTGTCAGCCAAAATTTATTGAGGGAACATTTGGTCTCCTCCTCCAGGTCATCAATAAAGATAAACATGACTGGGCCCAGTAATGGTCTTAAAAATCAATTGCTGGGTCAACCCACAGGAGTGACTGGGCCAGTTTGATGCTATAGGACAGTTTTATTTATTGGGACAAATATTTTTACAGATTGTGACTGGTTTAGATCAGAGAAATTTTAGCAACAAATAAGAGGGCACAATGATGTCTCTCTTCTTGCCTAGCATGTGCAGCCCTAACATTGGTGAATACTTTGACAATGCAAGCGATCTCACTGATGCCAATAGCCCTTGAAAATGAATGAGGCTGTACAGATCAGTTCTTAGACTCATAGCACCTCCTAGTGTGCTGCTCACATCCTCTATACTTAAAACATCACCTTTGCCTGTGGCCTGCTGGGTCCATCAAAGTAGTGAGTTGAAGCAAATACTGCTGAAGCCAAAGGGTTGGAAGAGAGAAGACTGAGAAGAAAAGCATTTGAAGACAAGGGAGGAGGTTAGTCCTACCTCCTGAAGAGTTCATCCTAACTTGGTGAGTCCAACTTCTATTAAAGGGTATAAGGTCTAAAGTTCCATTTGCAGCCCACAGAGCATGTTCTGAGGAATCAGTCTGTGGCTGTACAGTGTCTCCTGTCATCTCCAAACTGGGTCTTCATACTCATCTTATACACATATTCATATCTGCAACAGTTTTGCTACCTACACAGATCTTTATAAATAAAGACATTGCTAAGCCATGTTTTTGGGTGAAGAGGCTCCTTAAAAATATCCTGGGTGAAGTGCAGGTTCCAGCACTTAGACGCAGGATGGGAATGAGGGGAGACTACAGCTGGGATGTTGGGTAAGAAGGATTTGTGGTAGCTTGAGTTGTTAACTGTAAATGTGTATGCACTGTTTTTATTTATTATAGCTATATTTTATACACAAATACACTTAAAAAGAGGAAAAAAGGAAAGAAAAATCTATACATTAAATGGTACAAGAGAAAGGAATAATAAAAAAAAACAAAGATAAATTACAGATGTGGTTGGACTTTATAAAACAGTTTGTATTTAGGTTGCTGTTGGAGGACAGAAATCATTGCCCAGAGCCAATAAATAGCATGCAGCAAGGATCACATCTGTTTTGCATTCTAATTAAAATTTCAAATAAGCTGTTTTCTGTAACAAACTGGCTGTGGTGTTTTGAGAGCTTTCTGATGAGATGAAAGCTGTAAGGATGTAAGGGAGGTCATCTGAGTTATACCATCAGCAGCCTGTCCTATCAGTCATTGGTATTACCAGTTATTTGTGTGGAGGTAACACATTAAACCCATAATTTTAATAGGAGCCCAGTAGGTATTACTGACTACACAGCACAACCTTTGCCCCAGAGAGATTATAGTGTGCATGCACAATTGGAAAAAAAAACCAAAAAAATATGAGAGACAAAATGAGGACAAGGAGTTACAATTATCTGAGGCAATGATAATTTTTCATGCCAGAGAGATATGAATGGAATCCAAAAGTTTAAATTCCTAGTCCTATGCCTTAGGCATCAGAACACATCAGGTTGGCCCACAGTGCATGGTCATGATACTGTTACTTTTGTGAAAGTGTTTTCACAAGAAGTGATGACTTAAAAAACAATAGAGAAAATCCCAAATATGCTTCCTGGTTGCCACTGGGAAGCTTCAGATTTACATCCATCCATTACATGCATTTACATGCATAATCTGTTTTTTTCAGGGCTGATTTTTGCTCTTGCCTAGAAAGATTTAGATAGAAGCATAGAAATTTATGTGGATTATGCAATAATGGAGGCAGGGAATAAGGCTCATCTTCACAGGAAAGAGTAGTATTAAGCACTATGTGTTGAACATAAACATTTTAAAAACCAACAGGCTAATTTCTGCAAGAGTAGTAAATAAGCTATGGATTTTTTTGTAAATTACTTATGTTAATATCTAATATCTCTTAAAAAAAAGAAAAAAATTTAAATTACAATCTGTATTGCTGCAGGGCTGCCATTTATATAATTTATATATGTTAAAAGAGAAAAATGAAATAGACAAGTGAACAGCAGGCCATTTAGGTTAATTCTTTGATGGAACAATTAATCTGGTATTTCATTAATCAAACATTAGAAAGTAAAAATGTAAATAATATCAGGCAACTAAGTTTTGTGGAAAGTAGGTCTTGTCAAATAAACCTCTAATCTTTTTTGGCAAGATTACAAGTCTAGTTAATTACAACAACTTTTCTGATAAAAAGAATTTGCTGGATTTCTCCTGGGAATTTGATTTAGTACAATACGGCACCTAGAAAAAAACAAAATAAAATTTATGGAATAGACAGGGCACATTTTAGGGGGATTAAAATTCAACAGCAGAGATGAAAATGCAATAGATTATACAGATTTTCTTCAAACCACATCTTTACTAGTAAAATAACTTACAGGTGTGACTCCCCTCCTTCTGGTTAGTTATTCTGGAATATCTTTCTGGTAAAATTCACCACTGATATAGGACCTGCATAATGTCAACATTCTCAGGATGCTCTTAAATTCCATAATGAAAATTCCAAAAATTAAATTCCAAAATTCTGAGGATGCTCTTAAATTCTCTTGAATGACACAGAGGGTGAAATTCAACTATTAAAAAAAATAAAAAGAGGTATTATTTTAAGTGTTCTAAGGAACTGAATTATTCTGTTTGGGACAGGACATAAGAGAAACCCAGCAGAGCAGATGGGGTCATGTGGGATATTTAGCCACAACCTGAACAGGATTTCACCCCTGCTGTTTAGGCAAGCAAATCCTACCACAACTAACATCTGTCAGCTGGAGGTTTCTCTCCTCAACCACAGCTCCTACCTTCTGATACAGCACTTGCAATTGAACAGAAGGTCACTGGCATCCAAGAATAACTGAGCAGGACTCTTGAAATTTTCCATGTGCCCTGTGTTAAATGTGCTACTTGTTAGGAAGAAATTACCAAGTGTTTTCCAGCCCCTTTGAAATCCCTTTTAGCAGCACAACTTACATTTAAAGAGCAGCTCAAAAAAAAAAAAAAAAGCAAGCAGAACTGGGAAAACTCTTCTCATGTGAACACCAAGAATTTATCTATTCAGTTTATCAAAGAGAAGATTGAAGGATTACCTTATTTTACTGAAGTTCTGAGACATGGGAAGCTATGATAATGAGAAGATTTGCAATCTTGCAGACAGAGATATAATGAAATCCAATTTGTTGGAAGTCAGACAAATTTAAGCTTGAAATAAAGCGTATTTTTGAACACTGAAGTTAATTAAACATTGGAAGAATTTCCATGGAGGAGGTGATAGATTTGCCATTGCCAAGAGTCTTTCAGGGAAAAGAAAAGGTTTCATTCTGAACACCCTTTGTCCAGTTCCTAGGAACAAAAATATCATGGACTCTGTGTGGAAATTTTCAAACTAGATGATCACAATGGTCCTTTCTGACTACAGAACACACAAGTTTATAAACATGAGGAAATGAGCCCTGATCTTCCAAAAGAGGCAACACTACTGAAAAATTCATCCCATCTGAGAAATGAGAAATATTGGAACTACTACAAAAAAATCCTTCTATGGAAGAATGTGTGGCTATTTTCTCAGCAGACGTTTTGTGAAACTGCCTCAGTAGGTGTCAGCTTGTCATACTGCTTTGATAATCATAAACCTGGGGAGAATTACAGATTCAAATTTGTTTGAATAATCATCTGAGGCAATAGAGCAAGCACCTTTTGTGCCTGTATGCTATTGCACACTTAAGTATCAGCTTTTACTGACTGCTGATTTCTTCCCTTGTACATTTTTATCATTGTCAACATTGCTGTCCAGAAAATGTCTTTTCCCTCTTGGACAATTACCTTCACTCCCAGGCTTTCCGGCTTCTTCAAGAAATACAAAAATTTAGCCCAACACTTTGGTAACCCTTCATTCTTGAACAGTGGTCAGGGGAAATGTGTTTCACCCCAGCAATCATGCTGATGTAAAGACTCTTCATGCAAGGGGATAGGTCTGAGGGAGAGTCAGTTGTAAAGAAGGAGACTTAGGAGAGTCTGGATTGATGCTCATGAGAAGTTAGAGGTAGACTAGCTACGAAAAGTGTAGTAGAACATAATGATGGGCATACTAAATACATAAAGATACAGAAAAAGAATTTTTGTGTTGGACCACAATCCTTGTTTATCTTATTATCAGTTGACTCATTCTTGTTCTTCGGGCAGTAAGATGAGATGTGCAAGCTACACACCTGCATCTAGATTTGTATTTCATATTAGGATTTGTATTTCAATTTCTTTCTGGAGGTATGGGCATTCAGCTGAGAGGTACAGTTCACTGTGTTGTATCACAGGGATGACTTATGACTGAAATTTAGATTTAAATATGGATTTCATGTAACTTCTGCAGAAAATATGAAGCACATTTGATTTTGCATTTTAAATACCTTCCCTCTCACCACATGTATTTAATTGAAAACAGGGGTTTATGAATATATGTATACAGCTTTAAATGTGTTGAAGGAAATTGATAGCAAAGGGCTGGAAAACCAGCTAGTTAGACAATGGACAGTACAAAAAAGATGGATTAAGTGTAGTTGTGGGAATTATATTGTTTAGATTTGATCTAAGAACAGATTGATTCAATTTACAGGAAATGATTCTTCATTACCTTCACACAAGTATGTTTCTGGAGCAGAATCAGTATTTGAGCTGCTTTTAGGTCTAAATACATCCATGACTCTTCACTGCTCTGCTTTAGGTCCTTTGTCAGGATTTGTTAGCTTTGTACTGGTCTGGTGATCCTCATGGTCTAAAAGAGTGTTTCACCAAAAGAGGCTCCTTTTCCACAGCATTTTTGTATTTGATATTAGCCAGCTGCCTATCCCCAGTACTACTCTTTCCAGCAGTGATTGCCCTTGAATCCTAACTAGCTGTCTTCAAGCAGAGATCTTCATGCTGCTCAGCTCTGTGTCCTAGGTCTTTGCTTCCATCCTTTTTGCCACCAACAGCTCTCTACTAGCCCTATGGCACTTCACTTAGCAAATCAAAATTAGGAAAGTTTTTAACATCACTAAGGTTTCCCAGTGGAAACAGAGAGGAGAAATTAGCCTGAAGCTGGTTCTTACACTGCACAGTATTGGAGCTGGAATTACCTAGTGCATGAAATTTTAACCCTTAGACCTCAGTCAAACTGGCCTGCTAATCAAGGTTTCCATAGCAGGGAAATAAGAGAGGAAATACTGTCAGAACTTTCAGCATGGGAAGGCACTTTGGATTCTTATGATGAATGCCTCCTTACATGAATAAATGGAGGAACATAGTGGATGGATGGATGGGTAGCTAAAAAAATTACATGAATAAATGAATGAATGGATAGATGGATGTATATTGCTGCACATACTGAGAGAAAGTGATGGCTACAAAACCATGTCAGGAAAAGCTGGGAAGTTTCTCATGCAGTGATCTGAAGTTCTGGCATTCGTGTCATCTTAAAAAAAAAACTAGAAATACATAAAGGAGATTTCTCAATTAAAGGCCACAGCAGCTTTAAAGGAAATGTGCTGATCTCAGTAAAAGCATCTGAAATATCTCCAAATGTGGAGGAAGGTCCTTCAAGCTGTGGAAAGCAATTGCCAGCAAACTTTGCATCTGCTTAGAAAGATAGAATAAAGTGTACTTTAAGCATTTAAAAAATGCTTTGTACTTCTTAAGTTTGATGCTTAAAGATAGTGCTGACAAGTATGGAGCATCACAGAGAAAAGTCTTACCAGCACAATCAGTGCTAAGTGGTTGTGCTTTTTTTATTTGCATTTCCTGCATTCTGTTCTTTCCCTTGCAAAAGACTAAATTGATTACCAACTTTGTATCAATGAGTTGCAATTTTCATTACAAAATCAAGGTAGTAGCTCATGCCATGATTTTAAATAAATTTTTGCTGCAAGTGTGTAGTCATCACTCTTTAATAAGACTTTCAATTTTTACTTTAATGACATATGCCATGTTATTTCAGGGGTGAAGAAAAACCAGTCCTAATTTTAGCCAGGCATGCTGGGCCCACAGCTGAAAAATAGGAGCTTTGGCCAGACTTGTGAATTCCTCTGAAAACTTGCTAACTTGTATATTCTCTGTCACATTCAATTTTTAGGGTGAAATATCTGCCTTCTGTCCTGAGTTTTATACTTGAAAACTTTTAAATTAGTTTATTTTTGATGAATGTCATTATTTCTACCACCGTATCCAGAAACACAATTTATTTTGCATGTAAGAATGCAATTTCTTGTGTTTTCAGGTAATTCGATCAGGTAAAAGTTTCATAGAATCACAGAATCACAGAGTGGTTGAGGATGGAAAGGATCTCTGGAGATCATCTTGCACAACATCCCTGCTCAAGAAGAGCCACCTCAAGCAGCTTGCCCTGCAGCGTGTCCAGATGGTTTTTGAATCTAAGGGTTGCAACTCCACCATCTCCATGGGCAACTTGTGGCAGTGCTTTATCACATCACAGTGTGAGTGTGTTTCCTGGTGCTCAGAAGGGGCCTCCTGAGTTTGCATTTGTGAATGGAAACTGATCCTTCTGTTTTCCATGCAGAGCAGTCCCTTCTCTCTCAGGCTCTCCTCACAGGAGAGGTGCTCCAGTCCCTTTATCACCTCTGTGATCCTTTGCTGGACAGCAGTTTGGGCCCCTCCATGCCCGCCTTGGGTCTTTCTACTTCAGAGTCTTTCAGCACTGCCTCTCTAGGACTCGTATCCTTGAGTTCCCATGCTGCTCTCATGCCATGTTACATCTCAAACATGCTTGACATCATGGCATAAAACCCCCAAAATTTGGTGTGCTATGATGTTTCAGGCACTTTGAATAGATAAATCACACATGATTATCCCAAGAGTACCTGCAAAGTACCTGTGAATATATGGGTGGTAAAAGCAAACTTAAGTTTCTCCGGAAGCTGGCAGTGTGGGTACAAGCCACCCCATAGCTGATCAAGATAGTTCCCTAAGATAGATGAAGGAATAGCCTGAATGGAAAAAGCAATCCTCAGGGATGTTAACTCAGAGCACAACCTTTCAGCAGGTGGCACATTTTTTATAGCTGAGCTCTGGGTCTTAAAGGGGTAGAAAAACTGTTATTCCTCGTGCTGAGAACTGCTGAAGCTCTAACATCAGAGAGCTCCTCCATGGCAGCATACATGAAGGTCAGATTTCCATATTCTGTCAGCTCCAGAACAAGGTCACAGTTATCACAGTTACATACCTGTGTCTGAATTTTCTGTAGCACAGCAGCAATATTTGGAAATCCTTCATAAGCCAAGTTGAAATAGACTGCAGAAGTTGAACTGTATATTAAAATGTAAATAGGAAGACAGAACAGTTTGTGTAAGATTAGAGTGAAAAATATAAATATATGATGATTATAAAACCTGATGTAATGCAACATGGCAGGGTGGGGCCCTAGGGCTGAAATAAACTAGATTCCACTCTTTAAATTACATTATGCAAGAGTGAAGATATATAAATTGGGAAAAGTAATGCAGTAATAAAAATGTTTTGGAAAAGGAGACAGAGTGAACCAACACACTTTTTAACCCCATATGAATTTCCTGCTGAAATCTTTGAATATGAGTTTTATCTTGTCCTTATTTCTTTCAAGAGAATTTAAATTTTGAAATAATTTGTGGTTTATTTTTTTTCTTTCAACTGAGTTGAATACGTAAATAACCCCAACAAAGAAGAGATTATCATTAGCTGAAACATAGATGAAGAATTTGTACTACAATGTGGTCTGAGTGCTTGTGCTCTCCACAAATCCTTTTGCAGCCAGCCCATGGGAGAGTGTGCACCCCCATGCCCAGTTACAGAAGCATCTTTCTGTTTAGATGCTTCAGGGACAGATTGCAGCAGCAATCAGCAAGGAAAGAAATGCAGAGAGGTGGCCTCACATAGGACAAGGACATGGGATTATCTCCACCAACAAGGGTCCAGTCCCTCCTCACCTCTCCTTCTGCTTCACTCCATGACCTTACTCTTGTGATCACAGATATCTTGTATTTATGATGGATCTGCATAGAGGCATGGCTGTGTTTATTATGCAGCCAAATTTTGCTGCACTGGAAGGGACTTAAAAGCTGCTCTGGCCCACAGCCCAGTAATGAGCTGCATCAGTCAGTTTCAATAACACTCTGGAATCAAATGCATGGATCTCAGCATGCAGGGCTAGCATTAGTGTGTTTTTATGCACATGACAAAGGTACAGGCCTTTCCATTTTATTGACTGGGAAACTAAGTCAAAAGACATCAGCAGCCTGATTCTGTTGCCATGGAAGTTGATAGCAAAAAATCCCTTTTACAGTCACAGAAAATGAAAGGTTGAGTGAGAACTGATACATCTCAACAGAAATGCCAAATCTCTTGGCTCCTAAGCTTTTACAATTAAGCCCATTTTTGTTTTGCTCCATGTTAGGCAGCAGGGGTCTGTCATGATCAGTCTTTCTCTCTGCTTCACATCTGTGATGCTTCAGAAGAAAGTGACTCTTTTATCTGTAATGAACTGGTACAGATTTCCAACCATGTACTGGAGGAAATGAGCTAGAAATGGTCCTCTTTAGTCAACAGTATTTATCCTGGAGGGAGAATTTGTATTCCCTTTGTATACACGGGCATTATTTGGTATGCATTATAGCTGGGAAAAGTATTAAAACTCCAAAGTCACATATGGTGTATTGGATCTGCCTTCAGTTACTAATATTTAGCACAGGAGGTCACACAGCACTCTGTGGAAAAATGTGCCTTCCTTGAATTAGAATACTGTTCTTTAATGTCATAAAATTACACATTCTTCATAAATTATGAGTAAAACCAAGGGAGTGAGAAGTTATCACATGGCAGTATCTCTTCATCAACAAGTTGCCTTCTGAGCATAAAAGGATGCTGCTGTGTCAGAACAGATAAAATCCTTTGCTCTTTTTCCTCTTTATTCTGAGTATGGCGTTGGTACCGTGCATCCAGCTGTTTGAACAGAGAGCATGAACCTCCTCCTGGGGCCAATTATACTGCCCAGCTGTCTGCTGCCATTGCAGAGCTACTCAGGAGCCCAGCCAGGAACACACATGGCAGGGTCCTGCTGTAATGAGGGTCTATGTTTTGGATGAGAGCTCCTGGCTTTTCCAAAGATGTGGATTCCAGAATCTCAGAGAACTGGCTGTTCTGCTCTCCTGGGGATTTCTGGTTGCTGAAACTCATGTTTGGCAACTCTGCTCAGGCAGCCCATATGGGTAAACCACAGATCAGATGTGGTGCAGTCAGCTTGTGTTTCACTGGGCTGTGTGAATTGACCTCATTGTGGCTCAAGAGATGGGCATGTGAACTCTGCTAACTGGGGTGCTACCAAAATCCTGGGCATTGCTGGGGTCCTGGATCATCAGACTCTGCATCTAACCTTGGGATCTTGAAGATTGGTGCTCTAAAGCTCTCCAAACACTTGGTGGTCTGACCCCCAGCTTGAACATGATCATTATCCACACCACACCTCCTATGTCAGAGGCAAAATAGACTAACAGTGAAGAAAGAGCAATTATAATAATTGCTGTAAACTCTGTATTTCTGATTCAAATTCTTCTTATTTGTGCAAGGTGCTAAAATACTGTAATATGGAAAATCTGAAAGAATGTTCACTAGATTCACTGCAGATAAAAGAAAAAACAAATGAGCTGTTTGGAAAGCCATCCTCAATGAAAAAATACATGGACAGGAAGCATGCAGGTTGGTTGCCTGGAGAGAATCTCACGAGTGCATAAAGAGTGGTAGAAAAAACAGTGAGAGGCTGTGAACAAAGTTTTCCCTCTTGCTGAGGACCATGAGTCATAAGTTTGCAGAAAAATCAAAGTAGTTTTCTTTCTGTTGGCTGCAGATGGACATTCTTTAAATCAAACATCTATTCTTTCTTTCTTTTTTTTTTTCTTTTTTTGAGTGCTGAGAGCGGGTGGAGAGTGGAGAGAAGGGCAAAGTAAATGATGCACTGAAAAATGTCTATTTAACTCTGGGAAGAAGTCCTTGAAAATTAGAAGGCAAATTTGAAAGCTGTTGATTTTAGGAAATGATCTTTTAACCTCCGAAATATTTTCCAGCTAAATTTCATATTGTATCAGGATATGGTGAAGCGTGACAACAATGCAAGTTTTCAAATAATACCTTGAATTACAGCCACAGCTGTAAAAGTGCACACTAGCATATTTTGAAAATGTCATTAAACTTTAAGCCTATTCCTTACCATTAGAGAGCAAGCTGAAACATAACTGAAGACTGTTCCCAAATCTGTTTGCAGTGAACTGCTTCTACAGTTTCCACAGACTTCTCTGTTAGGAGGAAGATTTGGGACAGATTTAGTTCTTCTCATCTTCGTAATTAAGGCAATGATTGGAAAAATAATTTTAAAATATTAAGAGTTATATACATGCCTACATTTGAAGCCCAAGGGACTGTTTTTCCATGTTCACAATCCCCATTGACCCAGATTTCCATATTTTCAGTGCTTTCCCAATGCTTAATAATAGCAACGGGGTATTCATGTCTGTTTCTGGCATGTTTGAAAATTGGGAGACTCTGGTTCATAGTGATCTAAACACAAAGGAGCAATCAACTGGATTTTTGCAATAATTTCTTTTAATGCTGTGAGATAGAATATGAAATACTCCACCAAGAATATGGAGATTGTATATGTCAGTACCCATAAAATATGATAATTATTTTCCCACTGAAGAGGTTTCAGTTAAAAAAAATCATATAGAAACTGCATTAGAGAATTTTAAAGCCATCCTGTCCCATTTTCCTTGCAATCATAAATTAAGAGTATGGATACCATGAAATGTTAAATCAATCTCTTGACCAAAGTTAATTGATACGCAGTGTGGGGATGACTATTATTTGTTCAGAGCTCAAAGCTGTTATACATTTAGTGATGAGAGCATGGTCATGTAAAAAAAAAGGCAAAGCAGACAAAAAAAGATGAAGGCCAGTCTTCTGAAACTGACAGGGATATTGCATATCCAATACTTGAATTATGCATTATGAATACTTCATCTGATGCATTTAGCCCACTCTCCCATCTTTAATTTGTGAATCAATTGCAAAACAGTCTTAAATTTAACATTATTCATCAATAACCTAAAAACACAATATGAAAGTTGTGCTACAAGCTCCTAAACTTCTGGATGTTTTCACTCCTTGTAACCCCACTACCAGCATACACATCCAGATTGAAAAAGAGGATTTTTTCTTATTGTGCCAAACATCCAAGTGATTACATTCACTAAGGTTTATCTCACATGCAAACACTGTCCTGTGGAACACGACTGAGAAATAGCTTTCACATGAAACACTTGTCCATGGTTTTGTCAGACTGCCTATGAACTGTGCTAGACAACTACCTGACTTTCTGTGGCCTATTTCCCCTACTGTTTCATTACCTATATAAAGTTGTGACAACAGAAAAATACTCCCAGCTTTACAAAGTGTTCCTCAGAGCTTGAAAATGGAATTTGTTGCATGAAAACTGGGTACATCCCTCTACCAAGCTCTGGTCCAGAAGAAGTAATGAATCATGCCAGTGACACAGATGGGGCTGGACAAATTCAGAACGTGAATGGATGGTGCTTTGTAACTTAGAATCGTTTAATGCCAGTATCACATGAATAGGCATACAGATCAGAATAGAATTATCACATCCCACATTTGTGAGGTCTGACTCCACACTTTCCTAAACATGGCATAAAATAAGGCTTATTGAAATTTTTACATGGAGTTCCCAAATACTTTCCTGGAATATGACTGTCATGTCACTGTTTCACTTTTCTCTTAAGGCTCTTTGCTGTATATTGGATGAGTACCAGGTAGATAATGCTTCTCTGGCAATGTCACATTTCAAAAGAAAAAAAAAAATCAAACTAAATGACTTAAGCGTTCAACCTGATCATATTTTTCCTGCGCAGTTTCTGAGTCAACCAAATACCATGGCAGAATCCATCTTATAGCAGTTGTACTTTTTCTGGCTTATAATAGCAACCAGAAGCTCTCCCAGCTGTGAGTGGGGAACAGGGACATTTCCATAGCTCATTGTCATTGTCCTTGCTGACAGTGCTGCCTTATTCTATCTGGGCCTGAGTAGGCAAAGGACCCAGATGTACCTTTTAAGTCCCAAAGAAGGCAGCACAAAATAAATGTATGCCTGCAGGTTTGTGTGGATTTATGCGCTCTGCTGAGCTTAATTTTGCAGTAAAATGGAGTCCCTATCCCTCTTGTGCTTTTGTTGTACTCAGTAGGATTCCAGATAAGGGTGCATTGAATATGTTTTAAAATCACCATGATATTATTGAGAGAAAATGATATGACAGAGTAATAATCATAATAAAAATCTAGCTTTTCTTTAAGCTAGCTCCATTAAAATTCAATGGAGCTGCACAGATCTCATTTGGGACTATTATTTTCTATTAAGTTTTGATGTAGATCTAGGATTTCATACAAATACTTAAAAATTGAAGAGATGACAATTACTACATGCCAATTCTGTGGTCTAGAAACTGTTGGGTCAATTACTCTGATCTGAATTTGCAACTAAGCACAGTAAAAGCAAAAGAACTACAAGAGAACTTCATTGTTTACTTTGTAAAGATAAAAAGCAACCATCACATTTACTACTTACCCAAAATGTGGGTCCACTGTGGTGGGCCAAAATGATAGTGCAGGACTTGTAGAGGACATGTGGTCTCTTCTCTCAGGTAAAAGTGAAAATATGAGAAAAAATGGCCTCAAGTTTCACAGGAGGAGGTATAGATGGATATTAGAAAATATTTCTTCACTGGAAGGGTGATCAGGCATTGCAACAGGCTGCATAGGGAAGTGATGGAATCACTGTCCTTGGAAGGTGATCCAAAAGACATGGATGTGGCACTAGGTGATAGAGCTTAGTGGTGAACACAGTGGTGCTGGGTTAGCGTTTTGACTCAGTGATCTTAGAGATCTTTGGCAATCTTAATGATTTTATATGTCTTGAATGATATTTAAGGGTAGATGCCAGCAGAAATTGCCTTTATACACATGCATTTTTGCATATTATGCATGTGTCTGTTTACAATTTATGCATATACATTTACTTATATGCAAACATGCAAATATTTATAGATGTATATTTTGTGTTCTTTGTCTTCGAGGATTTTACAGCCTTCTGACTTCAATGAATTCACAAACTATGAAAGGGGAAGTGGGGCAAAAAGAAAAAGATTTATTTCAATGTCCTCTGATTTCTGAGCAGTTTCTTTTGCTTGTGAATGCAGCCATCAGAAAAAAAGTCTGCCTGAATTCATGACACCCATTGCTGCTGACTGCAGCAAAAAGCAGCTCTTCCATGACTGCCAGCCAGACAAAGCACGGGATGAGCTTCTTGCTCATACCTACGTGTGATATGGAGAGATAGTAAAAGGTTTTAATATCAAATGTCTCCAGTTAATTAAAACAAGAGCAGAGAGGAAAAGGTCTAGCTAGCAGAGTTGCTGTACTCCCTGTGCTTCCAGCAAGCCCAGCTGCTTGTAGAGTCATGCATAAACTCTAAAACAATTTTTCATTAACAAAATTTTCTGTTCCAGCTCCACTGATGCAGAGGCTTCCGCTTTCAGGCCCCTTGCTGTGTTGCAGAGCTCATTATCAGTTATTATTCATCTGTCCTCAATTCAGTGATCAGATCTGTCTGCTGCTGCTTTAGGAATCAGAGGATCTAGCCAAACTTACTGAGAGGAAAATATAAAGCAGGAAAACATAACCATTGCATGAAGTGCTTTTCCTGTGGGCTGCCAATCTCACCCTGACATCATGTAGATAAGAAATAATTTTTAATCAACAAAGACAGGGCCACTGCAGATGAAGCCTGAGACAAACAGAACAAAAAATCATGCTGTCCTCCTCCTCAGCAGAGCTGATCCTCAACATTTCTCAGAGATATGGGTGACTGCAAAGTACAGTCTCATCAGAATTCCCACTACCATCCTTCATTGCTTTTCTTCACAGAGCGTGAGCAGCTAAGGAGGTGCAAATAGGAATATTAAGCTCTCTTGTTGAGGGACAGTTCCAGAAGGGAACTGTCCCAACAACTGCTACTTCATGGTGTGGAAAAGCTAATGGTTGCTGACTACACTGAGAAAGAAGGAAAAAACAGACATGGGTCAGCCTTGCATCTACATATGTACTGCTTGCAGCTGAGTGTGGATCACAGTGAACCTGCTCATTCCTCATGCAGGTAATTTCTATGCAGATTTGTAAGGTTTGAACAAGACTGAGGCTCCATGTCTGTTGCTTCTGCTACAAGGATTATTATTTTTTTTTGTAGAAGTCAAAAGAACAAGGCTGAGGTGCAAATGGTGACAAAAGTGTGACATACAGCCACCTCTGGGAGGATAATTCCAAGAGTTCTGCCTGGCCTTAAGTACAGGGCAGTCTCTGTTCCCCTGTGTTTCTCCCTGGCCAGCTGTGCAAAACATGCCATGTAAAACAGCATGAATTCCAAAGGAGACAGCTGGAACACTGGGTGACAATTTAAAATAAGTGCCATCTGCAGGTGATAAGGTCTTCTTGATAGTGTGGCTGATCTGGCAGTACCTATGCAAACTGGACATGTGCCCTGCACAAACTACCTCTGTCTGTATGCTTTGTGGCCCAGAAGTGCAGAGATCTGGCATTAAGAACAGTAGGATCCAAGTCTCAATTTATGTCTGGCTAAAAAAGAGAGAGAGATAGATGACTAAAAGCATTCTTATGTAAATACATGATTAGATTAAAGAAACGCAATATATGCAATGCAATATTGCATTTCATATTCTATCCCAGGCTCAGGCCAGCCAAGGCAGGGACATTCTGGGATGTGGGGGGACAGGGCCAGCACAAGTGTTCCTGGGATGGAGGCTTCATTGCCCACCTTGGCCCCAGGGCACTGGGCCTGTTTTTGACCTCACTCCTGAGCAGTGCTTGGCAGTACAAGGTAATCAGCCCTGGGGAAAGTCCAGAAGGAAGGCTTGGGACTGTTCATGCCTTCCCTTCCAGAGCCACAGAGGTCCTCTTCAGGCACTTGCCAAGAGCAGAGATTTGTACGAAACATCAAAAATAAAATGAATCAGGGGTAACCATACACTAGCAAGTAATGGACATAGTGAGTGTGCATTTTGCATTATTTTCGGCTCACCAACAGCTACCCAAACCTGACAAGGACACCTGTTTGAGGACATTGATAAGTTTTTGTATGTCAGACACAGACATACAAATCACATACAGATCACAACCATGTTTTTCTGTGTTGGGTCACACATCACAATTAATCTATCTTCCTATTTATTTATTGGACTATAACTTAGAAACTTAAATCCTTATTATTTCCACATCTTGACAAACTGTTCATTTCTGGAACTCTGAGCTGGAAGTGGTAATTAGCATAGCCAGGATATGTGCAAAGAAGGACAGCAAGAATGAGTGAGGAGATGGCATGGCTGCTTTAAAGACTAACAACTGAACCTGAAAATAGTGAGCACAAACCTCCAGAGAAACCCCACATCATATATGACATGCACACATGTCTAAATTCTACAGAAAGCCTGAGCGCTTGGCTCAGCACACTTCATTTTAAATGTATAAAGAAACTTCCAACAAAGTTCAGCAGCACAGCCTGAAATGCCTTGTCCTGAGGAGCTGAGCAGAAAAACCAAGGCAAAAGCTCCTGTATGTGGGAGGTAGATATGAAAGTAAAGCTCTGTTGTTTTCAGCCAAGGGAGAGCTGGGTACCTGCCACTTTGCAAACCCACAGATTTCTGAGATTATCCTCTGATGAGCAGACGTTTTCTTTAAATAGCATGCTGCAAATTAACAGTTCTCAGAAAACTCCTCTGACAAAGCCCCTGACAAAGTTTCTTCCTTAACCCTTAAGGTGCTGATGTAATTGAGTGATAGAAAAGGTAGGGCCTGATACAATGATTACCAGTAGGGGTAAGAACCTCATGTGGCAGTGTAAGAGTGGGAGATACCATGCTTGCCGTGTGGGAGGCAGTGGATAGATTAGATTTTGAGCTCAGAGGCATCTGATTATAACTATTTTCTCAGTTTCAAAACAACTTTCAAGGTATTTTACATTTTGTTTGCTGCTCCAAATGATGATAAGCACAAAATATGTCTGTGAAATAAAAATCAGGGCTGACTCTTGGTTGTTCCTCCTCTTTGTCACAAGGAATTTGTTGAACTCTTAAAGCAAAAAAGAGCACTTAGGTATACAATTCACAGAATCTCACGTAAGCTGACAAATTTGTTTTCATTACCTCTTTTGAAATTTTAAATTTTTCGGAATGGGCCTTTTCTGGCAAACAAGAGTTAGTATTTCCTTATGAAAAAATATTTCAATGAAAACTCACTGATGCAATGATACAATGGAGAGGAGGCTAAAACTGCCTAAATAGCTTTTTTAATGGAAACGTTTTGTATTTTTTGCAAACCAAAGCACACTAGTGTCTTCCAGAGAAAGAAGCAAGACTTCTACAGCTAAATCAGTATAATACCATGTATTTCAGTGAAGCATTGTGAATAGTGCTGGCAGCAAATATTGTCTCTTGTGTCTAAAGCAGAATTTCCTTTCACAAATAAGTTAAAGCCTGGCTCTGTTAATACATCATTCATGTCTCCTTACAATTTTTCTGCACCAGCCACTCTTAGAAACTGTTGTCTTGAACTGTAATAATCATGTACTTCATCACAACATTGCTGCTGATTCTTAATATGTTGTATAGTATTACCACTTTCTTTAATGAAAACACCATTTAGCCTTTAAAAAAAATTCCATGGGCACTTACTCTGTCTGAGGAAGATCCCTGCACCACCTTTTGCAGTGCTGCCATGATACTTTTCATTTGCAAATAAGTACAAATTAAGTTAAGCATTTCTCTTTTATTCATTTCACTTCTTCTCATTTTGATTGTTCACTTGAATGACTGTGGGTGGGACTGCCTTTGTTAATTTTTTTTCTGTGATCATCTCATGCAACACTTTCCAATGTCAGTGTGGAATTTATTTTCTGTATTCTCTCTTTCATCAGGTTTTTCTTCATAACAGTAAAGCACTAAGTCCAAGGTATTTTGCCAGTGCTGTTTCACTGAATTTTGGAAGATTTTACTGGCACAACTGGTAGTGGAATGCTGTCCCTATTTAAAAGATATATGTAAGTTTACCTATTCTCATAGCAAGGCATGTAGATGAAAAGCTGCTATCAAATGATGTGTGTTGTCAAAAGTATGAGCTGAAGCAATAAAATTTGAGCTGTTTCCTTGATTGTTTCCCATATTCAAACACATATGGTATCAGATAAAAATAATGTAAAAATAACAATTACCATAAGAAGAAAACATTTTTACAAAGGAATACATTCTTTTAGCATGGTCATAGCATATTGTTAAGAAAAACAGGACAGAACTTTTTAAAAGATTTCTTTGGCAACTGGATTGTCATAAGCTCTGAGGAGCTCCTGAGTCTTCAGGCTTCAAGATGCTTTTGAGAAATGTGCAGGTGGAGTAATTCAGGGCTGTAGGCTGTGAAGGTGTAATGGAGAAGTTAGAAGAGTCTTTTGTTCAGGTGCCTTTCAATCCAGGTACCAAAGACTACTCTAACTCTTCTACCCTTCTCCCTGTAAAATTAGTCTCTAAACAGGAAAATAGGAACTGAGGATTTTGAGAAGGCTGTGAATCTTTTGTTTTGGTACTTACTAGGATGCTGGTGGAATCCAGAGCCTTTGTTTCTCTGGATATGTGATAGATATGGATATATATATATGATTTGGGTCTGGCTCCATTCTTCACAACACTATTGAATCTTAACTCAACTTTTGGTCTCTTTTGTGCTAGCTTTTGTCTTCAGTATCTCCTGATATGAGAATCACTGTCCGCTGGCATTTTTCCACCACATTCCCTAATAGGAAGCTTTCTTCATGTTATTTTCTGTGCCTTTTAAATATAAGAGCTGAGATGAGGAAATTCAGTTTGCCATAGGTGTACGCTGGGGAGCTCTAAGACAGTCATAGTTAGCATCTGAAATAAAAATAATCTGAAGGAGAAAACCAGGCAAAAAAATGGAAAAAATTCTAAACTTACTGTATTTAGCATCAGTTGTAGTGCAGCTGCAGTTATCCTCTAGAGTACATTAGAAATCTTGGGACATTGAATTACAAATACATAATTCAGGCCCATTCTTGTAAACGGGACTCACTGTAATATTTGCATATTAATATTCACAACTCTCATCACAGCTCCAGTTTATTGAAAATGGTTAGCTCTCTAGAAGAAAAACTAGATGATATTTCTATGTAAATACTTATTCCAAGATGTATTTCTTATATAGAAACAATCAGAAAAAGACAGCATTTAGTGAATTCACTAATAACAAAACCAACAGAAGCAGTTTGTCTTTTCCAGTGAAATCAGAGTCATTTGGTATACACGTCCAATGTTCAGTGTTCATGGTTGTTAACAGCAAAGTGAACATTGATATCATCCTGCTCTTACTCAAAAAAACCCACTCATTTAACACAGCATATGAAAAATATCCTGCAATTCAATGGTGCTGAGGTATCCCTTTGCCAAAAACTGTATTAAATATGCATCATCAGGGTTTCAAAGACCCACTTCACTGAATAATCCTACTGTACCTAAAGAAAAACATGGACCTTTGCACCCATCTCCCTTGGGAATGCAGGGTAATGGTGTTCTTGAAGGAGATGGCACAGTGGTTGTCAATTTGTCCTTAAGCCCAGGCTTCAGCTGCCCCTTTACCTTGGGAAGGCCAGAGCCAATAACACTCCATCAGTTCCAGCAGTAGTCTCCACCAGACTCCTTGTAAATTACCTTTCAAACTAGCTTAGAGAAATACTATCATCTATCATAATGTACCTTAGTTTGAATGGAGAAGACTTCAGAAAATTAATTTACTAAGGAACTGAATACTGAACAGAGAAATTTTAGGTAGCAATAAGTTTTATTTTAATTAATAGCACGAACTCATCTCAGTAACATGAAACACTGTCTGAGCTCATTTCTTTGCCTGTTGATCTTCATCAAGTTCCCAAATGAGCCAGGTCATTTGGAATAGAAATATTTTTTTGATAGAAAGCCCCTGTTTTATTTATATTTTTCATAACTCAAGGTCATGTTGGATGGGGCTTTGAGCAACCCGGGCTAGTGGAAGGTGTCCCTGCCCATGGCAGGGTTTTTGGAACTAGATATTAAGAAGATCTTGGGAGATTTTGTTGTGAAGAGCTTATTCTTTGGATAGCAATCATGACAGACAAAAACAAAACTCCTTTACTTGTTTATAGGTTGTAATGTCCCATTTTTTCTTAGGCTTTTACCTATCCTATACAAGAGACCCTTCTTTTAAAGGCTGATTTTTTTTATTACAAAGGGCTGTACAAACTAAACAATAAATTATTTTGCAAGCAACTGTAAAGCACCTCTGCCATGTACTCTAGTTGTAAGATGAGAATGTCGAAGTTCTTAAATTCAAGTTCACTTGAAATTTCTATCCTTGTCTGCAGTAATTTCAGCTCTTTGGCTCTAATTATAGAGCTTTTTATTTTAAAGGTACTTCATTGTTTGGTTTGTGTATGCCACTTTGTGTTTTGTTAAAGAGAAGAAAGCCAAGTTATACAGGAAAATCTACAGTGACTAGTTTTATTCTTGAGACATATGTTCAATACCAAAGTGCACACAATGTAATACATGTAATAACAGCATGTATTATTTTATTGTTTCACTTCCATGGACAGCTGCCTCAGTAACCTGAAATTCATGCCCCATTACTCCCATTTAGTATGATAGTATGGTGGTTTTGATGCATCTTTTTCTCAGGATGGCCACAGAAAACCAATAAAGCAAATGAGTCCTTGACATGCTTAAGAGAATTCCAGATGAATAAAACACAGAGCAGCCTCTGTACTTCAGTCTCTGTACTTCATTAAAGTTAACAAACGTGTTGATCTGTGGGGGAAAAAAAAGAGAGAGACTAGAGAAAGAGCCAAGCAGAGGAAAAGAAAAAAATGTTGCTACAGGATATTAACACACCAATTTATGCAGGGAAAAGTCACTTTGCGTTAGCCTCTCCAGCTTTCTTTTCCCCTTTCTTGCTCTAAAATTAGACACATACATTTCAAAGGAGCCATCTGGGCAATCCTAAGGAAAGCAAGGGAGACCAGACCTGACATTCTCTGAAACTCAGTCAACCAGAGGAAAAGTATTTTCTTTCTCTCTTTGTGATTTGAGGAATAAAGCAAAGAGACTCAAGAGAAACTCCTATTGTGAAGCATAATGGGGAATGTCATTGCAGCTTTTCCTGAGATGATTCAAGGAGCTTTTTCTACCAGCATGCATCTGCATTTGCTTTGTAACAGAGAGTAGCAGCCAGTAGGTTGAATGCTTAACATAAGTCTGTGATTCAGCAAGCGACCTCCATTCAGAAAAAATACTGAGGCTAAACTCTGCTATAGTTATGGTTTCTCTGTTAGGTGTACTCTCACCTCTAGTACTGGGAGCAGTTTTGGGCATGACAATATAAGAAAGCTTTTAGAAAGCATCCAAACAAGGGCCAGAAAGATGTTGAAAGGTCTCTTGAGGGGAAGCTGAATGAGTTCCTACTGACATCACTTGGTCTGTTCACCGTGGAGAAAGGGAGACTGAGGGGAGACCTCATTGCAGTCAGTAACTTCCTCATGGGTTTGCTTATGTTTATATTTTTCTCAATTTCTCTTTTTTTTTTTGCCTTTCAGTTGTTCATATTAAGAAGAAAAATATTTTTATCTGAATCTTTCACATTTTAAAATATTTCCTATAAATTTTTCTACAAATGTTTCAAGAAGTTCCCTCCCAGCACCAACAGTCATCATTACCCTTGAATCCCAGGTCCCTAATTCTGCCCCTCCCCTCCTCCCCTTTCCTTTGAGTATTATTCCTCATGCTGTGTCTAACCCATGTAATTTTAACTGTACTCATCATCTCTTTCTGATCTGCTTGTGCTGGCTCCTCCATTTCTTTCTCCACTGGAGCAGTTACTGGGCTTAGAGACTGACAGTGACTTTGATTTTTTTATTGTGTCAATCTACCCTATTTCCTGCTTATTCAAGATAAATTTAATCTGCCACCATGCTGCCTAGAACTCCAATGACTTTTAAGTACATCTGGGGAATTTCACAATCCTCTGCAGACTGTTATTAGCTGAAATAACCTCACCTTTATCAGCTCTCAATAACTTGCTGTCTACTTCTTTTATGGGCTTAGTTATGTATTAAAAGCTTTGGTACCAATATTGACCTCTTGGACACTTAGGTATTGATCATCTTTCAAGCTCAGAAATATTAATTTTGTAGCTTCTTAAACTTTAACATACTACCAGATTTCCAATATTACATAGCCTCCTGATACTAGTGGTATTTTTTTATACCATTATACCATTATTTCTTTTAGGAATGATCATACTAATTGTCTGAAAAGTCCTGAGCCATGCTATTTGCATGTAGTTTTTATATAGTTAAAGAAAAAGAAAACAGTAAAATGCATGGTATCGAACAAAATACTCTCTTTATTAGCAGGATTACCTATTTATTTCCTTATTTCTTATCAGTTTGAATTGTAAGATCAATAAGTATTTTAAGAAGGAAATAAAATAAAAGCCATTCCAGTTCACTGATGTGGAAACTGATACATGCTGTACCTAAAATTGCAGAATTAGTGGTTGAGCCTTCCAAATTCTTGTTGTGTCTCCACTGAGGTGTGCTGCCTCTTGTGCTGGCATATCTCTGCTCTCCCAGCTACAGAACCTGAGCTGTTGTGAGGTATAATTTCTCATTTATGCCTCTGATCCTTTTGTGGTACTGAGTACCCAAAGGTGGTATAAAGAAATGGAGGGATGCACCCAAAGAAAAAGTAACTGACGTGCTAGCTTGGAAGGCACTCAGATCCTGATAAAAGTGGTTTGTTTTTCTTTCATTAGGGTAAAAAAAATAAGAATCAAAATGAAGTAATTATATTTAACTCTGAGTAATAATTTGATTTGGTATAAAGTGAAATTAGCTGGACAGCTAGAATGTATTTGTAAATGAATGAATAAGCTTTGGAACAAAAACTGTGATGCACACAAAATGAATATTTCCATTTTCTTTTATCTCAAAATATTTCTCATGATGAACTGTTTTGCAGAGAAAGCCTGCATTCAAGAAAATCTGCATGTCTTCAAACAAAAAATGTGTGCAGAAAATGAGTGAAAGAAAGGAAAGGGTTCAAAGGAATGAAACATATTCAGCTATAAAAAGAGCAATATAAATAAGATTTTTTTGACACATCAGATGCCCCAGGGACCTTTAGTATCCCACACTAATATTTGTATCACCTAGAAGAGGAGTGATTGTTACTAACTATAGGCAATGTACATACATATAGGAAGTACTGATTTCAGGAGAGGGATATGATTTCTGTTCAGTGATCAATGTATTTCCTCAGTGATGTGTGAGCATACTCTTTACTTGCTTCTTCAGTGCAAATTGTGTTCCAAACTCCTAATAAATTCTGTAGGATGTTTTTGGTTTGTTTCCTTTTTCTCACCCCCTCCTGTCAGCTGACATTTCATGCTGGGAACCAGGATAGTTTTCCAGAGATGAGGGTGATGCTCATTGTTTTGGAAAGTGGCCAGGATCTGTGGTGGCTAAGAGAGACACAGGATCATTCTAATGGATTTTAATGCCTTATTTTAGAGACAGGAATCACAAGACTTCCTGTTTTTCTTGCTTTTTGCATTTTCGTGCAACGTGAGTCACTGCCAGCTCTACCAGCTGAACCAGAGTGCAAGATGCCCTCTGAACTTGTTGGAGAAAAAGATACTTGTCTTCCCCTGCAAACAGCAAGGGGGATGTATGACTCCAGTGAAAACATGGTAGTATAAACTTGCCATCATATCTGATTGTTGTGGTCTAGCAAATATGTGTAATTTTATCTGCAAAGTTACAGCAGTATGGGGGGCCAAGGTGTGCCAACAGGCAGCACAAGAGTGCTTTGGAGGTAAAGGCTGTGTTGTACCTCGGGCTGACTTACATTTCTGACTATAGGACAGTAAATATTTTTATACAAGTATGTTATTGAGTGCTATTGTAAATCCACCCTCACAGGACTCTTGAGCAAACACACTCAGGTGTGTCTGGATATCTCTATACGTAGACATCAATAGGCAGATGTTCACTTGTGAGCTGGTTGCTCTGAGTATGTGGTTAATCTGACCCATTTTAGCCAAATAGTTCAGGAGGAAATTAATGACACGGGTACCAGTTTTCTTCTTGCAAGACTGCACCCAGGTAGCTCATGCATCAACATCTGTATGGGCAACCTCTGCATTTACTAAGACAATTCTCACCTAAGCTCTCTCTTTAAAGATGCTGCTTTGTATAACAATGAACATACTTTTTATAGAAATATACTTTATAATCTTGATTTCTAACTTTATCTGAATTCTCAACATAGACAGACAAAGGACAGACTAGGAGGAACTCAGGCCAGAAGCAGTGCTCTCAGAGTTTATCTTCTGTAGGATTAATTGACAATAGTGCTGTCACTCCCTTAAATGTAAAGCCTAATCTATGTTAAATCTGCATATTGTCTGCTGAGACTTTGACAAAAGGATGTCAGGAGAATTTGAAAAGGAATTTTCCTTTTATCTGCTCCTGCAGTATGTAGAAGCTTTTCCTTCTCTTTTACCTCTTTTCTTCTTCAGTTATTGTTCCTAGTGTGTCTGTACTACATGCTGGATTGAAAATCTTTACTGGTGTTCCTATGCTTGTGGAAGCATACTCCAAACACATTTCACTGCTGTGGGTCTGTACTTAAAGCTTACTGGGGTTCTCTGCAGACACCTGCAATTAAAGATCAGACATTTAAGTGGTTTTACAAGGTATAGGATTCTGCAATGGAATTAGAAAACTTTATTAATAGTGTTTTGGGGGAAACACATAGTCCTGGGAAGTACTGTCTCTTGGCACCTAAGACCAGGAGGGAGTTAATAGCAGATTTTTTTTCTTTTAACGATGCCATCTTTGCTTAGTCCTCTGTGCTACTTGCATTTTTCTTCAGCTAGTTTTCAGACCTTTTCTCCAGAAAAGGAGAAAAAATTGTGCAAAATTTGTACAAAAATAATTTATAGATAAGTGGGAAAGGTCATCTGTGTTCTAGGGCTTTCCTGTTGTCACATTACCCATCACAACGTTCGGTCCAGGGCTCTGATCTGCTTTTATTTAATTGCTAGAGTAAAGCATGCATCTTTCCCAGGTGAATTTTCACGTGTCCATTATTTCTTCTGTGCAGTGTGAAGATCAGTTCCTGAATGGGCAATGAAGAGCTGAAAAACTGTGATGAGAGAATGACAGAAGGCAGGCAGTGTCAGAGATCTTGTTGGTACCCTCCACTTTCAGAAGAGGAAAACTTTGACAAGCCATGTGAATTACTACATTAAAAATGCTGGCTGTTGTACTTCTTATCTTTCCTATGAATTTGGGAGATAAGTGCATTTGCAGGCAAAGTGAAGGAGTGGAAGAACTCAAAATTACACAATAGCCAAAATATTACATATCCACATAGTTTCTTTGGAGATCTGTGAGAAAAACACAGAGGAAAAACACAGAGGAAAGAGACATCTCAGATGTCTAAAGCCCACTTGTTTTGCCACTCGTTGAATCATGTGACTGTGTAAGAAAGTGAAATTTAGCCTGTTTCTAAAGCAATTAGATGTTAAGACTCTGGGCTGAGGCTGCCTGTTAGATTAAATTTATATAGTAATAATGTGATGTTATCAATGTCTAGTTTTGAGTGCAGAAGTGTGGCTAAATTAACATCGCCTAGGAGACTTGTCCTAGGCAGAGAGGATGTGCATTAGCCTGAAGCTGCAGGGTGAATCAGTGTTAGAGACATGCCTAAAACTCCTGCCTGTTCCTGGTCTGACTTCCCATACTTTCATTTTCCTATATTTTAATTTTTCCTTCTACTTGAAAGAGAGTGCTGAAGGGAGGAAGGCAGCTGAAGATTGGAAAAAAAAAAAAAAGGTAATTGCATGAAACCCCATTGTCAGTCTGGAATTCTATTCTAGGCAAAGGCACATCTCAATTTTATTTCTAACCTTCCCTGCACATACTTTCTGTTTTACCTGAAAACCACCTGAGAGAGTTTCTTGCTCTCAATCTAAATAATGATGTGTGCATCCACCAAGAGAACAGTAGTTGGAGAAAGACATTCCAGTGCTGCCCACATTATTATGAAAAATGTCACCACAAACCACCTAACACATTCCTTGAATTACAAAAGCTAAATGTACACACCATCTATTATGAATGAACCATTTCCTGTGTAAATGCTAGGAAATCCAAGAGAGATTAGCCTGAGTAATGGAGTTAAAGTCAAGCTAATTTGTTTGTGAGGTTATTGGCAAGTCAAAAATCTCCTTCACTGTTTTGTTAGGCAGAGGGCTGGAGAAAGTGTGTGTGTTAGGCTCCAAAGCAATCAATGTAAATTTGTTTTTACCAATGAAGCTGGTTCTGCTGAGCGAAATGAGTTATATTCCCAGCTGTGTGGCTGAATCTGAGGCCAGTGCAGCCAAAGGTCTGCAACAAAATGGTTTGGCTCTGTGGAAGTATAAGATGAGAAAGAGTAAAGAGGGCTGCAAACAGTTTCAGAGCTGAATTAGGATACACTAAATATAGAGGGAAAAGCAGGATCCACTTGTGCTTCTTTACTGTGTCTGACGTGTGCCTGGCAACCTAGGAAATTATGATCAGAACATGTGAGAAAACAATCCTCCTTTTAGAGTTTTTTAATTTAAAGAAATATGTTAATATCTCTAGAGCTGCTTTTCTTCAGCTACCCATTGTCCTTTCTTACATTTGCCTTCCCTTCAGATGCTATTGCCTTTGCCTGTTTTCAGCCACTCTTTAAAACATGTATTTCTTCATGCTCTTTCCACCCACTGCGTGCTTCCCATCAGCAGTCAGACCCACCTGTCCCCATCTCTCCTCTCCTTTCCCAGCTGTCTTCTTCCTGTCCCTTTCCCTCATGGCAGCTGAGATTGGAGAGCAAAATCATTGAATCCTCCATCCCACAGAACCTCCTTGTAGCTTTTCTGTTGACTTTGGTAATTGTGAGTGGAAATAATTCGATGAGATGTGAGACACAGGATGAGAGAACCTGTGGTTTTTCATCTTTCTTGCCTGCTAAAATGTCTCTTATATAACTTCAGCTTTACACATAGCTAATAGGGTTTTCCACTTTTTTCCACATTTTGAATTCACTTGGAAAAGAAGTTTATTTGTTAAATGAAAATTCTGAAGCAATATGCAGCCTTTTATTTCAAGTGAAAATATATTATTAGTTATGGTTTTCACTGTTAAAATATGAAAAATAAGTGTATGCAATTGGAGAGTGAGACAACTGGGAGAGGGCTCATCTGAGTAGTAGAAGGTGTCTCTGGTAGATCTTCATTTGTAGACTCATACCATAGGCAGTGGAGAGAGATAGTAATTTTAATCAACCATTATTGATACTAAAGTAGATATTTAAAATAGGTCAGAGGAGTCACACCTTAAACGTACCTGTTTCTTTCCATTAACTATAAAGGAAACCTGAAGTGACTAGCTCTGAGGTTGATGCCTACAGTGTTGATGTCTAAAGTTAGGCAAAATGAATCCCACTCTAACTGTCATCTTAAACACGCATCATAACATGTAATTTATTTTCCTTTCTTTAAAAATAAAATTCCAAAGCAGAACAACATTTTGAGGTAAAATGAAAAAAATATTTCAGCTTGAAACTTCCAACAAAAAGATTGTGTTGAAGTTTTATAATTGTCTCAAATGTTCGTGTTGAATTTTATAAAGTTCAGTCTTGACAAAAGTACATTTTATGAAGAAAGTTTTTTAAATGAAGAATGTCACCAGATTCTCCCTGTCACAAAATAGAGTGTTCCATCCTACTTGTTCCTGGGCATTTGCATTAACACAGCTTCATTGGGTCCAATTTGTGTCAGAAGGGGCAATTTCAATTCCAAGTCACAAGGACCTGGGTTAAGAACTGCCACTCAATTTCACGTGTATTTGATTTTGTTGTCAGGTGGCAATAACTTCTGGTCACTATTGAACTGGACTTAGTTTGCACCAGTGGCCTAGAAGACAAAATAAAATTTATTACCATTTCTTTAATCTACCCAGTTCAGCAAAATAGCCTTGTATCAAAATATATCATTTGTTTCCTTATACCTTCCTGGCAGGAGGGTAACTATAACAAACCACTTTCAAGAGCAATAGGATGTAGCAATATGGAGCAATTTAAGCATAATGGAGCTTAGAGCTTTCCAGTACTGGGAGATGGCAGGTTTCAGAAGGTAAGATATAAAGTCAGGAACAATTCTGTATTATCCTTAGCCAGCAATCACTGTCTGTGAACATCCTACCTGTTCATGTTTGCTGGCTCAAGGGGGGATTTTCAGAGCACTTTGAAACCTGTGTTAAAACTGTTTCAGACTTTGAAGAGGCCTAAGGTAGTTTTCTTCTGCCTGCAGTGACTTTCTTTCCCATGTCATAAAATTGCATGACTGATTGAAGGGTAATTTCTGAATTTCAGCCTACATCCTTCATTTTGGTCTGTAGCAAACCTGAAAAGTATATCCTGGTGTGGGGAGCAACTGTAACTATTCACTAGCCTATGTGCTCCTTTTGCATTTGTCCATTAACACCTTCACCATTTGTCTTTCCCAGGTCACACTGAATGAGCTGAAAGAAATCAATGTCTCTTTGTAAGTGCTGAATATTTTTTCCCCAGTAAAGTACTTCTCTAAAAAGTGGTTATGTTGAACAACAGGGAAGTTGAGATTTGTTGCCACTAAGGTCAATAACAAATTCTCCATTGCATCAGTCATTCACTTTCTGTCACTTCACATTGTACCAGCCCAGGTGGTTTTTCATTCATTCTCCTTCATATGATTTTTCTCAACCATTTGTCTCTGACAAAATTTTGGCATGCAGTCCTTTATGACCAAATGATAATTCCAAATCATGTGTCGTTCTAGTAAATTCTATTTTGTTAGAGAGGTTCAATCTCTCTGGTGAGCAACTGAAATAGGCATCTTAAACTCTCTTCCTGCCCAGACAACAAAAATGCATTCAGCTCCTGTGAGCTGAATTTAGAACACCTAAATGCATGAAACATGGCAAAAAGTGCATAATAGTCACAAGGCTGTTTAGTTCTGGGGAAGACAATTCAATTGTAAGTTCTGTTGGTACTTATGGCACAAGGTATTTATGGCTGCCTCTGTTGGTACATGGTACTTGTGGCTGCCTGACAACTATATTTTAATTTCTGAGACTTCTGTGTCACTTCATACTTTCTATACCTATCTGTTCCTCCAGAAAAGCTGACACCAACAAATGAAGATTTTCTTTGATGGCTATTATTTTGTCTGCATAGTTGAAAGAAAATCTGGATATTTCTTCATGCCTTTTGGATGCCCTGTTGTGGTTGACTCAGGTTTTTCAATGCACTAAGTTCAGAAATGTTTCCAAAACTGAAAACACACACATGAGGAGTCAAATCTTGTATTCATGTTCTCTTCTTTTGGACATTTGAGATGTAGCTTAAGATGGCCAGACCTGTACAGTGTGAAAGACTTCAGAGAAAGTGGCCAGAGTTTTTCTGTGAGGAGGCAGCTCATTAATCCACTCACTGACACTCAGAAGATCAGCAGTGTACTTAACAATGTATAGAAGTGTGAACAGCTTTCACACCCTTTGAAAAACAGGTTCACTAGCCCATGCCATTGTCTCATAACTGCAAGAGGGCTCTCAAAGCATGAAAGTGTATTTTGAGGCCATCTCACAGAAGCACCGTATCCAGATCAGAGCAGCTATCTGTTAATATCTGAGAAATATCTTCTTCATAGGATCTAAGTGACTGGGGATGGTTCTAGGAACTGATTTCAGGAAGCTCTGCATAGAATCAGTATTTTTTTTCAACAGCACCTAATCCACCATATACAAACATCTCAGGAACTCACCCTCCAAAAGTAGCAGGAGTTTCTAGCAAATATGGCCTTTGCAGGAAAACATTACATTTCAGTTCCTCTTTGCACAGGTGCTGAAGGTCACAGGCTTTCTAAAAGCTCCCTCCCTTGTTCATTTCCTGTTGTCAAACCTGTTTTTCAACCCTTGAGCTCTGCTAGGTGAATTGATCTTCAGAGATGAAGATAATATTGCAGAAATAACACTGATCTTGCTCACAGTCACCTTGGATTTTCCCTTTTTTTTTTTTTCCTATGAAAGGTTAGTTGTTCTACTTAGTTCCTCCTTCTATTTATTTCCTTTATTTATTTACTTCTGGCCCTGAGCTGTTATTGAAATTAGACTCATTGCAACAACATCATGTGTAGACTGTTTGCTGACTGTGTCAGATCAAGCTTTAAAATATTTTATGTGTGCTGAAAGGGCACACACACTGCCAGTAAATGTATAGACCATTCTTTGGCCCAGCTCCTTCTATGTATCACAAATCTCAGAAATGTGGTCATTACTTTGTCTTAGCTGTAAAAATACTTTTATTGTACTGCAGTTAAGGTATACTGTTATTTGCAGTTGTTTTTTTTTTTAGAATTTTTCCATGTTCTTTCCCATCCCTTTTCTCCTACATTTGTGGAAATACAATAATGCAATTTGATCCCCACAATGCTCTGTAGCTGAATTTTCAGTCAAGGTTCACAGTCTGTTTAACACCATACAATCTGTGAAAATGAAGATTTATACTTGCCCAACCATGGTTTATGATTTTTGCCAATGTCTGGGTTAATACATCATTCATGAACTTCTGTATACTTGTTTCTATTGTGCCTGTAATTTGCAGCTTTTCATTATTTAATGTGAATTTGTAGCCCATAAATAGATTGGTGGTACGTTTCTTATAAAGATTTTTTGAATCACATATGACATGATTGATTATATAACATATCGCTGTACTATTGTTTATACTTCATTATTGGCTGTTCCTTTGGATTTAAATAAAAATTGCCAGATCCAAGCTGATTAGCCTCCCAATAAGAAATACTAACTCAAGTCTTTTTCATTTTGCTTCATGTGTTAATTACAAGAATGTAAGGAGCATGTGGGATTAAAATAACTGCTACTTTGTATGGTCATGACCAATGCAAGAAAATGTGTTATAATGGGAAAAAGAAAAGAAAACTCAACAACCCTTAGGCAGCAGTCTATGGGAATGTTTTAAAAACCCTTTCCACACCTGAGATTTTCCATGGAGCAGATAGTTGCTTACAGTATGGGAGAAATGCATTATTGGAAGTAGATACATAAAGATGCTTTTGTCTGCATGTGTCTGGTGAAATTCCCTTATATGTAGAAGATAAGCCCAGAGCTATTCCTCATGCACTGAACTTTAAGTGATGGAAAAGTCTGTACATACAGCTTACATATGAATATCAATTTTGTCCATAAATAGAGGCATTGATGCAAATCTTTACTTTAAATTCTTTCAACATGGTAAATCCTATCTTGAGGATTTCTAGCATTGTGTTTTGGGTATGGCATCTTGTGTGAACAATTATTCTAGCTTATTGCTCTGTCCACTATATGGCTGTTTTTAATTGTATCTTTAAAAGGATTGATTCCTGTAATAAAACTGAGTTGGAATACTGAGATAACTCTCAGTAATTTTTCCAAGCCAGCACTTTGTTTCTAAATTTGACCCAAAAGAGTTATACATTAGTTATGATACTAATAATACATCTTTCAGCAGGCAAACTGCTTTTTTTTTTTTATTTTCTTAATTGACAAACAAAACAAAATACAGGAAAACCAGATCCTGTTGTTAAAATAGAAATGTTGAAATTTCAAATCACAGGAGAAAGAGTTAGAAGGACTCTTGAGAGTATGTATCACCCATGCTTTTGCTTTGGTGAGTCAGCAATAATCATCTGAGACAAGTTTGTCCTTCTTCTTCTTAGCAGTGCCTCATGATGGATATTCCATTCCCACTTTGGTGATTCATGAGCTCTACCACTAGAAGGGTATTTTAATGCCTTAACTCTATCCTGCTCATTGCATTTTAAATCCCTTTGCTTCCTGTCTTACTCTCATGAATGAGGAAGAGAGATAATACCCTTGGTATTTGGAGCATCCCTTTGAATATTTACAGGCTGTTTCCAAATTTCCTCTCATTATTCCCTTACCTAGACAATCTTTCTGCTCAATCTTTCCTTGTATGTTATTATTTCTAGACCTCTGACAATTCCTGTTCCTTTCTCTATCTCTCCAATATGGCCAAAAAGCTCTTTAGGGGTGTCCCATAAGCATTTTTGTCCTGAAATCTTCTTTAATGTCAAATTTAAAATTCATAATGACTGCAGCATAAGGCAGCTGCTACTAATGATATATCAAAGATCATATTTTTTAAGACTTTTGTAGTAATAAATAAATAATGCCTATGTTTGTGGCACTATTGAATTCATGGGTATTCAAAGAGTTTCCTGGATTACAGATTTATTATCTGAAACAAAACCCAAATAACAAGAAGATATTTTTTCACTGAGTTAATGCACAGGACTTTGATGATTATATAATTTGTGTAAGATTTAGAGTTGCATGACACTATTAATGTCATGATAGTTTTTCAGTGGTTTGAAAATAACCTGAACCTCTGTTAATTTTAGGAACATTTCACCTGCTGTCTCACAGAATCCAAAAGTAAAAGATGCTTGTGTCAGTCTAAATAACCAGGAGAACTTACATGTATTTTAGACATTTCTGTCTTTTCTAGTGCTGGAGTAGCAGCAGAAATCTGTCCTTTTTACAAAGAAAAAAGAAATCAAGAAAAATATTTATGCTGGAAATCATAAAAGTTCTTTCCATTCTCTTTTTCATTTGAAATCTTCATCTCTAGTTCTCTGCTGCTGCATTTTGTGGATTTTTTTCCTTTCTGTCACCTTGATGGTGGCTTTTGATGAGTCCACAGTCATAGCCAGGAACTGAATATACAGATTATAACAACAAGAGGCGTTTCAGGCTTCTTGTCCTTATCTGTAATCTGTATACAGTTTTTTTTTTAGTGAGGCATGCACAGTACCTGTGATTGTAATGGAAAGCTGCTGTCCTTTGACCTCTTTTTCCATGTGACTGTGAATTTCAATTTGTGGGCAATTCTGCTCCCCTTTCTCAGTATTTATGGGCCTTTTCTCTCTGTTAAAAGCAAGAAGGTATCATGAAAGTCAGCCAGTTAAATGCTTAGTGCTTCAGTTGAACAGTATTTATATTCTATTCAGCAGAGTAGAATTTTTGGAGTGCACCATCTTATTTCAGATAGGTTGAAGTACCACTTGCCTAGGTTACAATATGAAGCTCATTGGCTTTTTCTCTTGCAGCTGAGGAGGGTGTGACTTCCTGGGAGCATTTTTAAAGGGATGTGTGGAGACCTAATGTGTCAGCAGTTGAACACAGTTCAGGTGGCACGCCTTGATGTGTCCTTCTGCTTCCCAGCAGCAGACTCTCTTGGCCAGCTCTGCTTTTTCTGTACTTCTGTGCTTTTCACACAGCCTGCTCCCATCCAAATTTTCCTCTTGTAAATAACAAGGAATACTTTTGATAGAATTCATTCTGTTCATATTCCAGGTAGCTAAAATGTACTGGTTCCTAAATCACAATGGTGAGGTAAAAAAATTAAGTAATGTTTTGTCGTGACCTGGTCAGATTAGGCATCATGAGTTCATTAGACATGCACAAGAGATATTTCTGCACTCTATGACTGCTTTCATGGGCAGGTTGATTGCATCTAGGTGTTTTATCCTGGCCTAGCTGATGTGTCAATAAGATACTGAGCCAGGCCTGCCGTCTGTGTCGTTTCATTGCTTCTGGCAGTATGAAGTAGTATGGCAAAGAATTATGGCTTCAATTTCACAGAATTATAACAAATTCTAACATGAAATTTAATGCATTTCTGCAGGAAATAAGAACTGCTGTATGTCTCCCCATAAGGGTAATTCATTCCTTACCAGCTGTGGGGTAAGTGGAGATTTAATGATCCAAGTGGTGGATATACACGCCATTACAACAGTGGTTACTTAACAAATGCAGTTCTCTTTTCTGATTCACAAATTTTCTGAGGGCATACCAGATTAAAAAAAAAAAAAAGTAATTTTGAATGTTCTCATTTAATGAATTTCAAAGAGTTTACCATATGAGTTGTTCCATCTTTATGTGGAAGCCTGGAGCACACTGGAAGTCAAGGTCAGAGCCAGGAGTTTACTTTAAACACCTTTACTTCTTGTCTAGGTGATATTCTCTGCACTGGGTTGTGTCACAGATCCATAAAAAGCTGTATGCACCTCCTCTCACACTGACACCCACACACTCTTCCCCTTCCTCCTCCTGTTTACACACTTTTATCAGGATAGTTCTTAAGCCCCTTCCTGTCACCCCACACAACCTCTCAGTTGGAGACAGTATTGCTTAATTGTAAAAAAAACAAACAAAAAAATCTTGTTCTACAGCATTTCTTCAGAAAGGAGGTCTTCTCAGATCTCCATGGCTTCTTTATCATATGCAGTGGAGTTAAAATGTTCATACTTTTGGAAAGCTTTCCCATTAGCAATTATTTTAATCTCCTGCCAGAAGGACTGCGAGAGCTTTTCTCCACTTAGGCTTGTGCTTAATCTGCTGCTGTTTTTTACTCACATTAGAGCTGACCCAAGGCTCTGGTATTAAAATCACTTCCACAAAACTTACACATATATCAGCTTCGTGTGTCATTGGATGAGGAATTGTGTATCTTTATTTTTATTTCTTTTTACCACCTCTATTTAATGTGATCTATATATTTTGCACAGAGCTTATGTATATGGTTTTCTAGGATGCTATTATGGCTTTGTATCCTTACCTGTGGCATATGAAAGGGAGGAATTGGAGTACAAAAGGGATGAGACAGGCAAGGCATGAGTGAGTAGGTGAGAAAAAAGGATTACAGGATGGAAAAACAATATCTACTTCCAAGAGTTAGAACTACATTTTTACATCTTGGAGTCGCTCTCCAAGACTCTGTTAGTCAAAAAGTGTTTCCTCCCACTACATTTGGAGGAAGAAGAAAAATAAGGAGCACAGTTTCACATCTGTATGAAAAAAAGCTGAGTGCTTGGCTAATACATTGGCACCAAGATTGTTTTATGTTTTTGATGAACTCTACAGGGAACATGATGTAGCTGATAGCTTGACTCAATTTTCCAGAAGTCCTAATCAAAGTGTCCCCTTCTTCTTCCCAGAGAAAATAAGAAAATTTCCAGAGAAAATAAGAAAATTCTTACAGTCCTGGACTGTTGATCACTGTGCAGCATCTTTACATTTTTTTCCCTAGTGAAAGGCTCTTGATGTGGGCCTGAACACGACTTAAGACAATTTCATTGTCTATAAATTTTCCCAAAGACATACTTTGGGATATTAATATTTCTTAATCATGGTATTCAAGCCTATTGACAGACAATGTCTGAGGATCCTTTTCATGAAAATGTGTTTTTCCAATTTCTGTAAAGTATGTAAGAAAGATTTAGCACTCCACACTCCCCACTCCCCCAAGAGCATTTATAGAGTTTGCTTTCAGGCAGACCAAGTCTGTTGTTATTTTTCAGTTTATCCATCTCTTTTTTCCTGATAAAAGACAAGGCTCAGAGTACTGCAGTCAATAATAGGAGAGGGACCACCCTTTGAGCAAGAAAGGCTTACCTCAAATGAAAAAGCCTCAAAAATATAATTCTAAAACAGTTAGGAAGCTGACTGCTTCATCTAATAGCTCTGTGCCCTCTTCCCTAGTTTACATGAAGAGAAAAAGAATAACCAGTGTTTGGTCTTTTTTTTTTTCTTTTTAATCTTTTTTTTTTTTTTTTAATGCTAAAAGACAGTTTATCTGGAATGTTGAAACCAGTTTAATTCACGATTCTTTTATCTTCTCCAGATGGATTCATCTAACACATACTGACAGCCTGTAATTTTATGCAGCCAGTTATGGGTAATAAGCTTTAGGTGTTTCTTGCATTTCTTGTATCTTTGTTAGAACTAAATGGTCCTGGCTGCAGGCAACAACCATGTGAAGGACAGGGCCATCATCTCTGAAACAATGTGTTAGATAAAATAAAGTGGAGCTTTGATAGGAATGAAAGCAACCACCATAATTTCCCTTATTTGTCACAAATTTAGTGTTCTATGTACATTCCAGGTGAGCACTACAGAATGCAGCTTTGAGAAAGAGAGCCATGAAATCCTGCCCATCAGTGTATCAGTGTTCAGTGCATCTCTGACTGCTTTGGACCACTCTTGCACCTTCCATTGCCCTTTTCCCAGCTAGCACTTGCATATGCACCACAGCAGTAGTCACAATGAAAAGGAAATGTTATGCAGCTGAGCTAGAAGGCAGCATTTATGATGAGTGAGGAGCTGCAAACATACAAACATTTTTGAATTCTGTATTTAACCCATGCTTTTCCATGATGACATCCAGCACATAGCTACCACAAGTGTAAGAAATTCATTTTCTTAGACATCTTATGTATTGCCTGAAAGTTTTTCTTGGATTTCAGCCCAGGTGTCAGAGTAATTTGTTACAGATGCATTTTCTTTTTTTTTTTTTTTTTTTTTGTTGCTCTCCATGGTGCTACTCCTTAACTAGCATGTGGGTGGTGGGAACACTTCATTCAATATTTCCCTCTTCTCTATTGTAGCACTGGGTTCTTTTCATTAGCAAATATTTTATCTCTTCCTTTTGTTTGCCCTCATCCTTCACAAAAGCTCTTCACTTAATCACAGCCCATGCACTGAGAAGTATTCCCTTCATAAAGCTGGGGGAGATTTATAAATAATTTCATCAACACCTTGTCATTCTTGAGGAGAATCATAGCAGACCATCCATAGCCCAAGTTAGGAACAGGAGAGCTGATCCTAAATTACCAGGTGATCTTGGAGTCTTTATTGTGGGATTAGGGAATGGTAAAGCCCTATACAGAGACAATAAGATAAATTCTTGAATATTCTTCTGTTCCCTTCATGCTGAGTAACTTATAATGTCAGCCTACATCAGCTTGAATCATATCAGCTACTCAGTGGGTATTTTCAAGAAGTTCGGTGATTTGGGATAAGTGTGGACAAATAAATGGCTGACATGCAAGTTCTTCACTCCAAGCAGCTTTATTGCTGACATCTCATCATTTGTCACTGACATTGGGGTGTGCCATTAGCCAGTGGTATCATCTGACAGGGAGGCTAATCCTAACATTTAATTAATTGTCATAAATTGTCATTTCATGCAGGAGTTTATTCAGTAACTCAGTTTATTCAGATGCCAAATGACATCTTTCCTTTAGACCTTGGAGAAGTAAGAAGCTGTGGCAAGGTAGCCATTAAGGAAGAAAGCAAAAAGGGTCATGTTAATGATATTTAAAACTTGTAGGTGGTCAAGGAGAGAGAGCAGATGGGGAGAGAGAGAGTGAGGTAGCTTGGATGAAAAGTGAATTTGTTCCCTGGCCCCAAAACAGATTTTAGTTCCTGAAAGGTGGTACCATTACTAGGTAACAAAGGAAATCTTGGCTGATAATACCTCCTGTGTGGTAGGTGTGTATGCTGTCCCTCACTTGGACAGCAGCAAATACCTGTCCTTGTGCTGCTTGTTCCATGGTAATTTTAGACAGGGGTAAGTATACCTACATAGACAAACACAATTATGTATGGATATGCCACATGCATTTCCTTCCAAGAGATTGATAAAATATCTCAGTCCACACATTGTGGGGACTGTGATCATTTATCAGTTGTTGGTAGACAATAAAGTCTGGGTATGCTGCTTCTGGGATTCTTTGTAAGTATGCCAGAACAGAGATGAATAATTTAAGATGCTTAATTACCTTACCAAATGGGAACTCTGATGCTTGAAGAAGTGGGAAGGCCTGTAAAAATTACTGACAGGACTATCCTGTGCTTCTGACCATATTCATTTGTTTTTATGGTCCTCATCCAAACTCAAATCTGTTGCAGTGAGCCATTATAAGGAAACTTCTATCTCATACTTTTTGCCATGGCTGAGCATGGATATTCTTTCAAAAAGCAAACAAGGGGGATGTTAATTTGAAATATCTCTGAATATTTTTAACATGTCTGAATATTTTTAAAGCCACATTAAGTTTTGGATGCCTAAAGTTTCAGAAGTCCAGCTTGAAAAGTAATAAAGGTAATTAATTTTCCATAAGATTCATAGAATAATTCAAGTTGGAAAAAACCTCCAAGATAGTAGAGTCCAACATTTTACTGCACACCACCTTGTCAAATAACCACAGCACTGAGTCCCATGGCCAGTCATTTTTTTAATATCTCCAGAGATTGTGACTCCAAAACTTCCCTGGGCAGCCCATTTCAATGCTTGACAACCCTTTCAGTTAAGAAATTCTTCCTGATCAAAAAAAAAAAAAAGCTGTCTCGAGCAATCATCAGAGACTCCAAATGAAAATGAATGCTGTTGACAGATATCACAGAGATATCAGAGATGTGGACACTGGAATCTACATCACATCCTCTTTACTGGTGACTGCCACAACTAGACTTACACAAATATGTTTGCAAGCCTGTTTGCAACCTGTCTTTTTTTCCATGGTTTCATGTGTTAGACAGATTTACTGTGTTAGTGGCAGAAATGTCAGTGCTACTTAGTAGTGGCCAGTGGCTTAAACCAGCTGACAAACCCTTCAGCTGCTACCTTGTACCAGGTTTCTTCCCACTCCCTGTCACATCTGTGATTAGCAGGTAAAGCTCACGTCATAAACTATAAATTAAGGTTTTTGTAAAGACCAGGAGAACAAAACAGTAGAGAATTGCTTGTGTATGGAATTAATTGTGGAACACTGGCATCTAGGTATTGTGCTGTGACATGATAGGAGTCTCTGCTTGCCATTTGTAGTAAAAGAGAAATGAACAATTGTGTCTCAGAATGCCTTGTGGATATATTTCCCTCTTCTAAAATAAGGCTGAAGCCAGTGAGAAGTTTTACTCAGAGCTGCAATGTCTTAGATTGCATAGAATTGTTCTGGCTATCACCATTCTGTCTGTGCTAGATGAGCTGTGGAGACAATGATTTACAAGTTAAAATATGCTCTTATTAATAGGTTTTCAACAAATGAACATAGAGGGCCAGCAGAGCTGCACAGGATGTTATTTGGTCCATGAGGAGCAATACACTTTATAATTAGTTTCATTTACATGTGTTCAGTTGCCACTGCAAAAGTAATTTGTTTTTATCCCTATCTCCAGAAATCATTCTCAAAAAAACTACCTTTGCATGTGCAACACTGATGAAAATGAAATAATATGCAGCCAAGAACCTAATAAATTATTCCTTCCCCTGGAAGTCAACAACAAAAATAAGGAGATTGCAGAGGCTGATAGGTCATTGTGATTATTTTCTTCTTTGTAAATAAATATCCAGCCTACTTGGAGATTCAAAGAAATAAAGGGTTTTATAAGACAATGTATTAATTCTTGAAAACAAAAGCTATTTCCTAAGCCATTCCCATGCTGTCAGTGGAAACGGATGTGTTGATGAAACCAGATACTTTTGTGCCTCATGTGGTGATCAGAACTCTGCAGACCTACCACTGGTTTAATCAGGTTACCCATGAGTAGAGACAGGAAACTAGAGTTAAAAAAGCCTGTAGAGAAGTAAAATTCACTACAATATTGCAGAAAGTTTATATTTTTTCTCTCACACACATGCATATACTTGATCTGCCTCTCTTCAACAGCCTTCCTCCTCCAAAAAGCCCCTGTATGGAAAAATGCTTGAAAGCCCCATGGGTCCTTGACTCTGTTTGTCTTTTGGATCACAGAAAGCCTGGAGGGATTTCCATATCCTGCTGAAACCACTGAATGTATCCTACCATAGCACAGGATTAGCCCTCTGAGGACAGACATTGTCATTCCTTGTATGCTTTACAGACTGAAACACAAAATGACCCACTTCTCAGATGCCATTTAAGCATTACTGGAGTAAATGAGAAAAACACAACAATGGAATGTTTTACTAAACCAGAATCAGTTACTTTTATTAATTTATTTTCTTACCATGGCAGTGAATCAAGACTTTCATTATTTGCATATCATAAGAAATCTTTTTCTGAAGCTGTAAAAACTGGCATTTACACTGATTTCCTGGCATTATTTTTAGCTAAAGCATAAACCTTCTGAATTGCTACTTCCAGGACTGAGTTTGAGTGACAAGAGACATGTTCTATTCTTGTAAAAATAGAATCCAGGGAAACCCAGACAGAGAGAAAAATTTCAAAAGGCAACCTTCCTTCAAAATACTTTAAGTAGGATTTGATGTATATTTTAAAGTACTGTTCAGTAGTCAGTGCACGCTAAAAAAAAACATACATTCTAAAAGTTGCTACCAGCATGTAAATGGAGAAAATTGGTCACATGTTAAAAAAATTTGGTTAAAACTTCTGGACACTCCTAATTTGTGTATTTAAGTATGAAATGGCAGAGGGTCATTGGACGAAAGCAATATGAAGTATGACTCATTATATATATGAAAACCAAGAGGAGATAGTTAATGGGAATGAGAAACTTAAATCAAAATATTGAAAGGTCTCAAGTGAAAGTGAGTAGATCATATATTCAGCCCAGAACCCTGAAAGAACTGGCAAATGAATTCTTCATTCAGAAAGGGAAGGTTTAAAGTCTGTGCTTGAAATGTGCATTGGCATGAAACTGAAAAGAGGAAAATTCAATGTCTTTATGTAGAAAGAGAAGTGTAATGAAAAATAAGAAATCCATGGATCAAACCTTGGAAATATGTTAAGAATTCATAAGAAAATAGGAATTGAAGAGACTGAGGAATAGGATATTACAGGGGTTTATTGAATGTAGATGCTGCCAAGATAAGCTGATTTCTTTCTGTGCTTTTATTTGTTTGGCTGGTTTTTGTTTGATTTTTTTTTGTTTTTAGGGTTTTTTTTTTCCCTATACAAAGGAAGTGTATCTGATCTTATCTAGCCAGAATTATGTGATTTCAGTTATTAAGCTGTGTGAAGAATTGAGGAGTCAGTAGCTCTGTGTAGGAAGATGTATATTAGCAAAAAGCATGACATAGTTGAGAAGGAGGGTAAAGGCAGACTAAAAAAAAGAAAGAAAAAAAGGAAATGTTAGAAAAAGAATTTTTGGGCTTTAAAATAATTAGTGGTGGATTTTCTGAAAAATTAAATTTAGGAGCAAAATTTTATGTTGTTATTGTGAACCATCCTGATCCTGGAACAGAGAAAGAGGAGCTGATGACACAAACACAAGATAAGGCAGCTATGAAATCAGCTTAAGAATATTATACATGAAGAACAAAATATTAGAAGATCAGGGTAACAGAAAAATAGCAAGATGAGCTAATGTGTAACATCTTGCATGAGGAATAACTGCAAATAATTTCTGCAGTGTCCTGGCATCTTACTGCCAGAGCAGAAAGAGAAGACAAAGTATTTCAACATATCTGTCAGTCCCCAAAAGACTGTGAGCCACTGATATGATGGCATCATCAAAAAGTCAAATGTTCTCTTTGGATATACCAGGAGACATATGGGAGTGTCAATAGCACAGCTGTGGGGAGGTGCTCTTTGGAATACTGTGGGTCTCACCACCTGCAAGAAAGACAAATTCAGATGAGTGCAAAGAAATGGAAGACTGCTAAAATGATTAAGAAAGTGGATATCTACTTGTGAAAGAAGAGAGTCTAGGCTGTCTATCCTAGAAAAATACAAGCTGAAGAGTCAGATGATTGATACCTAGCAAGAAAATAGAAGGATAAGCACCATGGAAGGAAGAGAGCTGTTTAAACAACAGGACATTGTTGATAAAAGGATAAAATGGATATTAATTTCACACAATTAAACATATGGAAGATATGGGCAACTTTCATATTATGCCAGGAAAAATATTTTACAATGCTGAAGATTCTCTAAAGCTATAGTCAAGAAAGATTTAATCAGCTTGAAGTAGGTGCAGGAAGGAATTACTAGATGAATAGTGGAATGATTAATTTATTGCTCAAGAGACACTAGAAGAAAACTTGCCTTACCTAGCCCAGCAAAATAAAGATGGGGAGGGAATATTGCTAAAATGTGCTAAGGGAATAAAGATCGGGGAAACAGAAGAACCATTTTAAACTAAAAGAAAAATGGTATGAAAATAAGTAGATATGAATTGTCTTTGAATAACTTTAATCTTGAAATGAGAAAAGGGTTCCTAAAAATTGGAGTAGCAGTGATAAGAAGAGCAAAATGAGCAAATTTATTAGTGAACTATACTGAGATTACTAGGAGACAGAAAAAATAATGCTGTTTGGTAGTTACAAGAGATTGTTATTTCTAATAGCATGGAGTCAGTGACCTAGGTGATCAAAATGGACAACTTAGATCAATACATTTTCAATAGATTCAGACACAAAGATCAAGGAGAAGAAAGTGGCATCCATTTGATATTTTTCTGTTCATTGCATTTCCTTGATCTTCACTTGCTCTAAGTTCCTATTTAAATTTTATTCCTTATGCAGTCAGTAAAGAATCAGGAGGGTCCCACCTCAGTTGCAGAACAGATAATGGTTTTGTGCACAGGATGGGTGTGTAGGTCCTACACAAACTTCACAGCCCC
>QUSF01000008.1:5698176-5736300 GCA_003676055.1 Chloebia gouldiae
AAGTTCACTGCAGTCTGTAGATTTGTAATATAAATAAAATACACAAATTAGGATTTATGATGCAATGTCCTGCAAAATTGCTCCTAACCTTTTCTTGCATGAAATAAACGAGACTAGAGTGAAATGAAAATTGCACTCATCACTTCATTTAAACCTTTCACAGCTCATATGTCCCAAATGCTTTTATGAATTTCTGTCACTGGAACTGAGGTTTAGAGGAGGGAATAATGAGAAGTTAAACAAAAGGAGAAAGAAAAAGAAATAAAAGGAGAATCAATGGTAAATGGAAAATATAATGCTTACCTAAAAAAAAAAAAAATCAAGTTATCACTGCACTTAGACACAATTCTGTTTAGGAAAAAATCTGCTCTATGATTCAAAATCTCCCCAAATCTACCTCCATGCTGATTTTGGTCTGGCACCTTCACATGTGTTGCCTTTGTCACACTGCTTTACTGAAATATCAGATCTTCAGAGAAAAGATTGGATGTAATTCTTAGCTATTACCAGGATGTCTAGTTAGGTATTAAAGAAAGGAAGAGATTGAAAAATACACAAGGTATCAGGAAAAAATATTTAGTGACATCAGGGACAGATTTCTGAGCCCATGCAACTCAATCCTGTCCTGCAAGTGTAATACTATTTCCTTCTATGCACCCCAGTGCTAAAAACAGGAAAAGTAAAAAATTATTTAAAATTATGTTTGTGAAAAAAACCCAGAAACTTAATGCCACTATGCCCAAGTCATATAGATTGGCCTTGATTCATATGCAGTGGTGTTTTATTTCTTCTGATGCAGAGAATTTATTTGCAGAGCAGGTACATTTAATCCCTTTCATGTTTACAAACTGTATATATATAATGCTGTTTACATTACATCATTTCTTTTTTCATTCCCAAAATCTTTCACCTGTCATGAAATGCTATTTAGCCTCCACAGCAAAGAGATGCTTTCATCAGGTGGTGAATTTCTGAGTCAAGCACCACAGTCATCAGATACTGATTGTCAGTCAACTTTGATATGATTTTGGCTATAAGCATATGATATCTAACAAGGCCTATTTTTTAAAGTGAAATCTAGGCCATGTTTTGCACCTCACTGGTGTCTAATGACACATGTCTTTTCATCCAGTGCTACAAAAACTCTTGGCTACTCATTTAAAAGCAAGAAGCAATTAGATTGCTTCTTTATATTTTGTCAGTGCCTTAAATCTTCAGGCTGAGGTGAATTAACACTGTAATTGATAATGGGAATAGATTGACTTCAGGAATCACTTTAGGACTGTATCAATGAGAGAAAAATTAGACTGTGAAGCAGATGGTCTAGGTGACAGTGATGCTACTTGCATTAACTTGTTGGGAAGGGGTAACCAAACTTTCTTGAGCTTCCTTTTTCCCATTGCAATACACCAGGTTTTCCTCCAAGTGTAGAGACATTTCTGTCTCTACATTTCTGAGACTACAGACTCAACATTTCTGAAAAGATGGTAATTAAGGATTATTATTTACAATGTATTTTATTTTTAACAATCATCCTCAGCTAGGAGGGTCTTTCCAGGTGCCATGCCCATAATTAAATAGCACAATACAATAAAGATAAAAACTCCTTTCATTATTTTAAATAGGCCTTTGATTGGATTACAGAATGTCACTGAAATAATAAGAATATGAAAAAAAAAATTGTTTTCTCTTTGTGATTTTCAAAAGCCAATGATCTGTAACTGCCTGTTAACTGTTACACGGTTGTGTCTCTAGGTATGCATTTAATACTTTTAATATGCCCTTGATTATATGAGAGCTTCATTATTCCAACATCTTTCAGGTTCTGCATAATAATCAAGGTTGTGATAGAAGGACCTGATCTAATCCCATTTGATGTCAAAGCCAAACCCAGCACTAAATACTGCAGGAAATATTGTAGGTCTTCTAAGTCAGTGTTTCCTGAAGAGGAAATGTGCATCTCCAAATTGGACAGTAGTGGACTCTGTCATGGTTCTCCTCTGATGTTTTCCATTATGTTGCAAAGAAAAATTTCCTCACCTTTTTTTTTTTTTTTGTTGCAATGATCTATTTGTAAAATTTAGATTTAACTTGTCTCATGACAGAAACCATCTGTTGAAACTTCCCTTTAGCTCATTCCCATTGTTTAACCTCTCATTAATGACCTTGTCTCCTTGTGGTTCACTTACCATGTGGGCTGCAGGACAGAATCACAGGAGTTAGCCCAGGTACTCAGACTCAAGGTGACTGATGACCTGAGACATTCCTTAAAAATTCTCTTCATAGGGAAATACATCAGCCAGCAAATACTAGAGAAACAGATAAATAACTAGACAGTAGAAGAATACATAAATAGGCAAACAGTAGGACAGATCTATTATTCCATCTTTAATTCCCTGGCAATGCAAAATAGTTTTTATTTAAGATTCTTTCTAGTGTTTCTGCCATTATTGATTTAAAGTGCCCTCCAGAAGAATCTGGATGACAATAGTCATCAAGCCCTATATATTATCATCAATGGTTACTAAAACTCTCCTCATTTCCTCCCTATCCTGCAATCTGAATGATCATGGCCTTTTTTTTCCTGCTGTATTTCCCCAGCACTTAGTTTTATTTTTATTAGACACAATAAAAATTACCTGAACAGACATGTGGAGAACTTGGGAAGGGGCTAGGATGATGTTATCATAATACCTATATAGACCAGAGCATTTTGTTTAGAGTCTAATTATCATTTTCTAGTGCCTGAGGCACTCGGCTCATGGACATCTGCAGAATAGATGTCTGGGCTAACATCTGAACTAATCCTACCAGGCTAATTTTGTAGGCAATGAGAGAACATCAGTTTTCTCACCCGAGTTAAACATTTGCTTTAGCACAAGTTGAATCACATCCCATGAGTGATGATTTTCCTCCATTTGTTATAAAGCTGGAGTACAAGAGCACCCAGTGGAATGGTCACACTGGAGACATATGCAGTCAGTTGAGATAAATTCCATCCTCATATGTTCCAGCTTTAGGTAGGACTCTGAGGAAAACTCAGTTTTACCCAGCATGGATGGAAAACAAGGGTCATTGTACCTAATTCAATACTGGTAAACACTAAGATGTCTTATTCCTGGTTCTTTGTTTTTCAAATCTGATTTTGTAGTCAACAACTTATGTCAGGATCCTGTATCCCCTTCCTCTACACTAAAACCCTTCAGTTAGTCATTATTGTTCTAGGTGATTTTGAAGTGTCACCTATTCCAGTCTCTTCCTTTAAAATAAGGATAATACTTTCCTTTTGTTGTACTGTTGTCGGGTGAAGACCATCCATCAGTGTGGGGCATCAAACTGTGAAAGAAATGTAATTAGCCTGGTTCCACATCTTATGCTGCAGCATGGTCTTAAAGACAAGTTCTAATCACATCTGCAACAAATTGATTTGAGCTGTAAGCATTTTGGAGTGTTTCATACTGTAAAAGGAAATCCTCCTATAGTGCCAAGCTCTAAAACATAGTTGCATAAAAAATTCCATTTGAAGTGGGGATTTTTCCTCAAATAATATGAATCTGACATTGCTTCTGATTACTTCTCATCAAAGGCTCATCTTTATCTGAGGCCTGCTGCAGTTCCTTATTTTCCCCCCTTCTTCCTCTGTCTCTACATATATTTTAAAGTCTAATTTAGGTTTCCAATACCATACTAAATGTTATCTGTTCCTTTAGATCCTTACTTAACTGTTCTTGTCTTAATTTCATCTCTTGCAATTGTAACTCATTATTCAGGTTATTTGTCACAAGATTGATTTGAGTATCAGGGGATCATTTACTTTTCCATTATAACAGCCACTTCAGGTTATAAATTCTGACTGTAAGGAGAAAATGTGCTTATCAATTTTGTCAGTATTTGTGTGAAACAGGACTGGGCTTGTTCTGCAGAGACTTTCATGACTGATACAATTTCTATCTTTGTACTTTCTTTGTACTTTCTGTGGCTAATCCTGCTGTTGCATCTCCTGTATGTTGAAGAAGGAAAACACTTGATTTTTGTTGCCATTTTTCTGCAACTGAAAATTGCAATTTGTCTGCAATTTTTCTGATGCGAACTGAATGCCTGCCTGAAATAAGAGGATCTTTCATTCTCATGCCTGTGTTAAGAGCTGCTGCTTGGGGGAGCAGATGGTTCAGGTGATAACTAGCTATGGCTTATGCTGCTGTTGTTGGAAGCAATTATGGCTTAATTTTCTGTGTGTTGCATCTTTAAATTTCTAAGTGTTTGCTGGAAGCTGCTGCCATTTTGTGTTCATTTCAGACAGCATATGTTGCAGAAGGTCCTCTGCTCTCCACCATGGGGACTTTTGTTCTTCCTTTTTGTTTGGCTTTTCCTTCATGGAAATTAAATTTTTGATGGAATGAAGCAGGAACTGATCTTTGGGCATGTAATGAGAATGTTTATGGAGATTCCCAAGCTGTGTTTTTGGCTTGAAACAACCTAGATTCATAAGAATCAGTAACAAACACTAAAGTTCCTTCTCAGTTGGAGGTACAAACTTAGAAAATTCTGATCTAAAGTGTTTCCCAACCCTTGATATGTCTTACAAGTTATTTTAAGAATCTCTTCAAGCAACACATTGAGCATTGAGTATTGCTTGTCTGATACTCAGTCTTCCAGGTCAGGCATTTTCCCCAGCATTAGCAGAAAGGGTTTGTGGGGGTTTAGTTTGATAATGGCATTGGATTTCAAGGGGAGTCCACAGATAAATGAATGGAGCTAGCTTTGACTCCATGATTACTGTCATTGTAGCTGTTATTTCATTGGCCCCTCTTGGCTGGAGTCAAGATGCTTTCATTAATTTTCATTATGAAGGAAATACAGACTTTGGCCAAGCCTCTACCATATGTCATGGACTTGTCACAGCTTTGTGGCAGCACTGAGATATTCACCTGAGTTGCTTGAAGTCAGGGTCTTCCTTGTTATAAAATTCTTCCACACAGTTTCTGTCTACCTGCCAAGCCTGAGGGGGCACCACCAGCCCTGCCTGCCCTTTCCCAGGACTCCAGGGCTGCTCCCACCTTGTCCACAGCCCAGGACCCCATGGCAATCTCCCAGGGCCACCAACCCCTGCCCCAGGAGCACCCACCAGGGCTGGGCTGCAGCTCCCCACTGCCCTGCCCCAGCCAGGCACACCAGCCCTTGTACCCAGCCTTGCCTGGGGCTCTGCCATCCTCAGGGGACATTCCCAAAATGTCCTGGGCTGGGGCTGCCCCAGTGGCACTCAGATTGTCCTGCTCCCTCCCTGCCAGCCCAGGGATCCCCTGCAGTTCCCAGGGCTCCTGGTCCTGGGGAGCTGCTGGTGCACATGGTGCCATGGCACCATCCATGCTACCCCTAACTGGAAAGCTGCTCAGTGCTCATGTGCTCTGCACTCACATGCCACAGCAGGCAGCTTTTAGTGCTGGTTTTATACCAGTGATTGCTGGGGAACAGCTGGCGCTCATAAAACGAAACACAGAATATCTTGTTAATGACTTGTCACCATTTTTCTTCTTTGCTTTATGGGTCAGGGGAAAGCAAACAGCTTCACGGGTCTGTGCAGAAGGGCCTGGCAGCCTTTCCCAGCATCCAGATGCTGAAATGACAGTGATTAACCACAGTGCCTAAAACTGAAACTGTGCAGGGCACGCTGGCGCTGCGGGGGCACGTGGAGATCCACTGAGTAAGAGGTGTGACACATCTGGAGGGGAATGGCAAAGTGGCAGAAAGGTTTGCCAGCAAACATCTCTCTTGCCAGTTATGTGCAGCCCTCAAAATGCCAGTGGCAGCACACTGGCTCAAAGGGCTCTCTTGTGCTGCAGCTGCTGCAAGGATTGGGCTGATGCTGGGGGCAAATGCTTCAAAGTGACCCTGAAGCCAACCCCAAAAACGGGGGAGTTCTGAAGCCACAGGATTTTTCATACAGGCTTCAGATCATCTTATTTGGTACTAAGCTGCTGTTTTCCCAGAGAAAGCTCCTGACTATGCTAAGCCCCCTGATGTTGCACTGAAAATGCCATCTGTTTAAAATACAAACAGAACATAATTCTCAAAATAAAAGTGCTTTACACCTATGTCATGTAAAAGGAAAAAGCAGGAAGAACCCACAGACAGCTATGGATAAAAAGACTGAACTGGAGTAGGAATGCATCAGGTGTAACAGACGAATCTAAACATTCTCTTAGTCCAATATGAATATTAAGAGATTTCAAGATTGCTGGATTGGTATCTCAAGGAGACAGAAATCTTCTATTTTTTTAGCAAGTGGGGAGAATGGAAAATGCAGAGATCTCTTGCTTGGCTTACTAGGAGTAGTCTGCTGCACTGCAAGACACACCAGTGCCTGGAGTCAAATGAGTTTAACTAGTCCCTTATTTGGGAGGAACAGGACCATTCTGTGTATGTCTTCAAATCAATTATTCAAGTCAGTAGAGGAAAAAAAGGAATGTGTCTTATGCTATCTCCCCTCTCTCTACCATCAAAAGTCTCTTTTTAGAGATATATCTTTCTTTGATCATTAGAAAATCTTCCCAAATTAGTGATGTAGGGGAGAAATCCTCTGGCCTGAGCTCAGAAGAGCAGTTTATGTCCTAATTCACCCATTCAAAATGTAATGGGAGACAAGTGCCTGGGGGCATGAAGTACTTAAATGCATTTGCGGGTCTGAGCTCTTCTTCCTTTTATTAGTACACTGACTCTTTACAGTCATCTAGTTTGCTATGAAACAACATGTTTTACGTGGAATTTTACAAAAACTAGTGTACTATTTAAATACTAGATTAGAAAAAAAACCTGAGGAGTCATGGTGTTTTCTTGGGTATAAAGAAACATTCAGGCAGCTACTTAAAGCCATATCATGTGCTCAGCTCAGAGCTGCTGAAGCTAGCTGCTGCATCTGCATCCATATGTACAGCATCTGGCACCTAACCACTGCATTTGAACGGTTGCAGCAATGTTATGGAGATGCATTCCTGAGATTGTTTCCACCCTGTGGCAGATTAGGGATGTGCAGGTTTCTAGGCATAACTCCATCCTAGATTCAGAGATGTCTCCTGTTAAGCCACTCTCTCATACAATTACCCCTTACACTTCCATTTGTACTGAGCCATAAACTAGTAAATGCATGAGCCTTCTTTGGAGCAGCAAATGCATTGATGAACAGGAAAATAAAATGTACCTTTAAAACTAAGAACATCCATGTAAACTGACCCATCAAATCTGTGGATGCTAAGACTTATCACAAAGCTAAATGTGCTCATTCATTGCTCTGTCAGCTGAGAGGAACATTAAAGACCAATACCTAATTTGCATCACCGCCAGTGGGATTTTGCTCCCTAAAAAGGGATGTCTATTATTGTTTTAAATACCCATCTGTATTCAAATTAACTGCACAACTGAAGGGCATGGGAGGTAAAATAGGTTTACTTTGCCAGCCAGTTGCCAATTCATGAACTCATGTTCATCCCACAGGTCTCACATTGTGCCAGCCCCATTCAACACTTGATATGCAGCTGGGCATTCAGAACAGAATTAGACACCCTCTTTAATGAGGGAAGAGAAAAGGAGGTGATGCAAATGATACTTGCCATTTCAGAATTTCAGAATAATTTACTGCCTAAAAGTGGAGCATTACTTTCCAAAAACTTTGTGTCAGATGCTAAAGGTCAGGGGAAGACTGGAATGTAAATCTTCCCTCAGAGCTTCTCAGTTGTTAGCTACAGAGAGAATCTTAATCCCTGAGACACCTGATGTTCTCCATCTACCCCACATTGCCATATGTGGAGGAAAGCCATCTGCTTAAACATGAGCTCTAAAATATTTGACTTCTAGGTTTTTAATTATTTGAGTCCCAGTTTCATGTTTGCTGAAATATTATTGAGTTATGTAGTGAGTATACTTGTATTTTATGTACCTATAGTGTATGTATATTTAATGATTTTATATATTCAGTGTGCATCTATAAATAAATTGCATACAGATTGTGTGTATAAAGAGAAAAGAGAGAAAGCTATTTAACATTATTTGCATATATACTCATGATTTGGTCATTGCTCACTTTATTTTGTATTCATTTACATATTTCTTACAAATCAACTTTAACTTCCTTAGACTCCACAAGCAATAGCCACAAGTCACAGAGCAAGGATTTGGAAGTCAAAACATCTTGAGTGCAGCTGACTCTAAAGCTGAAACCAGATTTCTGTATCCTGTAATGTACTATACTGAGAAAAGGACTTATTTTTAGCATCTTCATTATTTCTTCATGAATTTCACAGGATCACAATTGTTCTTCATTCCATTTCTAGAAAATCCTGAATGGGAACTATGTCAAAAGTTCAAGAACTTTGACAATACAGGGTCTCCTCAGATGACCTGGGTCCTCATCTGATCTCAGAATTTCATATTAGGCTCTCTGAGGCAGCTGGATTGCTTTCCCAAATGATACATACATTAATATATTTTGGTCTGTCTGTGAAATTATATTGCAGTTATCACTGCAATATTTGAGGTTTTAGGTGCCAATACCTAATGGCTGGGGCAAAAAATTGTGTGACTTAAGTATTGCTTTTAATGAGAACATCTGATATTGACTACATAAACCAGACAAGACTGGCCCATACAGGACTAGAGTTATTCTCTTCCTGAATGTAAAACATTAATCAGCATTGTATTGCAGTGCTCAGTCTGTAGGATTATCCTTGAATTTAAAGCGGTAAGAGGACAAACAATGAAAATGTCCAACAGGAGATTTGTGTTAGTAAAATGTACAATAATTACTATTATTGTCTGGTTTTGCTTGTATAACTTTAAAAAGGCATAGTCTTGTGTTTAAAAATTGAGATGTATTTGGTTATACAAAGATTTGTTACTTTTAGTCCTTTGGATATTTACTTTGCAACAACCTTAAAAGTATCAATACATTTGAAATTTATAGTGACACAATAATGGACAACCATTGGTTTCAATTTTGGAGCCATCTGTGGACAGTAACCTTTGGTTGTGAGTAAGGGGCCTGTGATGTGGACTAAGAAATGTGCAAAGACATCTACAAAGCTTCCATCAAACTTATTTGAAGGAAGTATTTCTGTCATGGCTTTTTAGTGCATGGAATATAAGAATCATCCACCAGCTTAGTCCAAAAGGAATTAGTTTGCTAAGCCAGGTGATGATGCTGGTTTTCCATCTGGTTAACCAGACTGGTTTCTCTAACAGAAAGTTTGGATGTAGGATCCATGAAACTGGAACCTGTGACAGGTTTGAATGTTTGTGTGCATGTTTGTGGGTCTTTTGGGGTTTTTGGTTTTGCTTTGTTCAGTGGTGGTGTGAGGTTTTTTAGCGAATATGAATCCATAAACTCTGATATTTCTTTTTGTCCTTAAAAACATCTTCTTTCCTGTCTTTTTGGAAGAAATTTGTAATATATGTCCTTTTCCAGTAATTTGACACCTCCCTCAATTGTCACAATTCTTTAAAGATGATGGAGAGTGACCTTGCACTGCCAGCTCCTTCAGCACTCTAATGATTTTCATTAGTAACAAACCAACGAGAAGTCCTGTCAGAGTGGCAAGGGTTTGTGACTGGATGCTTCAGTTTAGAGATATCTCTTGGATGTTGCATATCTTTGCTCCATATTTTGTGATAACCTGAGGCTGAAATGTCAGTGGTGGTTGTGATGCATCTGTGGTTGTAAAACTCAGTAAGTGGATGTTAACATTAACCATATATTTATATTTGAATTAAACAAATGGAAGTGTTGTGTGGCTTGCAAATCTCACAGAACTGATATTAATACACTTGATATTGTTCACTGTCCACAGAAAACCCCAGCCTGGCTTAAAGAGGTATGGAGGTGTGTGCTGCAGAGGACTGTTTAGGGAAAGCCTGGCTCCTCAGCCCTGCACCTGTGATGAGGGTTAGTTAAAATGATGGAGGTGGATTTTAGTTGTCTGGGGGAAAGCTGTCCAGTGGTGCTAGATTAAAGTACACTGATTTGACCACATGTTTTCTTAGTGTGCTGAAAATATGCATCACTCTTCTATGCCACAATATGGTCCAAAGCAAGAAACTGGCTGGCATTCAACACATCCCATTTTACACTTTGCATGGGTGAGATAAAGCTGATCTTAGAGGAGCCAGCCTCAGTAGTGTTCTGGATGTATCTTTCTCCCCCCATCTCCTTTCCCTTCCCTCACAGAAAGTTTTCACTTAGCTTTCTTAGTTAAATTGGAAAATTAAATCCTGCAAGTCCAGACTTGTGTTATCAGGGCTGTGTTCTCCTCTCAGCTGCTGTGTGTCTCTGGCTGCTCTCTTTTCCCATCTCTGAAATGAAAGTAATACTTGCACAGCTTCTGATGCATTTGATGCTCTGCAGGTGAAAAGTGCAGTGCTGTGAAATGTTGTGGCTGTACAGCAACATTTATGCTTGTGGAATGATGACTACATTAAAGTTTAGAGCCTTACCCACCACCCTACAGGATAATATGTGTGGAGCACTATGAATATAAACCACTTGTTTGGCTGCCTGATAGAACCCTTGCTAATGTAACAGCTTAGATAATCTAAATATTCCCTTTGGGCAGATACCAAGGATATTTAGTTTATCTCTTTTCTGCAGAAATGGACACTGGACCATTAAAATGATTGATTTTTAATGAAATCTGATGGAATTTATACTGATTTGTTTTCATTTTCTTTTTCAAAAGAATGAAGAAATGTGTTCTACTGTTTTCTAGCATTTTTTCTTATCTTCACAGTTTATGGGGGCTGAGGAAAGGAAAGAACCAAAGGGTTACTTTGTAAATAAATTATGGTCTGAGAAGCTTTCAATCTTAGCAGGATTCAGTGAATCAATTACACCTGTTTCCTCTACCTGAAAGGAAACCAGTATTTAACTATTTCACACATATATTGGAAAATTAAACATTTATTAATATTTCAAAATATTTATGAAATTTTTCAATTAGTACACTTAAAATTGAAAAGCTTTATACTATCATAATCATTATTTATAGTGAAGGAATTCTTCAGTTTTAGATGTCCTTGTTCCTGTGAGTCTTTTCTAGTTTTCTCTAAATTTCCTGAACATAAAGGATCTGGTATGTGAATGTTTTATGAATACCAATAGTTCCTCAATTGTTTTGATGCAAATAAATCTCATGTTATTGGGATGTCATCCATGTGACCACTTTTCTGTAGTCTGCATTTTTGCATTTCAAAGAGCTTTCTATCAATTGGAAGAGGTGACATTTTATGTGGATTTTGAGATATAAGATGGTCCAGAGGAGAGGTATGTGTTATCCCTTTCCATAAGAGAATTGTTTCCCAGTCTCCTCTTTGTTTTTCTTCTTTTTTTTCCTTGCACTATTAGAGTCATTCAGGATATGAAAAGAAAAACACAATTCTTTGTTTACAGGAAATACAGCATTAATGTGTGTCATTCTCTTTGCATTTTCTTTCTGATCTTCCAGTGTGCAGAGCAATTTGCCTGCTAATTCATTTCCAGCTGCTTTTGTGAGCCTGTCTGAACACCCAGTAGAGTAGGAAAATTTGCAAGCATAAACAGGCAGAAATGTTTCCTGCACTAGCCATTTGGAATGATACATTGGAATGACACATTTGGAATGCTGGCATCTCCAGCAGAAGTTTAGTAATGGTGGAATTTCTCATTCTGTGAAGTGTCCAAGAACTTAATTATCAATTCAAGGTCAGAATAATTTGATTCGGTCATTATTTTCTTACCTACTAACCAACAACCACTTCTCTCTCCTCTATCTAGGACATTCCAGGGAGAAAATCTGAAATGTTTAAGGGAAGAAGAGCACACCTTTGCCACTTATTTTCTAAAGGAAGACAATGGATCTGGTGACCTTGGTTCTCTACTGAGTGAGAAGGAGGAACTTTATTCTTGTGGGCCAAAGGATTACACTGGGGAGCACAGTCCTCAAAGGGAGTATACAACCTGCTCAGATTCCTCATGGAATTTCAAAAGTCTTGGAAGATCCCTATATCCATGACACTTGTAGACAGCCTTTTTTGAAATTTTTATCCAGGTTTTCCCTTGGACAAGTTGAAAAAGAGAAGAAGAGAATGAGAGTGCAACAAAGAAGGAAAAGAGAACTTGACATGAAGGTAGGGAATGAAAGAAAGAGGACATTATCAAAAGAAAAAGAGTATCACAGTAAAATCCAGGATGTCTACATGTGAAGGTGCAAGTGTAATACAGGTGGTTAAAGATAAGCATGAAGTGAAAAACATAGAAGTGGAAAAGACAAAAGGCTGTGTAGAATATGGTTCAAAGAGATACTTTAATATTTTCATATTATAAAAGAGAAAAGGTTATTTCATTAAAGCTGATTCCAGGTCAATGATTTGATTTTTAAGTGCTGAAGTGAAAGTAGCAAATATTTTTTGTAGGTTGTAAAAGTGTTGTAAAAATAGACTAAAATTTTATATTAAGGGAAAGAAAATATGACACTTTTGTCAATTTAATATAAAATATAAACATTTGTTGTTTGGAAACTTTGTAAGCCTCATTACAGCATTTTTCAAAATTGTGCAATGCAATGTGTTTGGTACAGTGGGATGGGGTTTTTTGCTTTAAGAAAAAGTAATTCTGAAATAAAGAAATCTACAAAAGATATTCTCCACTTGCACAGTGCCTTAGGGGCTGCAAGCACTGTGAAGCTGAACACTTTCTATTTGCTGCCTTTGCTCAAAGCTCACTGTAACTGTGAGCTCCCGTGGCAGGGCTTTGAGCTGTGAGGGCAGTATTTTCACTTGTTTTATTCTGTTGGACACAAAGGGTTGGCCTCATGTTCTTATACCTTCAAGCCCATATACTGATCATATAGACAGTTCTTACAGTTTGCAGTGCCATTGGCATGAAGAATTGTCCTTCCTGCCCCTTTGCTACAACTCATCTTATGACTTTTAGTTTTTATGACAGAAACACAAAGCTTAGAGCATAGCAAAGTAGGCAGTGGTCACCTGCACCAGGATTATCTGGTGAAAAACCTGCACCAAAGCTTTGTGCCAATCTGTGTGCAATGCCTTTTTATTCTCATTGTTTTTAATACCTTTAGTAACTTTGAAAGTGGTATATATATATCTTCACCTCCAGACCCCACTAATAAAATTTTGTGCATTAAGCCTGTCTCAATACCCTTCATGCAACACTTATTCAAATTCAGTGCTGTTCAGTAAAAGTTAGCATAGTAAATGTGATTTATTGCAAGGTTGGAACATGTCAAACATATCCGTGTCAAATTCTTCTAGTCTTGATCAGAGTCATCTCACAAGATGTAATAGGCACCCAAAATTTTCTCTGTGTCTAATGTGGATTCTGTGTCATTCATTCCTGTTGTTTTCTCTCTACAAAGAGAGAATTTCAACTTGAGAGAAGGATTGGGCAAACCTGTTCTGTCACAGCATCAAGTGCCAGTAGGTAGATTGTCAGGAAAGATCAAACCTGAAATGCAGAGCCAAAAGATGTTTCTTACTCTCATTGTTGCTCGCTTGCCCCCATACATTTCCACAATACCTTACTTTTTTTTTTTCTTTTGCATAAAATAGTCTACCCAGGTACTCTGAGAGTATGAATTTATTCCTTGCCTACAGTGGACTGATATATATCCAGTTAAAGGCAATAGAAAGCAAAATGTTGTGCTTGTTAACTAGAATCAGATTTTGGGTCATCTCCAAAGGATTTAACTCCAAAGGCCAACCAGAAAGTTTATGTGACCTGTTTATGGGAGATTACATAATCCTAATTCTGTAAAAGACACCCCTATATTCTGCTGGTGGAGCAGAAAGGATTAATCAGCCTCTTGAAGTGCATCCCTCCCTCTGCAGAGGGAGCATAAATGACTAACCTATGTTAGGTACTAAAGCTTTAGATGCCTAAAAGTAGGTAAAATTAATCCCAGCCTGAGTGCTCTGCTTCTCTTTACTGTCTGTTTTTCTAACACTACTCTTGCTCTAGCCTGATCTAAAGAGCACGCAGCAGCGCTGTTTCCTTGCAAAGCAGCTGCTTGTGCTCTCCCTGAAGTTAGTGGGAGGTTTTGATTGCTTTTCACACCTGCAGAAACAAGCCTGATGCCCCTTCTTGTCTGCTACAAATGAGAGTATTAACTAGCAAAGACAGATGCTGCTATCACAGCAGCAGAACGTGTTCAGGGACTTGGCCTGTGAATCCTCCCGTTCTTCTCGTGACTCTCCAGTTCTCTCCCCGCCCTGGCTGTGCAGGAGATCACACTGCAATTATGCATGCATGTTTGTTTCCACTTCCTAAGGTAACCAGGTATGGATTGCTCTTACAAAATAGTTGTCACCCAGGGAATAGAAGTGGAGCTGCATTTTGCTCCTGGTACACCTCATTAGGTCCACAGCCTTTGGCTCAGCTTCTGCCAGCATAACTGGGAGTGGCAGTGGTACTGTTTTGTCACACAGCAGTCAGCATTGGCAGGAACAATTGGATCAGAGGGAGTGAATAAACACAAGGGGAGTGAATAAAAAAGATTACAGAGATATCATGAGATTAGTAAATAAGACCTCCAGAAAGGTGTGTCTTAATTTCATTAAGAGCCATTGAGGACAATCATCTATCTTAAATAATAGATGACTGAGCATGTAATTATGAAGTGCCAGTTAAAAGAATTAGCAACAGACCACAGAAACTTCCAATATCGATGATAAACAGAGCTAAATGGAAGAGACAAACTGATATTCCATTTAATTTTCTTCTGTATATCACCAGAAAGACCTGCATGTGTGGATTTCTTTTTTAACATTGTAAATAAACTTCAGTGAGCTGTTCACTGGTGTGTGAAGGGGTCACCCTGGCTGGATGCCACATGCCCACTAAAGCTGCTCTATCACTCCACTCCTCAGATGGACAGAGGAGAGAAAATACAAATTTTAGGCTTGTGGGTTGAAAGAAGGGCAGGTAGAGAGAGCACTAAGCAGTTACTGTCATAGGCAAAAGAGAGATGAGTGGGGGAAAATTTATTGCCAACCAAATCAGAGAGAGAAGGGTAATGAAAAATAAAACTGAATCTTAAAACACCTTCCTTCTACTCCTCTCTTCTTCCAGGTTTTTATTTTGCTTATGATTTTCTCTACCTCCTCCCCCTGCAGCTGCCCTGGGGGACAGGGAATGAGGGCTATGGTCAGTTCATCACACATTTTCTCTCAGGCTTGTTCCTCCTCAGGGAGAGGACTCCTTACTCTTCCCCTGTCCCATTGTGTGGTCCCACCCATTGGAGACAGTCCTCCACAAACTTATCCAAACTTCCCACGGGCTACATTTGTACATGAACTGCCCCTTCCACGTGGTTCAGCCTTTGGGAACAAGCTTCTTGAGTGTGGGTCCTTCATGGGGTCACAATTTCTGTCAGCAAATCTGCTTAACATGGGCTCCTCTTCCATGGGTCCTGCCAGGACCCTGCTCCAGTGTGGGCATCCCACAGGGTCTGGCTGCAATTGCAATTTCCCCCTCCCCTGCTCTAAATTCTGTTATCCCAGAGGTGCTACTACTGATGCTGGTGGGCTTGGCCTTGGCCAGAGGTGACTCCACCTTGGAGCTGCCTGGCTTGGCTCTGTCAGAGATGGGAGAATCTTCTGGGACCTTCTCACAGAAGCTGCCCACGAAGTCCCCCCTGACAAAACCTTGTCACAAGAGCCCAGCACATGGAGACGTCAGCCAGGCTTGTAAGTCCTGTTGGATAGAATTTATTGTCAAACCAGAGAAAGGGGTTATATTGAGCTGTGAATGTGCTGCCAAAATTGTGAGATATGATACAGCAAGCTAGGCTGACATTTCTCTAATCCAGTGTGATATCTGCTGTATTCTGTAAGTAATCTCATTTTACCTTACTTGTGCCACTTAACATAAGATCTCGGGGTTATTTGGAAATTAAAGGATCACAACAGGCAAATTGTTCACCCCTTCCCTAAAATATGGGAAATTTTCTGAAAAATGTTTTAGTTTGGTTTAAAAGTGGTGAAGTGTGAACAAAATCCAGGAATATTTTGATCATCTTTTCAGGATTATTCTAAGAATTTATCTGGAATTTGACAACAGCATTTTCTCCAAACTTCATCAAGTAATAGAGTTAACTAAGTTATATTGCAGTAATGTGCAGGGATACCTGTGTTGTACCACTACTGGATCCCATTCAGAAGTAAGGTAGAAGATTATGCCTATCAAAAGGACCATAAAATCTGAATATGATACTTAAAGGATTTGCCTGCACAACTTGTAACTAGTTTAATTATATTATGTACAGAGCTGTTCAATCAATGTGACCAACCAAAACATATGCTAAATATGAAATTTCTATTAAGTTTTGCAGCATAATTAAACCACATAGCACAGCACACTGACAAGACTGTCAGTGTGGCTGATATAGTCTTAAGGGACATTAAAAAATAGAGCTTTTGGAAGCACAGCATTTTTTATGTCAAAGATGATGGCATTGAAACAAATAAGATTGATTAGTCATATGGATGTCTTTATTAGTACTTCATAGGAAATAGATTTCTTGTACTATGAAAATTTAATACTGAAAAAAAGCATTCATTTCCAACTGGAATACAAAAGAAAACCATTCTTAAATTTATTTTGCATTGTTGAATTGTATTTTTTTCATTTAATAATGGAAGAAAAGAACTTTTTTTAATGGGGAATGATGCCTTTTATTTGTGAAAAGGAGCTGAAATGTCCTCTCATTACAGTTCTGCTGTATTTTCATGAAATATTGTGCAAAAAATACACCTCATGATGAATGGCCTACTCACATAAATACTTTTTTATTTTATTAATCAGTAATTTCTGACTAGAAATGGCAAAAAATCCCCTCTTTCAGTCCTAGACAATATAATGCATACAGGTCTGGGATAATTCCATTGGTTTTAATTGATTCTAATTTTTACTATTGTAAAAGAGTTCAGTACTATGTCTCAAAATTTGTTTGAAACTGTGTAAGTCCTTCCAGTTTCCTGATATAACAGTGATAAACTCTCTGATGAAGGTCTATTTTTGCACAGGATCTGGAAAGAGAAGGCATTTTTCCTTCTTATGACACATTCAGAACCTGTAGTCTCTGCCTCTCTCTCTGTGTTTCTCTTCTCCCTTTTTATTTGCTTTTATTCCAACCTTGCTTCAGTTTCTTGCATGGCACTGGGTTCACTGTTCCCCATTCTTTGCTCCCAAACATTATAAAAACAAGGAGCACTTTCATTTTAAAAGAGTGGGTGCAAGTAACATGGAAAAGTGCACCCTACTCTGTATTTGGTTTTGGGAGGGAGGTACAGGGCTCGACTTCATTTAGAACCATTTCTTTTTTAGTTCCTCAAAACTACAGATTGGCATCTTTGTTCCATTGTTGCCTTGTGTTTTCCACCGTGCTTCATCCACAAAGAAAAGTGAGCATTTGTGAGGCAGAACCAGCAGCTGTTTAGAAAAGAAAGGAGCAAATATTAGCTGTGCCAAAGGGCCATTACATAGGTGGAAAAAGCATAAGTAAGCACCATTAGTACCTAACAAACCCGAGGGCTACACAGCCCTGGTGGGTCATGACCATTGGGTTCAGGATAGCCTCTCAGGGAGCAGTATGTGTGCAGAAAGTAAGCAAAATAATGATGAACTGGATAAAAAGTACAGGCTCCTGAAATACTAACGACAGACTTGCTCTGCAGCTCTTTTTTGTTTGCTTAGTTGCTTCCATGGCAAGGCAACCACCCAGGAAAGTCAAGAATGAAATGGATTTTGTCTTTGGAGCTGTGATATAAATGGTGCTTAAGGATATTTTGCCTCAGATTTGTCCATTCCTCTTATGTACTCTCCCTCTCTGTAAAACTGTTATGAATCCAGTGCTATTTGCACTGACTTCTTTGCCTACCTGTGTCTTTTCTTGCTTTCAGAGAATCCTCCATGGAGTTTTTGGTACCTATCCTGTTTTTTTTTTTTTTTTTTTCTTGGGGGGGCCAAAAAAAAAAAAAAAAAAAAAAAAAAGACTGCCTGCCAAAGTGCCATCTCTCATTTAGGGGTGCTGTTTATTTTGTCTGGCTGTAGACACTCTCCTTGTTCCTTGCCTTTCCCTAGCAAGTGAGAGAGGCAGCCCCTTCCTCTGAGCCATCTTTCACCCGGGATAAATCTAACGCAAGCAGCAGGAAGGGATTGGTCTGTGCTGTGTCTCTAAGCCAGTCTAATTCAGAGCAGATGGCTCAGGGAGCTGTGCAGGTGGCCACTGCAGTAGTGGCCTGTCCCATGTTTGTTCCCATCAGCCTGGCCATCCCCACCCACCCGTGAACCCGAGGGGCAGGAGGCTCCCATGCAGAGTCCCCCCGCAGGAATCCTCCAAACCTTTTCACATGCCTGCCTTACTGAATTATTTATAATCTTCTGGAAGACGGTGGTTAACCCTAAACCTCACTTTGTCCCTTAAAACCCCTTGACCTGGAGGGTGTGGAGGAAGGCTGCAATCCCATTAGCAGCTTAGTGCACAAGGGCTGGAGCCCCCAGGGAGGCAGGGAGCTGCAGGTGCAGCGTGTGATGCTCACCTGAGACACATCGAATTGCCAGTGAGGAGCTGATTTGTTATTTTTCTCTTGAAGAGTTGGGTTAAACACACCTTTGGAATAGCAGACAGTGGGTTTCCCTAGTAGGGCTTGAGAAGGGCTGACTTCCCTAGTGGGTCTCATGGAATCTCCAGTTTAAGTGTCCTATAGCAGGCTGTCAGCTCTGCCAGGTGTTGTAAAAGACAAAGTCAACAGGCTTTATTCTGTGGTTTCCTTCTGACCCAGTCTGACATACAGGATGGAAGGCCTTAAGTTTTCAAAAATCATGAGCAAGGCTCACTGCAGCCCAGTCACAAGATATTGTGGTGTTAAAATTTAAAAATAAAAGGCATTTGAATTACATTCTGATCTTCAAATTTAGTCAAGAGGTTTTTTTCCATAGTCTGGAGGGCTAAAAACTTTTTTTTTTTAATGGAAGCTGACAATCTGTCAAAATAATTTAAGTATGGGACCTTTATGAAAGATACCAAATATAGCAATGTCATGATAAAAATCACTGACTTTGGAACCATTCTTTGCCTTGAAGCACACAGAGTGACAGACCTCAGAATTTTCATGCCAGCAAGTTGTAGATCCCATCATTATTTACCTAAATGAAACATATAACTGTTTTACTGAAATGTTTTCAGTTAGAAATCAGCCTAATAATTTAATGGATTCAGACTGGAAACTTATTCTGTCCCCATCAGTTCAGTATCTGAATGGCTCATAAAATTAAAATATACTAAAAATTTCAAGGTCACTGTCTGTTCACAGTAATTGAAGTTGACTCTCTTTTCGATGAAGAACTATTTGCTTTTTTATTATTTAATATGTGATTCTGGACTTGATTTTGCATGTGATCTGTTAGTGCTACAAGTTTATGGGGTGATTGTGTTCAAAAGAGATAAAATTTGAATCTGAAATCAAGGTACTTTGTGGTTTTGGTCATTAATCAGTGTAAGGTCAGCTATTAAAAAAAATTATTGGTATTTAGTACATAAATCCTTCCTGCTTATATCTGCTTAAAAGAACATATTGGCAGTGTGTGGGCATGTGTATATACACATTCCCCATACAACAGGCAGAAAGAAGAGCAGAATAAAAGGTTAAGAGCAGGTGTATTTGACAAAAGTACAAACTCAGTAATTAAGTATTCAACTTGCAATGCACCAGGTGAGGATAAGCTTAGAAAACCAGCACCAGAGTAATACATTTATTGCTATTAAGTTTAATTTTACTCTTCTGCTCCACAGTGTGGAAGGGAAGAAAATCATGGGAAGATCACATAAACCAATCCCGCACCCACAAGAAGATAAATTTGCCTACCCTGCCTCATCTTGCTGTATTTTCCTTTCCCTGATTCACACAAGTCTTGCAGCAAAATTCTAATTCTAATCCCTGATGCTTTTTATGCATCCAGTCATCACAGAAATTAAGAAGAAAGCCACATCTAAAGGGGCAGTGTCTGAAGTTCTTCTCTTTTGAAAAGAGGTATTCATCAGGGAGAAATGAAGTGTAGTGAATAGAGTCCCTGATTTTCAGAAAGGAATTAATAGCATGGTCAGCACTAGAAACAGACAGCTGCTTGTACAGTGTCTTTGCATCCAACCTCTCTGCTTGGACACCCCCCTCCTTTCTCCAAGCTTGGCCATTTTACTTTTTTTTGGTGAGAAAAATGAAAATTCCATGCCTGTCACTGACAGAATTATTTTAAAGATGTATGCATGGATGTAGATATGTACAAGCTTCTCGGGATAACCTGTTTCTGTGTCTTTACTTCACAGTAAAGAATTCTTCAGGAATGTTTTGTTTTGTTTTTTTTTTTCCCCAGACATTTACAAACTGCCTGTATATTTTCACAGGCTTATTGAAAGACAGCAATCAAAACCCTGCATGTACTTCTTTTCTTTCACAACAAACCTACTAAAAGTATCCTAAAAGGAAAGGAGTGGTTTGAAATCTCCCCTGGAAGGAATAGAATAGTGGCATTGTCAGTGCATGAATCAATGCTGACCTATGTGGTGTCTGAGCTTTCAGTTTCAAACAGGGAATATATAGTCATATAAACATATCTACCAGAGATAAGACACACAATAAGTTGAAAGAGAAAATTTGTATGTGTGTGAAAGAAAAGGGAAGAGAGATCAATGAAGAGGCAAGGACGTGCTCCATTTCTGTCAGTGCTTACTGTAAATTTGAGGAAATCATCTGTTGCCACCAGTGATCAGAGAACTATGTGTAAATTCAGTTTTCAGACAGCTTCAAAACTGTGTAATGGTCAGACAGGAATGGAGACAATGGTGCTGTGTACTTTTTGTGCCTGAGATTTATACAGTCTGTCAGCCACTGACTGATGTGCTGAATGGAAGTCATATATGAAAATTAATGAAGAAACATATTTTCATAGAAGTTAAAAATCTTATGCCATGTAGTGGACTGAAAAAAAAACAAGCCCTGTGTTTTGCCTGCTTCTTATCTCCCATACATTGAGAAATTCCCACATGGTCTCCAAGGTTTTCTGCAGGACCAGCACTGCCAGGTCATTGGCACTCTGCTATTATGGTGACAGAATTCAGCAGAATTTTAAAAATTGTAGATTATCTCCTGCAAATCTGGGTGACTTCTTCCTTCTGAGACAAGCAGAAGGTCTTAACAAAATGTGTGGATTATGAATTCACTATAAAAAAGTCTCATAGGAGTAGTATTTCTCTAACTGTTTTAGGATGTCTACACCTTAAGATAGGTCAAAATTTAGTGACTAGGAGATCAGATCAATACATCTGGTATTGATGTGATTTGGTTTTTTGTTTGCTTACTGGAGCAAATGAATGTTTGCTGTAGGTCAGAAATTTTATTCAGGCACCCTAGGCCAGATTCTTTAATTTGATTAAATTGAAAAAGTTATTCAATTTGAATAACTGAAATTCAGATTATACCCATATATACAAACTGAGAAGTGTCCCCAGTTCCTCTACCATTTCTTCTCAATGCTTTAAAAGATCTCTACCTTTGAGTGTGAGGGCAATACAGACAGAAAAATGTTGAGTGATGTAAAACTTGAATACAGACTAATTTAGATGTTTTTATAAAGTCTTGCAGACTTCTCTCCACAAACCATTAAGTCCTAATTGCCACACTAATGTTATTTTATACTGTAAGTGCAGTTCCCGAGTCCTAATATTATGGCACCCAGTGGAATTAAAGCAGGCACTTAGCTTTACCACCTTCTCTGCTGTAACCTTTTCAATCTGTGATTATTATTCTGTCAATGCACACTTGTTCATTATTACTTAAAGGTGTCGTCCCTTCCTCCAGGAAGACACATTGCTGTGTAAATTAGGGCCATAACCAACCTCGTTCAGTGCTGAAGCAAGCGCCTTTCTTCTGACAAGACATGAATTAAGGGCTTCTTTCCTCCCAGTGGAAGGAGCCTTTCTCCTTCATTCCTAATAAGGGCAATGCTGAGGTGGTTTAAAAGAGTCTTTTCTGTTAAAGGGGTTTGATCTGTGATAATCTCCTATAATCTGGATACTAGGAGCAAACTGAGTATTAGGTCTGGATCGCAAATCTACTCTCAGCCTTTTAAAAAATAATTTATTTATTTCAAAACTCATTTGAATACATTACCTTCCTTTTCCCTTCCATAAAGGACATTAAGGAAAAACCTTTCAAATTTGATTAACTAATATTAGCTAATCCCACTTCTGGTAATTGCATTTCTCCTTCAGGAATTTCACAACCCTTTTAGAAATTGTACAGTCTTGTACTGCAAACTACATGCTCTAACCTCATGTCAGCTTCTCAGCTCATTTTCTTGCTCTGAGTCTAGATGCAGCACAGTTCAGAAAACATTATAATTTCCATTTTAAATCACCATTAAAGCTCTCAGAGTTACAATTTCCAGATAAATCATCTAATGAATTTTTTGTTTCTGTTGTGTTTTCATTTGTGAATTGCTTCTGATCTACCCTAATGTTAGCAAATCTTAGTCTCATTTGCAGATATTTTTGCAGAAGAAGGTTTTATTCTAGGATTTGTGATTATATTACTAATTTCAGCTGTTACATTCCCTATACAGTTATTTGTGGTAAAACTAATGTTATCACTTATAGTCTCTTACTGTACCAGAATATGGCCAAGTGATGAAAAGAACACGGCAAACAGCAAATAATGAGTGGAGAATACTTGTACTCATGTGAGAGTACTGTACTCTAATACAGGCAGTGGTAGAAAGACCATTCCTCATGCAGGAAAAGTAACTGACAAAGATCTTTAATAGTTGAAGACAACATGGAGTGAGCAAACCACACCAATACCACACACACTTTGAGTCTGTCTGGGTTGTCACCAACAGAGGTAATAAAGAGAGCACCATTCCTTCATCAGCTGCTTTGTATCAGGTAAACAATAACAGGCAACAAAACATCCAAGGGAAACTATTATCAGTGTGGAAAAATATCCCCCCACTCTTTGGGAAAGACTGCTAAATAAATCCTGCTTTGAGAGTTAGAGATGACAGAAAAGAAGACAAGAATTTAGACCTGTAGAACTGCTGTAATTTATACAGGTTTCTAGGAGTGGTTAGGTTATACTGAGGGCTGTGAGGGAGTTTAAGACTGGAAGAATTCAGACCTACCTCTGTTCAGAATATTTGGGGTTGAAGTTTTGGGCAGAAAGCATATGTGGATATTCCCATCAATAGTTATTTCATATTTAGCTCTTATTTTCACACTCTGGTTTGTACTAAGGGTATAAATTCTTAAATGACTAGATGTTTATTTTGGTGGATTTTGAAAAACATATGGTATCTGTATGGGATTTCATTCTGAACAATAGTGTGGCCCATCTATATATACCACAAATAATATGGAAAATGGGAACATGCCACACTGCATTCTACATTTATGGGAATGAAGTTATATAACTACCTAAAATAAATACTTACAGTAATTAGCTTACTAAACATATAGAGCAGATACTCAAAAATATTCAGGAGAGGATAAGGCACCTGAAGGGTAGGAGATCCTCTCTTCACTGAAATCCAGGTCACCTGTCCTGGAGATTACTTCCAAAACTCCTCACCTGGTACCATCCATATTAATGCCAGATGCAATTTAAACATGGTGACATTAGTAACAAATCTAACATGTCTAACATAGGAATACATTTTAGCTCTTTAAAAACTGGCTTACTATTGATATTCTTAATGTCTATGCTTTGCATCCTTCTGGAATCATGGTAAACCTAGGGGCACTGTTTAGTCTGTATTTATGGTCAGTTGTTTGATCTATGATTGTTCTGGAGAAATCAGACTGAAATGGCCACCCCAGATTATTAATTAGGAGTAAAAATATAGCAAGGTCCCAAGTATTGAACTGAGTTCATGCACCCACTGAGATAAAACTAAAGGATGATAACAGATTCATCTCCAGAAATTTGTGTCCTCAGTTTGTGATTGATGAAGGATCTCGGTTCATTTGGTTGTCTTGTTACACTGAATAATTCAAATAACTGTAATTGTAATCATCAATTACAATTACAATTGTAATTTAAAGTCAGTGCAGTCAGCAGCAAAGTTGCAGCAGAGTAACTGAGAATGGAGCATGGGCAGAAATCACATCAGCCATGTTCATCCTCCTGTCATGTGCAGCTACTTCATGGCACTGACTGGGCTGGTGTGTATAGCAGATGAAAAACAGCCTCTTGTCCAAAATCAAGTGATAAATCAGTAAAGAAAGGAAACAGAGAAGGAATGAGCTCTCATCAGGGGATGGGAAAGGGAGCTGGAGGGCTAAGAGAGAAGTCAAGGGCGGGAAGGTGGTGAGTCCTGGAAGGCCAGGATAGAGATGTAAGTTGCTTCCATTTCAAATAAACTCACGTTCTTACAGGCTGATCTAAATGGCAGAAGTGGGGTTCTCCTTCTGGACTTAGGTTCTGCAGGATTTTGTAAAATAAATTCCCCAAGGAGGGAAATGTTCCTGAACCTTATTCACGATTGTGCTCAATGTTCTTCGCAAGTGAAATACAACATGGGTGGCTTCACCCTCAGATTCTGGTGGCCCAGACCAGCAGTAATGCTCTGATTTGGACACCCAGCAGGTACAGAAAACTGTAGGCCAGAAGTTGCAGCCAAAACTGTATTGCTCTCATCTGCACTCATGATTTCTAACCAGTGCTACTCCCCATTAGTCAACACTCAGTATATCATTCAATCACTTGGGTCTGTGCAGTCATTTTGGATGTGTTTGTGTAGCAGCCCAACCACACAGCAAGCTGAGGCTCTCTGGCAGCTGTTAAAAGCATTTGTACTAATGGCCTCAGGCTTGTTTGCATTTTCATGCACCTGCTGAGCTTGGAAATGGCCTCACAACTTGATTTTAAAGGTCCACAATCCTGCTGGGGTTTCTTCAGGTGAAAGCCATAATTTCTGGTCTTCTAGTAAAAAAAAAAAAAAAAAAAAAAAAAAAAAAAGACAACATCTCCTACTGGCCCAAAATTCAGGAACACCAGTTGCTTAGGATCAAATTTATGCTACATTGAGTGTTTCTTATCTGATCTCCAGATATTATTACACAACCTAGTAGTATGCAATGATCTCTTAGAAGATGAATCTTTTTTATTATATGGACATCCAGAGGTGTATTTCAAAACAAGAACGAATATCTGGTCTTTTTTTCTCAAAACTAGGTAAGGAAGTCACTGTTTGAGGTGATGGAGTTTTTGTTTGTTTGTTTTTCAGAGTTTTTTTTAATTATGGGCCAAAATTTCATATTTTATAAAGTTGCTATGTGTTCTAATGTTGCTGCTTCTTTTGCCAAGAACTTTGATCTGCGTTTAGCGACAGTGAAGCACAGAGAAGATGCACTGTATCCTTCTTGCAAATTAGTAATATTCTCATCATCTCTGCAAATACTTACCTATCCATTTCCAAGTCCCTCAGGCAACCCAGTCTCAGATAACAAGAACTATCTTGTTTTAAAGTCAGGCTTGACAGACTCAAAGGCAGGAACTCTAAAAGAAGAGGAAGCATTCAGAATTTTTTTTTTTGTCTTAGTTTTAATTCTGCTGTGTTTTATTTTTCAGGGCATGAATTTTGGAAGGAATTCTTTGCTTCTTTATGGAGAAGAGGATAAGGATATGCACCCCATCAGGCTTTGGGGCAGAGTCCTCTGAAGTTTTCCTAATGATACTTTCTCTTAAATAACTGTGTCCTGTCACACGATACTAGGATTGAATGATTTATTAGACATGGAATAGCTGGATCTAACATGTTCCTACATCTCCATGCCTCCTGTCTCAGCTGTGACCTGTGCAGTGATCCTCTTTGGATCCTGCTTCAGCAGCCTTTGTGCATGATTGTTCTACCAGTGATAGCATGCAACTCCCTGCTGCAGCAACACTTGGATCTCATCTGTCTGAGGAGCACCATTTTTCTGTCTGCAGCACATCCCATTTATGAGCCTAATTATTTGAAAATTCCCTTCTCTGAGTCATATTCAAAGGAAGGAGGATTAACACATCCACTCTTTGGATTTTACTTTAAGTCCCCATCAAGACTCAGGGTATAAAGTTGGTATTTCATCATGCCTTTGCCTTCTTAGATTGGGTATTTCATGCCTGTAAACCAACAATATTGTCAAAGAGGAACAGCTTTCCTGAAATAACAGTCTTTCTTCCTGTTCAGACACCCATCTTGTGATTTGACACATAAATAGTACAGGTGGTGTTTAACAGTGCAGCATTAAAGTCTGCATTACTCATTGAAGAGAAGTGGAGAGGAGTATCATTACTTTTAAAAGGGACTAGTCCCACAGAAGGAACTTGAAAAGTGTCATCAAAGATGGATATCTTTGGATATTCAATTTCTCATTGCATGAAAAATATTATGGGCAAACTTTTGACATAAGTTGATGCCCACCTCTGTAACAGTACAGGTAACCAATGGAGCGTTTCCTCTCCTATTTCCAAACTAAGATTTGTGGATTTAAAAGTTATTATTTTCTTATCATGCAGGCCATTGATTTTCAGCATTTTCCTTTCCCACTGGTTTCTCCAGCCTTGGGTCTGGGAGCCTCATGTGACTGAGTATAACATGTGGTGCTGCCCTCTCCCAAAAAACAAGGCAGCTAACTAAAGCACAACATCCTCAGGGCACATTTAAGCGTCCTAACAGGGACAGTGAATGCAGAATAATAACACCCCGTGGCTGCTTGCCTCCCTGCAGAACACAAGTCCTCATTGACAGGAGACTTATGTGCATCATGTGGTGGGAGCATCAGATGAATAAATGCCCTAAGAGAGGAGCTGAGGCTTCACTGTGGTCGGTCGTAGGAAATGAATGAACCTTTTCACCACCAATTAAGTTAATTTGAAGCACTAATGTCTCCCAGCTCCGATGAGATGCAGCTTATCAACTAATCTACTTCTTATAAAGAAGAGGTTTCTGCTCTCTCTCTCTTTCTTCCACTAGTATTTAATGAAAAATGTAAATGTTTCTTTGTTACCAAGCTAGGACACCTGTACATCATAAACCATACAGATAAAGTGTGCAACATGTACACATGTGCATGGGGATGTGTATGCATGAATACAAATGCCTGCACTTGCTGATATATCTGTATCTGGATGTGTATTTATATCTCTGACATTTGCCATCTGTTGGAAGTGTAATATGGGGAATAAGCATCTGGCACTGTTTTGTGTGTAGTAGGGCCTTCTGACAGCTGATGCTAAGGAATGCTGTACCTTTGGGGATGAAGGAGTGGTTAATTAGGACAAGGAAAACATACTGCAGAACATAAAATTCCTATATTGAAAGCAAGAGTTTCAGGGCACTCTGATTTGGTTTTCATCAGCCCACAGCCTAAAACCAACCCTGATTTAATGCTTTCAGAGGGATCTCATCATCATGTTTAGGGGAATTTAAAGGTGAAATATGCAAGATATTAATAAAGTTTCTTGATAATGCCCTATCCAGAATTGCCCAATTACAAACACTGAACACAGAGAGAGAGTCACTGAGAAAAGGTTCCAGAGAAATAGGCTGTGAGGGGTAGAGCGGGGTACTGTGAGCACCATATGGTGTACTGTGGGTTACCCACAGGTTAATGGGTGCAAAACATTGCAAGCAGATGTGAAATTCATTCTGTTCAAAGACTAAAATGTTTTCTTAGCTATCAGGTGCTATTATTCATTGCCCTCCAGGTTAGAATCTGCTTAAATTTGCTGTATTAAAGTTGCTGTATTTATTGCACCCATTCAGAAAAACTCGAAGGGCTGTCTTTTGTTATCTCTCTTTGCAATCCTTTGCTGGGTGAAACGTGAGAAATTAAACAAGCAGGCATTTGTAATATTGTTTTCTTCTCTTGCCAGAGCGGATCAGTCTCATGATTTGAAATACAAACAAGTTTAGCAAGGGAAAATCTACCATCTTTTCAATCTCACATCATGTTGAGCAAAGACACCTCTCATTTCTTTGTTATGCATTGCTTTACAAGTGAATTAATCCCAATTATGACCAAGTACAATGTGTAGTTTGGAGGTATATCAAATGGGTTATCTTCCTCTAAGGAAAGTGGGTAAATATGCTGCTCTCTAGAGCTGGAAAACTCAGAAAGAACATTTGAAACCATAAGTATATTCCAATTCATGTCATCTGTAAGGATATAAATGTAAGGAAATAGTCTGGTCTGCTTTGCTATGCACATGTACATACACAGGAACACACACACACTTTTATTTTCATTTCATACAACCATTGGGTTCTTAGCAGACATCAAATGAAATCAACATAATCACTACTTTCAGAAATTTCCATTTTGTCATCTTGTTTAATATTCTCCAGAACGATAGGATGATATTTTGGGGATTTGTGCTGGATTTTTAGCAGGCCTAACTGTGTAATTTAACAGTAGACTTATATATTCTTGTTTCAAGAACATGAAATACATTTTTAGGAAAAAAGCTAGTTCCACTATTATAAAAAACCTCAAAAAATTAACTTACAGGAGTTACATATGCATATGCAAATGTCTCTGATTATTCCCATAGACTTCAATAAATTTCATTCTCTAGCCCCCCTAATTTCTCAGATTTCTCTTTTCCAAAGGCTCCTGTTGATGTTTGTTGCTTTCCTTACTGTCTGCCCTACCTGACCTTTGCCCCTAAAACATGGTTGGTGCAGCTGAACATCAGACTTGATATTAACTTGAGAGACACCATATAAACTTAGTGTAGAAGTTCTCTCTTCTCTCTTCTGAGATGAGAGGGCTAGGCCATTAGAGCTATCTCAGCTCCTCCATGATGAGTGAAAATATTTATTGCACCAAGTAAAGGGGCATCTTTTTTTTTTTTATATATAATTTCAGGAAGAACTGATGTGTGTTTGTGCTCAGAAGTGAGGCAAAAAAGAATCTCTACTATGGTAGTATGGAGGCACTACAGAATAATCTACCCCAGAGGTGCTGAGTGAAAACAGAGGGAAGGCAGAGATTGGTCAGATGGTGTGTGGAGGACCCTGGGATCTTAATTTCACTTTAGCAATTAGGGAATGGATTCAGAATGTATCCCAAACTACAAAGCTGCCTTCAGCAGCTCTCAGAGGGATTCAGAGGAAGCCACAGGATAATTCCAAAGGCCTGCTTTGTTGATAGTGGAAGCAGGGCAGTGACTGATGGCACTTAAAGGATGATCACAACCCATAAGTAGCCCCAACTCTTCCTGAGAGCTGATCACTTACTGACTCAACGTGAGGCTCCCTGCCTCACCTCTGAGTCCCTGAATTCTCTTCCTCTCAAGTACTGTGAGCACAAAAGTTAGTTGCCCAGCACTTGTTTAATTTTACTCAGAATTTGCAAATCAGCTGGTGTGGATTGAGCCTCATTCATTAAAGCTAAATGAATTTATATTATGATTAACCATAATAAATGCAGCGTCTAGAGTGTGAAATTTATTACCTTGGTTCTTTGGCAACTATCCATTATTTTAAAACTGCATCTGTTGGCTTACTTCTTTTAATTTTATATGAGAATGTGAAAGAGCATTGCTCTTTCAGTATGTGATATACTTTGAAAATTCATGGCTACATATGTTACTAATACTTAAGATGAACTCAATGTCTAAATTAAAAACAACCCAGATGTCATGGTCAGAGTAAAGTAGCAACATAAAAAATCCAACTGCACCACAGTGGAACAAGGCAAAGAAAATTACTAACTCACTACAAGAACTTCTTAAGGAGTTTTCAGTGCAATATAAATGTACATGTCATTAATGGTTAATATGAACTGCCATCTGGACAGTTGGATTATGTAGATTCTGGCACTGGAGGTGTCATTTGTCTCAGAAAGTGTGAGAAAAACAGAGAGTTTAAAAAATGTTCCAAACAAAGTTTGACTGGATCTCTCTTGAATCTATTAATGCTGTTGGTGAGCAAGAATCTGAGCAAAAACCTACAGAAAGTCAGGTCCTAAGTCTAAAAATGCTACCTCTTCTGTCTGCAGATTTTAGATCAGGGTTTAGAGTACTCTAGTAATATAGACTTGTATAAATGTAACACCAGAAAAAGAGGTGAAATGCCTTTTACAAGATCTCTCTTCGTGCATTCCAAAAAGATTTGTATTTCTTGATTCCTGCTTTATACCTAAAATCCTGAAGTCAAAGACATTTTGTGGGAAAGAAAAAGCAAATATCTAAATTTTAAAGATTATTTAAAAAATAATTATTTCTTAGGTTTCAATGCAGACCACAGAATAACAAATAAATGAAAAGCAGGGACCTTTTTTTTCCCAAGGATGTTTTTTTACTGTACATTTTGTAGCAAAAAAAAAAAAAAAAGAAAAAAGAGAGAGAGAAAGAAAATAAAGGAAAAATATTCTGATCACAGGGATGTCATTATCTAAAACTCCAAGTAGGAAACATGACGAATACAAGATCAAGTACACAGCCATGTCACAATATATCTCTGAACCTTTAAAAAAAATATACATAGAGTTTTTTCATGTGTTATTTTCTCTGTGCCTTTCATACTTTCTCCATCTTTTTTACAAAATCATAGTAACAATGTGCAATTTCAGAATGGTTCCCAACAGCTGGTCAAATGAATAAATAAACAAATGACAAGACAGTTGCAGTAGCCAGAAGAATGCTAGAAATCACAGTAAAATTGGTAAGGAAAATAAATTCTGCTGGATGAGCCATGAGTATTCCTACAATCACAGCAATGCTCACCAAAACAAATTCGAGAATCCATTTACAAACCCTGAAGAGCTCCTGTTATCAGTGTCTTCCTGAGGATGAGAGACAGGGGAGTGCACCAGACTGGGGAAGGGATTAATGTAATGCAGGGGATACATGGGACACCCCCTCCTCTGTGATACCAAAATTTTAGTCAGCTTCTGTGGCTAATTTGGAACATAACCAGTCCCCTGAAATATACAGAAACTTTATATGCCTGATATTACTGATACAATCAAGACATGTCATGGTGACCGTACAGACAAGGAGTTTTTGTCACAGTAGCGTGCAAGTCTCATTTTAGTGGAGTGAGAGCAAGACCCCTACCAGAAGCCACTGCTATCCATAATGTGGAGAGCACCCAGGAGTTTCTTTTGTTTTCCCTTTCTTTATCCTTTATTAGGGTATGCTGAAAACTATTTTCCCCATCTTTGATAGCAACATCCCTACAGATATCAATACCTGCTGCAATCTGCCTTGAGCATTGACAGTAAGAGGTTATGAAGGAGATGGAAGAATGAGGAGTATTTTTTTATTATTATTTGTCCCTAGATTCAATTTTTTCCTAGGACAAAAAGGGATGGTATTAGAAGTGGGTTATACAGTACATCAGATATTTGACCTTTGCACATATCCTCCTTTACATCTGGGGGATTTGATGAGGCTGAAAACAAAACAAAATATTTATGGAAACTTACCTTGTGTTGTAGGAAAAAAGCAACTCAAAAGCAGTAGCAAATCAAAACAGAAGAGAAATAGTTAAATACAAACCAAATGTCCATTCAACAACAAATATTGTTTGCCCAGATGTCACAGTTAAGACCATGAGATTATGCTGAACAATTTAGTCTGATCTGCCCCTGTGGGTGCCCTGCCTGCACTTCTGAGAAAATTCCTTGGAACGATAACCAGATATATCCTAGCACCAGTCATATCCACAGAAGTGTATTTCTGTGGTTAAATAAAAAAAAAATAGATGCCATTAAAAACAAACAAACAACAACAAAAAAACTAAGAAAGAAAGTAAAAAGAAACCCTGTAAAATTAAATTTCTGCTGTTAAATCCCTTTTCATCCTCCTTGTTTAATCTTGTGTAAAGGTTCACCAGGGGTCTGAGTAACTTTTGGAAAGCAATGCTAAATACAACTAGCAAATTCCTTGAAACATTCACACATGGTTTAGTTGGGGCCAGACAGGAATGGTACCATATGTGCCTATTCACATTTCATGACCCTCTCTCTCTTTTACTATTCCTGTAACTTGCTTGCCTATCTTTTTGGCCAGTACAACAGAAAATGTTTCCTCCCCTCTCTTTCCAATTGCATGGCCCTGAAGCAAACCATGCTTTATAACACATGAGGGGAGAAGAGAAGCGGGGAGACACTGATATTTACACCGTGCTTTCCATCACCCACTCTGAGCTCCCAAAAGTCCCTTTGGCCCCTGTTAGGTCATTGTCATCATACTGCAAAAGCATGCCGTTGACCGAGAGGCTCCTCTTTGTCCAAATGTTCGTTATCTTTTTTGGGTAGGTGCAACACTGAGATGTGGCAAAGTCCCCCATGTCAAAAGAATGGCTACGTTTAGTTTTGCCCTCCAGAGGCAACATGAGGAAGCTGCGGAATTTGGACTCTGTCTGGCCCAGCAGTGGCTCTTTGTCCGTGTGGCGGGCCACCGTGGAAGTTCTGGAGTCTGTCATCTCCTCCTTTTTCTGACATTTCAGTTCCAGGGAGGCAAAAGCTCCCATTAGCCGGTCAATATTGTGTTTTGACCGGGAAGGAGGCCTCCATTTACTGGACAATGTGCCCTGTTCACTTTGGAGGCTGTAGTTGTCACAGTCACGGCTATTTGCAGAGCTGGAGGACGAGGAGATGCTGCTCCGTGCAGACTGACAGTTAAACTCCATAAGTTCATTTCTCACCACCACTTTGGGATTGACCTGGGGCAAGACTCCGTTCTGAACTGGCTGTGCTCCGTTCGTCTGCGAGTAGACGTTGCTGACGTTAGACATCTTGCCCTGGGAATTGCTGCAGACCTTATAGCGGACCATGAGAATTACAATGAACACCAACAGAGTGGCCACAATGATGCCTCCAATGATCAGAATCATGGTCCCACCCAGGAACTGACTGTGCATCGACTGGCACTGGGGGTAGTCTTCTTTGGTGAAGAACTGGGCGCATCCCACAATATTGGTGGCTGTAAGGGTTGTGGCCGTGTCATCCCACATTGCCAGGACGCAGAGGTCATAGCCTGTTCCAGAAACAAGGTTGGTTACAACAAAGGCCTTGTTTGTAGCTGGTATCATCCTTGAAATAAAAAAAAAAAAAGAAAAGAAAAAGAAAAAGAAAAAAAGAATTGGTTATTGACAATTGATTACCTTGACACAAAGATAAAAGAAAAGAGATTAAAACAATGTGATATTAACTGTTCCAAGTACTGGCAGAGAGGAGCCATAAAATTCAGAGTCATAAAATTCAAATAATCATTCCAGCTTCCCAGCTCCTGAGGATTCAACATCTCAGCATCCAGTAACACTCAAATTTTGAGAGCCAGCTCTCAACTGTGCAATAAAGGGAATAACAAAAAGCAGACTGAACTAAACTGGAGATTCTTTTTCTCCTCACTTGCATCTGTCCTAATCTGAAATATATTCAAAATTGAACAAATAACTCAGAATAAAAGCATACAAAGAGCAGTTCTTTCTGAGTATGCAAATGACCCTTGTGTTTGCTGAGTCTCAGCGTGGCAGTTGTCACATCACAGGTGCCTGAACATTTACTGATTAACATCAACAGGTCACTTACCTTGTGAAGGCAAGGGTGTACACTTAGTTTTCTCATTGACTGAGAATGAAAGGCAGGCAACCATTTCTCTCTTTTTCTTCACTCTCCCACTTACTTTCCTCATCCTCCTACTACCCACTGTGGGAAATATCTCCTAAAAATTATGCTACCAACATCATCTTTGTCAGAAATTTATCACTGTAACCACCTTCCCCTGTGTGAGTGAAAAAGGAATGCTGGCAGTGGCAGTATGGGCTGTGGAAGTGTGAGGATAGGTAGGAAGAGATAATTATGGAAATAAGAAGGTTTCTTTGAAATAAAAAAAAATCCACTAATGTATAAGTCCATTTCCACAAAACAAATAGCTAGGCTGAAGCTGTGGTCCAAGTTGGGACATTTATGGACATTATTCTTTGCTGCCATAACAATTTAGCAGTCATTTGAACTCATGCAATCTTAGAGCATCACTAATATTCAAAATTAGCAAATGGGAATGAACATGGTCTACCTCCATTTCAAACCAGTGAAAATTGCAGCACATTAGCAGAACAGAGTGGGGAATCCCAGATTTGGTGCCTGGTGGGTAGCCAAGAATAACACCAGAGAGATACCCCATGCATGTTTCTCATTACTGCTACATTACAGGCCTCGGTGAGAGAAAAAAAAAGCTGAAATTAAAACATCCATTAATTATGACTTAGATCTGCAGGTCTTTTGCACCAGCAACGAGGGATTCCTACAGGCACTTAGAGCACACAGGGAGCTGGTGTGACTATTTGGGAGGGTAAGGCCTGGGCACAGGGACAAGGCAGACTCCTTGTGGGAACACCAGGCTTCCTTAGCCTCCAATCATTGCCACAGCCAGCACAAATCAGCTCTGCACAGCACCTTCTGTGCAGTGGGAGGGAACAGACCTGCACAGAGAAGCAGCAACGTCAAGGCACTGCAAAGACGATTTTCTGATCATCTTTGCATTTATGCATTCACGCCACTTACTCAACCCTTCAGTCTGGCCACAGGCGAGGATGTGGCTCCTTTTTAAAAAGCAAACAAACACCAAGAAAAAATTCTGTAAGGAAAAGGAATACCAGTGAGAGACATTTGTAATATAAACTTCATCTGGCAGGTTTACTCAATGTTGTATTTGAAATCTTAAGCACATTTATCATCCTAATGTAGCTGTTTGACACAGATATAGATGAGTTATTCAGACTGAGCCGAGAGGTCATAAAGCAGCCCTCATGAAACACTCCAGACACTGTTGCTAAAATTGTTCCAAAAGTTGAAATATTTGGTCTCAAGCTATTTCTAATTGTTCTGCTCTCCCTGTGGCTCTGTGAATAGAATACCTCTGCTCACAGCAGACTGCACTTTGTTGAATTGTTCAAGTATATATGCACACACCAAGGATGATACATGGAATAACAGAATACTATTGATTGTCAAACATTTGATTTTAAACCTTTGAATAGTTTCACCAGTTGCTTCCTATCTCCTTCTGTAGTGCTATACTCCAGTTTTCACCACCACTCCCAGACGAAAACTTAAAAAATTCTGTAGTTGTTAAGTCATTCAGAAGTCATTTCACTGTAAAATCTCATTACAAACAAGTTGTGCTGTTAGCAGAAAGAGTAGTCAGCCCCACAAGCTGGGTCTTGGACTTGGGTCACAACCCTTGGAAAAACAGGACTAAAACACCCCCTGTTAGAGTGGTTCCATTGGCTTTGCACAGGTGAAGCACAGAGACAGGGAGACCTCTGTCTCCAAGCAAGCAGCAAACACCTGGGTTTACACACTTTATAGCTTTTCATTTGTCTTTGCATGTAGGCTTTCTCACCACTTACACACCCTTCAGTCTGGCCCCAGGTAAGAATGTGGCTCTTTCTAAAAAGCAAATGAACTTACAAAAAAATATATAAATATATATAAATTTTATATGTAACTTTGAAAAAATTCTGGATTTATTAAGTCATTCAGAAGTTATTTCACTGTAAAACCTCATTAGAAACAAGCAGAAATACAGTTGTTCAGCCTCACACGCTGATGTCCAATTTCAGTGAACACTGATAGCCCAAATCATTTACAACTTGCTTTCTTCAAACACAATTACACACAAGCTTCCAAGGAAATTTAACTGCCTAGAATATGAATAGTGGCAAGAAGTGCATAGTCAATCCATTTGTGAATGTACAGAAGTGAGGCTATAACTAGTCCTAAAGCTTGGACAGGTTAACTGTGTTGAAATGTGCTATAATGAAAACTTCATCTTAGCCTTAGAAAGAATTTGAGTCATTCCTAAATTCAATGAATCCTGGAAGCTGCATCTGTGATAATATTGGGACTAGCGTGTTTTTAAAAGGTTACAGTTGTAATCTCAATTAAGGAAAAAGCAATCAACTCTCCATATACATCTAAAATAAAGAATTTTGGATGTTTCTGTAAATAAACTTTAAATGTTCTGTAAAATATTCAGATTATTCTGCTAAGGAACAGCTAAGCATAGGAATAAGCAGCAATTTCAAGAGTATTAGGAATTAAGTAATTATTTTTAGACTTCTTTTTTTATCTTAAAGGGAAGGCAATTTTGTTCTTTTAAACTTGCCAAATTTTAAGAGTATTTTGGAATGGCTCCATGCTTTGGCCTACCTTCCCCAAACGTACTGCCAGTCAGATATGATGGATGACATCTCTTAACGCTCCCCACATCTAAAATCGATGCAGACACGTTTTCATTCTGGGATATTGATGACTCTTTCTTTGATTGTCCCCAGCACAGGTAGCTGCACAATGCCACTGCAATCTTTGCTTTGCTGCCTAAGAGGGGGTGTCTCTCCATGGCTGCTCCATTTGTGCAGTGCCATTAATCATGGACCACCACACCCTTAACTCTGGGGCTCAGTAGCTCAGAGCTGCTGCAAATCTAAGAGGGGACAACAAAACTGAGTCTAGGCAGAGATCTTGCAAGGCTTTGTTCAGTCCACTCATCACCTAAACACAGAAAGTTGGTTTCAGATGGCAAGGATCTGGTGCATTAGAGTTCAAAAATATCTTTTTAAAGCTGTTGGCTTTTGGAACTCAGAATACCTTGGTGTTCACTTGCAAGCCCTCAGACAGCAAACATACTTAAAAGTTGTGGTATCTTGAAGCAGCAAGCTTGATATTGGCCACCTGCTCTTCAGGGCAGATGGACAATAACAAAACTTCTTATCACAAAAGAGGAATACAGGTCTAAATTCGATTCTAGATTTTCTTCAGGAAAAAAAAAATGTGACAGTTGACTAAGGGCAGGAGGAGATCAACTAATGAAAGACTTGCTTATAGATTATAGGTTATGAAAGGTTTTAATCTGTCCAATTTAAGGGGTTCTGGAGCAATGAGGACTGGGAAAGCAAACAAACACACAAATATGTCAAAGGGGAAAGTATAAATTTAGTTCCAGCTAGGTCAAGACACAATTTGAAAATCTTACGGAAATCTCACTGTCCAGGCACATAAAACACAGTAATTTCTGCCTTTCTCATTTGGTTTATTCTCTTTGGAGTAGGAGGAGCAGGCAAATCTCTACATTCCTGCCAGGATTTTGTTATCTGCTTCTTAATCTAGCTTCTGAATCCTATCAGAAGGTCAAAATATCCCAAAGAAAACTATTCATATATTAACCAGGTTCTGACCTCTCTGAAAACCTGCCTCTATATGGAATGAAATGAGGATAGGGGTCTTACAACTGTCCTTAATTTACAAGACAAAGCCCTCTGCTCTCACTCTGTGGTACAAAAGCTTTGGTTACTTAAAGAAGAGGAGACCTATGGCCAGGACTGGGGCATGGCATAAGTGTCTGAAATAGAACACCAGTAGGCAGATGCTCCTTGGAGAGTTAATGTGGGGTGAAGAGCGATGAAGCCGGGAAGGTTTGCAGGGCTTTTACAAACACTGCGTTCCCATCAATCCATGGAGATTTGTGTCTCACTGTGTGAAAGCACCAAAATGAGCCCATGAGATGCTTTTTAAACAAAGGGGAGCACTAGAACACTTATTTGAAGTCAATCTTATTTTGTGTTCACCACTGAAATATCCTTATTATGTCCTTGTGGACAAAACACACAGAAACAAGCAATTTTGTAATTATTCACTTCGGTGTGTGGTGATATTAAGAAAATTAGAAAATAAATTAGTTAGAAATGCAGGGGAAAAAGGTTTGCTGCAGACTTCTGTCATAATCCCAGATGCAAGTGAGCACTGAATCTTGCAGAGAGTGAACTGTGCTGAGATTTAGGATAACTGAGTTTTATTCTTCCTTTATCAGCTTCACTGATATCAGACTCCACTTTATCAGTAACTCTCAGTTCCTGTGAAATCATTTTGCTGTACTGTAAGGTTCCTAATTTATAAAATGGGGATAATGCCAGCAATCTCCTCTCAAAAGAGGCCTGTAGTGTATCGGAGGAAATTAGTAGATATTGTGATTACACTGTAATATACAAATGGTTCTTTTCTTCTATGTAGCACTGGGGATTAGCAGGACTGA
>QUSF01000008.1:5736700-5762795 GCA_003676055.1 Chloebia gouldiae
AAGAAAGAGAAAGGGGTGCAAGGGTGAAATAGCAATTGTTTTGTAAAATTATATTCCAGTTAGTTAGCACACTATCTTATCTGTATAGTAAAGTCTTACTGTGAAAATACCAGTCTCACTGTGCACTGCTAAATAAAACTCTTAGATAAAGTTGCTTTCACTTAAGTGCAAAATATTACTCTCAGAACTAGAATTCTCTAGAAAAGTTAAACACTGGAATCTGAACAATTTTCATTTTTCTGGGAAAATTGAATGCCAAAAATTATCCTTTTTTTTTTTTTCATTAATAAGATTGTCCTCTCTTTTAAGATATTTGTTGGCTTTTGTTTTGGTTTTTTTTTTTTTCCTTCAGTCCAGTTTCATATGTTTTTTTCTGAAGAAAAAAGAATATTCCAGGTAATTTGCCATTGAGTGTTGTAGAATGGTCTAAGAGAGTCCTACATTTCAGGTAGAGAAAGGGGAGAGGGGTATGTCCCCCACTTTTCTCCTGTGGGGGCATACTGGAGAAAGATTGACTGAAAATCCTGTAAAAATGTGAAGCTCTCTCAGCAAAGCCAAGACAATTTTAAAGATAGTGAAGTGCAAAGACCTCAGATGGTGGTCAGAGATTAAGAAATCAGGAGAAAAAGGCAGAAAAAGATCAGAGGAAAACTAGAAGGATTTAAATTGAAGTGAAAATGTCACACATGATGTATTGCCTGGGAGCAAGAGCGTACAATTGACAAATTTGGGCTGCACACTTAGCATTCTAGCCAGCTGCCAACTTTTGTGATTTGCTTGAAAGTTTTATGGGATATAGTGGTGTAATTTTTTTTCTGTGTTTTTATCCTGAAAAGCCCCAGTTTCTGTAGTGCTGGAATGAAAATAGAATCTAAAACATTATTAAAAATTAAGCAAGCTGACAACGGAGATTAATTTCTGACCCTTCAGATTTCAAAAGAAATCCTTGAATATGTGTCTTCAGATCATCCTAAGGCCTCAGGAATTAAAAACAAACAAACAAACAAACAAACAAAACAAAAACCAACAAAAAAACAAAATTTAAAAAAGCCAAAAAAAAACCCCAAAAATAAACCTAGGTAAAACGTACCAAATATATTTCTATCTGGGATTGCTCTTTTGTCACCTGATTAAAGATTTTTTAATTTAAAATCTGGAAAAGACAGAGACCTATTGTGACCTGCATTTAAAAAAATGACAGTTTATTTCTGGTGTCCTGGGAAAAGAGGAGTTTGTTAGCATTAGCAACAGGGTATAATTCCTCTGTCAGTCATGTCAACGTAAGGAAATGTCAGATAATACCAGGAGGTAGCCAGACTTTTTCAGTAAACACTAAATCAACCCAGAATGAAAAATTTCTTGCATTTTTATTTTATTAGTTTTGGGGAGTTTTATGATATGCAATCATAATTTTGCCTTCAGATGGAACATTTATTATTAAACACAAATCCCTTTTTGCTTTTCTGGAACTTTTCTTCTCATCATTCATTCATCCTGCTGCCCTTCAGAGAATCTGTCTTATCAAATAAAAGACATAGCACATACAATTTCATTATTATTTCCTAATTTGCTTAGGTTTTTTCCTGCTCGTTTGGAAAAGTGGTGTTGGAGGTGGGGAAGAGAAGGCAGAGTCAAAAGCAATTGATATGCCTGTCAGAAGAGGGTGAGCTAGAGAGATACTGATATTAAATATATGCCTTGTGCTATAAGGGAAAGTAAAAAAAAAAACCAAAACAACCCAAACTTTAAACTATTGGCTCAGAGAATATAAAAATTTTATAGGCTGCTGAATAATGTCCCCTGGGGGTACTTTGGAGTAATTTATCAGGTGACAGAGGAAAGTGTAGGCCTCTAGGGGACATTATTTCACAAGGCTGAGAAAGTGGAACCATGGTACGAGGTATTCTGCTTCCCTCCATTGCCATTGCTCTCTTCCCGTTATAAATCTCAACAAAATCCTTGCAAACCACAGGGGGCTGCAGTCAGGCTCAGTGGGTGAGGCACTTGGATGAAGATCACCAGAAACATCCTCTGAGCCTTTGAATCAATGAAGGTGCTCACTTCAGCTGTTCAGGTGCAAGCTACTGCTCTGGGACAATCTCACTTGGGTTCATGCTGTATGAAAATAACACAAAATTAGATTTGAGGCTCCCTGATCTGTGCTGTAGTTTCTTTCATGTGGACACAACAGAAGCAGAAATTTAGTGCCCTGAGCTTTTAATTTCATCTTTAGAGGGAAAGCAGATACACTCTAGGAAGCCTTGTCAGCACTAAAGATTAATCCAGTCACACCCAAGCTATTCAGCAGCACCTTTCACCTCAATTATATTAACTGCCTCAGAAAAAAAATTCCTCACGCTAATTCAAATCCAACTAAAACATATTTAAGCTCATTAGCAGAGTAATTGAAAGCCCACACAATATTTCTGTTAGTAAACGTGAAGCTGAAGTATTTATGGAAACAATGCAGAGGCACAGTAATGAATTCACTCTGTATCCACACGTAAATGTAGAGGTAGAAAACTATCATAATTCACAGCAATGTTTCAAAGAGCCAGCCAGAATATTTCAGATTACTCAACAGCATGTAAAGTTAGCAACTGACAGTGGAAGCAACATATTGCAATCACCCTATTTCTAAAGATGGGGAGAGGTAAAAGTTTTCTATGGAAGGGTTGTTCAAGTCATTAAGCAGAATTTGGGACCTGGGACACATTTTTCACAGGTTTTAATAGACAAATGGCTCATACACTTGGCTGAAGGGTCATGGTTATTCTCTCTGACTCAAGTAATTTTGAATTCTTTTTTGCAGTGTTAGACAGTTCTATCAGGAAATGTCATCCTTCCATACCAGCAGAGGTTACCAAAAGGGAGCAACTTTAGAAGTAATGAGCACATTTAGAAACTCAAATGAAATTGATTTGGAAAAGGGAATCTGCTATTTTCCTGGCAGAACACAGCTGTCAGATTCAGCCATATGCTGTTCTTGAGAGTTACAGGTGGGGTTTTCCACTTATTTCCAGGCAGTGAGATTTGTGTAAATTATAATGAAGGGATCCTGTAGTGATTAACAGATCCCCAGCCCCTTTTTCTATCAGAGCTCATGTGAGCTGAGATGAAGAGGATCCTCAGTGACTTGCTAGCAATTTTGTCCCTGCTTGCAGCTCAGAGCACTTATGCCAGGTTGAAACTCACATGTCATGTAGAAATTTGGTGTCCTACCACACAGGATAATTTTATGTCCAGAAGGTCGTGCTGGAATGACAAAAACTCCAGGCACTGCCTGAAGTCATGTTTGCCCATATTTTGTAATTGGCTGGCCAAAGCAAACTTCAACATGCTGTTTCAAGTTCTTCTGTCAAAAAAATCTTTGTGCACTGGTAAGAGAAATGTGGAGTCAGCTAACAGCTGACAAGACTATTCTAATTATTCCAACCAAAAGAAAGAACCATGAAATTAAATGAATGAAATGAAATGAAATGGACATCACTACCCATAGAAACTGTGTATACACTACTATATTAGTTTGTAGAGAAGAGTGTCTCAGCATTAATTTAAGGAACAATTTATAGATTATTAAAAATTTTAAACACATATCATTCAAGAGTTTCCCCACCTCAGTAATTGAACTTGTTGTGGATATTCTGAGGAGATAAGGAATGGTTATCTACCAGAATATCAAGTATCTCTCTCATCATGAAGGTTGGAAAAATAGTTTAATTCCCAGAGGAGAGAAAGGGAGAATTGCATTTACCAATTCTAGAAAAATGAACTAAAAGAACATCTATCAACTCACCACAGACACAGACATAGTTTACCTATGTTTAGAAAACCTACCCAATTATCAAATATTGAAAACACTTTTTACTGTGTAAAAGGGATACAGAAGAATTGTTTGCTTCTTGTAAACTGAGGAAACTTTTTAAAAAACATATAAGCAAAGTAATCATCAAATTTCTAGATTCTGAGCTGGAAGAGAGAGAAAATATTTTGGAACAAAAATTTCCATGCAGCTGCCCAAGAAGAAAAGAAAAAGAAAAAGAAAAGCAGAATGATTCAAGGTTACTTTGCAGTAATATTTGGAAATTTTTTTTCATATGCAGAATAAGAACAAAAGCTGCAAAAATTACTACTGGTCAGAAAATATTGTCTTCTAAGTGGGAAAATAAGCAGAAAAAAAGAAAAAAACAACAAAAAATCCCCCATAGCTATATAATGAAGGCATTTCCTAAAGCAGAGGTTTGACATTTTGTCATTTTCTGGATATTGCACACAAAGGAAAAGGACGGCTAGAAGGACTGGATAGCCTAGAAATAGATGGATATGTTGAATTTTGGAATGCTCTTCTAAAGGATAGAACACAGTTACATCCTTTCAGTTTGTACTACCAAAATTAGACAAAAGCATTGCTCACTAGCCAGAGACACCCTGCTTCTTTCAAAGATGAACCTGAACTGAAAGTGTACTGTGTGAAAAGAGACAAATTCATTACTGAAAAGGAAAGCAACACCCATCCAGTAAGAAAACAAGTTTTATTTTATAATGACTCCAGGAGAAATAAAATGAGAAGTCAGTTATAGCTTCAAATAGCAACATGATATTGTTGTCTAGAAATATGTTTTATTGTTTAGCAATATATATATCTGATAAAGGATCTTAAATAAGTGTCACAGATTTCTGGCACATGAACAAAATTTAGCAAAAAGTAGTCTACTATTTATTTATATTTTACAAACTCTCCACAATTAGGAATCTAAAAGCAGACTACTTAGTAAATATCAGCAGTCCAGAATCCAGGCTATGCATCCTATTAGTGAACTCAATGGAAAGAGAAAAGCTTGAGCAGTGTTATTTGGATTTTTGTCTCTTCCACGTATCAGCTACATACTTTGCAAATATATATTTGGCCATCCTAAAATTAGTTCTCACTCACAAAAATTACACAAAAGATTTTTTAAGCTCCAGAAAAGGAAAGAAATCCTACTCTTTAACAAAGCTGCATATTAAATGAGTTCATAAATATAGGACTACTCAAATTTTGCATCTCCCTCCTATTTAAGTGAACTCAAATTGTTCTCTTTAGGTTTGGTGGTGTAAGAAGAGAGCAGAATTTCTTCTTATGTTTCAACATCACCGATTAAAATTTTACCTGGCTCTTGAGATTTACCCACTTATGGCTTAAATTTCTGAATATGGTTCTAACATCAAATAGATTCAGACAGTGAGCAGGTAATGAAGTTAATTTTTTTGCACAAAATGTCCAGATACAACAAATGATAGGTATGGCATCAAGTTTGTTGATGTAGTTACATCCAGATCTGCTAGGTTTATTATTCCTTTACCATGATTAATTGCTAGTCATCATTCCTGGAGGTTTGTGCAGGCATGGATATTTCCTTGTTTATCAGGAGAACAAAAACTTTTACTTGTTATAGGCATCCATATGAGGTCTTTACAGACAATGAAAAGCGGCTTATGAATAATTTTACTGAAAAATTATAAATTCTGTGGAATAACATGCAAGAGTGCCCTGTACTGTTGAAAGGGAAATAAACAAATGGATTTTTCTTTATTTTTGATTGAAAAACTTTCAAAGAGTAATGACAGATTGCTCTGCTTTGGAGAGCTTCAAGGGTAAAGAGTGAAAAACTCAAAATTTTCATTTCTCTGAGCTTTCCTGCTGTAATTCCAGATAGCTTAAATAAGTAGAACAGGCAAAAATTACCCTGAGAGCTAAAAAGGAGTGTGGAATAAAAAGCAAATAAAATGCACAATGGTATTAAATGCAAAATTTTTTCATGCTTGAAGAATACAGAATCATTAGTCACCTCTACTATCAGACAAGGGAATGCTGTCCTCATCCTGTCAAAATGAGCAGTAGTAGAAATTTGCCAGATGTTTGTTGATATTTAGAAACAAAAAGGTTGAGCTGAACATTGATTCATTGCACCAAGCAGCATCAAAACCTCAGTGTGATCCCTTCAGAAAGACTAAGAAGTCAAAAGTCAGACTCATTCCTAGAAAAGAAGCACAGTAAATACTTTTAAAATCTTACATAGAAATGTGAGATTTCAGGCTTCTTTGGAGAGCACAGCCAGCACTGCATTCTATGTACATTAGTTATAGGACTCTGTTTTCCCATATGTATATTTGTCATGAGTATTACCAGTATAGTAATCAGCATGTGACTCAACTTTTCTAATACCCAATGTAAACCTGAAGAGGAAACTTAAGCATGATCCCTGTAACCACTCTATGGGCTGGGAGATTTCTTAGACCTGCAGTGATTAAAGAACAAATTATGTTGCACTTGGGAAAGCAGTTTCCATTCTTTTGTGGGTAAATGGTTACCTTAGAAGTACCAGAGTGCAGCTCAGAGTGTATGAAGATGAGAATAAGGAAATTTTACTCCCTTATGAAGTAGTGCAAAGTTGTGCTTCATTAGCAGAACTGCTGATTTTGGCTTGTCTGCAGTGGGCTGGGTTAGAGGGAGTCCTAAACTTGCTTCTGTCACAGCTGCTGGGCTCTGAGTTCACCTCTCTAAATGGTGTTTTAGGCCTTTTCTGGGTCACACCCAGACAGTGCCAATCCTGTGACGTGGAATTAGGGTAGGCAGAACTACCAGCCTGTGGCAGGACTCCAGCAAGGCAGAGTGTCTGTCTTTGACATGAAGAGAGAATAAGGACCAGATGAGCCTCTTGACTGATGAGATGGCCTTTCTTACTTTCTTGCTGGGATGTCAGCCAGCTTTGTAGAGGTTTTAATTTTTTTTAGAAGTTTAATTTCCTTCCTTATTTCTCTCTCGCCAAAATGATGGAAGGATGAATACCCACAGAAGAAATGAAGCTGAAAACCTGATGAACAGCAGCTCTGACTGTACAAGATGGGAGGATGTAGCCTGTACCCAACTGCCTGTCAAAGGAACCCCCACATTTACCTCGTATACATAGTAAAAGAAACAAAGTGGGAATTGTCTAATAAGATCTGTCTTTGGTCCTGAAAATCTTCTTGGGAGTTGTTTCCACCATGGCTGGAGATATCTCAAGCAGCACACATCCCTGTTTCATCCCTTGTGTCTCTCTCAGGAGAGATAGAGATGTAAAAATTCCTGTGTCCAAGTGTCTCAAGGGCTTCTCATTCACTTCAAGATTGCATTCAAACCTGACATTTGGGGCGTAGTCATTTCCCCTGCATGTTCTGTCCTTGCAGGTGTGTATTTGTACCATTCCCCCATGTTCAAGCGTGAATCTTTTATTGATATTTTATATTGATGCTATTGATATTTATCCTACTGTAACAGTGCCAAAAATCATTGTGACGATGCCAAAAATCATTATTTGGTTTTGGAAAAGGCTGCATTCAGAGATGAAGTGGAGATAACTGTGGCACTGCAGAAAACTTCTATGAGCTATTGGCTTTTACAAAACTCTTTGAATTTACTGTCTAATTTGCCTCATAGGCAGACTAAAATTAACTTACCTCAGATAACAGAAGCTCCAGAAGAGCCAATGATTCCTCACGGTGCCTGTGTTTTTCTCTTACACAATAACCTGACTAAGCTGCAAGTCAAAAATTAGTCTGATCCTAAGTTCGTGTGGCCATGTACCTAATGAAGATAAAATTCTGACTCACAGTGATTAAATTTCAATGAAATATTGAAGAACGCTTAACTGGTTTCAATATTTCAGCAGTAGAAAAGAATTTATTCTGTCACGACTAAAATTCATAACCATGTTTCAGAAAATTAGTAGATCTTTAATGACCGTGCTGGCAACATTTTGCAGTGTCCTAGAAAAGGTGAATGAACAGAAAAGTTTCTATAAACACCTGCATAATTTCTCATTCCATGGTGTAAATATATGGTAGCCTGCCACAGATTTCACTCAGGTCTTTTTTCCTCATATGCACTCTGAATTTGTTGGCAAATACCAGCCTCTTTATTCTCTAAAGTGTCCCAGAACTTTCATAGTCATATTTCTGATGCCATTGCCATGTGGGTATTTTTTTACCTTGCTATGGAATGAATCACTCCAGCCTCCCTCCAGCACGAAGACAAATGTGACTGCTGCTCCTGAACATATGGTAGAGCCTAAAAAAAGGGTTATCTTGTAGGAGTGTATCTGTATGCATCACTTATCACACCGTACCCAATGGAGAATTTAAGAGATGATAGCTTCTCTTTTTCTTTTGCAAACTGCTCATGTTCAGCATTTCTCTGTCTACTGCTTTCCAACACACTGATGATTCCTCGAGAGAGGAAAGCCCACTCCCAATACAACTGGCCTTTTACATATTTCTCAGCAAGCTTGGATTTACTCTACTTTCAGGGACAAGTTTTATAAGGTTCAAAAGCAAATGTACAGAAGTTTTCCTCCTTTCTGTGTTCATATTTCTGTGTGACATTATAGAACACAGTCTTATCTCTGAAGATAACAACCTGTAATTATATGAAGAGATAGATTTTCAAAGTTACAAATTTCTATGCTGTTCTCCGTTTGAGAGAGGTGTTTGCATAATATTTTATTCCAAAGCAATCTTCTCAGATTCAAAGTCTGTCTCCCTCAAGAAGCTGTGGACATCTTCAGAATGACCCGTGTGATGACAGCAAAGGATCATTTTTCTGTGAAAATTCACTAATGTCAGGCAAATACTTTGAGAATTTCATAAAGCTTTAACCAATATTCAAAAGTATTTAACTAGAATAGTCTCTAATGGAAATGCTTTCTATAACTCAAGAGACAGCTACCATGAGTTGAAGAAACAGCTGGGTCCAGTTTTGTCTATAAGACAATCCTATACAGGTGGAGATGGTTCCTCCAATAGTTCTGGCTAAAATAGATTTAAAGCTTGGTAAAGAAACAGCTGCTGTAGTTGCTTACACAAAAGTTTACAAAGTCATGAAAAAAGCAGACCTAGCCAGGTAAACTGAATGAAACACAGCCCCCTTACCTAAGCAGAAATTGAAAGTTTGATGTCAGAAATGAACACTTCTAAGGATGGGAGGAAGATGATTTTGCCGTGGATGCAGGATGACTCGGTTAAAGGTGAATTTTAAGTAAATGGGTCAATATGACCATAAAAGAAAACGCAGAAAAAATGCAAAGGCATCAGCATTTTCATCTTGCTTTAAATCAGAATAGAGTCATGGGTATGTGGTCAGGGGCCCTGGTGAGTTCTCTGGTACTGAGACTGCTCACTCAGTCACAAGCACGCTGTGTCTAATAATTCCTTCAGTGATGACCAGCAATTGTTTTAAGCTGAGCTTGTGCTGACTAAACCTGGCCTAATCTGTACCAATGCACTGAGCCTGTAATTATTTCTTAAAAGAAATCTGCTCTTGCAATCTCTCACCCCTTGCCTTGCTGGCTTTGCAACGCCTGAGGCTGTGACACAGACATATCAAACCAGCAGGAGGGTGACACTGATGGATGGCTGCAGGGACCAGTGACCATCCCAGACACCAATACACCCCAAAGGACACGTCTAGACCAAACCTCTTCCACAATGAACCACAGCACAGAGAGCAGCCTGAAAGATAGAGAGGTGTGTCTGCAGTGCTCAAAATATTGTAATGCAACAATCCAAGGCGCTACCTAGTGAAGAACATCCTAACAATGAAACAAGAAAGAAGCATACATTTTCATATTTTTCCATCTCAGATGCAACCTAATGTAAAGTGTCATAATAGCCTCTTAATTTAGTCAAGTACAAGCATTTTTTGCAAGCTGTTTCTTGCTGAGATAAAATCAATTCACAAGACTTCAGCGAAACAGGATAGAAGACGCTTCATGGATCATAGCTTAATTGCTTACCCAGAGGAGAAAACAAGGATAGAAAAAGACTTTGATCCTGCCATATGCTTTCTGCACCTGTGGACATTGCTTAAAGTTTGGTAGGGTCCTTCCCACCAGACTTGTAGACAACCAGCAGTCTCTGAAATGGGCAGTACCTGTTGTTTCCACCAGCCTTACTTTCAGTGATGTTCAGGAAGGGCTTGTACTTGGAGACAAATACTCACTGAAAGCTTGACAGCCCCTGTCATGTCAGTTATAAAGGCTCTGCTTAGATCTCAAGGAAGACAAGGCCATGTAGTACCTTTTTTGATACAGCCTAAGAAGATCCATATGACTGCTGTGACTGCCAGTTAAAGTAATTTTTGTATTCACTCACAAAAGTTAAGGCAACTGAAACCTTAATGCATACAATTGTAGCATTAGCTTACACAGAGATGCTCAGTTTTATTGAACCTGAAGACTGCACCAGAAGACTTTGATTGATAGTTTGACTGCTTTTATGTTCTTGCCCTTGTGGGAAGGGGTGGTTCCCAAATATGAATAGCAGTCATGATCATCTAGTCTGAGTTTCTGTTCAGCAGAGCCCAGCACAGGCTGGGGACTTTATCCAGGGATTCTTCGTCTGACCCACAGCACTGTGGTTTACTGGACATGGGGACTTAAGGATTTCTTGAGGATGAAAAGTTGTTGACTCTGTCTCTGGTTCATAGCACAAAATGTCACAGCTCACTTCCAGTTTGAATGTATAGGTCCTCACTTCAGCCTGAGAAAGATAAAGAGTGGTTTACACATCTGCATACAAATTAAAAACAACAAGAAAAGAACTGGCTTTGAGGCAGGATGGAGACATAGTCTATTTAAAGCTGTTGAGAATTATTAAAGTTCTGAAATTTACTTTTGGAAGAATTCAGAGGTTGGTATGGACTTCTATACTTGCAGAGAGGAGGCAAGGTATTGTGGAGATTTGGAATATAAAAAGTAATCTCATGGATGATGGATGGTCTGCTAGTGGCCAAGATGGCTTGCTAAATAGTTAATGGCCTTTGATAAAATAATTTTTATAAAATGATTAAAGGACAAACTTGAGAAAGCCCAGGTGGTCACAACCTGTCCAAGGCCAGGATAAACATGAAAACAAGTATCAAGGGTTTAATTATGGGAAAATACCTAGGATAACTGATTGAAATTGGAGGGGATACAAAGACAACATGGAAAGAGGAAGACCATGATATCTCATGCATAAAAAGATATTTAAAGCCAGTTCTAGAGTGTCCAAAGATAGGTTGTGTTTTTGTACTTAGCCACTTCCACTTGAAACATGTCTGTGACTGTGAGGTACTTCTGTCTGTTATCACTATTAAAAGATTTAGCAGCTTTTTCTGAAGGTCACAGGACCACATGAACATAGAAGAAGGTAAAACCAGTACCTTTTCTGCTTAGCATGTTAGTTTCTGCAGTATGACTTAGTTCTAAAGCGATTCTACTATCACACATGTCAGGGAAGCCAGCACCATTCAAGCCCAAGGATTTTTGTGCAGCAGATCTTTGATGCTTTCATGACATGCCATTTTCAAAACTTTTGTTGTGTAGATGAAACAAAGGCGACCTTTATGCTTTTCTCCATTTAAGGTCAGCAGCAGTTCTCTGATCTACTGCCAATAGCACATGATACCCATGGAGAATATCCCACACCTGTAATTAATAGTTGCATTGCAGTCCCCTCAGGGTCATAGCTACCCAACGCCTGAGAATTTGAGAATGATGGAACATCCCAGGTGCAGATAAACTCATGAATCCTTCCAAGCCAACACAAATCATCAGCTCTCTAGCAGGTTCTTCACAAGTCAGAGTATCATTTTCAGATTTACATGTGCATGTATCACAAGAGTGGGGAAAGCAGATCACTGATAGGATGTACCAGAGAAATAGTTTAAGACTGGTTATTGTCACTTCTAAACTCTGTTCATTGCTTTTCACTTTGCAGAAAGGAAATGACAGAAAGGCAATATTTATTGTCCACTCTATCTGTGTCTGTGGCAGACATTTCATTTGCAGTTGTGCTGAGAAGTGCACTGTAAAGCACACAACTTACCCCAAAATCAGCAGTATAATAACATCACGAACCAGCCTCCAAAAGGGCTGCCTGTGGGAGTAGTGTATCAGTCACTTGGAGATCTAGCTGCCTATTTTAGCCACCAAAATCTTTTATTTCTGGTAGCTCTGTAGAAAAAAATTCATGCATCAAAGAGAGCTGGACTATGTTTAGGCTAGTGGATTGTCAAAAAATGGCTCAGCCACAAAAGCCCAGCCTTCCTGGCTGCTCAGAGCTCCAAATCACTGTGCTGAGACAGAGCCTTGCCCCTGTCCTGGCAAGGGGAGGGGTGAGTCCAATTCTTGGGTCCACCTGAGATGTGGCCCCCAGAAAAGTGAGAGTGGCTCTCTCACCCTGCTCCAGCTGGGCATGGGAGCTGGTGGGAAGAGGAAAGGCAAACCCTCCTTGAGCTGCCTTCTGCAACCATTTCCTGAACTAAATCCTGGAACCTGGGGGTACAGAAACCTCTCCAGGGGAGCCAGGCAGCCTGTTTGTGTAGGCTGACAACTCCACTCAACTTCTTTGTAAACAAAACAGAAGGCATGTGAGATTGCCAAAATGCTAACTCTCTGCTACACACTGTAATTTTCAGCTGTGAAGTTTAACAGAGCTTTTCTGGATTCATAACAGAAAAGTATCTTGTAGTTCTCAGAAGCTGCAGTTTATTAAAAAAAAAATTGAAATGAAGTAGTTTTGTTTGCATCTTTTCTACTTAATAAAGCTATTCATAGGTCCAAGAAAAAAATGTTAGTCTGTTCAAATATCCATTTTCAAAACCAGAACTTAGGAAGCTTGTTTTTCAGCGAAAACCTTTAAAATATTAATGGAATAGAATATTATTTCCTACATATTTTTATTATACCTTCCATAATTTCACTTTTTATTTTGGGGGAAATAGATCTAAAATTTTCTGAGGTTTTATACCTATAGACATTTAGAATTAACAAAGGCCCTATTAAGAAAAGCTTGAATATTTCATTGAATAGTCAGTCTCTGCAAAGTTTTGGTGCTTATCCAGATCTGATTGAACAGCAGTTAAATTTTCATAGTTTCTAAGGATGAAAAATAGGACTGAAACCCACAGAAAAGTCTGTTCTGCTTCCATTCCTGGCCTGCTCTACAGCAAAAGAAAGCACCTCATTTTACCTCTGTGGTGGAGTAGAGAATTCAGTGGATTTTTAGGGAACTGTGTATGTTAACCCATCCTTGGAAGAAGCATTGAATTTCTAATCTCTGAGGCCTCACGGAATGTTGTTCCATTTGTGATTATCTCAACTGTAGTTACCATGTTTGTGATGAACACATGTATAAGGAGCATCCTATATTGGCTCATGAAACTGTATCCTACATATATATTCTTTTATCTGTGCTCAGTAAAATATTGGTTAGCAAAAGAGGTATCTAAATACAGTGGGGTGACAAGAAACAGCAGAAGGAGAAACAGGCAGACAAATCATAAAACATAGGGTCAAATGATTTGTCCAACATTTATCTAACATTTTTAAAGAAAAAATCTCTAACAGAGAAGTCAACAGTCATAGATCTCATAGTTCACTAGTTAGCAAAAATTCTCACAGAGCCACAACCTTGATAATTCTGAATAGAAAATAAAAGCAGAGAAATTTCAGTCTGGCCATAAATTAAATCACAAGTGGGAAAAGAGGATCCAGTCCTGACACGAGGTCTGCTGTGACTTAACTCTACTAAGCTCTTAATTTGTAGAAAAATCCAGAAGGGAACAAAATGAAAAGAAGGAATACATTAAGCAAAATTGGGAACAGAAAGGGGGAGTAAAGATAAAGAAGATTTTTTCCCCCTCAAATTGATCTCTCTGCCTTCATGTACCTTTCTATGTGCTCATGTCACCCTTTTCAGATTTTAGCTTCCATCTTCATTCCTCTGCCTTTAGCTAAATGTTGTGAATCTCTCTGCCTTTTTGAACTGTCATTAAAACACGGTGTAAGAGCAGCTCTGCAGATAAACAGCAATGCGTGTCACCTGCTGAGCAGTGCTGTCACTGCCAGCAAAAACCCAAAACATCACACACTCAAAACTGGGCAAAACATCTCAGAATATACAAGAGGGACTTTTTGTTTCACCTGTAGCAGGGAGGGTACAGTTTGGACAGTACAAGTGTGGTATCTATTGCTCCTGTCAGGGAAAGGCTGACAAATGTGATGACTCCCAGGGCAGAAACTTCAGCTGGAGGTTTTTAGCTGCTACAGCTGTGACTGTGTGAGGCAGATCTGTTTGGTTTTTGTCTAGCAGATGGACTCATTACCTGTGCCAAACAATCCCCCCACAAAGGAGCTTGTGTAAAGTATTTTGCATTACTTGCATGGCTCCTGGATCACATGTTCAAAGCTTCTACGTGCTATTAAACCCATTGTACACTTTGTCTCAAATTAAACTTAATTTTCGTATTAAAATAGGAGGTTCTGCTAGACCCATTTTTTTCTTGCCTTGTAAGAAGAAATGAAAATGGAAGATATACATCCCCAGCACAGTGTTCTTCCTCTCCCTGGCACCTGTGAGGATGCTCTGCTCCAGCCCTTGCTCTGCCCCTGCACCATGTCCTCTGCTCCTTTCCCAGTCTCCCACAAGCAGCTGCCTCCTCTCCCTGCACACTCCAAGCATTCCTTTGCCACTGAAGGAGGTGGAAGCAGGGACAATATGGGCTGGAAGGAGGAGCTCTGTGGTGAGGGGGGAGAGAGCAAAGTGAATGTGATGAATTTACAAAGGCTTATATCCAGGAGGAGAGTAACTCCTCAAGTGGCTTGATGTATGGTGGAAATGGAACTGTCATTCCAAAACCTGCAACATCCACAAAGAGATTGATAGCAACACTTCCACATTTCCATATCATTTCCATATGAAATGCTTTCTTTTTTTTTTTCCCAGTAAGCAAACCAAACAACTGTTATGGAGAATTTTCTGTCGACAGAAACAGATGTTGTAATATTGGAATTTCCCATGGGAGAGGTATTCCGGTGTTTGTTCCATTTTAAACAGGGCTAGAAAATAAAACTGAGTTGATACATGGTTTGTTTCTTCATAGCCATTGCAGAGGCAGGTGTTTGGAGGGTGTGCTAGACAGATGTTGTACATTGCTGCAATGACTGTAAGACCAATTACCATAGACCTGGGTTTTTAAAATCAGTTTTTAAATCTGCTCCTTGTTCAATGTCAAGAACTGTCAATTACATCGTGGTTCTGTGCCATTATATGCCAGATTAAGGTTTGGTTTGGCTAAACTGAGGTACTAGTTTCAAAATTTTCCCATGATAAAATCTTTTGTTTGGGAGCTAGTAAATGTGACCTGATTTAAAAAACAGCCTGCAGCACTTTTGAGTATATGCCTCTTTGTCATCAGCAAACTTCACTGAGGTTAAGCAGAGGAAACAAAAATGGCAGGAGCCAGGACAACACAGATCATGACTCCTGTAAGTTTCTATGGCTTTTCTTGGACTCCCTTTGCTACCTTAAAACCACAGAAAGTTTCTGGACTGAAATCTCATAAAGAGGGTAGAAAACTGGTTTTAACCTAGTGCAAACATACATAGTTTGACTAAGTAATGGGCGTGAAACCCAGCAAGATCATTAACCCACGCCTTAAATGGGGAGGTACAGAGAACAGAAACTGTTGGGAGCTGTGTCACAATGGAAGCTGTTTAAGAACAAAGAAATAAAGGATTTAGTGTGAAAAATGCCCCAGCTTTGGCATAATTGGTTAATTAATCCATAGCAAATAAAATTATCTACAATGAAAGAGCCCAAATAGGGAAAAAAGAGGAAAGGTAAATAAAAAAAATACTATGTTTTAGTGAGAAAAAAACTTACCTCCCGAAAAAACAAGCAGCTAAAATCTCATATGCTTTCACTGGGCAGAGTTTGTCTAGCACAAAGCCTTCAACCCACACCAGCCTGTACAAAGGTGCAGTAGTGTGTCCTGAGATGGGACTGCTGCAGTCCCTCAGGCTTTTGTTAATACTCTTCACAAGTGGGAATCCTGCTCCCAGTGTTCATTTCATCTTTCCTGTTGCAAAGAGTTCTTCACCTCACAGAAGTTGCTAGTATCCCCAGAGGAAAAAAAAAAAGCCAACAATTTAAACTACTAGTCATACATATAGCCTTGTGTGCTCAGTGAGGGTCATACCCCCAGGCAAATCATACAAGAGACAGATGTACTTCTGCACTGTTTTTTTTTTCTAGCAAAGAGACTGCAGCATTTCTAGTGCCACTGAGAATGCAGGAGGTTTGTCTGACACTGCCCAGAGAAGGCAGAGCTGTCCCTGCCCCTCTCTTCAGCCAGCAGCCTGTGACAGCAGCCAGCCTGGGCTCTGGGAGGCCCTGGGCTGGAGGGCCAGGTTCTGAAGGTGACTCCAGGTGCTATTCCTTCTTCTGTCTGCTCAGGGCTGCCACATCATTGACTGAAACAGCAACCAGAGGAGGCTGCAAGGAGCCATGCATGGCTGGAGGAGAGAAGCAGGGGTCCTCTTGGCTTTGTTGCCTACTTAGCTCACAAGAACCTTTGGCTCCCTTTCAGGGCTAGAGGGGAAGAGGCACAGAGAGATAGGAGAGTTCCAAGCCAATTTCTTTTCTCTTTCCCTCTCCCACTGCCCAGCTTTGGCAGCGCTGTTAAATTCCACCCCATGGCACTTCCAGGCTGTGAAAATCCACACTGCAGCAGAGAGAAGAGCAGGCATCAAGCTAGTGACACATCCTTTCCCCAGAGTAACCAAGCTGAAACTCTGCCTCTGTGCACCCAAATTAGCCAGATTCAAGTTCATTTGGACACTGGCAGCCGTCCCAAGCCTGTAGTTCAAGGAGCGTGGGGGCTGCACATCTTTCTCCTTCTGAAGCAGCCTTCTGGAGCAGAGGCGTCCCCCACGCTCTCAGAGCCAGCAGCAGGACTGATTCATCAAGCCTGACTCTCTGAGGCAATCTGCCAGACGACAGAGCTGCTGGTGGGGTGTCTTGATGCTGTCAGCTGCCCATATGTCTATTGGGCAGCTACTGCTGCCTGTGCAATCCCCACTCTGAGAAAAATTCAGAGCACGGTTTGGGATATCTACATAAGAGCCAATTAGTTCCACAAACTAAGCTGATTAAATAAACAGATAATTTAAAATAATTTTTTTTAAAAAGTATTGGGTTGAGCAAATAGCACTCTTATTTGGTTTCTAGTCAAAATGAAGTAAATTATGAGACAATAAATATATTACAACACTTAGGCAAATATAACATGATAGAAGAGGAAGGGGAGGGACAACAGATGGGCAAATACAGTATGAATTCACACCTAGTGCTGGCTGTCTCAAACTGTTCATCTCTGCAAATAAACTAATCTGTAAACCAGGAGCAGCTGAACAAAAGAGGCTTAGGGTATAGCCTTACCTTGCTGTCTCCAGGGATTTTTCAGCCACCCTAAAGCTGTAGCCATGTAGTGGATGGACTCTTTCCCATCCAAGGATGCCAGACTAACATCTCTCTTCCTTGGCCAGCACAAGTGCCTCCATCTCAGCTCTTGTGGCACACAGGCAATTTTGCTTCCACTCTACGGTGCCTTCTGCCAAAGCCTGTTTCCTTTTTGGACAGAGTCTCTTTATTGGATTCTTGACAAATGTCCTAGGACCTAATATGATCCTGCTGTGACTCTGAGAGGTCAGTTAGGCTGTGACTATAGGGCAGATCAGCCTGCTGGCTGGGCTGCTTTTCTCTGCCGTGAAAATCAGAACATTTCATTTTAAACAGATGCAATTCTCAATGATATTACAGTTTCAAGGTTTCTTTTGATGTTAAGTATTAGCCTGCTATCCTCAGCTAGGACTGGTTTACCATTTTGCTAGGCCCTATTACAGATTATTATGGACTACAGGGTACATGTCTGTACTGTCCTCATATTAGACTGGAAAACAAGACACATTTGGGGGAAAGGGTAGTATGTCAATGAAATAACCCATATCTTGTTTTCAAAGACATCCATTACCTCATATTTTCTTTCTTTACTAGTCAAAATTTGAGCTACATTTCTCCTGTGCCCTTTTAAGAACAAAGAAAAGATAAATGACTTCCTTGTAGTACAAGCTTTCATTGAAAACCTACAAATACAGCACTCAAAAAATTACACGGAGCATGAACCTGATTTCTGCCTCAAATTTTATGTTCCTCAGCTTCTCTGAGTTCTCTTTTTTTCATCTATCCCTAACCAAAGCATTAACACAAAGACTATTCACCATCAACATCCCAATTGAAGCCCCAAAGTAGGTTTAAATGAGAAGCAAATGCTGCATTCAGCTTGCACTGTATCATCTGAAAAGAGACTTTTTCTCATTCTGAGTGCAAATGTTTTGCTCAGAAAACCTGCCTTTTATAGGCAACTCCAAAAATAACCAGACTTGTAGGTTCCAAAGCTAATGAAGACTTAATAATATAATTTATTTAGTTCAGTGTATTCTTCTCTTTATTTTTTTTTTTTAATTTTTCCAGTGCTATGTCTTTTTCCAGTTCTATATTTTTAAGTCATTTCTCTGGGAAAACAAGCTGTATCACTGCTATTGTGTGTTAGGGTCAATCAGTTCTATCATTGTACAAAAAAGTAGATTTTCTTCTGAAAATAGCCTGAGCCTACAAGCAAAAAGCCTAGTGTGAAAGAGAAAAGGTATAATAGAAAATTCAGAGCAAACAATTAGGTAGGTAAATCTGCAGCTATGCCAGTGAAATAAAGCACTATGTTCTGGCTGTGTTTGTAATTTTGACTTATTCTTTCCCTGTCATCCTCTTTGTCCTGTCTCATGTATTTGATAGATAAAATAGTCCTACATAACCAAATGAATATAATTGTTTGCACAACCCTCAAAACAATATTCACAGTCAGAGCTCAACTGTTCAGCACTGGAAAGACAAGGAGAAATAGGAGCCTACTGCAGGAGGAGCAAGGGGTCTCATTGAAGACCCTCCTACCAAGAAATGGGTAAAAAGGCTTTCCAATGACTTCAGATGGGAGCTGTATGGGGTGGGGTGTCAGAAAGCTGGGGAGGTAGGAGCTGCCAAGGCATCCTCTTTCACCTGCCTACAGCCTGGAACCTGCACATGAGCAAGTGGGAGCTCAGCTGAGCAGAATGATCTCAAACTGGTAAGGCAAATTTTAGTAATGCAGTCTTTTAGAGCACAATATGCTTTTATGTATTTTTTTTCATTTGTAACTCTGTTGCAAAACACCTGTGGATAAAAATAAATCATCCTCTCCTTCAAGCAGGTATTTTTTCAGCCATTACTTTTACTATTGGTTCAATGCCCTTGAGGAGATTTTTAAGTAGTCTGAATTGATGGGGATCCAGTTGAAATGAAGGGTGAAGTGAGGGGAGGGAGGACGTTCCCGGCTACAGATTTAGAAAGACTAGGAGTAGTTGTCACACTCTCTGGCTGCTGATACCTTTTCCATTCCTCCGAAAAGGACCCAGATTTCAGTAAATGTGACCCAAAATAAGGATGATATTAGAGTGGACCTCTTACACCAACTAGAATTCAATGGATGAGCAGTAGAGAGAAAAGGAGTATTGGGAACTTGCTGCAGGCACTGCAGTGAAAATGCAGAGATCAAATAGAGCTTCTTGGGTGGTTAAATGAGCATTACATATACAAATTATGAACATGGTAAAGATTTTCATTTAGAGATCAAATTGGTGACTCACCTGAAGCTAAATAAAAATCTTATTTCAATAGCTCATTTTGGCCTCAGATGTATAACTTTTTATTGCATTAAAGGCGGTGGGGGTCAGATATTGTCACTTAGGTTCAGAGCACCTGAGAGAGAAAATGTGGCAGATGTTATGGGCAAGAACTAGTTCATCTTGAATTCCCCTCAATGGCATCTCTCTGATGCTCAGTGTGGCACTGCTGTTTGAGAGAGCCTCCTTATGTGAATTAGATGTTCCTGAAGTTTGCAGCACCTCAGTCATGAAACACTTTCTTGTTGACATGCAGTTGACTAGAAGAGTGCATGAGTATATTTATACCACCATGCTGTGGAAAATTCAAGCTCAGTTAATTACTTCCTCCCTAGCTTAAAGTATCCATGAGTGCAAATGCTGAAGCTATTTTTTGCTCATGAAAAAGAACTGAACAATCACCTGCAGATTGCTAAACTGCAGCCAATATTTAACTGAGAGGCGACAGGATAGTGGGGATCTCTGTTCAGCCACCCTGTAAAGTACTTACAATAAAAGGAGCTGTGTAAATATAAATCATTATTATATTGTTTAAGTAATCAAATCCATGGCACCGTTGTTTAAATAAACTGGAGATGTGGAGCCATTTATTCATATTTTAATGCTTAGACTGCCTGCTACATAAAATATATATTTAAAAAATAAGCTTTCAGAAACATATAAAATACTTTTCCCTAGTGCTGAATTTATAAGTTAGGGAAACTATAGCGGTACAGTAATTCTTAATTTGTACAGCTGTTTTCATCACTTTTACTATGAAATACCACAAAATAAAACAGACCTAAATCTCTCATAAATCTAATGGCAGTGTCTCACTTCAGATGCACATTTTTAAATGGCTGCATCTTTGCTTTAATTCAAAACACAGCCAGAAGGCTCAGTATGACCTGGGAAGTTCTACAAAACACTTGCAGATTTATTCGCTTTTGAAAAAGTAGTGAATGTATCTATAACACCAATGCCTTCTGGCCAAAACTGAGACTTGGTCCCCCATCATGTAGGGTGCTCTATGCATGAGAAAAACACAATCTCTCTCCCCAGATGCCTTACTTGAATTCAAGTGTTGCAGTTATGTAATCCTCCATCTTAATCATTCATGACTATCCCTGTTGCTGCAGACCACACAATGACTTCAAAGCAAGTTCCCTGTTTATTTATGTGGGTTCCTGTTCCATAATATTTTCTAATGTGTTTATCCCCATGAAGAAAGGTGGTGCTGTCACCCAGGTTACAGATGGGAAACTGAGACTCAAAGGTATTATTTTCTAAACCTTTATATTTCATTTCGATTTCTTATACAAAATGAATTAAGCTTACCTGTGCATATGTTGCACTGATCTTAAGTCTGATGCTTTTACACATCTAAAACACTTTGGAGTCCTGACTGAGAGGAGTAGGTAAGATCTTTATGACAGAGGAAGTTTCTTAGTGTTCACTCCTTTAACCCTGAGTCAAAGGACAGACATTTTTTAGTAGCCCTTGGTCTTATTCCATCCCTTTCTCTATTGGACATTGCTTACTCTTTCTGCATGTTTTCCCTTCAAACAATGAGTGATTTTCAGTTCTGCAATTTGTAACAAGCTTTTGGTCTCGGCTAAAAGTGAGGTGTACAATACATGCTTACTAGCACGGGTGTTGGTATTACAGAAAAGATGAAAGAATGGAAAGACTGCTTCATTAAAACGCTCAGAATGCAGATCCAGGACCTAATCATTAGACCACAATCAGGAACATGCACCCTGAATGCACTGAAAGAGATAAAAACCTGCTATGAGCTTGAGCAAAGGCCCTGAGATAGCAAATACAAGGGAAGGTCAGATGGGAAACAAGCAAACAGTGCTCCTCCTTCATTATAATAGCATTGGTATATCCAAAGCCAAACTTCAGATGCTGGTACCATTTCAGCTCAGTGAAAATAGGAGGCCCAGCAGACAACATTTGCCAGAATGTACCAAAACTTGAATTTTTATTGAGCCATTGCACCCTATTGTAGACCCCTTTTGCACCATCCTGCCAGGGGAAAATCACAGCTGGCATGGAAGGGGAAATGGGACTGATGTCCTGGGTAAAGATCGGGAGAGAAGTTGACAAAAATGGGGCAGGGAGAACTCCTGCTTTCACTCTTTCACAATGAGTACAATGCTCATGAAAAATTCTTAGCAGAGAGAGCAGCAGATTTCTGTGTTTTGTGCATACATTTCTTGCTAGTGAAGCAGGATTACTAAACGCTGAGCACAGCTGATGTGTCTTAGTCCTGGAATACCGACTGTCTTACTGTATATTAAGTGCCCATCATTTTAGCAGCTAAGCAATACCACATCCCATTTAGCACATATACAGAATTTTATGGAGCAGAGCACTGTAGAAATCCTTTTCCCTTAGGTTTTTCCACACACTCATTGCAGTGATATGCATCTGACCAATTAAAGCAAAACAGCTTTAGTTAATTAACTCTAAGGGACTGAGTGGTTCCCTGACTGGAAGTTGTAAGGACTGGTTTTGATATTATGAGTACCATTGATTAACTCTCAGATGCTGGACAATCACTTCATCTTTCTAGGCTTCATTTTTCCCTGGTGCAAAATGTAGAGAAAAAAAAATGTTTTCTTTGGTGAAGTGCTTTTGAGAGCTGTGAATGAAAAGAGCTGTGCATCATCAGTGAATCCTTAAAAAAAGGCCTGATGGGAGATTTTTCAAAATAGTACTGTTCTCACTGAGCTTCTGAAAAACTGAGCCACAGCCAAATAAAGCAGCAGAGGTCTGAAACCTCACTGGGAGATGGAAGTGTGGACATAAGAAAAACTTTTGGGGTTGCCTAAAATCTTGACAGCAACTTTTTCTTCCAGACCAGTCTGGCAAGATGGCATCTTTCTTAATTTCTGTGGCATTCAATTCTCACCCATCCAGCTCCTAGGCTACATGTTACATGTTAGTGCTTTTGTATGGTTTGTTTGGTTCCTCCCTAGAAAAGTGACACATCCAACCATTTCCAACATCTGACAACCCCTGCAAACTTCTCTTTCTGGTTGCAGGAATATTCCTGTTCACTGGGCCAAATTCATTTTACAATGAATATATGGTTTATGTATCTTTCAGAGTGTTTTTCAGCCTTACACTGTGTTTAAGATCTTAATTACTGCTGAGCTTTTGCCAAAAGCATTGCCTTGTGAAAAAAAATTGCACTAGCATGTTTTCTTCCATTCCATTCCTAATACTGTATCATTACTTGATACTTGATCTTGTCCTTTCATTCTGCTTAATTCTACATAGTTGCAATTCCCAAAGCTAACACACTGGTTCCACTGTACAGTAGCCAGAGCAAAAGAAATAATTTTCACTTTCTAATTGGTTTATTTGAAGATATTTTTATAACTGAGGAATGGAGATGGACAGAACTGAATTTCCTCAGATTAACTTAGTATTTTAATAAATATACTTAATTTTATTTTTTTTTTTTACTTGCTGGTCAATATTCCTGCTTTTGGCAATGATTGAGTGACTTTGGAATACCCAAATTGATAATTTTATTCTTTCTGTTATATAACTGACTCAGATAAAGGTACTGCTGCCACAAAATTTTGTCCACATCAACTAAGCATTATGTTCTGGATAAGCTTTAAAATTAGATTTCATTGCAGGAAAAGGGGGAGGGAAAAATTGGCTCTCCCTGCAGACACCAGGAGAAGAGAATAGCCACCAGGCAATAACACCAAACCTACCATGCAAATCAATGCCTTTGACTATATTTTGGCCACAGTTTATTCTCAAATTGGATTCAAATCCCAAAACCCATCATACCTCTACCAGATCCTTTTTTTTCCCCACTGTTTCAGGATGCTTATAAAGCTATAAGAGTTGATGTGTTTGGTTCTATTTTTTTCATGAGATTCTGACTTCTGCTGATAGATCATATACAAGCAAAGATACAGTTCAGTTCAATGAAACTTTGCAATAAAAAGGAAGGACAAGGTGGTTTCTAGGGATTCATCACTAGCATGAATATGTCAATCATTCTTTCAATACACAAGGAAAAAACAGTAGTACTGTTTTCCTGTACCGTTCCTACACATTTTCAGTCCCTAAAAATTTATTGCTGCTTCACTGTAAGAGCAATTCCTGCTTTACATAATTAGAAATCAGAGCAGTTTTGGAACTGGAGGATCATAAAGAACACTCAGGGTTTGCTTTTGAAATTATATCTACCTCTTCTTGTATTTAATATTGTATAAAAAACTAAGTGCTCCAAAGTTTTCAGCCATTATGGTTGTGTAGAACAGATGTTAGTGAAATAAGAAACAAGCTTTTTCATATAGGTGAAAAATGTCTTGTTAGCAACCCCAAATCTTGAATCACAGAATAATTAGAGCCTGTGTTATGGGTAGACAGCACAAACTTCCTCCCACGCTGCTTCCTCTCTAAGTAGTCTGTTTCAATCCCACCTACAGGAGGTGGAAAGGGAAATTTCTGACTTCTAGTCTTCAAGTTTTCCTTTCTTTGTTAAGCCTACTAAGGAAGCTACCAACTGCGGTACTATCTTTTTCTCAAATTGAAAATTTTACTGAAAACAGCTGTTGGAAAATGAGTACTACAGAGATTTGCAATGTGTAACTTGGACAGGAAGGACATGAACAGACCAAAAGGCAAACTGACAGAGAGAATGCAAATTTATCAAATACCACTAGTGCTACTGGTCACAGTGCCATCTCAGTTCCAAGTAATATTGGTAAAAAGTCAAAGAGTAGAAGATTTCTTATGTTGATTTTTGCCCCCTGCCATCATCAGAGGATCAAACAAAAAATGCATTTACCTGTAGATCAGGACTTCATCATCTGAACAGTTATACTGCAGTTGATACATTTTTACCCGAGGGGCCGACTTGCTGACTGTCCACTTGACCAAAGCTGAGGTAGTGGTCACATCTGACACCAGGACAGCCCTTTCTGGTGGACCTTTTGTTTCGCCACGATTGGTCTTGGTGGAGCCGGTGATGTCCGAGAGCCTGGATTTCGGTGGAGCTGCTTTGCCTGTGCCGTTGCTGAGATGGGGGAGCTGGACAATTGAGAGTTCAATCGTTGCAGTGGACTCTCCTGCAGCATTGGCTGCTATGCACGTGAAAGTTCCGTAGTCCTTGGAGGTGGTGATGTGTATATCGAGGGTGCCATTGTCATAGACAGCTGTCCTCGAGGAGTTTCCGATGAGACGGTCATCGGGGGCCACCCAGTGAATGATGGGACTGGGGTCCCCAATGGCTTTGCACTTCAGCGTGGCTGTTTGCCCCTCCAAAACCAGCAGCTTGTGAGTATGTTGGGTGATAAGAGGAGGCTCACAAACAAACTCCTCTTCCCGTACGTACCAGAAGTACCTTCCCTTCAGACTTGGAGGAGAAGCACAAGTTTCCATGTCATCGTCTCTGTCAAGCCTCCTTAACCACAGCAGCTCACAGTTGCAATGCAGTGGATTTCCCCCAAAACTGAGGGACAGAGGTGGTGAAAACGGGGTAACAACCAATGGAATTACTTGTGATCTGGCAAATATAGGGTCAGGGGGGAGCTTCTGAAGTCTGTTGGATGTTAGATCCAATCTGGCCAATTTCTGAAGATCTGCAAATGTCCCCTCTGTTATATAATCTATTAGGTTGTGATCTAAACTGAGCTGGTGCAAGTTTATCATCTTTCTTATAGATTCCCAGGGAATGCTTCGGAGGTTATTGTAGGAAAGGTCTAAGTCTTCCAAAGTCAGTAAAAAATCCTCAAAGGCTTCATCAGAAATGCTGCTTAGCTGGTTGTTGTTTAAAATCAAATGCTGAAGGTTAATTAAACCTCTTAAAGTATCCTCTTCAATCTCAGGCAACCTGTTGCTATCCAGATGTAAAGATCGAAGGCTCTCCAAGTCGGTGAAAGAGTAGGGCTGTATGTAACTAATGGTGTTTCTGGACAAAGTAAGGTCAACAAGTCCAGACATATTGGCAAAATCTTGTCGGCTGATATTGATAATAAAGTTGCCCCCAAGACGGAGTTCGACAGTCCTTCGGTCTATGTCTAGCGGTACAAAAAGGAGACCCTTGGAGGGGCACAAAGTCCCCAGTGACTCAGACAGGTTCTGACAGACACAATATTTGGGACAAGCGTTGACTGTGACAGCCATTCCAAACACCAGGATGCCGCAGAGCAATTTTTCCATTGTAAATCACGCAACAGTACCTGAAAGAGATGAAAAGAGTGAAAAGGAACATCAGCAAATATGATCTAATAATTATGATACCTTTCTTCTTATGTTTTGCCTAACATCTACCTCCAGAGAGACTTTGTGATGCCTCCTCTCAGGAGTCACACCTAAAGGCATCAGCCCTCCAGGATGGGACAGTTATGTGTTATAAAAACATGATAAAATCTTTCTTTCTTTCTTTCTTTCTTTCTTTCTTTCTTTCTTTCTTTCTTTCTTTCTTTCTTTCTTTCTTTCTTTCTTTCTTTCTTTCTTTC
>QUSF01000008.1:5762895-5795765 GCA_003676055.1 Chloebia gouldiae
TCTCTCTCTCTTTCTCTCTCTCTCTTTCTCTTTTTCTCTCTTTCTTTCTTCTACCACAGATTGCAAGGCTTATTAAAAATCCTGAAAGATTTCATTTGAAATAGTGTCTGCTTCTTTGGGAGTAGAATCTAGAATCAGTATCTATAATAATTACTTTCTGCTGCATAATAATGTGCAATTAGTTTTAGAGTTGAAGCAGCTGACTTTATGGATAAAAATAACTGCATTTTTACCCTTCAGTAATGTGGTTAATAATGACCATGTAATTATCTGGCCAGACTGTGGGCAAGTCACTTGCCCACTCATAATAAAATTAATGATAGACAGCATTAGAAACAGAAATCACTTGTGTAATTGCCACCTGGTTTCACCCTGCGCTCGGCCAAACCATGAAAGGGTGACAGCATCTAGCTCCAAAGAGAAGGGGTCCAGGGAAAGACTGTGATACCTTAGGCCCCTGGCAAGCTTTTTGACATCTACATGTTTTCACACTGCAACCCCTACTATTGTTGTGACAATGAAGCTCTTGCCCATTTTCATGGCCCTCCCTTGCATCCTGTCAATTTCTCCTTGCACCATTATCTCCCATTTTTCCAATCGCTCAGACACCTTTCCAGCTTAAATTGCAAGGATGTGTCTTTGAAGGATAAAAAAAACCCTCATGATTGGGCTGGCTTGGAGAGACAGTTGTATCTGGGAGAAGCTGAAGCCCTGCGTCAGCTTTGGGAATATTTACTTACACAGGTTTGCTGACATTCTTCCCACGCTAGCAGGATATGGGGAAATTTTCTTTCTTTCTGTTTATCCTGCTATCCAGGATGGATAAAGAATGGGTAGATCATTCATTTCTAGCCCTCATTCTCCTTACGAGGAAAGGGGCAAGTAGACAAAAAGCTATATTTTTGTTAGGGCTCTCCCACGCTTTTTTGCTAGGGTGGCATTCACCAGTCTCCAAGACCCTCCCCTGTGGCAGTAGCTACAGGCACAATTCAGGCTCTCCTTTTGAACGTGGCCATTTTGCCTCTCTTTAACCTTCAATCACCATATAAACTTGCAGCACTGTTTGGTCTATGCCATATCCTTTCTCAACATGCAGGTGCTTTTGACATGTGTTTCGAGTTATTAAACTCCCAATAAGACACATGAAACAAAAAATTATCACTTCAGCATTTTTTAAGAACTCTTTAAACAGGTCTTGCTCTACCTTCTTGTGAAAGGAATGAAAACTAAGGGTCTGTCCTTGGAGCTCTGCCCAAAACTTCTTGATTCACGCCCTGGGTGAGGTGGCTTGGTATCTCCTCTTTAGGATATGCAAGATGAGTCAGAAAGAAGGAGCTGTAGAAATTCAAGATGTTAGGAGTGCTGAACTATGTAGAGTGTGTTCTTTATGGCAAGGTTTTCTGCATGGTGTGATGATGGTAATTATATACTGTTATTACTATTTCATAGCAGAGGAAATGACTGAAGCATCTGTGTTTGCTGAGCTTTACAAACAAGATGAAAGCAAGACACTTTTAGAAAGGATGGCTTGAGAAGAGTAATCTTACCTTCAATAGTAAATAAAGGGCTACTGAATAAAATGTTTGGCGATAAGCAAGTATGTTATTGATGCAAATCTGTGGCATACATACCAAAGAGCTATAAATATCCCTTACAATATTATCAATTGGTGGTTTAGTAACAGGCAATTGGCTTTTTCAATTTTAATTATAAATGTATTATGCAGCTTTAATTTAGTGTATTACCCTACCAGCTGAAATGATAAACAAAAAGCAGTTTAAAAGGGGGAGAAATAGATATAGTTAATTAGTAATAAGCCCTTTCATAGCTTCTCCCTCATCTACATTCCCACCCTCTGAATATCTATTCAAAAATGTGAATGCACACTTACGACAGCCGTGTCTCCTTTAAGTGTCTCAATTCTCTAACCACATTTTTTCCGGATGCTGGTAAATATCACAGTGCTTTGGGGAGATGGTTGACTGTAAGCGTCAGAGTAAAGAGCATTCACGGGGAAAAAAAAAGTAAAAATGGGGGGAGGAACAGAAGTTAATTACATAAAATAGGGATTGAAGCACCAAGAGGAGGATGTGAAGCAGGAGGCCTAAATGGCAAAGCAAGCCCTGATGGGGAAGCCATCTGTGGATGGCTTGAAAGCACATCATCTGCCTGTGCGTGCTTGCACGTGTGCATGAAAGTCACAGAGAGTGCAGCGCGTGCTTTTGCCAGCAAGAGGACAAATTGGCAACAGCTACTCTCATTCCAGCTATTGCATGCACTTGAAAATACTAATGTAAATATTGTTTGTTTACAGTGGAAATTTCTGGCCTTTGTGATCATTTACTAGCATTGTTATTTCAAGCTCCCGAGCCCTGACTTGAACAGTTCACAACGCAATGAAGAGTGTACAAACCAGAAGGACTTTCTATAGGGCACTGGAGACAACAGAAATGGACAGAACTCCTTAAGGAGAAAATCTGGGACTTCCATTGGGCAAATGAATTTCCCTTCTCTCTCCAGACAAAGCACTTGGGCCAAAGATGAAGTAAGAATTCACAGACTAATCGAGTCATAAAATGGTTTGGGGTGGAAGGAACCTTGAAGATCATCTAGTTCCAACCTACCTGCCAAGGGACACCTTTCACTAGACCAGGCTGCTCAGAACCCATCCAGCCTGGACCTGAGCACTTCCAGGGATGATTCCAGGTAATACTGCAATACTTGATCCTGCACAATTACTATAATATCCTTTAAAATCTAGACCATCCCAAAAAGTCATGGTAATTCCTAGTTGCCAAGGAGATGGATGTATAAGAAAAACTGTTTTGATTTTATTCCTGGTAATTTTCTTGTAAGACAGAAAATAAAGTATCGAGTTTAGGATCTGTTTTTGCTGACCAGTATGCTCATCTTGTTCACAAAATCTCTTGTTAATTGCAACACCAAGATTTTTATAAGCTGCTAATGGCAGTCTTGTGATAAGCTCACTATTCTGATTTACATTTTGAAGATATCTATCGGCCCGATAAAGCATATTTCTCACAGCAAGTCAGTAAATCTGGAAGAGTTCCTGTCTCAGCCCAAGATGAAAAATAGCCCCTGTAGTCCTCTTAGAACAAGGATTGGTATGAATTAATATGTGCAAGAGCCATAAACCTTGGTGTTTTGTATTCAAATTTCATCATAAAGATACAAATTCTGGGATTTGGCATCTCATTTCAGCAATGCCTCCAAGGCATTTTTCAATTCTATATTCATCGAACTTTGCATTTAAATTCCAATAACCTTTGCCTATCACAGTGCCAAGTGCATGGTAACTGTCAGACAAATAATATGCAGCATAAAGGCTGGGAAAAGGGAGAGAAAGAAAAAAAATTTAAAAGGAGAGATGGATGGGTAGTGGCTCTGATTCTACAGTTTCCAAGCACCCCGGGACCCAGGCTCCAGGGACTGTATGGGTGAGATAAGATACCTCCTTTCAGTTTTGTAGGTGCTGTGAAGGAACTAGGATTCCTTTCCTGAGAGCTGTCCTTTTCTTTGTTCTTTATCTTCTCTTACCTCTGTTTTAACTGACCTTATGTGACTAGGAAATCTACCCTCAATGCAGAGCTTGAAGGATTGCAGTGATAGATGAAGTTTCTCACCTATTTTCATAAGCAGTTTCATCAACAAAGCATAAAAAAAGGATGGGGCTATGTCAGGACAAAACTTACTTCTCATTGCCTTGCATCACCAAAAAACTGTGTGGAAAGGTAGGTTTTGTATTTTCCCTGATCCATACAAGCAGTTTATGCTTCACTCACCAAGTAATTGCAAAGTCCATAAGAAAAGTAAATATCTCTGGATCTGGATATGCCCTCAGTAGTACATCCATGGAAACACAGGCTTGGTGTTAGGCCACTGCTGGCTTTGTGAGCACCTGTGAAAATCTTCGGGTGTTTAAAGTCAATTTGCCCATAGCAGCTTAGAGACTCAAATTCAGGACAACCAACACTGCTTTTGTTGAGCTTTTGTATTTTTTGCTTGCCTAGGCTCCTGCATTCTTTGGGGGTAAAGCTGAACTTCACCAGGTGCATGCAGACAATGAGATGGAGGTTTTGGATAGGCCTTCTAAGGAGCTGGTTTCATTGAAAAAAAATTAATAGCTCTAGCACATGAACTGCTTGCTTTCTCCAGCCACCTTACATTTTACACATCATAAAGGGGGAACATTTCAAAGAAGATATTTTTTCAGATACTTGTGGCTGTCTATACTAAGCTCCACCCATATTAATGTGACTGATGTTGTTTCCACTGTAACAGAAAACAGGCAACTCTGGGTAAATTCAGTCCAAATTTTATTGCCCTTTGTACAATCTTTTTTTTTCTTGAATATTGCAGCCATAGCAATGTTGCACCAAAAGATTTTTCACCCCCTCACCACCGTGAGTTTTATTTATGTGGTTTGATTCTTTTGAGTGCTGTTCTATTGTTTTCACATTTCCAAGCACCTCTGAGTCCCTCCTACCTGCTCTGTGCTCCCTAGCATGGAAGCAGTTTTAGCTTGCCAGCGTTTAGGAAGAGCTAGGCTAAAGGGGTGGATGTGTCCAAGTAAAATTACCTCATAGGGTGGCCCTAAATGTAAGAACATTTTTTGTTAAGGTTGCAGTCCTTAAAAAACTGGTTATACCTGGATCCAGAACAGAGTTAAGGATAATGCATAAAAGCTGATTTCCAAGAAGCCTCACTCTGTGAAGTCTGATTTAATCCATTCAACTGATTCCAAAGAAATAACCAAATATTTTCTTAGGCAGGGCTTTCTCACACAGGAAGATACTGCTCTCATTCAGCCTTTCATGGGCAAGGCCTGTGTCTCTATGTGTACATTCTTGGAAAGCTTTTCTTCATTATTCATAATGTTTTCCTGATATTTTCCTGACACCAGTCATGTTATTTCTTTTTTAAAATAATAATATTACCCACTTCCTCTACCACTCCCAAGATGGAAATAATACATCTGTCAAAAGCCCAGATTATCAATGTAGCTTTCATCTCTCCTAGTTTACTAAAGGATCTAATGTCTTTCATTAAAACTTGTACTTTCCATGCATCCTAAAAGAACATTTCCATGTGCTAATGGTCCAGCACAGTTAGTTTCTCCAATTAGAAACCTCTTCACATTTCAGGTTACTTAGGTAAAAAAACCCTTGGATATTTTTAGGAAGTTTTAACCTGTAGCACTTAAAAGACAATAGCAACCCCAAATCTTATCAGACAAATTTCAGAATCAGTCAAAATTTTGTTTCTGTTTGATATAGTTAACCTACTAACAGATGCTTCTTTGGTGATCTCTTGGAAAACATGGTACAAATTCCTTCAAATTCTTAAAAATATGTATGCACATAAGGATTTTTATTTTTCACAGTGGTATTGATCCAGGAGAAATATTTTATGTTTTTTTTAGCTTCTCTGCCAAAGATGTCCCTGGTGGCTGGGCAGTGTGTGTGTCTAATAGCCTTAGTGACCCTAGAGCACTTGGATCTACAATGCACTTGCATCCTAGTTCCTAAGAAATATATCAAGAGCTCTTAAGTAAAGAAGAAACCAGGTGTAAGTCTGTTAGATCACTCTTCATTATTGCTAGCACTGGGCTGAAATAAATTTACCATTATAAGCCATTTGGTTTTAAGAAATGTGCAAAATTAGTCAAGGTTTTGAGATTCATTTTGTGAGAAAATAAAACTTAGTGAACACATTCTGTGTACTTCCAAGCATCTGCCTGTCTGGCACTTCCCCACATACATTTGGGACATTTTCATCACTTCAGATAAAATCTGAAGTGCAGAAGCCTCAGAATTATTTACTACTCACACTTTTCAAGAATACAGAAAGTTCCATGAAAGCAGAGGAGAGACACTTGGTTAGCTTTACTAGACTTCTGTGAAGGAAATTATGCCTTGTTGTATCCACCTCATGTTTGGAATCAGAGTATTCACATGGAAGACGAACATTATTAACATTTTGGCTACTGAAAGGGCTTTAACCCAAATTCAGCCTTTTTAGACAGCAGTCCACTCTGCTGTTAAGTTGTCTGAGCTGTGCAGGTTCTCCACTGTCTGATAAGCAGTGAACTTGTTCCACAGTCATGCTATGATTCTAGGACTTAATTAGGGACACACATCCTTTGGAAGCTGGACGTTCTTCTAATTCCATCCAAAGGGTACAGATGCCACTACTTCCTCATGAGTAACTTTAGACATTTTCTCACCTGGCATCATGCCACTTGAAGCTGGTACTAAGAATCCTTCATGCACACGCAGAGAACAGAGCAAAAGAAATGTGTGCCTAAAATTCCACTTGGCAATTAGCCTAAATTTCTTGAGCTGCAGGAGATGGTAATTTTTACTCTAGAGTGATGCCTACCTGCAATGCCAAGGTCAGTCTCATTTGTATCTGCCTTGAAGCTTTTCATTAAATAAATATTAAATAAAGAAGCTCATCCATTAAATATTGTAATTTAGAAAAATACATACATGAAACACATGGTTTCCAAATCAAAATATTACATTTCAGAAACACTAGGAACAAATATTTTCAATGTTTCATCTGATGTCTTTCTTAAAGTGCTTGCATGAAACCTGAACAATCTTACGAAGAAATTCTGTCGCATGGGCTAATACTTGCCAGTGGGTAAAACTTCTGACAAAATAGAAAAAAAAAAAAGTATATAGCTCTATCCAGAACTTGTGAATGGCACATTATAACCTTAATAATCGTAGACAGATTTGTTGACTAGTGTGATTTTACCTGTGAAAACAGTTGTGTCATTCTACCTTCACTGACTGGGAAGCACAGCCTGATTTGTTGGCACAAAGCAGTGCTTAGCTACTGGATGGTTTTTGGTAATGCACAAAATTTAAATGTGTAGGCAGTTACTTGTAAGCAAACAGAAACAAATGGAAGACAAAGAGGCCATTTAGAAAATCCAAGTGTGTTTATTTGGTGAACAGATACACTTAGCTGTGCTGCATCAGCAACAGGTCTATCTGGGCAGTTTCCTAGAGCTTTCCTGTACAGCCACTGTACATCTGTGCAGGATGGTGAATTCCCATGACAGATACACAGGAGAAGAGGAGGACTATTTTCAACACAACTAATTATAAATGGCTTCAACACTAATTATAAATGGCTTGGGCTGGTTTGTTTTTGATTTTTTTTCTCCCACAAAGCATTTGAAGGTCCTTCATTTTTGATTGTTCATTTAATGCCTGTCGACATTTATCCTATTTTAATGCTGTGTGCCAGTCTCTATCAGATTCCAACCACAAGCTCATGAGTCAGCTAAGCTGGGCCCCTCTGCTATTTTTAGCCATTCAGTTCATTTATTTATCTTGTTCTTAACAGCAATCCTACATTTTGCTTTATCAGCACAGTAGAGAAGTTACCAGTTACTCTGTTTCTTACTGATTTTAAACACAAACAGAAGATGCAAAGGTGCTAAGGAGCAATATCTCTCTCAGAGATATTGCCTGTGGCATGAAACATAAATGTCCATCAACAGACCCTACTGCTTTCTGCAAATACAACTGAAGGCCTCTTCTCATGGTCTGAATCCAAATTCTCCTTGGCTCTGAGCCATAACAGAAAATCCTTAGATAACTATCTCTAGCTTACTTTAATTCTCATAAAAGTCTCTATGCATCCTTATTTCCTTCCACATCAAAGAATAATCAGGATAATTAAAATTGGAATTCTCTTCTTTATCTGGGATTGTTACTTTCTTTTTTTTTTAATTTATTTTATTTTTTTTATTGACTCTTCATTCAGCCCTAGAGACAAAGTCTGCCCAATATTCTGTAGAAAGTATTATTTATTTGGAGTGCAGACTGTAGTTTTTCTTCCATGTATAACCTACATGCAGAGAGACACTGGTAGGAAATCCGAGACATACAGAACTAAAGATCTTTTTCTGATTTTTTTTCTCATAAATTTAATTTGGCACACAAAGGGATATACAAAGATCTGGAAATCCTTTGAAACATAAGCAAGGCAGATTTGAAGTCCACATAAAAAAAAAAAATCATTTTTGTTGAATGCCCCAGGATTCCTAAGGATGTTAACTTAGGCATTTGGTGGCAGAGGTCCCCTGTTGCAGAGAATACAAGCCCAGTGTCTTTTCTCTGTGCTTGGCTCATGGGTCAGTGAGAAATTAGAAGAGTTCTGAGAAGGAAACATGAAAACCCTGCTATGCCATGACAGAACACATGGCCTCCACAGTCTCTGGGCTCTTTCAGCAGCCTGGTAAATTTTCTACTCTACTTTCTTGCTTTTCACTTTAGATGAGACTAGATCTGTCCATTAAATTTCTCTTTCTAGCCTTTCTACCATTTTGATTCACATACAGGAGGATAATTTAGTGTTTCTCTGGAGAACTTAACATTCACATTACTTCTACCATGAGGCAAGCAGCTTTTCAAAATTATAGAATTTGTTGCACCTGGTTACACAGATACCCATTTCCAAAGAGCTGTAAATGGATGGGAAAAAGAAAGAAGGACTTTTGGTAGCAATACCAGCACTTTCACACCAACATCTTAATGCACTTTGAAAAAGAGACAATTTCTACCTAGTTTTAAGAAGTGAGTAAGAAGAGGCACAATCTGCCTCAAATGTCTTGCCCAAAATAATCCACCAAGTTCCTCACAGAAAACCCAACTCTCATACCTTCTCTTTCCACAGTGATGTTTCCACACGTAAGGCATATCACTGCACAATTTTTAAACACAAATCTAGTGTCATGGACAGTGTTTACATCATTACGTTGAAAGAAGAGACGCAGTGCTTTTGTCTCTGGGGAAGAAATCTGGGTTTAACATTAACGTTAACTCCTGGATTACTTCATCATGTGTTGCTATGTATGTAACCTTGGATGAGTTTCAATTCACCTCTCTTTCTCATCTGTAAGATAAGTGTAAGTAATGACTTCTGCTAATCAGTTGTTTGCAAAGGATCTGGAAACAGTGTGTGCAGGTGAGAGCAGCTTATGGGGCAATCTGTTGTCATGGCGCAGGAGGGGAGATTGCAGATAAGAGACAGATTGTACAGCATTTTCTCTAGCTCAGTCCTTGGTTCTTTGTCACCCCAAGAGTGACAGTCAGGAGAAGGCAGAGGCAGTGTGTGTCTGTGTATGGCTGAAGTGACTTTGTCCCCAGTGCCCCATTTGCTGCCCTGAGTGCCTGCAGAACAGAAGCTCCTGAAAAACACTTCACCTCCTTTCCTGACATCTCACATTCTTCTTCTCCAGTGGCTTACCACAGCTCAGAGGCTCACCTGTCACCAGTAGGAAGCTCATATATAATGGAGTAGGTCTCAAAATTTCCTGACTGCGAAGAAACCTTGACTAGTACAAATGAATACACCGGAAAACAGCACCAGGAAAGCAAACGGGAAGGAAATAAAAATCATCCCTAATCTTTTACTTTATAAATAATAACAGTATAAGTACATCATGATATTTTAGTCATGCTAATGAGACTGAAGGGTTTTTCTTTTTCCAAAAGGCACTAGAGCTGGTGGAGGGTCTGGAGCACAAGTCTTGTAAGAAGTGGCTGAGGGAAATGGGGTTGTTTCACCTGGAATAAAGGAAGCTCAGGGGGAACCTTATTGTTCTCTACAACTATCTAAAAGGAGGTTGTAGGCAGGTGGGAGTTGATCTCATGTCTCAGGTATCAAGCAGTAGAACAAGATGAAATGGCCTGCCATTGTACTAGAATAGGTTTAGATTGAATATAAGAAAAATCTTTTCACCAAAATGTTTATCATGCACGAGAAATTGTTGCCCAGGGCAGTGGTTAAGGCACCATCCCTGAAGGTATTTAAAAGACATGTAGATGTGTCACTTAGAGACATGATTTAGTGGCTGGACTCAGTGATATTAAAGCTTTTTTCCAATCTAAACAATTTTATGATTCCATGAGTGTGCTGTTTGATTGAATCATAGAATGATTTGTGTTGTAAGGGACTTTAAACATCAGTTTTAGCCCCCCTTCAGGGACACCTCTGACTACACCAGGTTGCTTGAACCACCAGCTAACCTGGTGTTGAACACCTCCTGGATGGGGCATCCACAACTTCCCTGGGCAACCCATTCCAGTATCTCACTGCCCTCACAGTAAAGAACATTTTCCTAGCATCCAATCTAAATGTACTATCTTTCAGCTTGAAGCCATTCCTCCGTGTCCTGTCATATACTTCCTGAGGAAGAGTCCCTCTCTGGCTTCTCTGTAGGCCCCCTTCAGATACTGGAAGGTTCCTGTGAGATCTCAGTGCAACCCTTTCCTCTCCAGGCTGAGCAGACTCAACTCTCTCAGCCTGTCTTCATCAGGGAGGTGCTCCAATGCTTTTAACAACTTCATGGCCCTCCTCCACGCTTGCTCCAATAGTTCTACATCCTTCCTATGCTGGGGGCACAGAACTGTATGCAGTACTCTAGGAGTTGTCTCAAAAGAACAGAGTAGAGAGGTAAAACCGCTTTCCTGGCCCTGCAGACCACACAATTTTGGATGTGGTCAGGCCCAGGATATGGTTGGCTTTCCGTGCTGCACAGTGCCAGCTCCTGTTGAGCTGCCTGTCAAACTCCATCTGGTCTGCAGAGACCTTGTTCCAGGAAAGATAGAAAGTCTTTCAGGTTAGTTTGGAGGAAGGTGAGTGGAAAGCAAGATGAGGAAAGCTGATTTTCTACTGCGTTTGCTATGTTTATTTATGAGGAAACAAAAGTCTTCAATCCCCAGGGCTCTCTGTGCAGCACCTTTCACTGGCACTAAGTCAGCAAAAAAACAAACAAGTATCTTAAAATTAAAATGAAGGGAAAACATGTGATAAAATATAATATATAAGACCCCAATATTTCAAATATATATTCTGCTTCACTTTGCAGTTTCTGCTCACCAACTATGCTCAGAATGAGTCTTATCAGATAAGAGCAGCCAGCTGCTATACACTGCAGTTAAATTTATATTGCCAACAACAGGCTCCATTAACCAAGGATTTTCTTGTTGCATTCCTGATACTGCCTTTCTGCATGCTTTATTTCTCATTTCTTTACATACTTTTTGCTTTCTAGTGTGCACCATCATATCCTGGTATTTGTTTCACCTGTTTTGGATTTTTTTTTTTTTTACTTTGACTGTCTTTGACTATTTTTCCTTTTTTGTGCCTCTAAACTCTTTCTGCTTCTCAAATACCATCTCTGAAGCTTCTGTCTTACATACTCTTTGCTGTGTCTTTCTTGCTTTCTGCTGCATCCCACCCCTCCTTCATTCCCTAATCATTTGATCACTGCAGTTCTTTGATGTGTGAGGCTTCCAGTTCAGTCCAAATTTAATTATGTTTTTCAGAAGACTGACCTCTGTGGTCCCAATTTGTTCAAGAAATTTCCTTCATTGATCCAAGGCCAGATCCCTTTACTGCCTGTTCTAAGCTAGATTACTGATATTAGAAACAGACTTGTATTAGCACTTCAGGTCAGTTTGCATATATCAGCAGTTAATTGCACTGATTTATTTGTAGTAGATACAACACACTCTTCCCTGCCCTTTGGTCTACATGCATTAACACAAAATCAAGGGGAAATAATTAGAGGTTTTCTCATACTACAGCAGATGTGCTTTCTTCACTGTTCATAAGGATACTCAAAGAATAGATTGCATTTTTCAGTAAATTGCAACACATCCCAAAGGTTACATATTTATTTTCTGTTGGGATATTATGGAAACAATGTCCAACACTATTAGACTTTCCCTTCTGAAATTCTCCACCTATCAACTACTTTCGGGAAATAATCAGAAATATGGCTCAGGCTTTGAGGTGGAAGGTCAAAGGAATGTTTTCCGGAAAGAATAAGAGTCCTGAAGAAGAATAACAAAACAAAACACACTGTCTTGATGGCACCCAGAGTGACTAGAAACTAACTCTATCTATAAAATACCAGTCTGACATACAGAAAAATCTCCCCTATATTAGTAAACAAACATCTGCTTCCTTCAGCAGAGCAGTAAAATCTTCCTATCGGTAGCAAAAAATGTTATGGAAAACTGAAAGAAAATTTCCCTCCCAGGGAGAGAAAAGTGCAGTATTTCAGCCAGGAGAAGTGGGGGAAAGTGATGATTGCTTCTGTTCATTGCTCCCACAGAGTCTGCAGTGAGAGGAGACCCTAGTGAAGGGTGCAGAGCTCAGTAAGGGCACCGAGCCACTGAGCTGCGTGTCCAGCAGGCACGAGGAGTGGCAAAGGTCTCTCTGCATTAGACTGAGCTAATTAAATACAGCTCTGTGCTTGACAGGATCTACAAATGCCTCAATCCACTTTGGCCAGCTGTACCCAAGGATGATGTCACATCTAAGTGGAGCAGCACGAACACATTACTGTCGCTTGCTGCCAAAAAGTGCCAGGTTGAATAAGATCAGCACAAAGGTTACACTTGATCTGGCTGAGAAGTGTCAAGGAAATTGAGACTCTGCATAAAACCAGAGCTGCTTCAGGTCCACAGCACTTCTTCCACAAAGCAGGAGGCTCAGACTGGGGTGACATATCTGCTACTGTGAGAGAAATGGTGTTGGCCTCCTGGATTGAGGTGCTGGACTTTAAAGTGAGAGGTGCCAAAATTCAGAGTGATCTTGACAGTCTCACCATGATCATCATGAGATGTTGCTTTTGATGTCGATGGAAAAAAAATTGTTTTGAATGATTTTAAATATAGGAGAAAAGTTCCATCTTCTCCCTTATGCTACTTGTATACATATAATCACAAAGTGTGAGAAAATGCAGAAATTCTTCTCAGGAGATGGATGTTCATATAAAAGAAGAGATTAAAATAATCAGATAATAATAATTCAGGAACAAATAAAAATTAAATCTTTGATTATCACAGTCCATAGTGATCTTCCAACATATTTTTAAATAACCTAAGGAGCACATCTCTTACCTCAACAAAGCAAAACTTACAGAGTAGCACCTTTCAGTCTCAGAAATATTTTATAATACCCAGACTGATTTCCCAGATGAAATTTATCTGCCCAACACACACTCAACTAATTTTCTCACTTCTGAGTTTGCTCACAGCAAGGTCTGCAAACACATGCACATCCTTGTAACAACTGCTCAGAATGGGAAGGAAGTGTCCATCCTGCAGGAATTACTTTCTGCTCAGCATTTTCCCACTCATGCTGCTTTATGCCTGTTGACTCATGGAAGGCATTTTGTATGTCTGGATTCTGGAGACTGATTTGTTCCCTCCTTTTTCTCAACTAGATTCCAAAGTCTCCATTTTTGTAACCTGTGGGAGGTTTGCCCAAGTGAAAGGTGAGAAAGGATTTCAAGACATGGACCTCTGAGTCACAAACTCCTTGAAAAAGCCACCAAAAAATGGCAAAATAGCCCTGTCCAATGTATTGGAAGCTGTATTACAAGGACATCTCAGTTCTTCTTATACAGAGGTACTCAGTGGTACCTCCTGACAATAAAAATAAGGATGATGAATACAACATCTGTGGAAGGGCCTCTGCAGGGTGTCATTTCCATGCTAGCAGAGAGTGTTTGACACTTTGCTCAAAAAAGCATCAAATCTTTGATTTTGCTGAAGAGCTCTAAACAAACACAACAGTTTAACCTTCCCTGAAAGTATTTCTTGATTTCATTCAGATAATCTTGTTTACTTTATCTCTTTTCAGTAGCTTGTTTTTCCTTGGATCTCTGACATGCACTGTAGTATACTCATGCTTTCTTTCCTATTCATCAATGCTAAAAGTGCACTGTGGGTGTGCCAGATGCCCAGGAGTCTCTCATTTCCTTGGTAACAGCAAAGAGTTACAAATCCACAGCAAATAAAAGTAAAATAGAATGCAGGCACTGAGATAAGGGTTAGGATGCTTCATCTCCTTTCCTGGCAATTTAGTCTGTAATCTCTGTTCAGATGTTATCCTGCTCTTTGCTTTATTTTCATCTGTAACTGAAGAGGCAAATTATGTTGCCCAGTAGACAGTACTGAGAGTCAAAACATAATGTCATATTTAAGGATTTAATAACATATTGGGACCTAGAAAAAAAAACCAGCACAATGAGAAGTGCTAAATACCTGTCAGCATCCACGTAGTTGATTCAGCTGCAAACCATGTTTTTACTGATGTACTCCACAAGCACAGACCAGCAGCAGGCACAAACACAGCATTGGTGAATGGAGAGGGAGAATGAATCCCTGAACATTTGGGACCTCTTGGTGTGACTGGGGTTTTGCCCACAGGCTGCTGGAGGGTCTGTGTCACCACGTGATGTGGCTGTGACAAGGTCAGCACACTGCACAGCTCCAGGAGCTATGACAAAGAGATCAACTGGATCTTCTCCAGGACTCTGCAGATACAACCCAAAACCCCAGCTCCTGATGGGGCTGATGAAGGGTCAGCCACCTGGAAAACGGCTTTGTGAAAATGATCTGGGAGTCCTGGTGGACACCTTGTTGAACCTGCATCTGAAACATGCCTTTGTGGCAAGGAACAGCAATAGCCTTCAGGCAAAGTGTTACAGGCAGTGGAGGGAGGCATTCCTTCCCCTGTGCTCAGCACTGGTGAGACAATTCTGGACTGGTGGGTCCAGTCATGACCTCCCCAGGGCAAAAGGCACAAGGCCAAACTGGAGTGAGCTCAGAGAAGTGCCATAAAGATGGTTTCAGTGCTGGAGCCACCCTGTCATGAAGAAAGACAGAGAGCTGGGACTGTTCAGCCTTGAGAAGGCTCAGGGGGAATCCTACCAGTATCTACAAATACTTGATGAGGGGGAATAAAGAAGATGGAGCCAGACTCTTTTCAGTTGTATTCAGTGACATGACAAGAGGAAATAGACAAAATTGAAATGCAGTCAATTCCACTTCAACACAAGAAAATACCTTTTTTTTTACCATGAAGGCAGTTAAATACCAGACTGAGTTTTCTAGAGAAGTCAAGGAGACCCAATCCTAGGATATGTTCAAATCCTGCCTGAACACAGTCCTGGCCAACCTGTCCAAGCTGACCCTGCTTTGAGCAGGCAGGTGGATTAAATGATCTCCTGAGTTGTCTTTCAATCTCAACTATTCTGCAGTGTCAATAGGCTGTGTATTTTTATGTTACTTATCTAAAGGGCATTCTTGATCTCAGTGCAGAGGCAAAACAGCTTCTGCTCTTGTATTTTACATCACCTCTCTTGCAACTTTGAACATAATGGAGACAAGTAACCAGTGAGTTCTATAATAATGAACTCTGTTCATAAGGAAATTAATTTCTACTGAAGATGATTCTGTCAAACCAGCTCTTATTATAGCAAATACCTCACTCCAGAACACCAGCTAATGATTTCCTTCATCCATCACACTTTGTAGTCCTGGCTCAGGTACCAGGCATTGCTGAGAACCACCAACATTCATGGATCAATATTCCCTACACAAACAGGGTGAGATTGCACTGGTTGATAAATTATGGTAAACTCATTGCTAGAAATCAATTCTTTGTTAAAATGACTGAGAATGATTGGAACCAAATTTTGCTTAGGGAAGCAAAGGTCCTAGACTCCCCCTTTCATTATTGCCCACTTAAATTAACTGAAATAACTTTTTTTTTTTTTAACTTTTGGTTTCTTCTTTCTCCCACATTAGGTAAATAGTGGATGCGGCTGAAGTCATCACTTTTTCCTATGACTGCCAGAGGAGTGGGGTGCAAAGAGGGGGTGGATGGGGTGGGTGAAGGAAAGCAGATTTGTGCTCATCACTCTATGGAAAGAAATTGAGAACACAGATAAAATAGGATTAATTATGACATATAAACAAAGGAAAGGTTCTAGTTCCATCTCTCTGCTTGTCCTGACTTTTTGTATTTCCTGGCTTGGTGGTTCAGTGCGTGTGGTTCCCTACTGCAATGAACTTGAACATGCAAATTTTCTATGGTGAAAGGTGAGGACTAGAGATCAACTGGAATTGCACATTTTAATGTCTTTCCAGAAAAAGGTGGTTTATATAATATGGTTATGAATACAATCTAGGGGATTCAAACCTGTAAAGAAAAGCTCCATCCCCAGAGGTATAGATGCATCAAGCAAAGAGCCTCGGAACACAGAAATGATACAAACAAGGTCAGAAAACAGACTGAACCTAATATAATATGGAAATACTTCCCTCAAGTATCATATCTTCCATTTCACCACAGCTCATGCTGAGGAATATGGTGAGACACTGCAATGAAAGATGATAGAGTACAGCCACAGAGAGAACCTGCAAACAGAAAGGCACACCCTAAATCAGAGATGGAGCTTGTAGGAATACCTGTGAATTGCTTTACTGCTCCCCAGTACATGAGGACCTGATAACAAAGCAAGTTTTATTGCTACCTGTGGAACTGGGTACATCATCTCTGCAGTGACATACAAGCCCAAAATATTTGCAGCATGTTTCATCTCAAATACAGAAAATTTCTATCTCTGTGTCAAATAAAGCCAAAATAATTCCTCTGTTAAACTGTTCATAACCTGACAAGTACTGCTGTATTGGTGAAGTATGAAAGAAATATAATTTCTCTTGATAAAGTGTCTATTGATGAGAAACCTTCAGTTTCTAGGATTTTACCACCCTCAACATCCAGTAAATGTGAGTTACTCCTTTACCAGCATGAGTCAGGAAGCAGCTGGGAAACATGATGCAATGTCCTGAAATATTATGAACATCTCAAGGTTGGAATATACTCACACAGTGCAGCTGCTTATCAAAATGCAAGCAAATGATTAATCAAAACACAAAGAGCTGGGAAAAAAATGCAACAGGTCCCTTATCCTTTCAGGCACCAAATTCACTATTTCCCAGCATTTACAAACCACTATGCTTGAATTGGTTCCCTGTAGGAATTTATAATTTCTGCAAGAAATTGCTGGCATGAGAAGAATATTCTTTAATGACAGGCCTGATTTTACAGGCTGCTGTCCAACCTCGTTGTACAGAAGAGATCTAAATAAGAGGTTGGATGAAGAAAACATGGGAGAAAAAAATGCCAAGGACTGAGGACTTCTTGACCCTAGTTATACCTCAATTGCAGATGTGCTGGAGTCAGTTAAACCCTTCATCATTTAACCTTTGCTTACCATTCTACATTTAAAATAATTAGTAAAAAAAAATTGCTTTCACCAGTTTAGAAAAATTTGATCATCAGAATTAAGGTAAAATCAGCTTCTCCATCTGAGTATCCCAGTCATACACAATTTTAAAGAATTTTTCTTTCCTGTAGTGCAAAAGGAAAATTAGTGTGAAATTCAACTATGGGACTTGAATAGGTTAGTTAAATTGGTCACAAATTGATAGAACATGGAAGAGTTATACAAGAATTGTTATTTTTCCTGTTTTCACCTTCTTATAACAATAATTGTTTAAGATTATTCAACTTTAAGAATTCCATTTCAGGATATTCCTGATTAGGAATCCTGGAGTGATGAGGTATATATTTGGCTTTTCATAGCCTTGCTTTTGTAAAATTTTCATGGAAATTTCCATGGCTGGAATTGAAAGAAAGGCAGGAGACTGGAGATTACTGACAGTGGCACAGCTGCATGCCCAGGGCTTCAACTTTGCCATCTTGTTCCACCCTGGCTGCTGAAAACTGCAGTCGAGCACATTCCCCTAAGGAGGCAGCATATGATTGATACATAGTCTTGAAATGCTTTACAGGGTATTAATTTCACAGATGGATTCATGGATGCTTTAATAGAACTTTTTTATCTTTTTTTTTTTAGGAGGACAGATTGGAATAAAAAACAAAACAAAAAAATGAAATATATATAGCAATGACTAACTGTCTACAAATAGTTGAAACATCTGACTGTTAAAGATGAAAAAGAATTGTTTAACACTTTGCACGAGTATATAAATCATCAGAATTTAGTGTGTATGAAACAGCAGAAGATGAAAAGGAAAAATAATCTTGTCGTGCACAGGCAATTAAATTCACAGCTTTGTCACAGAAAACAGGTATTTCTCCTTTGGAAACTCTCTTAATATTTTTCCATGTGAGTTCTCTGTCCTTACAATGAAATCAAAGACTTTCACTCCTCATTGTTTTTCTGTCCTGTCCAAACATTTGAAAGCAATTTGGGCCAAAATTGTTTCTTGCAATGCATTCACATAGTATAAGCAAATTATACACCAAATTGCTTTGGGGGCCTCTCAGCACTGCCCTAATTAAATAATTATACTTGCACAAAAAGTGCCTTATAAATGTTAAATGTCATACTCTACCTAGTCTAATTATATTATGTACCTAGTGCTATAATGTATAATAAATTACTGTTTTCAAAGGCTAATTCAACCCAAATATCAGCAGTCTCATTAAAGGCAAATGCTGAAATTTCAAAGAATCTTAATGGTTTAGGAACTGCAGACATATTTTTAAAAGAATAAAAATAGCACCTACAGGCTTTGGGTATGGAGACCCTTTGGGAATCTCACTTTTGAGTAACTAAGTAATCTCTGAAATTTTATAAAGTTATGAAGGAATGTTAAGGACTTCTGAAATTTTGAACCCAGAAGTCTTATCTGTGGAAAGTCTCCCAGGAAATCAATGGGAGTCACACTGTTAAAAAGAATATTTAAATTATCTGGACAAAGCACTCAAACTTTGTCTCAAAGACAATCCTAGAGCAATGAATACAGACCCCATGCTAGAAGAAGTATAGACCACTTTAAGGTATCAGGTCTTCTTTTGATCCCTCCCTTTAGTTAGTCTTTTGAAGAGAATGATTTTTTTTCCTAATGGCAAAATAATAGAAGAAACCTTTCTTCAGTACAGCCTTGCACTCACTCTTTTAGCCTTGCATTCACTCTTTTAACACTCTGGAGAGTAAAGTTCCTTTATTAATATACTCTATACTCTCACACACATATCAAACAATATGTCAAAAGATAAGAAAGGAAAGCAAAGAACTTGGGTGACATTTGTTGACATTTCCAACACGGAGGAAACAAACAAGTTACGCTGTGGCTGAATGTTAAAAAGGCCGTGGAGAGTGAGCTTCCCCTCATCAATATGGCCCTTGGGGCATTTTTAACTCAGCCTGATATTATGTTCCCTAGTAGGAGGTATTCCTGCAACATGGGGAGACAGGGAAGGCTCCTCTCAGCTCTCTGAAGACCTCAATAAAAAGGTCACTAGATCTTTTATTTTCATTTACATTTTTAAAAGATCAACACCACTTTTAAAAGAGAATAATCAAGATGCTCAGCCTGCATTTAAACAAATCTTCAGCTCCAAACAGAAATGAAAATCAAAATACAATCGGTTTCATTTTTTATTTAAAATTTAAAAAGCAGTTGGAAGTTCTTTTTCGTCTTTCCTTTTCTGAAATCATGTTAAAATCCCTTTAGAGTGCAACCGAGAAACATCAAAAACCTTAATGTGGCCTGAGGGTGGCTTACTACAAAGCCATGTGCTAATAATACTTCACATTTATAGCTCTTTTCAGCCAGAACTGGATCTCCAGGCTGTGCAGATACTGTGTATGCAGGAATTAATAATTTTGAGCCCCCTTGCTGACACGTGATTCTCTCCATGGGGGCTCAACACCCAACCCCCAGTACTCCATACTTTGGAGCTGGGGTACCCTGTGTCATGGAAACTCTACAGAGAACCTCTGTAGAGCAAAAAGCAAGCAGATGAGCTGAACCTTGCTAGAAAATGGAAGCTGTGGGACCTACCTGTCGCCCTGATTCTTAAAAGATTTTTCTAAAGCCTTCTTAGTTTACATTCTGTGGGAGAACTTTCCCACACAGTTTCTGTAAACAATGTATTGTTTACATTCCTTCGTGGGGGTGGAGAGACTTGATGTATTGGTGGTATGTCCAATGCCTTTGGAGAGGTGGCCCAGTGTGGGGCCAATCCTCTACCACCTTGGGAAAAGTATAAAAGATGGAGTCAGAAAATAAACGTTCTCTTCTTTACCTTAGAATAGTCGTGGATCGCGTTGTGCTTTCACGTGTCCTGTAGCAACACTTACCCTTGCAGAAGGTGTCTTGGGCTCACTAAAGAAGCAGCCACATTGCTGCAGGAGGTGCCCTGGAGCCTTTTGGAGGCTCTGGCTAAAACCAGGGATGTACAGTGGTTCCCTGCTGCCATCCTGCCAGCATTCCTGGTGTGCTATCCCTCTCCCTGCAAGGCTTCCCAAATGAGGAGAAGCAGCGCCCTGACTAGATCTGGTCAATGGTCTCAAAACTACAGCAGAAGCCACATAGCTCGTAAGGAAAAACAAAACTTCATTTTTCTTATAACTAATCTCATGCTTCCATTATTTTAGCTTTGCAGAACACCAGCTCATCAGGTAGGAAAATTTGATATGATGAAATCTATTAACAAACCACCAGGATTACTCTGAGTTCATGTTTATCACTTGCGAAGTTTTGAAATTACATTAATTTAATGCATGGTATTTTACAGATGTCTGTTTCACCATACTGGTGAGTGAAAAGGTGATATACTAATTTATCTCAGATAAAAAAACCCCATATTTTCTCTATGCATAGGAACCTGCCCTTGTACCCATGTCCAAATGCTGAACTACTCCTCAGTGATGCATATCAGCATGACCAAATTAAAAGTCAACAGAGCAGAGCTCATTTACATCTAATGTCTCTATTTCTAGATCTTTACTACAATGATAATAACATAATGATTAATAACAATCCCAGCTCACATTATTTAGTGGTACTAATCATAGAATATCTCAAAGCATGTGTAAGCTATTTGCACAGGGAGTTGCACTCACACTTATGCATAAACATAGAAGAATCACATCAGTTAATCAATTTTCTTTTGTATATCTCCTAGGTCCAAAATCAAAGACTGATTTAATCCCATCAGTTCTACTCCCTACACTGTTATGTTATGTCTTTTCCAGTATTCATCCATCATAACAATCTGTGGGCTTAAGATCATAGAAGCATGTTCTTTTTCAGACTTTCTGCAAATAATATTACTACCAGTGGTACTGTTTTAATTGAATCGTTCCTCATTTAACATTCTGCTATGGATTATGCATATGTTTAATTTGCTCACTTTTTGATTTAGTAAACACTTTATACAGTCCATAGCTTTATTTTTTGGATATTGAAAAAACAGCAAGATTTAAACTGCAGAAAAAAATTGTCAATCATTCCTTCCTGTCATCTTCCCAGTAAGCTGGAATGTTGGCACTCATCAGTAGCTCTAGTGGCATTTACATTTTTAATGAAGTAGCTTATTTGCTGAACAATACCCTTCCCCTTGCAGTTGTTCTATGGATTATGCCTAATTTTCTGAATCCTGTCTGTGCCAGATTTCACAGAGGTTTATTCCTTTTTTTCTGTTCTTTTCTGTGTATGTGCATAACCTGAATTTACCAATCCATTCCGTCAACAGGTATAAATCCCTACCTACTGACTCTGCACCTCATAATTCAGTCTGAAATTGAGCCTTATGCAAAGTACAAAGAAACTTTCACCTCATGAAGGCAGCTGACTTACAGCTGAGTGATGTGGATAAAATGGGGCACGACTGTCACTCACCATTAATGCTATTTACCACTGTCTCTATCGCTGCTCTGCAGAAAACCCTGCAAAGCCTCTCTCTTAGGTGGGGCCAGCTCAGTCTGTAACTCTCTGTAAGCACTTGATGACAAAATGCACCCAAGAGACAAACTGCTGCCAGGTGTGGTTTCCACAGTTACTTTGATCAATTCTATTTGATACGGGCTTCCACGTCCCTAAGCCACCAAGCATAAAAGCACATAATCTCGGATATGAGTTTATAGCTTTTAAAAGAAAGCAGGACAAGGTAAATACAGAGGTGAGAGATGTAGCTGAGTCCCCTTGAGCCTGCAGTCACTGCCAGAGCTTTGCTGGATTATTTCAGGGCCTGGCAGCTGCCTCTAACATGGACAGGTTTCCAGTTGCAATGATGGGGACAAGGAGACAAAAACTCACTGTCTCACCCCAAAGTGGGTGCTGTCAGTGCTTATCAGTATGCCAGGACCAGCATTGCCCCACATTATTGCTGAGTCTGACAGAGGGGCAGATACCAGTCCCACAACAGGGTCTCACTGTATCTGCCACCTGTAGTTCTTAACTCCAGCATACAAGATACCTGTCTAAAATACATCGCCTCCCCAGTTTCCCATGTTCCCATATCTTCCTGCCTCCTGTGATGGACCTCCAGCTGTGTTTCTTTTTGTCCCCTGGGTGCAGTATTTGGGTCAGTCTTTTTTAGTAGCTTTATCAATGACCTGCATGCGGGGATCAAGTGCTCCCTCGGTCAGTTTGTAGACAACACCAGGTTGGGTGGCACTGTTGAGGGAAGATAGGAAGTTTTGCAGAGGAAACCAGGCAGGCTGGATCAATGGGCCAAAGCCAACTGTAAGAAGTTCAACAAGGCTAAGTGCTGGATCCTCCCTCTAGGTCACAACAACCCCACGTTAAGTCTACTGGTTTGGAAAGGGTGGCTGGGAAGCTGCCAGCAGAAAAGGACTTTAAACAGCGACCAAACATGAGCCAGTGTGGCCAAAAAGGCTAATGGCATCCTGGTCTATATCAGAAACAGCATAGCCAGCAGGACCAGGGCAGTGATTGTCCTTCTGCACTCAGTACTGGTGAGGCCACGCCTCGAGTGCTGCAGCCAGTTTTGGATCCTTCACTAAAATAAACACACTGAGGTGTTGGAGCGTGTCCAGAGAGCAAGGGAGCTGGTGAAGGGTCTGGAGACCAAGTGCTATGAGGAGAGGCTGGGGGAGCTGGGGTTGCTTAGCCTGGGGAAAATGAGACTCAGAGGGAGAATTTTATCGTCCCTGCCTGGATGGAGGCTTTAGCCAGGTGAGGGTTGGTCTCTTCTCACAGATAACAAATGACAGGGTAACAGGAAAAGGCCTCAAGTTGTGATAGGGGAGTCTAAATTTATATCAGGGAAATTTTCTTCTCTGAAAAGTTGTTCAAGTATTAGAAGGGGCTGCCCAGGGGACTGGTTGAGACACCATCTCTGGAGGTATTTAAAAGACATGTACATATTCCACTGAGGGACCTGGTTTAGTGCTAGATTCAGAAGTGCTGGGTTAATAGCTGGACTTAATGGCCTAAATGATATTTTCCAACATTAACAATTCTACAATTCTTTCTTTATGCCACTGGTATTTATTCTGATTGGCTGATGTATTGTGATTTCTCAAAAATTAATATATGTGGTTTGGTTTCAGATTATTGAAACCAGGCCTTTATTCCTTCTTTTCTACTACTACTACTACTACTACTATTATTATTATTATTATTATTATTTTCTTTATTTCATTAGTTTTCAACTTTTTTAAAGATTGGTCAGCTCTGTTCCTGCAGTTTTAAGTATCAAATAACTGAGTTGAAAAAATCATGATACATTTAATAAAAATAATGATTTTTTTATCAGTTTTCAGAAGTGCACAATTTTTATTTTATTCTTACAGCAGCAAAACTAATATTTGCCTTCTAACTGCCTCTTCTTCTGTATTAAAAGTTGCATGCCCATGTGCCAGTTTAAAGTGTCAAGGTTGAAATGAATTTTATTTTGATGGGTTTATACTATTCTCCACAGCTTTACTAGAAGTGTCTTTCTGCTTCAGGGAGCTTTGTGAACAGAGAGAGCAGCTGCAGGACAATCTTCTAATATAAAAACGGGCTTTATAGAACTTCCTTGTGTAGCTCCCTGAATATTACTGACCTTGAGAAAGGAGCAGGAGGTGTGTGTGTTTGACTTATGTATTAACTGATAGGCTGGACAGTGAATTCTTCAATAGTCCACTAAAAAGCAAGTGATTCAACATAAAAGGTAAGTTGTGACCTTTAAATTTAAGCCTCCTTCAGTTACTAGGGAAAAGAGCTGTGGCTTCTGTATAACGTTAGTCAACAGTACTGTCCATTTCTGGTGCAAAGTAATCCTCTATCCCATACTGGGAGATAAAACAAGTAGAAAAAGGCCAAATCCTTCCTAAATGACTCTACTCTTCCCAAGAGGATGAGTAAATGTCAGCCAGCTGCCCTGAAGTAAAATCTTTACTCATTAAAATACTACATTATCGCTTAGGTCAGTATGGGAAGAGGCACAGAATTTGCTCCAGTAGCAAGGTTTTAATCCTTCAGCTAGATTCATATGAGTAGCTCTGGAAGTCTCAAATAACCTATTCTGCTGATCTGCAGGAAGTAATATGCCTGTGAAGGGATTTAGTTACAGGAACATTACTGGCAAGAAGCACCTTAGGTTTTCTGTAGTGACTATTTTGCTGTGAAGGCTTGATAATCTAATACTTCATAAAAACTTTGTGAATTTTTGATTAAATATATTATGTGATCATTTTGGTAATTTTTCACTTTTAGTCACACTGCTCAGGTTTGAGGTTGCACATATAAGAGCAGAGGCTGCAGATACTCAATACTTTGACTTCTGTGGTTGAAATCTAGACATACAAGGGATTAAATCTATTCATTCATAGTTACTCAAATGACAAAATAAGTGAGGAAAGCTGTAATGACAACAATCAAGCAGGAGTGAACGAGATTTAATTTTCATTTTTTCCCTCTTGACACTACATTTCACAAGAAGACTCTGCTCCTTTCCCAACAGCATTGTTGAAACACAGTCCTATACAGCACACTCAAATTATGAGTGCAGTGTTGATTTTGACCATAACCTTAAGCAAAAGTTTTTAAGACCCAAGCAGAATTTCTGAGGGAACCAGAATCAGTGCTTTCTGTTAGCTGAAAAGGCCTCAAAAGCCAGATCTCCCTATTCTGACTGCATTCACATCTGTCACTCTGCCTGATAGCCAACAACAGATTGTCTCTTGCGCAGGCATTGCCACCCAGACCTCAATCAGAGCATTAACAGCCCCTAGGTAGAGCTTGATATGTTGCTCCTCAACAAGTTTAAGATCTCTAGGAGCTCCTTGGGGACAGTCCTAAAAACTAGGTTTGTTAGGTGAACACAACCATCATTTGCTATTTAAATTCACTGTAGTGCTGTCAACACTTTCTTGAAGTGATGACTGAACAGGTGGATTTATTTCAGAGTGGCTGACAGCCAGTGCTCTTTCTACGAGACCTTTATTTTAGAACTTGGCATTAGATCCTGCTTTTAAGTACTTAAGGAAAAAAAAAAAAGAGGAAAATATATGTTCACTTTTCCACTTTTCTTCTTTGTTTCCTGCCATCCCATTGGAGCTGCAGCAATCAGGTTGAAAAAGAGGGCTATTCATCAAGGTGGAAATTGATATGTTACTTCTCTCTGAAACTAAACAAAGTGCAACTGTTTTTTCTAAGTGCAAAAGAAAAGAACATTTTTATTTACCCTGCAATGTTTACGGGGTAAAATATCCCCAATGAATTTGGAGCATTGCTGTGTGATGTGACAATTGCCTGGTAGAAAATCAAACTGACCAATAAAAAAATCCAGTTCAAACTAGCCTGTTGTGCTACAGCTTTTGCCAGTTGTCTCAGCAGATATGCCACTGCTAAAAGGTGCAGAACTAGAGACTGAAATCCCCTCTGCATTGCTAAAAACATACCACACATGATGTGCAACACTGCTGGTATTGTAATGCTGGTTCTCCTCTTTTACGCCCCACCCTGTTACCCCAGAAAAAGCTGTGCTACTGCTGCAGCCCGCTGTGTCCTACAGTATTTGTTGCCTCTGCATTGAAACACATCTCTGTTGTACAGCATCAAAATGTAATATAATTTGGAGGCTGAGGAAATGTATTATAATTACTAGGAAGTAAAGTCCCGCTTCCCTCTGCACACATCCATATATTAATTTTATGGACTATAAACCAGGTAAATATTTAGAATTTTAGAATCATGAAATGGCTTGCACTCGAAGGGACCCAAAAATTTATCTGTTCCTACACATCTTGATAAAGAGGGACATCCTCTACTAGACTACATTGCTCAAAGCTTGTTTCAAATCTTGAGTATTTGGACAGATGGGGCATCAACCACCAATTTGGGAAACCTGTTCCAATTTGTATTTGCTAGAGTTAGCCCATAACATCTTACAAGTGGTCCTTACCACCAAGAAAAACAAAAAACCCTAAAATGACAATGTCTGTTGTAAATCCATCAATCTAAAAGGAATATGACAGCTGTCTCCATAGATCTGAAGAATAAGTGGAAGTAAGCTTGCAAAAGGAGAGCCAACAGAGAAGGGAATAAGATAAGTAAGAAATTTCATGAAAACTCTAAAATGAAATTATGAATTCTGGAAATATTTTCATTAAAAAGGAAAGATGTCTGTTATACACACAAAAGAAAAATAGGTTTCCACAGATAAGTCAGAAATGGTCTTAATATAAGAAAGTGTGAGGAAAATTACTTACTGGTAACACACTTTTAAACCTGCAATGCTCAGCTGCTGAATTATATTTTGAACACAAGGAACCCCACAAAACACGTGTTGTGCTCATACTCCCAAAATTTTGAAAATCAGTGTCTAGTAAAGTCATACATACCTACACCTTTTATTATTTTGTTATTTGTTTTGAAAAGGGTGACATTTCTGGCCTTGATCGTTGTTCTCCTGTGTCCTGTGTATCCCACATATACCTGGGGAAAGGTAGAAAATATGCTCAAGGCACTTGGAATCTACCATCTATTACTAGTTCTTGGCATTTCCATAAAAGCCAAGAATTTCAGGAATTAGCATTATTGGTTTGCAGTCTGTTCATGGTGTTGTGAGTTGCAACATTTGAGTGAGATTAGGAAGCATGCAAGAAGATGATTTGCAATTGAAAGTGGGAATCATTCTGGCCCTGATAGGAGGTCAGTGGGATACTTGGCCTGTGGGTCCTCCAGGAGACAGAAATCACTGCTGGTAATGGTGCTCTCACATGGGTGTTTTTACAGGCTACGAGTCAAAGGATTCTCACCATCTTTCATAGACTTCCAGACAAATATCCTTTATTCCAATGAAAAGTTGTCCGTCCATGCCAGTGGGTTTTGGAGCAGGCTGGGATTCCACTAATGCACTCAGTGCATACACAGAAATCAACACTAAAATGAACTACCCTGAAGGCAGTCTTGATATAAAACAAAGAAACTGGAAAAGACTGTAAGTAAGCAGTCTCATTCCCCTAGAAGTCTTCAGAGAGAGCAAGAACATATTGCTGCTGTTCATGAAGTACCTGCCTTTTGACTCCAGAATTAGGGACTGCCAATCTGCTACTCTCAGCAGCACTAAAATTCTCTTCAAGAAGCAAAAGAGCTGATGATTCCTAGCTCCATAACTCAATTATATTTCTTCAATGTCATATCATAAATGCTGAAAATCTGACCTGCAGCACTGTTACTCCTCCCTGAAGGCACACCAGCATCATTTGTCTGCCCATTCATGATGCTGTTTCCTGTCCAGAGCCATAAACTTCAGTACAACATAAAATTCCAAACTCACAAGTCTTACAGCTCTGAGAGGCAGTTTGCTCAGCATGCCATCTGGGAAAAAGCTTCTTTACTGTTTTTCAAGACAGCCCACAGGAACCACCCACTTGCAGTCACTGACCTTGAATTTGATCTGTATGGATATTGTCAATCGCTGTTAACATGTTCCTGATAGGAGGTGGAGAAGATGCTGCATCAAACTCTTCAAGAGAGCTCTTTCATTCACTCAAGCGTGGGGACTGAGCCTCATATGACTACAGCATCGTGCAAACAGACTGGCCCAAAGCCTCTGGGAGATGTTTTGACAAAATTTCTCATCAACAGAACATTTCAGCTGGTTCCTCGCAGCTGAAATCCCTGGTGGAAGCACTGGGAAAATGTTGGCAGTCAGATTTCTGAGTTTCCAAGAGTCACCGGTCACATATGAGGGAAGAAACGGAGAAACCCAGACCAGCCTTCCGCAAGAAAATCCCACTCTACAGACCTCCTGACCTCCTGTACCATTTGGGTTTAGATATTCAGAAGACACATTTCAGAACACCAAGAGCTATTTCAGAATTAAATTCTAATTGGAATTCTTTCATTCACTCTTGCCTTTTTCCTTGACCTTAGGGAAATAATTTTATTCCCCTTGCATTGGTTTTCCCTAAAAATAAAAGAGCAATGATTTTCTGTCGTATCAACCTCTAAGTGACAAAATAATTTTTAGCTGATCGGTGTTTGCCAAAAGCACTGAAACCTGTCAAGAAAAATTCCAACCCCTGCTAGTGTGCTGAGGGAGACAGAAGAAAAATGTTGAAGTCATAGAAGCTTTCCCTTAGTGGAAAGTTCTTAGCTTTACACAAATAAATATTTTCCTGTGAGCATTTACCACCAACTATATGAATCATTTACATTGCATTTTCACAGTAAGTTTTTTAAAAATAAACTCAGCATCTCTGGTGAAAAGTATTTTCATGGGATTTCAAAATGCCCAAAAGCACAGTGTGGCACTTCAGATTCACTGTGGTGTGGAGAGAAAAATGGAAGAAGTTTGAGAAATAGGGACATAATAAACATTTTTTGTGTGAATAGCAAAAAGAGTTGTTAAAAATTAATTTCAGTGTTACAATTAAGAGGTGCTCTGCAGGGAGAAGCTGCTTCTTAGGAGCATAAGAACAGCTACATGGTTCACAGCTGATGTCCACGTCGTCCATCCTCTAAGCAACGCTATTCACAATGCTTCAGACAACCATGCATAAAATTTCTCTCAAATTGTGTTATATTTTGTTATATCTTGTTTACTGCATCTTATTCTCAGAAAATATGAAAATCTATATTTTTCCAAAATACGAAAAGGTCTCTTGCTGAATCACCAAACCAGCGGCATTTACCAAAACTATGCACAGACAAAATTGGAAGTCGTCTATTTCAATACCATCACCTTCACTGTCAATGTAATAATTTTTAAGTTGAGTACAATGATTACGTTTTATTGCCGTATGTGAAAATGCCTATTCTTACTGAAGAAATGCTCAATAGTCCTTGGCAGAGTGATTTTTAGTAGTATGAATAGTGTTATGCTCCAATGAGTTGGATTAACAAGGTCCCATTTCACAAAGAGAGGGACTCCAGCTGGGAGCCCTTTCTAAAGCTGCTAATATTCCCCAGTTTTCCTCTTCCTCTGACCTCTTCCTCCTGTCTTGTGCTTCAGATGTGGCATTCCCACAGCATTAGTTGACTCCCCAGACTACTAATCCAAACAGATTTGGACGTTTATGCTGGTAGAACCTGTGAGAGTACTTCAGCAAATGGGGCTCATGTTGTTTCACTTTGCTGCCAGCAGATGTGCAGTACAGCAGCATGCTGTAGGCTGGCTGTTCCAGAGAACTAACCAGAATATCTCCTTGTTTTCAAGCATCCTTGGGCATGGATTTTAAGTTCTCTATTCTGTAGAGATGCAAAGGATCCATCTATCTGTTCTCTTGCCCATTTGTTTCCTCAGAACAGGTGTAGCTGTGTAACAGAGTGTGCACTCACCTTAACAGTTGATGGCTGGCATACTAAATTAATTTCTCAAAGAATTCCCTGAAGCCTGCTGGTCCCCTCTAAAAGTTCAGCTTTGGCTCCAGAGGACATTAAATAACATCTCACCCCACTTAGCAGTGACCCCTGTCATTGCTCTTCCCAGGGAATTTGGATAAGAGCTGTGTTCAGGATGTGGAGATGCTAAAAGTTTTGCAACATTATGCAAAGCCAAGATAACACAAAGACTTTCTTTATCCTTATTTAATCCTTATTAATGTAGCATCTCTTAATATGTTTAGTGTTTGGTTTATGCTTTGGGACACACTACAGAACACACTCCCTTGGAGGGGAACTGCTTTCACTTCAGGTTTCCTCTCAAACACTGATAATTCCTCACCAGGCTCTGACACATTTTTGCACTATTGTTTGCATTTATTTAAATGAGCAACAAACAGGCAACCTGTCAACAATCACATGGCAAGTTGTCTTCTCTTTTCTCTTTAAGTGTGCTAGATTATTAAAAAAATTGCCTAATAAGTCAGGGGAAAATAAAAAAGTTAAATTTCAAGGCAAAGTTTTTCATATCTGGAGAGACAGAAATAATGCATCTCAAACCCAAGAAAAACAGTAAAATAAAAAATTTTAATTGATCTCACAAACCACAAGATGTTAAATACTGCTGTCTGGTTTGTAGTTTCTGCAACAAACTGCAAATATTTTAATCTCATTCACCCTTTACATATTCTCATCATTAGGAAAAAAACCAAAACATTTTTAGGACTGTGGAGATTATCCAAAAGAGACATGAATAGCAATTGGTTAAGATTAAATAATCTTTCAGTTTTTTTTTAACTTAAGATGTAGCAGTTCCAGGTGTCTGGGAATGGGCTGCATTTTATCCTAGAAAGATCAAAGAGGGTAAATTTATATCTTGCTCTTTCACAGCAGCTCTCCCAGTTGCCTTGTCTGGGTAAATTGACACAGACTCCCAAGTTCTTGATGGCTTGGAGTTTCACTGTAGTGATGGCACGGTGATGGGTATCATCGAGCCACAAAATGTGTCATGCTCTAATGTGAGGTCATCACAAACGTCATGAGATCTGGGCCTTGCCTCTTCTTTACTATTCATCTGCCTGTTGTGCTCACCACTGCTCTGGCCTAGGCTCTCTCCTCCCATCCTTCTTTTCCCTTTGTAAGTAGGCTGAAAGCTCTGGAGCAGTAGCTCTCTCTGCATGTGAGCCAGAGCACAGGTAACAGAGCTTCAGTTGCAATTGAGAGCTCTCAGTAGTGCTGATAAGTAGCACAGATTCAATTACACAGACCAGACACTTACTCTAATCTCAGCTACCCACCTGTGCAGACGGAAAATTGCTCAAAAGGAAACCCCCAGTGCCAACCTGATAAAATACAACAAATACTCTGTCCAACAATTACTTTGGAGAGGGTTCAATGCCCATGCTGATGCTTCCAGGACTAACTGTTTCCTTCCTTACACTGGTGATTTTTTTCCTTGTGAAAGAAAATCCCTCTGACATTATTTTCTTGCTTTTCTAAAAAGCTTGTTATGAAGGATGTCAGCACCAAATCATTGTAAGCAAACTGAATGCACAGAATAATCCAACTTCCATGCAAAGACAGGCAGTAGTATCTAACTCTCACTCTTGTATTATTGCAGGAAACTGCAAGGCATAGCCAAGACAAGCTATGCCACAGGAGGGTGACTTGCAGCACTCTGAGGGTGGAGCATTTTTCTGGTTTATCCTGTTCTTGGCTTTAAACATCTGGTACCAACACAAAGAAATTACATATTTTCTCCCTGCTAATTGTGAAGTACCTGACTGATTGCTTATGACTGGCAAGTGTCTGATAACAGGAAACAGTGGCATGGCAGTTTGATGGGTTAAGAAGGATGAGACAGGAAAACCAATTATGGCATTCTTCATTTAAACATTTATGCATATTGACTGAGGAATGTCAGCCTTAGATTTGTTGGAAGTGCTTGGATACAGGAATTGCTAAGTGCCAACTGTTATTATCAGTGTTTTCATTACCATAGCTGTTCTGAGACCTAGTCACAAATCAGTTTCTCACTGGGAGAATGAAGCATGGAGAAGCAGCTCAATGAGACCTTTTTCTCAGCTGCCTGAAATCTCTTTTTTACCATGGTATTGCAGCTGTGCCATTATTCTCAGGGAGCCAAGAGCACAGCAGAGATGTTCTTTGGAAAACTCCATGTTCTGTGGTCTTTGAGCCTCCACAACTAGGCACTAAGCAAGAAAAACTCCAAGCAGCCCCTGATGATGAGAGCACGTGGATTGATCATGCCATGGGTTATTGTTTCTGGGATCCCAGGGGCTGTTTAGTCCTTGGAGACCAAATCAACTTTCAGCAGACTCAGAGCTGGAGATGGACAATGTGCTGTCCCCTCTTACTTACACCACTGGTGATGACATCAGAAAGATGAATCAGGGACAAACAAAGGGCATTTTACAAAGGACAGATAAGGCCTTAAAGGAAAGGTTTATTCAGAACAGATGTCCCATGACTCATGTTTATTGGAAAATATTTCAATATCAAGATGAAAAGCAAACAAAGTCATGAGAAGAAGTTGATGAAAGTAACTACTCTTACTTTCAAGCATTCGTAATTGAACCGGAACAGGAAAGTGATACTGATTGAAAATCCAAAGTAAAGAAGAGTGGTACACTTTCAGACCCAGCAGACAGAAGGGAAAAAGTAAACAAGTAGTCTGAAAGGTGCAATTATTTTAGCAATGTGAATTAGATGTTAAAATGTCAATTCATTTTTCATAGCCCAAAATATTATTTATAGCACAGATAAAACCTTCTAATTTCTAATAAACCACTCTGAAATTAATATTTTGTACTAAATCCTGCTCAAGTTGCTCAAGCATATCATTGTATCGAAGTCATTAGGACTGTACAAATGAGTAATGGCAGCAGGAGCTGGTCTCTTACTGGTATGACTTTGAAATGGCTGCCTTAGTCAAGCATGTCTGTAAAACACTCTTGCCAGACTATCACGTATTCCATTTACTTCCCTTTTAAGAGAGAGGGGAAAAGGTTATTCTAGAAATACTTTAGAGTAATAAAATCTTTATTGCTACAATTTTTTTGTATCTCTTATGCCAGCGAGGCCAGTTGATTTAGTTATGTCCACAGTTCTGGGAGTGATAGAAAGTCAGTGCTTATACATTTTGTGCACCTCTAAATATTACTTTAGCTGGAATGTCTACAACTGTGGGGTGTGTGTGCGCACAGTTTTAAGCACATACAGCTCACAACTTGGCATGAATGAAAAAAACACATGCTGGGTATCTCATGGCCTCACAGTCACACACAAGTGCTTCTGGGTATGATAGCTTGCAAGGCAAAAAATCTAAACAGGAAT
>QUSF01000008.1:5796165-6061822 GCA_003676055.1 Chloebia gouldiae
ATCTATTTACTGTGCAGTGAGCCAAATAAATATCTCTGCCATCCCAGCTTTTTATTCATTGAAGCCATAATATGCACTGCTATGGAAGATGTGCTATATTCCTTCTACCACTCCTATCTTCCACTGCTGCTGGCACAGAAATGACTAAAGAAACCAACTCCCTCCTTGCAAAACCAAAACCAAGCCAAACCAACAAAATAAAAAAAAAAAACCAACTCAAACCAAAACCAAACAAACCAACAACAACAAAAAAACTCCACCACCACTGTGCTCAGCTATCTGAGCCACTATTGTTGTGAGAAGTGAGCAAATTCCTGCTCTGTTTTGCCCATCAACAAACCTGTCAGCTAAAATGGTGATCATGCTACCTTCCCTGGTATGAGTACAAGAGAAGCAGAGGAATCTTGGTGCAATTATCTAAGTCTGAGGTTGCAGTGCTAGCATTTAGAAAAATCACTATGCAACTTATTAATGGAACAAATTTGTTCAGGAAGTCAGAGGGAAAACATTTGGAATGCTACTCTCTCATTTTGACAATTGCTTTTCTTCTGTAACTTCACTTTGAAAGAAAAGCCAACATCATTTGGAATAAGATATCTGCTTTGTCAGATGACACCATTCTGTTGAATGACAAATATCTTCATGTTTATTTAATTATTTAGGGCATAATATGCTATTTTTCTTGAAAATCTGTTTGCTCTGTGGATAAACTGTAACACTGAGTAGTTTTTCCTTATGAAGGAACAAGATTATCCTCTCATTAAACAGCCTCATTGGCCCAAAAGGAACATCACTTTACAAAGAGAACTATGGCTATGAAAAGAATGAAGCAGAGACACCTGGAACTTACAGAAAATACAAGACAGAACTCAGTCCCTGGAGTGAGTGAGAAGAAAGAAAACTCTGGGGTCTTGGAGCAGCAGTGCTGCCTGTATGGCCAGAGAAAGTCAGGCTGCCACGAAGATACTGATTTGAAGATCAGCTTGTACACAAACACATGCAGCATGGAGAATAAACAAGAACTAGAAATCTATGGGTGGTCACAAAGCCAAAAATCTTGGTCAAAGGGACTGATGCCTGACTGGAGGAAGGCTGTTGTTAGTCCAATCTTCAAAAAGTGCAAGAAGGAGGACCCAAAAAACTACTGGCCAGTCAGCCTCACCTCCGTCCTTGGCAAGGTGATGGAACAGATAATTTTGGAGGTCATCAGCAACCTGCAGAAGAAAAGGTCATCAGGAGTTGCCAGCACAAATTCACCAAGGGGAAATCGTACTTGGCTGATTGTGATGCCCTTGTGATGGCATGGCAGGATGGGTTAATGAGGGGAGAGCAGTGGGTGTTTTCTACCCTGGCTTCAGCAAGACTTTGGGCATTGTCCCACAACATCCTCTTAGATAAGCTCAGGAAATGTGGGTTAGGTGAATGGACAGTGAGGTGGATCAAATGGCAGAGCTCAAGAGGGTTATGATCAGTGCAGTAGAATCCAGTTGGAGGCCTTTAGTCAGTGGCTTTCCCCAGGGATCAGTACAGAGTCCAGCCTTATTCTGCTCGTTTATCAATGATCTGGACAAAGGGATAGAATATATTCCAAGCCAGTTACACTCCCAAGTAACCTGCTCTAGGTGGCCCTGCCTTGGAGGTGGAGTTGGACTAGATGATCTCTAGAGGTCCCTTCCAACCTTAACAATTCTGTGATTATGTGTGATTCTGTGGTTGGCTAAATTGACCTACAGACCTCAGGGTGACACTGGTTGAATTATGGTAACATTCCATGGGAACAGAGTCAACAAGGTTTGCTATGATTTCCTGGGGCTTCTGAACCAGTTTGACCTAGAACCCCAGAGATATACGGAAGGTTCATCTTCTCTAACTTGATTCCATCTGATGTGCATCTTCAGACAGAAATGCTCTGGAGTTCATGGAATAAGTTATATAAGCGAGGACAGAAGGCATTTGGGGATTTTGCTGCATTCTGCATGGTGATAATAACAAGCTCTAAGCTATCAAACAGTGCTTTCCATTTTAATATGGCCAAATGGTTTCACAGAGCTCTGGCACCATCGTTTTACAGATGAAAAGGCACAGAGAAGTATTTTTTTAGTCTGCATTAGAAACCAGTAACATATCTGAAACTAGCTCCCTAACCTTCTACTTAGTGCTCTAAACTACTATTTTTTCCCTAGAGATAAAAACATGGATAATAAACTTTTTCATATTACCATTAGCATAGTTTACATCACTCAGAAAATAATAGTGATAAGAGATCATTTTAATAACTGATTGCTCTGGATAGCCTACAATTTTGTCTTAACAGTTCTGTGTCAAATGGCAAATTGAGTATCCTAGGAGCTAATGGACATTTGGAAGTTAGACCTTGTATCCTGTCTTAGATGAAAGGATCAAATGAAACAGCCACCTCATCCATTTTCTGTCTCTGATAGTGCCCAAAATGTTTATGGACCAATGGAGCAGACATTTATCAACATATCTCTAGAATATTCTCAGAAGACATAAAAGTTTGCAAATGAAGAAGTTCCTGAGACAAAAGATGTGGTTTTTATTTGATGGACAAGTGGCAAGGAGTGCCACAGTTTAGCTTTCAAAGGGTAAGATCCCACAGACTGCTCTTCAGAGGTTCAGTAAAATATCACAGGCCTTTTTTCCATATGCCTCACTTAGGAATGTGACTACTTTGATTGGCTGATGTTTCTTAAAGCAAATAACTCTTTGACATGTACAGCAGAATAATTCAGTATCTCTGCCCATTTTACTTCCAGTCTTCTCTGCTTCTTCCACCATAGATTCTTTTTGGTGTCAATGGCAGTGTGGACAGCAATTCATTTCACATGTATGATTTCATCAATTCATCAGACATAGACTGGCATGGTACCACTGCCTTTCAATGAAACAAAATTTGAAGTGGTGGTCTACAGGTATAGTGTTCTATGTCCTGTTGACAAGCCTGAAAGAGCAAATATTTCTGTAGAGAACTCTTAAAAATAGGCGGGTCTCTCTGCCCCAGCAGAAGCATGCACCTTTCATTTGCCTTTTTAATCACAATTTTTTAGATCTTTAAAGTTTTTTAAGGTGAAGTTTCAATAATCGTTTTTCAAAACAGGGTGTCTGGTGCACCTACAGGTTCTTTTGAGCCCTTCAGCTGTGTTTAGGACTGTGACACTGCAATGCCATTTGGAACCAAGCAGAATGCCTAGGTCAGGCTTGAGAATAAGGCTAACATAGTTTTTTGCACAGGCTAATGTGCCTGGATTATAAGAGTATATGGCAAATGCAGCACTGTGGCAGCTCAGTGACACTGCTCCCAGCCCAGCCCTGAGTTAGTCTGACCAGCTTTGAAGGGCATTTCTCCATACAGAGGGACCATCCTAGGGCCCTTGACATGTCATTTGATATACCACAGCTTAACAAAGCACTTGTTTCATTTGAAAGCAAAACTTGCTTCTCAGGATCTTGTGGAGGTTTTCCAGGTCTCAGTTTGCCTGTCTGCATTGAAATGCCAAAACAATGCGATGTGGCATGCTTTAGTATGGAAAGGACTTCTAAGCATACAATCCCATTGGTCATAATTAGCAATATAATGCCTAATAACCTTTAATCAAAGAGGTCTTCAGTTACCTCATTTTCATCCAAAACCTGTTGATTAGAAATCCCCTGTAGCTGGGCCATAACACTCTGCTGAAGAATTGAAGAGAAACTTGGCCTGAATGTAATAATTTGATTAGCATTCATCCAAGAAAACATCTACTTCTGTAGAAAGCATGAATATTTCTACCTGGGCTGTCTTTTGACAAGAAGCAGGTGTATGAAGCATAGGAAATATATACAGTACAGAATGTTTTCAGACTAAGCACATGGAAAAATACATTTTGCCTAGACAAGAGTGACACTCCCTTGTACATCAGTGAGGTATAACTGAGCTGTCATCTGCTGTGCTCTCAGATGGGTGAGCGATGATGCACACTGAGGAATGCAGAAAAATAAAACAGGGAGATGAAAAACACTTAAAAAATAACTACAGCTATGTTTTCTAAAATTCATCACAGGATTATTGTTGCAGCAATGTTACAATTTTTTTTTATATATAAAGGAGGCAGCCAGCAAATTGCATCTTTCTTTAAGAAAACATAAATCAACAGAACAGCTACCAATGTGTTGATTTTGCTCCTGTACTTCCTCTGCTGAAACCCAGGGAACCTCTTGGAGTGCATTGCCTAAATTAGTAGCAGCTACTCTTGGTAACCACAGATGCTCATAAACCCCTGGAAGATGACACACATTTCAGGAGAAGCTGGATCAGCACACACATATAAAGGGCATGGGACAGTGAAGTAATGCCAAGAGCAGAAAAAAAAAATCCCTTTTAGTTCATAAAACACAGAAATGCTTCTTTCTGCTCCAGATCACATTGACAGCTACCCTTTGATGGGTCTTGCTGTGACTGTTGACCCCTGTACACCTCTGCTAGTTGTAGCCAACAAGATGTGTCTAATTTTTTGCTTCCTTCAACACCTGTATTTCCTGGTCAGTCTTAGAGCACCTCATCTTGATCTCTCACTGCCTACTTTAAGCCAACTTTTTTTATGACATACAGCATAATATAACTATTCCCACCTCCCAGATGATTATTGCTTTTCATTTTTGACATATAACATCTGTTGGGAGTATTTGGAGAAAATAGAAGCACTTTTAGAGGCTGAATGGAAGTTTCCACCTTCTGCTACCTATCTCAGGCTCTCACAATTTCTAGACCCCCTAATTTGCATCCCTTTGGAAACTTCAAATAAATCTCTGAATCCATGAGACAAGGCTAAAAATGCACTCAGCAACTCAACATACAGGAAACTACTTCTACTACTGACAATATCTACTTCTATGTGTATAATTTTTTACTTCTTCCACCATTTCCTAATCTGATGAGTTAGAAGGGAATTTCTTAATCTTCCTCAGTTGATGTCTATGAGGAAGCACAGCCCCTGAAGCTGCCATGCAAGAAAGAAGATATGCTGTACTGTCAGCAGATTACATGACAGGAGTTTTTTGTTTGTCAGTTCCAAGTCCCTTCTGGCTACAAAAGGAGGTGACAGCAACAACTAGGAAAGGAAGGAAGATTAATGGTGTGTATAACACAGTAGAAATAAGAAATAATCATAGTCTGCAGAAAGGAGCTTTCCAGAGGGAATGGCTCAAGAGAAGAGGATGTAGGAGCCAATAACATCTGTAACTAGTCATTTAGCCAGCTCATGCAACTTCTTGATAAACTTCATGAAGCCCCCTGATAATAGTTGTCTTCTGACTCAAATGCCAGACAAAGCAGGGGGTTCATAATGGACGTCTGGCAGGCACAGGGTCCATGTTACCAAGCAACACAACTTCTTTTGCAGACCCATATTTCTACCTTGATTATTTTCCACTCACTTTCTACAATTTATGCATTAGTGATTGAAAGGAGCAGGTACAACACACATCAATGAAGCATCTGTTAACTCTCCAGTGTTCATTATGATTCAGATCAGTCCTAATGGACACAAACAGAGAAATTAATATTTAACTCACATTAACTCTTTCACAAATAAAAACAAAGAAACTGTTGCCTAGGGTAAGATTCAGTTCACTAGCTCTTGTGGACTATGCAGATGCTTTGTAGAATTTTATTATGAATGGGCATCCTTCCCTTTGCTCACTGAGATAAACACAAGGACATTAGAAAGGGAGGCTGGGTGGCAAAGGCAGTATAGGAGCTATGATATGTGAAAAAACAGACACTTCACTGTACTGGTGCTAACAGGAAAATAACTTTATCAATGGGATTTGATGAAAGATGATGAAACTTACAGAAGAGCTTCTAATTCAGTAGACATATGCATTAAGAGATACTTATCTTTGCCAGTAACATTCTGTGAAAAAGCATAAGTTCCAAAAAGACTGTATGTGGTTGCTTAGAGTTAAATAATGTTCTAGACATACGAGTGTAAGATGCTGAATTACATGTCTGTGCCAATAAGTTCTTAGGTGCTGCTCAGCAACTTTCCTAACAAAGATTTGTGTGAGTGCTTACAGTTGTTTTAACATTTTCTGGTCATTCAGTGTGACATTTGGTGATTCAGTTTCTAGAAATGCTGACATCTTCTGTCTACAACTAAGAACAATGAATCTGTGCCCTGAAACAATACATTTATATAAACTAAAAGTGGAAAAACTGAAAGCAAATTTTCCCAGAAGTTAAGAAGTGCCTGTAACTTAATTTTCATTGCCATAACTCATGTCTTGAAGAATAAAGGGAGAATAATGGAGCATGGCAATGTGGATTGGATGTGGGGCAGTCAGAGCACCTAGTGGGAATTGAAGGTCAGGTCCTTTTCTATACTTTTCACCTCCTACCCCTCCTTTGGTAAATCTAGTGATGCATCATGTAGGCTAGAAGACAGCAGAGCTCCAGAAAGGAGAGAAAAGTGTGCCCTAAATACACCTTTACTGGGCTTTGTGAATAGCTGGTGAAGATGTAGTCCTGGCATTTGAGAGATCAGGAAACACACTTGCAACAGCTTTTCTGCTTAGATCACTGACCTGATGTTCAGAATGTGAAGAGCAGCAGCCATGTGATCTCAATTCCTCTGAAAACACAGCCACTCATGGAAGGTGTTGCCTCTCTATAGCCCTAGATAAAATTTGGTTTGTGGATATTTCAATGGCTGGAAATGGTTGAAATTTTTTTTTTCCTGTAGATGTAAAATCAACACTAAGATTTCAAATACCTAGGGTTTGTGATTTTTTTACTATTGATTTCAAAGAGTCACCAGTTTTCCCCCCATTCCTGAATGTGAAACAAAATGCTTGAAGATTTGAAAAGAAAAAAAAATAACATCAGAAAATGTGATAAAAAATTCTAAGCACGGTATATATTTTTGCATATGTACTTAGGGGAAATATTGTACCTGTGTCCCTTACATTTGCTTACAACAAACCTTCTTGAAAATGAACTTTCAGTACAAAACTTTTTTTTGCTCTGAGTTAAATACTTGTCATCTCAACCCCTCATTCTGTTATTTTGCTTCTGGTGGTATCTTTGATGAAATTCTTAGATTAATTTATAGTAATGACACAGCAAACCTGGCAGCCATAATCCCTTTAGTAGTTCAATATGTTTATGAGGGTTGAGGGATGTTAAATGGGGCAGTTTAAATGCTAAGCTTAGTAATCTGTTCATTAGGAATTTGCTCAGTGTGTTTGTTGTCTGCAGCTGAAGCATGCAGAACCAGACTCTGATAATTCACCAGACAGTTTAATGTAGGAACAAGGTAAACTCCCCACAGATTGATTGACAATCCCTGGAATTTTGTTAGCAGAGATAAATGCACGTTCACACCTACACCCATGGATAACTGATCCACTTCCAGCACAGAGGAACTGTAAAAGAAATGTATTTGGCAGTTTGGTATACACAAATCCACCTGCAAGATCCTGACCGAAGACAGCCTCAGCCAGCAAAGTCAGGCTGCAGGGAATTGAGAAGGAAGATGGAGAGCTGCATCCCAGCTATGGAAATCATTGACCACTATGCCACACCTGTGTGTCATTCTGCCAGACTGAAATACCCATGGCTCTACAGTGGCCTGGCTTTCTGTCTTGAGGAACTACATTCCCCCATTGCAGAAAAATCCTGCTGCCTTCTTGATTCTGTTTCAGCTTTTTGAAATTAAACTTCATTTTATGCTGTTGCATTCCTCTCTTCTACAGTAGCCTGAAGAGTGCCCATTCTGCAGCCTGAATGTTTGTTTTATATCTTTTCTCTATACATGTAATTCCTCTTATTGACCCTTATCTCACTCTTCATAGTAAACTTTATTTCTGCTAATGTTAAAAAACAACCACAATCATCAATAATTTAACAAAGCTCAGAAACAAATCACTCAAATTTCACCAAAACAGTGAAGCTAATATTTTTTTCTGACTAAGCTTATACCTCTAAATATTTCTGACTCCTAAAATGCATGGAATATAGCAATTTAGGCATGGTTCAAATCCCTGGTTAAGTGTCTGATCTGATAATCTCCAGATGCAACATACAGCCCCAATATGACAAATGCCTTTGCCTAGACAGCCAGAGAAATTTGCTTATATCAGTTACACTTTTAAGAAAACGGCCAGAAGAGGCTGAATCACCCCAGACTCCATTGCTTCCTGAGCATCTACCTCTTTCTTTCAGTAAAAGAGGATGCCTCTATCAAAGTAATGAATTATAAATTCTTCCTGTCAGTGTCTGAGATGTCTGTGAGGATAAAGCTGAAGCAGGACCTCCTCCTCCAGCACTCCATTAGCATTCACTCAGCTCCTTGCTAGCATCCCCGTAAATGCAGAAGCAATTCATGAAACACTGAATATTTGACTGATCAAAAATCTCACGAGGCTCTGCTTCTGCAACAAAAATTTATGTAAGGAGAGAAAGGGGGGCAGAGGGGAAAGAGTGCAGAAAAACTCTGCATCATGGCTTGGCATGATAAACAAACCCGTGAAGGAAGGATGCACTGTGGGGAGAGGGAGGGGAGAAGTGATTATGTGGCAAAGACTAATCTTCCTCTCCGAAATGCCTCTGGGAAGGAGAGAGCAAGAAAATATGAGAATTCTGCCAGTACACACAGTGACCCTTCAGAGCGCCATGGGGAACCTACTGATGAAGAGCTGCTCTCTAATGCCTCCTGCCAACTTGGTATTTGCCAAATCCCATTTGCTTCTAATCACTTACAGACAGTTGCTTGGCCTGCATCTCCTCACTCTTCTTCTGGTCTGAAGTTGGAGTTAGGCTGAGTGAGCTCTCTTGATGCTGGTGTGTGTTAAAGTAGGACTGTGTCTGTATTCATGATCCACAGAGAAATAAAAATGCTGACTGATCTGCCTTGGTGGCTGGCTTGGACAAGTCCTGAAGGAGAAGTTGGGCAGCAGGGTGGGCATGTGGACCTGCATGACATTTTATAAGCATTATCCTTATAGGAAGAGAGAGTACATGCTTAGGATGTTCCCAGTAGGTGCTCTGGGATAAAATGGGTAATCAAAGACACAATTACTTTTCTGACAGCTCAGGGAAGAGAAACTGCCTACTGAAGGCTACAATGACATTCATCTTGCTCCAGTTTCCTCCATAATTCTGCCCCATGAACAGTTACCCTTTGTTATTATTTCACTGAATTTTGCAGTATACTACCAAGGTCTGGATGCCTGTCAGAGGTAACCCCAGTTTTCTGAAAGATGCTTTAGGACACAGCAAGCACAAAGAGAGAAGGAAGTCCTTGGTAGGGCCTAGTCACACAGACAAAGCACTAAGGACAATTTAACCCGGATCTGAGCAAAGTGTGCCAATCTCTGTAAGACCATTCATCATGCCCACTTTTCTTCAACCACTGAGTTGTGGCAATGCATGAGGAAAGGGAATGGCCTTTGGACCTTCCCTGCACACCTTCAGCAGCAGAAGGCATCAGCTGACACCGTGAAGCACAGAAGCTGATTGCATTTCGCATGCATGATGGTGGCTGTTATTATGTGCAAGAACAACAGTTGTTACTGTTCAACAAATGTGTCTTAATAATTTTCTGCTTATGTAACACACCATATACAAGTACTAATGCAATCAAGTGCGCTCTAAATACTGACTGCAGAAGTACTGCCTGCAGTCTCCTTAAAGTACCCAATAAACTTGGTACTGAATCTAAAGATCTGGATAGAAAGCACTCTGCAGAAAATGGGTGATTTGAGGGTATTGGTCCAATGTTGAGATATTTCATAGGAAAAGCGATTATGGATTTAGACTCTAGTTTAAGAAAAGTGAAACAAAATTCCTCCATGTCTCTCATCTCTTTTGCCACTGGGCCATCAGGATTACTTGCACTAATTTCTGCCTTATTATTCTGAATTTAGAATCTTTGTATGTAAGACCAAATAAAGCCTGTATGCAGTAATAATCTAATCTTCTCTGGATAAAAACAGAAAGAAAAAAAACCAGCAGTTATGTGTGTAGATACAGAGATTTTGCTTCTCATGCTCATAAATTAATTATGCCAATACTCCCTTTAGCACTGAAGAGAACAGCTACAGACTGGTGTACAGCTGTACTGCTGAATTCCCTCTTCCTTTCAACAGGGTAGATTCATCTTGCCTACCTACTGAGAGAATCTTGTGGCCCCTGCTAAGACCTGAGTGATCATCTGGGAGAGTGTACAAGCCAAATCCTCTGCAGGTCCTTTTCCAGCAATGTAACAGTATGAAGAGTTGCATCTGGCTGCCCAGGACCTTTCTGTCACTCTTTAAAACCATGGACTGTAGTAATCTCAGCATTGCTGAACCAAATTTGCTCCATCTGTAATGTTTTGGATTAGTGATTGATAGCAAACTGAAAATAAAGGTTACTTTTAGAATGGATATTTGTATATAGTCATGCACATGCACCCAGTTTCCATCAGTTCCTGGGGAACTGTTCTTCCATAGACATAGAAGGAGCACTAAAAGATACACTCTTTTGTCAGTGAACATGTCATTTCCTCTTCATGTGAAGCAGGAAAACTACAGATTAACTCAGATGGAGAGACAAGGAGTTCCCAAAGTGTCCCTGGAATCTCATTTCTAACTTTGAGCTCTCTGGGGGTCTTAACAGCCCTTAAGCAATTTTCACATTTACAAATTATTGCAAGAAAAGCCTTGAAATATCATTCATTCCCCAAAAAAAGGCAAATATCACCTTGGCTTTTTGGTAGAGCATTCGGCACAGTTCAGGCAAAGTTTACAGAAGCATGCTTATTGCCTGGTTCCTCTCCTAACCAGCCTTTGGACTAAACAGTTTTGGGGTTTTTTGAGTCTTGGTTCTGACTCTTCTCTGCAGGAAACCACACAATTTAATTGAAAACCAAGGTATTTTTCTGTGAATTCTTTGGTGACTTGGCCTGAGAAAATACCACAGATCCATGTGTTGGGGGGCACTTCAATTGACTTGCAGCCAAGATTGGAAAAAACACTGTGCACATCCATACTCCTACCTTGAGCACAGTAAAGAGCTTTTTAACCTGTGAGACTGTACAAGTCAAGTCTGGTTAGTTCCCTGCCAGCAACATGAGAGACTTTCTCAGCCCCTCTAGCTAAGCTTTGGGACAACCACTGTCTTGCCACTGGTGAGCAAGTTTCTGCAGCTGCTGTTTCAAAGGTAGAAAAAAACAAGCAGCCCTGCACTGAACACTGCAGCAAACTGAGTAAAAGGGAGCAGAATCAGAACTGAGACCAGCATGCCTTCTTGTCTTCTCCTTGATCAAAGAAATCTTTAATGCCATAGACAACCCCAGGGGTTGAGCCATGCTTTTCCCTAAGCTCAGGTAGTTGCTGGAAGGAAAGTCCAGACATCCACTGTGCTCTTGACAAGTAGTTTTGCCTAAATATTTTAATGAATATTCCCAAGATTTTAGATTATTTTTTATGACGAGAAAGTGAACAATTATATTTCCTTGCTGCTGGGATCAAACAGCCAAATAACCTGTGGCTTTACGATACAAATACACCTAAATAAATTACTGTAGGATAAGGAAGATATTCAATTCAAAGAAGGTCCTTAGAAGCACTCAGCACTATGACCTTGCTGTGTTAAGAGTTTGAAAGTTAGAAGAATCACATTACACTCATGGACTCTCAGCTTCTAGGGATATTTTTACCCCTGTGCTGGGGTCTCATGGCTATGTAAGGTATGTCATTGACAGATACCAGAAACAAGAAAAACAAAGATATCTTGCACTGGGGGATGTGAAGGTCCAAGAATTTGATTATGCACAAGTAAATCTTTTTCAACGTCTTATGGGAGTCAGGATATGTGTAAGTGGCTTTATTTCCCTAAGAGGAAATAAAGGCTGGCTTTCACAAATTTGGGAATTATGAATCTATATGCTTCTATAACAGGAAATGCAGCACAGAAAATAGCAACATCCACATAAATGCAGAGCAGTCCCTCGGCGTTTAACCATGCATAGCAACAACATATACCATTATGACAGCCAATAAAGAATACAGTACCCAGATGAATGGGGGATATTTCAGAATTTGTATGCTAAATGTATTAACAGTAAAGCCTGGACCACAGCCAGGATGTTAAGGATCACAGAAGTTTATAATCACAAGGATGAACAACTTGGTGCATGGGGAATCAGGTCTGGTTAGTGTCCTGATCACAACCATTCTGTATAAAAAAATTTTGTAAAGAAGAAAATAGAGTCTTATGACCTCCCAGCACCTGAATTCTTCTGTTTAATAAATTCTCTTAGACCTGTTTTGGTTACAAAACTGCAAGGGTGCAACAGACAAGTTAAGAAGAATTACATAAGTGACATCTTAATGAATATAAACCTCTTGACTGAAGAGATGTCTAATTTGTGAAAGGCAACATTTATCTTGCCTTGTCTTCAGCTAGCAGAAAGAAAAAGAAATAAGCAAATGCAAGTACAGAAGAACTATGAGAAGGGAAAAATCGTGGAAGTTACAGTAATCAGATGTAACTGCTTTAACAAAGTACTGGACAAATGAGCTGGAAAACATCCCTTGCTCAAACACTATTAGGAATAGTGGTCCTGTATCCTCCTGCAGTTGTGGGCAGAGTGAAGGGCCAGAACCATTTTCTCTGTAAAACCCATCCTGAAGATGAGTTCCCTGTGCCATGTGACACCTCACTATTTATTTCAGGTTGCTGATGCCAACCACTTGTGTTGTACTGAACACAGCACTTCAGGCTAAGATCCCTCCAAGTGATGATCCTGGTTTTCCTGGTGACTGAATCCATGACAAACCATCTGCACATCATAGACCTCATTTTCCCCACCTGTGAAAAATTAGCAAACACTTTCCTTTGTCAAATTATCAGTGTGAAAATCAGTCAAGAAGACAATCAGAGCACAAAACCTAAATCCTCGTATGAACAGTTTCTCACCTAGCTAATCTGTCCAATTTCTCTGGAATTAGGTATTTAATTATTAACTAAGACTGTAACATTTACACAGTATTTTTGAAGATATCTAACTGACACCATGTTATAAGACCCAACACTGATTTTTTTTTTCCTAAGAAGTATGATTTTTATGAACCAGAAGACAGATCACAGTTAATCATGATGCTACGAGGGATTCTGCATCCCTGTCTCGTGAGCTGTAGTCACAAGAAAATGTGAGGATGGAAGAGAGTTCTGCCATCTGAGGTTTTGCCTGACATGGTTTGAAAATAGAGTTCAGTTCTGAGATGACAATCTGGTATGCTGTATGTTGTTTTACAACCCAAACATTGCAAAGAAGCCGAAATGTTAAAAGTATTTACAGAGTTAAAATTAAAGCAGTCATAATAACTAGAAATATTGAAACACAAGCAAACTTGATCATCTAGAGATTTTGGTTTTTTGATATCTTTAATCTGAAATGCCTTTTTACAAATCACCACAAACTTGATTTTCCCATCATTTAAAAAAGAGACAAAATACTAACTGTTAGTATAACTTCTACAGCTCTTTTTTTTTTTTTTTTTTTTTTTTGCTTGGCTGTGAGTGCCATACATGGCTGAGGTAGCAAATTAATTAGGAATCCAGAAAACATTGCTTCATTACTATAATCGCTCCCATTATGGTTCAACCTAAAAACTTCCAGGAAAATCAAGATGTCAGTGTCAGGGTCCATCCATACATCTGATACACTCCTCCTGCATGAAGCATCAAGGGGTAACAACATGCCAAGGCTACTCAAGAACCCAGTGGCAGAATCAGGGATCAGATTTTGACTCTCTGAGAGCATATTCAGTGTGAAAGCATCCTTGACCACTGGAGAGTTATAATATAAACAAGTTATTCTGTGTGATCAAAAAGGGAAAACAGAGGCTGTGTCTGTATGCTGCTCCAGATCCAGGATTAGTTTCTTACAGTAATGAGATGACTAAGTAATTCCCCAGGATTTCACCACGGTAATCAAGTCCAGCTACTGCATCTTACAGCCCTAAGACAGTGATGGAGCCAAAGCCTTTGCTGTTATCAATGCACATAGATAAACAGCAAGAAAGTAATTTGAAAAGTACCTTCTGCTTAGAGCTGCCACAATTCTTTCCTAAAGCATGCCCTGGCCAGAAGTGCATTTCAGACAGCAGGGGTATTAAAATCCTTCCTGGTAGGAAGTTGCCAATGATGCTGGTGTGTATATGCCCTTGGAGTGCCCAGGCTGTCAGCTGCACCAGCTGCTGCTTCATTCATTATACATGAGGAGTCACAGGCAGCGTGAAACGCTGAAATTAATCCTGACAGAGTCATGAATAAAATGTAAATATATCTTGAGAAGAAAAAATTTGCAAGGGAATTTAAAAAAAAAATGAAAGTGGAGAGAAAGAGAAGGAAGAAAGAGAGGGAAAGAAGAAGGAAAGGAAAGGAAAGGAAAGGAAAGGAAAGGAAAGGAAAGGAAAGGAAGCTGATCAGTTGAGGGAATGTAGAAGAATGAAGCAATACAGTCTGCAGGATGGACACCTGGGTCTTGCCTCATTTCATGCCAAGAGGAAGCCAGTCCCAGGACTGCTAACACACACCACAGTGTGGCAGCTGCCTAAGAATATAAACATAGCAGCTCAAAACCAAACCAAACCACAACAAAAAAACCTCCAAATTGAATGGAGTGTCCATCCTCCCCAACCCCCACAAAAAAAAAAAAAAAAAAACAGAAAGACCAAACCAACCAAAAAAATCAAAATCCCATGTGTGACTAGGGAGTTTTAAACCCAAATGAGTTGTGCAACTTGCCTTGAGGGCAATAGAATAAGGCTTGCTCTGTGCATGGATTTGGCAGGAGGGAAAAGCTGGTGTCCACTTGGCTTTTTGCCATGTCTTCCTATTGTCCCAGTGCCTAGCTAAAATGTGTTGCCGGATGGGTTTGCAGCTTTAAGGAAAGCTACCCACACTCTGTTTCTGGCTGCTGCCTCCTTCAACAGGCAGTGACTGCATGAGGTTGTTTGCCTAGTAGGACAGACCAATTAAATCACCTTTGGTAAAACCATGTAATCCATGTGGGAGGTTGTTAGCTTCCTGCGACACCCAGACTACATCAGAAGCATTCACATGACTGTTCACACTGCCTGGTAGCCATAAAGTTCCTTTACCCCACCTGGCCCCTGATAATCTGGTCTCACAGTCCATCAAATTATATTAATCTGCTTCACTGGGGAATGAAGAAAAATTGAATGATTCTGGATACTTGATTAAAATGTCCTCTAGATGCGAAGTCTGACTATAGCACTGATTTTTTTTTCCCAGTCTTTTTCATCCCCTGTGGTTTGAAAACTGCAGGTCAGATATTGCTCTCAGCTACACCCAAGCAATTCCAACCAATTTCAGTCCCAGGCAGGACAAAAGTCTGCATATGCAGGGCTCATTCTAACATAACCACAATTTGTATATGTCTGTACGTGGAGGGCATGGGGGTGGCACACAGCAGCCACACTCTGGCAGCAATAGTGCCTACCCAGCGGGGTGCAAGAGGGAGAAATGAAGAATCATTTTCCCAGAGGAAACTACAGAGATAATTTTAAGCAGGGAGAACGTAATTACCTGAAATGAAATCGTACATTATACCCATCACACCATTCCACATAAAAATTTAAAGCATGATTTGCAACTGAAGAAGCTGAGGTGAATTTCTGAGTTTTATTAATTTGGTTCCTCCTTTTTAGCACAGTGCTGCTCATGAGAGGTAGATTCGCCTTCATGGAGAGGCAGTGTCACCTTCTCCGTGCTCTTATCTGGAGGAAGAAGTTGAAAGTTGTGTTGTGTTTTTTCTGAAAGGACCTCAGCTACAGATCTTCCATCATAGTCTTTGTACTGCTTTCGCCCCACACAGCTATTTCATCTACACCTTAATGGATGCATATATGTAACTAAACCACAGTCCCTAGCACTACATGGCACTGGATACTGGCTCTTATCCTTTCAATTAATCCCTCCTGAGACACGGTGACAAGTTGAAAGGAAAGAACTGAGGCTCAGAAAAACTCAGAGTAGAATTCATCTCATCTAACTGGAGAAGTATGAAATGTAGGTGTGTGCACCTAAGCAAGGAAACGAGATTTTTCTGTCAGAGACATTCAACAAAAAAAGAGTCTTATAGGGCTGAACTGTTCTCAGTGTCTGGTTTAGGAGGGAATTGATCATTCCCTGGAAATTCCTGCTTGCTTTCTTTGTCTATAAGAAAAGATTAGATAAAAGCCCTGTTATTTATACCTATACAATCTTAAAAAAAAAATCGATAGTGGAATAGGGACTTGAAAGCACATCTCCTATCTCATACACAGATTTTATTGAGTGGAGAGCCAAGAGCCTAGTCCTGAAATAATGATTACAAAATCTTCAAAAAATATAGTCCTGCAAGTAAAATTGCCTTCAGACCTTTGCAGATGTATCCCATGAGTGAGTGGGTAATTCTGTGTCATCTCCCACCACATTTTCAAAGAAACAGTGGGACTTAGAGTGTGTTGCTGAGGCAGAGGAACATTGCCTCCAAGGCTTTAGTCAACAAAGTTTGCATATTAAAAAGATAAGACTGAATCAGAGAGAACTTCCATCTGATTGAATATGGGGACTGAGCTAGATTGATGAGTGCCTATGGACTTTTGGGTCACTCTGGTAGTGCTTAATCTCATGTGGCAGAAGGAATTAATTTATTTGTAATACATATATAACTATGAAATAAACAGACTCAATAACATAACGGTAATCAAAACCTTGGCATCAATGACTAAAGGAAAATTGCCTACACACATCTTCAGTGTTGTCCTAGTTTGAGACAATTTAAAGGAGAATACTCAGCAATATTTTGGAGTACCCACGACAAGCATGGAGAAATAAGACTCAGGGGGACCAAACCTTCTAATACATACAACAAAGTAACTGAGAAGAAAATACCAGGCTCTTTATTGAGGAATGGGATGGAACAACAAAAAAAATAAGATTGTCATAAATAAATCAGGAGAGGTTCAAGTTGGATACAAGAGAAGATTTCTTCATGACAAGGACAGTCAAGCACTGAAGCAGTGTCCACCTATGGAAATTTTCAAGACCTGATGAGATAAAGCCCTGATTAGGCTGATGCAACCTCACAGCTGACTCCATTTTAAGCAGGTTGGTTGTTCTAAAGACCTCCTGAGTTCCAAGTTCCCTTTGAAAACATACTATTCTGTGATAAAAATATTGTTCATGGACTGCTTCCCATCCACTAACAAAGCATGCAAAGAGTAAATAAATGTATTTCTTATTGAAGCTTCATATGGAGTAGAGTGGCCTTCTCAGTTCTCTGTGTGATGTGTAAAACAACAATGGAGAGTAGAAATTCACATTATGTTTTGCAGTTTCTAGATGCTTAAGCAGCTCAAAAGCTTGTTCAACGAGAATAATGAAAACTAGCTTGAGAAATCTTTGCAGCACATGAGAGACTGAAGCAGTAGCTGCTGTGATGATGAGGATAGTGGCTGTGACTTTTTGTCCCCAGTGCCCCAAGCTGCAGACAGCACAGTTTATAACAGAGGGATCTGGCCCTAATTTTCTATACAGAAATCTAGCAGTGTGCTATGAAACAGCTTAGTCACTTTATTTTCCTTCTATGGAGCAATGCCCTATCTTGTAGTAAATCCTAAAAAATCCACCAAAACAAAACAGTAATGAATTCCCTGAACATCCAGAATTTAAATTATTTTGGACCTACACAGGTATTGTGTGCTCCAAAAGTCACCAAATGTTTCCTTTGGTGACTTCTAGCTCACAGTGGTCCCTGAAGGAAAGGAAATAATCTTGAATCTTTCTTATGTGAATCACTTTGCTGTCATGGGAAATTACAGGAATCACTTGACTGAAAAAGTGAAACAAGTTATGTCAGCATTTGATAGAAAGATGGATTCCTCAACCACGGTGTCACTGAACCTGAGTCCATGGGATTTTTCACTTTTACCAAGCCCAAACAAGCACAGAACTGCATTGCATCTGCAAAACAGCTACAAAAAACTTTTGAATCCATTGCTCTGTAGAGATGGCTTTACGTTCCTACTCCTCCCAGTTTCATTAAGCCTTTTTATATTGAGGACTTAATCACTTGACTGGCCAGCAGGACTTCTGCAGGAAGTAGAAAAGGCCCACTCACACTTTTTGGGGATTTTTTTTTACCTGCTGTAATTTGAAGGAAAAAAAAATCTACATTGTACTCTATCTCAAGTTGTGCCTCTGCTTATGAAAGGATGAAAATTCCTCTAGCAGAGAAAACTCAGCAAACCTGAAGGACAAGTCATAAAGCCATTGAAATGGAAAATTAGAAAGCAGTATAAATAGCCTCTTTGGAAGAAAATAGGTCTTCCCTGCTATAGTGAGCATGAATAAACAATAAATGATCATGTCAATAAGGAAAACACTTGCTAGAGAACATCTTCCCTCTTCAATTACAAAGCTTCCATTCAGAGGCAGTGGTGCACAGGCAGAGAATTAACCTTGCTAGGCTCTTTGGATGTGTCAGTCTCCTGTGAGATACATTGCTACCTTCTTTCCACCCCTAAAATTATGGATAAAGTATCTTGTCTAATGATAAATATTTGATCCTGACAGATACAGTAGCAGGAAAGATGATTTTACTTTTTCAAGACTACATAAAAGAGACTTGGAAGAGCAGAAGCTCTGTCTTGTCTACTTCTGTCTAAGATGTAGGATGTCAACCGAATTTGAAAACGTGTCTGCTCTTCAAACCACATTTCTTAGGAGCACCTGAAATGCTTAAATTATTTACCTTTGGGTAAGTAATCTGCCCATCTTAGAAGAGGTTTGAGAGTTCATACTCAAGCAATGCCCAGCTGAACCAGATCAGCAGAAACAAACAGGTTTACCCTCTGTCACATTTCTTCATATTCCCAAATGGTACAAATTGGCAGAATTACACTGAAGTTATGTTTGTTACACTAGATATTAATGCAGCTTTCGGCTTTTGATAACAAAACTTTAATTTTTTTCTTGCTTTATTTTTTTTTTGATTGTCAATAATGAATATTTTTATCAGAAAAAAAGTTGCACAGCAAAGAAATCATTTTATTGCCTAAAAAGATTATATTTTGAATCTCTTCTTTCTAACAAAAAAAAATATAAAAGAGGGAAAACTGAAATATTTTAAAAACACGTAAATACTATCAATACAAGGAAATATTGTGAACAAATATCTCCAAAATAAAAGAAAACAACTAGGACTAAATTTCACAAAAAGAACCAAGCTGAGACATCAAGAACCTGGAAACTGTCTGTTGTGAGGAGAGACTGGGAAGAAAAGAATGAAGAAATAAGATTCAAGAAAACCAATGGATGATGATGAGAGGAACCAATAATACAACACCATATAAAATCTTGATTATTTGTTTTAGAAACTCGTTTTACCCAGCCAAATGCACAGCAGGATTCTCAGCAATGTGGGCCACATATACACAGGAAAATAAACAAAAAAAAACCCCCTCACATTCTGGGGAGCATCAGCACATAAATAAACCTCTGGACTATAACTGTTAAGCAACTCAGATTCAGTCTCTTAAAATGGTGCATGTTGTTGAAGAATTGTTGGTAATGCGGTTTGATTCCCCATTTATTAAAGGAAAATGATGGAATTTGGAAATTTTAAAAAATTAAATGTTTTTCTCCTCATTCAGGCTCATTTCAGTCTGTATTTCAGACAATTAGGCATTCTTAGCTCTCTTTACTGGGAAATGGCATTATGTCACTAATTTTTTAGCTACGTCAAATGAGTTTAATTTTTCAAAAATTGCTGTGCTTTTAGTGAAGTCTAATGATGCACTTAGGATTGCCTCTATTTAACTTTGTGAAGGAAGTATAAATACTTTTGGCTCTCTTCCCCCTCAGCTTCTACCACCTCACACTGAGAGAATTAGATACAATGCTCTTGTCAAGATTTAAGCTTAATGTGAAACAATTGTTGCTGGTAATTAGTATAAGACTGACATTTTCTCTTTATGCCATTTGCAACCTATGCTAGGGTAGACTTCTATTTTCTTTATCTAGCCATAGAATTTATTCTATTTTTTTTTAATGAAAGAAATCTGGGGTTCAAGTTCCACTTGAGCAATGATAGATACAATTTACTCAGTCTGAAATATCATCAGCTGAGGGTGAAAAGTGTTAATTAACTATAAATTCTTGGGGAGAAACCCTTTGGGATTCTTTAGAAGCCTCGAGTGGATGGCCACAGGTTAGCTGCCATAAAACAGAGTTCATCATTGTCATTACCATCATTGTCTGAATTTCTTCAAAAGAAAGAATAAATACATGGAATATAAGATATTTCTGAGGATGATAATGAGAAATACAGCTTGTGAGACAGAGCATGAGGTCAGGCTTAGGACCGTAATGAAAAGAGGCAATTTTCTCTGCTCATTACACGTCTTTCATGAAAGGGGCTTTATTCTCCATTCCCATTTTTCTATTTATTTTTTGTCTCCACTTAGAATGATTCATAGTGTGGAAAGTGAAAATGCAAAACTTGATAATCCACAGCTTTTTTTTTTTTTTTTTTTGATCAGTGCAATGGCTTTTGCCACTGAATTTTTTCAGTGCTGAAATAGCCTGACTAGTCCTGCAGCTATAAACTCCCCTCCCCACCCACAGAGGTTTACTGGAATCTCAGATCTCCACCCATCTCCTTCACCTCTGTTCTTAGAAAGAAAACTTACCTCAGAGAACTTAACTATGCTACTGCAATGCCTCATCTGTCTATTAACATTTCAGGAGACCAGCTCAGTACTCAGCAAAAATTAAGTACCATGCAATTAAATAAGGCTGTAACTACTCTGTAGCTCAAAAAGATATGGCTGTTCTCATGCAATTATATAAACTGGGTTTAATTGAGCCAGACTTATTTGTAGTCATAGACTGAATGGGGAAAAGGGTGTCCAGTTTCCTTTCCACCCCATGATCACTGCCTGGAGTAGCTGGGATACTTGTCTGACTGACAAAAGGAGGACATGGGCTTTTATATGGTTGTAGGTCTGACAAATCTTATGTGCACCACTAAATCCTGGGCTGACAGTGACTGTATGCTCAGGTTGATCAGCAAAGTCACCACAACAGATGTACAGTCACTAAATTCTACAAGAAATCTCGTACTTGGATGGTTTCAGTCCCTCATCCCGATGCATTTTGAAGAACTGAATAACTAATGAGTTGGACATTGCCTTCAGTCTCAAAGGATGAGCCTCTGACCTGCAAAAGCAGCCCTAGGATGCAGGCTCACTCATCATGGCAGTAAGAACACAACTTCTGGGCAAATTTTTGAGTTTCAGCACTTATTCTTCTATTCTAATTGGGATCAGAGGCAGGAGCTTGTTCACACTTGAACACTGTTAACTCGGGTAACATACACCCATTCCTAAATGCAGCAGTTTGGATCATAAATAACATCATAAACTTGACAAGGACAGACAAATATTGCACTTTTTTGCTTTGCAGAAGATGGTGGGAATTCGAAGGCAGAAGAATTACTTCAGTGGTTACATATCATTCTTTAGTTTCTCTGTGTAAGAAGAGAGAACTGCTTGTTAAATCTGTATATTTATTTATTAATAAAGCAACTTACACTAGCTTGAAATTGCTTCAGAGAAGTAGAGCTTAACAGATACATTATTTTCTTTGATGTAATCAGAATTTTGCTTTACATATTTATCAGAGACATTTTTCTGGAGCTGAAGTTCAGTATCTTTTTCTTCCTTCACTGCAACCCGGTAGATAAAACAACAACCCCGACTATAACTGAGACACATCTAGGGCAGCATCTTTCCTGCACTAAAGCATATTTATTACTAAATACTCAAAGATAAGGGACAGAAATGCTGGGTTGGGAGTGTTTTCTCTCCTTAAGTGGATTAGTTGTCTCAGCCTCCACACAATCTGTACCCTTGAAGGGCTAAGCAGATGAAATTGTGGTCCTCTTGCCTTTATGAGGGCTCAGACATAACTATCATGGTAGGAGAGCTGTGCAGTATCATGGATGCCTGCCTCATGCTCCAAGGCTTCCAGGTGGGAGTGTTAATTAAGGGAGATTCAGAGCTCAAAGTCCCTCCTCTGCATGATGTGTGCAGGGAGTGGAGCAGTGAGAGTGTGGCTATGCTGGTAAAACACAGATCCTTGGTCCAGCCTGGGCTGCTCCTAGCAGCACAGCTATCAGCAGCTCCCCATCTCTCTGGTACCAGGCAGGTTACTGGCCTGAGGTACTGCTGAGGGCTATTTCTCCCCCCAGTTAGAGCATGCAACCCTGCCAGGTCACCCCTCAGGGGGAGGATGTGTGGATTTTCCACTGAATAATGAACGGTGTTCAAACCTGCTGCATGTGGGGCAGTGGGAGTTTGGTCCCCCAAGGCAAGAAGCCATGGGGCTCTCTTGACAGCTTCACATGGGAAGCATAAAAAGCAGAGTTCAAAAGTCCCTACATTATTTGGCTTGTTGCAAGTCATGGCATTTTAATTGCTGCAGATGCTTTAAAGCCCTCTTTTCAAAGCTTGGAATAGCTCCTGCCTTAAGTCCAGCAGAGGCTGGCATGGAGGATTCCATAGTACTGATCCCATGATGTAACTTGGTGAAAAAGGGAGAAAAAGCAGAAATAAATCCTACTGTAAGACTGGATGCAGGTCTTACAGAACATTTACATATTGCTGCCTTCTCAGTGTGTGGATCCATACACATTTACTCAGAGACCACAGAAACTCCATCTGTTTTGAGTACTAAACCTTAACTAATAGTTGATCACTAAGGAGCTCTCTGTGCAATGAGAACACAGCTGAGATGATGCTGGCAGTGACATGGCTGTCACTCTACAAATGCATATCTCTGTGACTTAGCTCAGGATGGAGCTCATTGTATTCAAAGACACAAATAGAGATGTGCATGCACAAATTAGTAAGTGATCCAGGCATTCCTTGGGGAATTTAATCCAAGTCTTACGCATCATATAACTGAGATGGGAAGCAGATGCCTAATAATAGATCTGTATTCTAATACCATCTGCTCTGACCAAATCCCCATAACAAACTGTGTCTGTCCACACGTCAGGCATTTCTGCAGTTTCAGCCTTTCTGAGGCTCCTTCTCCAGGTTGAAAGAATAAATCCCTGTCATGTACACCCAAATCAAAGCATTAGGCCATCGGCCATCTGTTGTTTATTTGTGAGGTTATCTTATTTCTGCTGAGCCTCAGCATCCTGGCAGACACTGTAAACTCAACCACATACCAATTCTCTCTCTTCTCATAGCAAGACATTAAAGATGTCCTGTTAAATCACTTCAGCCAAAATATCTAAATGAAGAAGGGAAATCTCAACGGTGCTTTTACAATACAAAGTCAACCAGATATTTTATTTCACTCAGACTAAAACAATTGATTATTTTAAAAATATCCTTACCAAGGTATAATGATTGTGAAAAGAGCTATCCCCTCAGTCCTGAAAACAGAAGACAGGCTCTTTCATATCCTGCACAAACAAGCAGTTCTGCAAACTGTTTAGATATGTTTTCCTTTCTCCTGCTAATAAGAAGACTTGATGACAGAGGGCTTAATCACCACACTTAACCCTTTCCTGTTTGGGAGAGGGTAAGCAGCTGTACAGATCAAGGGGTTATTGAGGTCTGTAGATATTCATAATGTACACTGAAGAGCAAATACTCCTGGTTCTGAACAACACCTTGTACCTGATTTCCATAACTGGCCATCTGAGCTCAACCATTAACACCATCCCCTGTACAGTGATAAAGCTGATAGCCCCCACATTCATATTAGAAAATTATTCACTGCAGGAATTCCAGCTGGTGCTTCTGTTAGCTGGAGAAGGTAGGATGCTCCTTGGTTTCTATGGAATCATTTGATAGCAAGAATCCCAATAGCCCTAGGTTAGTTTGCTGATCAGCAACTAGGAAGCAACTGGGATTAACAGGAATCAGATTTCTATGGATATCTTCTACATGATCACCGCAGGGATTAAAAATGTTTATACTAGAAGCAATTTTTTTTTAATTCCCATGGATCAAAACAAATTAAGTCTCTTTGTTCTTTCTACTTCTTAGGCACCTAAATAAGCAGTACCACTCTAGCCACTATTAATAAAGCACTAGAAAATTTTCAGTGACAAGAAGGCAAGGTAGATGCAAAGACCTGGCCCTCACATTGTTACTCCTGAGCATTTCTTTGCTGACACTGTTTTTTATGGAAGGGACTCCTCTGTACTGTACATAGACCAGCTGCTCCAGTCAACTCCATAGAATTCAGGGTCGTGGGGCTGATTTAAAGCATTGCAGATTTAGGGCATCTCTATTTCTTCTGTTTTCACTCCTCCCCTGCCCTCACATTAGCAAGTTTGAAGCAAGTGGAGGGTGCAAGTATGAGGGCAGGTGTGTTGAGCAGCACCTGGGTAAGCAGCTAATGACAGCAACTCCTGCTTTGAGTGCTTAAGCAAAATCATCACTGCCTAAAAGAGTTTTCCCCACCCAATGGCTTCTGCCGCTACAAAATGCTAACCACCCACCAGGAAATCACTTCAGCTTCTCTCCACAGCCTTCAACAAAAGGTCCTACTTGTCAGGCATAGACCTGGGCTCTGCCAAGATTGCATATCTGTATCTAGCCTTTCCATGCCAACCCTTTGAGGGATGCATCCCTTTCTTGGGTCCTCTGCAAAACCATCTGCATCCCTCTCTTTGAGTCCATTGGATAAAATGCAAAGCACCATTTTCAAACACTTTTGACTTCGGAGTTATTTAGCGTGTGTCTGACTATCCAGGGTGAAGTTTTTCTAGATGATTGGCAGATAATTCACAGATGTATCTGTGGCCTGTGGCTGTTACTCTTAACTTAGGTGAGCCTGTTTTGCAGTGCTAACCTGGTAAATGAACACTTTCCTGATGCTAGCAGAAGAATGGAGCTGTCCTGTCAGGAGGGAAGGCTGTATGGTCAGTCGTGGCTGTTATGAAAAGCAAAAGTGGAGTCTGGGGACGGGAAAGGAGCTCACATCCATTCCTTACCTGAAGTCTTTAATGGGTTCTAAAGCTAGAAAACTCCCTTAGCAATGTGTGGCTATGAAATGGAAGTCCATGGTTAACCCACAAATAACACAGCAGTCACCATAACCCTGGAGTTTGGTTCTTGCTGCTCAGCAGCTCAGTCCTCCCTGCCTCTGTCTGTTGTAGAGATGTCACTCCCAGATACTGAAAGTGGATTTGACCATATCATCAATATCCAATAACTACTAGCCAAAAAGTAAATTGCTCATCATGAAAGTTAAGCCCTAGAAAGAGTACTGCTTTGGGCATTGTATCTAAGAGTAGAAAATCCTCCATGGCACAGGAAATTTTTCACAAAAACCTGCAGAAAATCTATCTCGCGATTCCCTCCTGCCTTTGACTGCCCTGTATTCTAATAGTGTTGGATAATGAGGATTGAAGATTTGTGTAACTTCTGCAGCAGAGAACAAGGCAAGTCAGGAGCAGTTCTGACATGTTGCCAGGAGTGGCTGCATGGCATGATCTTTGCTTAGGAGCACAACATTTGCACTTTGTGATGTGATACCAGAGTCACAATGTTGTGACACTGCAAATTGCTCTGCTCTCCTCACACACGTTTTTATTATAGAGACACTTTCACCTTTGGTGCCTGGTAAAAATGGATAGGAATCACTCAAGTTACTGAGAAAATGAAGGAAAATAAGGGAAAAGTGCATCGCTGAAGCTGAAGAAACTACACAAAAATTAAGAAGTGCAAGAAACCCTGACATGGAGTCAAATGTCACTTCTGTAGAAGACTGCTGAGCATTTAGCATAGGGATTGTATAAAGAAAGTTGTTTACAGGAGAAAAGCCACAGTAAATATAAAACAATAAACTCTAAGTCAAGGTGTTTAATTTTGTGTCCTGGTGACCAAAATTTTTTTACTTATTTGTAGTTAGATTTTATCTGATAAAAGTTAATAATAAATCTGGTAACAAAAGCATCTGGGAAGATTTGGTAGTCAAGTAGCAATAAAGAAAAGGATATTTTTATGACCTAATGTTATTGTTTTGCATTCAAGAACCAAATAGAGTAAATCTGTTTTTTGTTGAAATAATAGCAGAAGCAAAAGCTATGAAAACAGGAAATCATCTCTAAACTGAATGCATCTCATTTCAGCTCTTTTGACTGTGTGAAGCACAAAGATTTTCTCATTCGCAAATATCACAGCAATTTTATTTTGTAACTGCACTGTGCTTTTTGTTTTGTTTTGTTTGTTCTTTTTTTTTAAGAAAACCATCTGATTTTAGATTCAACAATAGAACACAAATGCACCTATTTTCTTTGCAAATTTACTCAAGTACCTTCTTGCTGAAATGATGCCACTTCCTGTTTGGTTGGTTTTTTTTTTCTCTAGCAGAAGTAAACCACGTATATAATAAATACAAAGATAATTTTGGAGAACATTGAATATGCGTGTCCTAATTCTGTGTGGGTTTTAAATCTCTCATCCATATTGTCTCCTCAGCTATTCTTATGCATACTAGACTTTTCGAGATTTTCTATTTTTTCAGGATCGGGGTACACACCAAGAATTATAGCAATACTTACCTAAATTAGACTCCAGAGATTTGGTGTTAAAATGCTGGTTAAAATATTTGAAATATTCATCATAATTAAATCACACTGATGTGAAATGCTGGTTGGTTTTGTAGGCTTAAATTCTCTGTGAATTTCAGAAACAGGTTAGCAATATTAAGATGCCAGAACATTCTCCCAGCATTCAGTGGAGCTATGTGAGATTTGTTAACTAAGCTTCTAAGATGGGTTATCACTTGAGTTAAAAATTAAGGCAATTTTCCATTACTAGTCTGACTGTAGATGAAAAAGATGAGATAGACCATCTGGTAAGAAAACATTTTAGAATGGAAGGAACTTGGGAAAGCAAAGACAGGTGGCAAATTTCAGTCAAGATGCATGGTCATTTTGTGTAACAGACTCCCATTCTTTTTTAAAACCTTCAAGGAGTTGTCAATCACCTGTACCACAAATATTTTTAGATTAATTTATGAATGTGGTTAAACACCCTGCCATTCATCAAGAAAACCACTGCTGACCATAAACTGTCATTTGAGTTAATAATAATGCTAATAAGTCTGAACAGCTTCTTTCACTCTCCAGCCCTTTGATCTTATCAAATGCATAAATCTTGTAAAGTGTTTCAGCCTCCTGGGAGTAAGTGAATGAAAAGCCATTTTCTGCTGTAAGCTGCAGCACAGATGCAGCCCCAGGTCTTCAGTGACAAAGCCAAGAGGCTAGAGCTAAGTGAGCCCTTCTGCCACCACTCTGTTCAACACAAACTCCAGTTATTGTTACAGCAGACAGCTACTGGGGAGAGTGCCTGGGTGAATGGGAGTTTTAATGAAACAGATGTCAAGTGTATTTACAAGTCACCAGTCTCCAGGTGTGCTACCATCCTTTGAAAGGATATCTGAGGAAACAGATATGTGCAGGAAGACAACCCCAGTTCATTCAGAGAGGCTGCCTACCTTGGGTAACTTTGAAGCAGCGATGGGGAAAACAGGAAATTTCCTCAGTGCAGACACGGCCATATAACCTCACAACCAGCATTACATGCTTTTGGGGATTGATTTCCTTTCCTTTGATTGCAAGGATTTTTTTTTTCCCAAAGTTCAAACATTATCTCAGATAATATCTTTCTTGGGCTCTCTGTCACTCAGAATTGTATAAAAATAAATAGCAGGCGTCTCCAAAATTTTTACACTATGGAATATGCCACAAAAAATATTTTTTTCTGGACAAAAAATCTAATCATTACGTTATTATGTAATAATCTTGCCAGTAGTCTAACCATCTATATAACATAATTCCTATGGGAATGGAATAAACCAGAAAGCAGCAAACAAAAAACCTAGATGCACTATTCATTCATAAATACTGCATGTCAGGTCTGTTTGCAGCAACTTGTTCATTTTTCACAGAGTTTTTTTGTTCCTAATGAAAGTTTCCCTAATGTTAACAGCAGCTAAGTATTTGTAAAGGCTAATCTCTCACTATTCCCCTGTTTCAAGTGATCAAAAGAGAAAATCAGGTGACCATTTGCACAAATAAACCTTTGCAAATACCTAGAGGGACCTTAGATAAAAGAGAAGATGAAAGTTGTTCCTTGATATTTTTTCAAGGAACACTTCTGGGGAGCAGACATCTTAAAGGACTGTCAGGATTTTATGATGAACCTGACAATGATGAACTTTGGGCTGTGAATAAATACACAGCAAGAAGACACTCTCTCTGCCATGCTAAAACACACAATTCTGCTGTCCTTATGCAACCCACTTCACAGTGGGTTCATAAACATAACTAAATTAATTTTCAAAAAGCCCATATTTACAGCAAATATAGCTCAGAATATGTATATAAACAAAATGGTTGATGATAATATTATTTTGGAGAAATCTTCCATATCTTACTAACAGATTGTGAATGACCTTTAGTCATCTAGTTTTGCACTTCTGTCTCCTACACAGTTCTGTGTTATAACATTAAAAGTGCAGATCTATACTGCTCTTTTGCAATCCTATGCAGCAGAGAAGGGTGCTACATTCTGTATAAGTTATATATATTGAACCAATGAAGCTCCCATTTGATTTCATATTCTGGGCTCAATCAAAATATCAAAATATCCCTTAACAAAATCCTGCCAGGACATTTACATTTTCGGTAAGAATGCTTAAAAGTCAAATCAGCAGTCAGAGTGAAAAATAACATCCTCATTTATTTCCCTCTTTTAGTTTGGTAGCACATCTCTTAACAGTCAGATAGAAACCTTCATGGATTTCTTAGTGCCACAGAGAAGTCTATAAGGTATAAACAAAATGTTCATATTTACCTATCCATAATCATGTTCAGAGATTCTCTTTATGCATGACAAAAACAGGAGTGAAAGAAATGATACGTGATTTGTTTTTAAAACCCATACTTGTCTGTTTAACAGCAAGGTGTCATTGTCTTTCAGACCTCAGAATAGAAAGTGTTTATTCCAGCATGAGAATACAATATGGGCAAGCAAGGAAGAACAGGAGAAGAAATTAATTAAACTATTAATTTAAAAAGTATTATTTGATACCATGAACAACATATTAGACACAGTCCTCTCCAGTGGTTGTTGTGTATGGATTTGTTGGTTTTTTTCCACTAAATGAGCAACAAGGGTCAAGAGGGCTTTGGAAAAGAGCTTCTTCTACATGATCAAAGCATTAGGAATACAAAAACTCCCTCACAGGTTCCTGCTCAACACGGTTCCTCCTCCCACCTCATCTTTGCACTCTGTTTGCTTTCCTCAGCCTTTCTTTTGAGTTCTGAGCACATTTCCCAGCCTGTTTCTGTCAATCACCATTGTCAGAGCAGCAGCTGCACGGAAGTGTCCACAGAATTATTTTATATTGAAAACTCACCACTTAATGTATCTGAAATCTACAGGAGCATTACTGACAAGGAAATGCTGCCCAATTCACTGCCTGCCTGCTATGCAGCCTCCTAAAGCAGCTGGTTTGGTGGGATGCTGCTGAGCTTGCTACCTGACTGCTGGTACAGTGAGAGCCAGCAGGCTCAGAAGTCTTCCCCTCAGTTGAAATGAAACTCAGTTTATTTTGGGTATTTATATTTTGGCATGGCATTTGACCTGTAAGTATGTCCATTGTTTAGTTCTTTTTCTGGTTAAGGAAATGATAAAGAATGAAGCAATAGTGGGACTAAAAGGAGGGAAAAGAGCACATTATTATGCTGGGACACCTGCCAACTGAGCCTACTCTCTGAGCTCATGGCACTGCTGGAGAGATGCTTTGCCCAAACAACACTCCTGGTCAGGGAAGTTCTCCCTCTCACTGCACACCTGTGATCCACCTTACTGGGACACTCCCTGTGTGAAATATTAGTAAAGAAGGAAAAGGAAACAGGAAACATCCCCTACTTGGAGGGTTTAACTGCAGTCAGAGTCAGGGACTATACTGAGGAGCAGAGCTGATGAAGGGAAGAGCTAATGACCACATATGGCTTTAGTTACAGGTAAAATGGAGCATAATCTTTCCTAAATTATTTCTGGCTGCAGATTCCTCTCAGCAATACTTTTTCCAGAGCAACTCCTTATATGCCTTTTACATTTAAAAAACCCCCCAAAATTAAGGACTAGGAATTGATAAATATCTCAAACTTGGCATCTTTAGCCATGCCATCAAAGCATTCAAAAATCTTGTAACAGAAAGTCTCAGCTGCTCACCTCAAATCTCTCTTCACCTTTTAGTGACACATTATAGGGACAGAGGTTTCCTCCTTTAGTGTTGTGTCATTAGAAAAATGGAAGTGTCCTGGGCAATTTTGAGTCTTCCATCCTAGACAGTTTCAGGGGAAATAGCAAGCATTTCAAACAATACTGGGGAGGTTGAACATGAGTCCAAAGCTCTGATTCTTGTTTACATACTGAAACAGAATTCAACTCTAAAGTACAATATGTGGTTTGAGAAACAGTGCTCAAGATTAACCTTTGGCATATAAAGGCCCAAGGCTGGGAGAAAAAAATCAGTCTTTGAAAAATAACAAGGATTAATACTTCCTATTCTGAATTAGAAAGAAGTTAATTTAAATTAAATAAGTCTTGATTGGTTTATAGGATTCTGTTCTTTATATTTTTTTTAATATTGACTAAAACAATGAATGGATTTGGATGGAAGTATACAGCTGTAGAAAAAAAAAAAGGATTATAAATTATATCTCATTTCTAACAAAAGCTGGTTGACTGGATATTTGCATGCATTTCTTTACTGGGAGGATGGTCAAACACTGGAACAGGCACACTAGAGAGGTGACTGATGCCCCAAGCCTGTCAGTAGTTAAGAACCATTTAAGCCATGCCCTTAACAAAGTATTTTAGTTTTTGGTCAGCCCTAAATTGGTAAGGTGGTCGGACCAGAAGAGCACTGTAAATGCCTTTCAAATTAAAGGAAGTTTGTTCTAACTTCCCTGCTGTCAGAGTGTGCACGAATAAACTGCAGTAGTTTTTTCCCACTTCTGATTTCTCTAATGAGCAATGAAAAAAAAGACAAAATCATTCTGAACACTTAGTTGAGAAAGAAGAGATGTGATTTAACCTCACAAAATGGCACCACATGTGTAACTACTAACCATAAGAGTGCTGATCACTGGCATTAGATTTCATGTTGCTCTTTTCCTAAATAGGCATTTACAGGCATTGTGCTAGCAGCTGAAGGGCCATCATTAGCAGCTCCTGAGACATGATTCACAGTCTTTTAAGTTTTCCCTTTTTGCACTTCCTTTTTAATTTTTTTCCCCTTGGCAGCTTGCTGAGAAACACATGAATGTCAGAACCAGAATATAGATATCTGTGAAATGAGATCACAGGTCATGGTCCACCTTGCCCACAGCCTGGCACAAAGCCCTGCATACAGTGATGGGGTCCTATAACTATTCTTACTGATATCATGTTGTACAGCCCAAAGTAAAAGAATAATCTCCACCTCAAATCACTCACAAGTTCTTGGTACTGGTCCATATCAATCCATGGAATTTCCAGCCATCAACAGCAAGTACTGAAAGAACAACCTAATGACACAAATATCTGGAGAAATTAAATCCAATCACTTATCTAAAAAGTGATTAAGTGGAAGGCTTTCTACTGCTTTTCCTTCCTGCCTGCTTTTGGACAGAAGGCAGCACAAATTCACCAAATCCACCTCTGTTTCTACAAACACACTCACACTGCAGCATTACTAACTTCATTACAGTGGTGCCAATTAAACTCACTTAAGCACTTTGAATAATGTGTTATTCAAAATGAATAAATATTTCCAATAAATTTGCATAAAGGTACCATTTTACTGCTTGCAAAAGAGATGTTCAAATGGAAGAGATTATTATTAAACAACTTTATTTGCAAGTGAAAAAGAGGACTTTGTTCACACAGCTGAAACTGAAGGTAAAGTGTAATCCCTCCACCTCCAGATCTCCTTTGAAAGTGCCTCAAAAGAAAAAGGGTCACCTTGCTGGTGGATCAGTCTGTTCCTACTTCTCTTCTCAGTTCCCAGGGGTGTGAAATGTTTCTGGGTACTGCCTGTTGCTTCATCAATCTTGAGTGTAAGTGCATTACAGCACAATGATGAGCAATGCCTGAGATCAGCAGAGAGCTGCTACCCAGATGGACACTGTCACCTCTGCTGGCTTTCTTGATGAATTCTCCTCAACATGCTCAAGTTCAACAATTTTCATCTCCTTCTAGATTCTACCAAAAGCCCCATAATCAAATGTGAGAGACACACTGAAAACACTCATTGAAAAGAAATATATAAACAAACTATTTTGCAGAATTTCTACCCATCTTCTCCTCCACTGATACTCTGTCTACTCCTCCTTGTTGTTTGGTGTAGTTGCTTTCAGAATCAGTGTCAGGACACGTTTCATGCTGTTGAGAGCTGAAATAACCTTATCTGAACTGCTTCTGTCCCTGGGAATTAAGATATTGGGCAATTCATGTGCACATAACATTGGCGTAATTTTTTGATATCTACATTCATAAATGATATTAAAAACTAAGAAAAATGATGGGCAGAGATAAACAAATACTCTTTTACTAAAACACTGAAGTTATGGATTAATTGCGTGGTCTTCTTTTTTCAGATGTTTCAGGAAGCTTGAGCCAGAAAGATTTCACACTGTGAGGCAATCAGAGAACATGATATCATCCCAGTACAGCACCTGAATTTTTGACACAGATAAAAAGCTTCCACAAGATTTTCAGAAGCCAATATCAATATCAATATCATTTATCTGGTTAGGAAAATTCCTGTTCCTAAAGTTTTGTTACCTGCCAGGAGTTTGCAGTGAATAATTTATATTTTGGAAACTTTCATGACCCAAAAGTGGAAAAGCTTACAGGAAAGTTTAAAAAGGGACAGCTGCAATGATTAAACTACTAAAGTACAATATATTCTCATTCAAAAGTTCTTACTTTGAATTATTAATTATGAAGTAACTTTAATTATGAAGTAACATAACATTAATTATGAAGTAACCTAATTCTGAAACCCTCTTCTTAAACAATGGCTTCATGAGAAAAAAAATAAGAGTCTAGGTAGAAGGATGTGAAGGAAACAGGTGTCTCCTGATGATGGACCAAATGGTGGACCTATTCTCAGTGTAAGAATTGTCACTTGAGGCACATGGGCATTGACTGAGCAAAACTTGTGTAATATAGCATAAATTTTAGAATTTAGGAACTTTTCCAAAACCAGGACACCAAATAAGTAAAGGTATAAAAGTTAGGATTTTTTTCCCCCATCAAAATGTTTCCATCTCACCTATCAAATCAGGAAAATGTCCTACAGATTCAAATAATCAGAGTAGGTCCTTATTTTTTCAGATTGTACCACCTGACACTTCAGTTACAATCTGCAGTGTAGCTCTCAACATGACACACCTGTCAATTTGATTTCTCCAGTTAAAGGACGGGAGGAATTCCTTAGAAGCATCTGACCTTTCTGATATTTATCTAAATTGAAAATCAAAACGCTTTGAGATTCACAAGCTGCTCACCCTAATCAATTTTTCCTCTGCCAAGCCATTCACCACCTGAAACAGCTCATGAGCCAGAAGGAGAGAGCACACAGACACACCACACTGCTCCTATGGTTGGAGCAAATTCTCCTCTGTGGTTTGGCCACAGAGATTTTTTTTTTTCCATTGTTATGTATAGAAGTGAAAACTGGCTGAAACAGCTTTTTAGGAGTTAAAGTCAGGATTTGTGGCTTCTTTCCTTGGATTCATGGCCACATGACCTACAACAAAACAAAGGCATCACTTTTCCCCAGAATTTTGTTTGGATTTAGGGACTGATCTTAACACCTACTGGAGTGTGTACGTTCTCAGAAATGCTGAGATTTTTCAGCTCTCACTGGAGTAACCTGATATTTGTAACTCAAAAACAAAGTTCCTTTCTAACTCACCTGAACTTCACAAAAATAAAATTACTGAAATTCCTTCCATTTTATAAAATAATGTACTTATGCCTTTATGGAATTAGGCCTTATTCACCTCATGAGCAAAATTCTCCTTTCTCTGCTCACAATATGTTGTGAACTGACTTATATTCCAGAATCAGTGCACAGATGGAAGAAACTAGAGGACATGCAAGACTTGTTCATTGGTTTTCTTGCTTTTCCAGGAGCCAAGGGTCCATCACAGCCCTGCTTCTGGCACCATGCAGCTCCTGCTGTCTGGATCCAGTAAGAAGCTGCTGAAATCCTCTCTACAAAGTGAGAAAGCTGTTTTTATATTGGCACTGGATTAGTCTGAGATGAACAGTACAGCAGTGGGATAAAGCTCTTATGTCCACGGCTGTGGATTAGGTCTGGCAGGACAGTGCAAAACAGGGAAAAAAAGGGACATAAAACAGAAAAGGTGATTATAAAGCCCCCATGCCTCGTGTAAAGCACTCAGCCACCCCTGCAGCCAAATGCCAGCATAGGTGACACTGCAGATGCTGCTTGGGTGAAGGAACTGGCTGGATGAACAGCTGCTTTGAGTGCAGGTACAGTAGCAAAAAGGCATTTTCAAAAATCGCATGCTGTTCCTGAGGGAAAAAATATCTAATGGGTGATCTCATTCAAACTTTATTTGTGGCATGACTTTATCCATGGTACATATGAAAAGGTGCCACGGCTACTCTGGCTGGGCTCATAGAATCCTTTCCCCACTCCTGAACACAAATAGAGATTTTTAGCCTGAATGGCTGCTTAGAGACTGAATGCCATCTGTTGCTGAGTCCTTGTTGACTTTTTTTTTGTTGTTCTTAGAGAAAACTCAGTTTATTTACCTGTGAGTAATGCAATCATTCCAAGCTCACACTGGCAAATCCTTACTATCCTGTCTGTAGTTTATAGAAGGCTCTGATACACAAGGTCAATTTGCAGGATTATGGCAATCTAGTTTGATCTGCTTTATAATTGACTCTATAGGTCTGAATGTACCTATTTCAGCTCAGGAAATCTTGTATCACACTGTCTGTGCATGTGTGAAGAGACAGGCATGTGAAAGCACACAGAGACCTGCTGTAATGCTGCCTAGTGCTGGGTTGTGAAGAATACTTGAAAAAAGAATGGAGAAAGAGGAAATTAAATGGAAAGAATATCTGTGTTCTAATGGCACACTAATAGCTCTCTTAATAAGACCCCATTATTCTGATGAGAGTTCAGGCTCTTCAGCTATGTAGCAGCTCCTGATGCCATTCACCTTCTCTCAGTGCTATAACATCAGTGTTTCAGTCATAAACTATTTTCTATGTTAACTTTCCTGTGTTTCTGACTTGTTTGCACTTGACTCTCCCTTTTTTCAATCAGTTCCTCCAATGCACCTTCAAGGTACAAAGAAACAAAGAAAAATAAAAAACCATCTGTGGGAATGGTATTAATATTTTCATGTTTGGATCCCATCTGCTGCACAGAGATAGAACAGGGGTAGTTGCTGTATTTGCTCACATGTGTGTGGAAAACTGATGCATGCATCCCATCATAGTCAGGGGTTGAAGTCAATATCAACAGATGGCCAGGGGATTTTAACAGCACCTGGGAGCTTCTTAGGGTGTATTCATGACTGGTATCTCAGTGTACATGATGAGAAACAAAAATCTGGTCTCCCAGAAGAAGGTGAGATTTCCCAAAACAAAGGCATGCACCAACAATCATATCCAAGGTTCTTGGTCAACAGGACAATAAATATTTCCTCAACACTTGGAATGTTTCAGAAATTGGCATATAGTATTGTGTTTGGGGGGAGGTGATGAAGCTTTTTATCTGATAAATTTTTAATTGATTTTGTTGTTGTTTTGTTTGCTTTTTTTTTTGCTGATGTTGTGTTTAGTTTTGCTTTATTTGTCTGTTCTTGCTTTTTCTTTCCCCCACCCCAACTAGATATGTCTTGCAAGCACTGTGAGGCTGGTTCTGTATGCAGTGGTCTCTCATCTCCTGGCCTTCCTAAACCAAAGAGCAGAAAGAAGAGGTGTCTACTTCTTCAAAGGATGTTATTTCTGAAAACATCCCTGACCGGCTTGCCTTCTTGCCAATCCAGATGTTTCTGTCTCCCCCACTATTAAAAGGTGTATTAGTGTTAGACAATGATTTTAAACTATTTCCCCTTTGTAGAGGTGATTTAAGTACCAGCGTTCCCTACATGGATCCTTCTATCATTGCAAAGAGCTGTGAAAGTTCACAGCTTTAGTTTTTGGGATGGAATCAATTCTTCTGTCCAACCCCATTTACCAAATCAACATAGTGAGGAATGCCACCTTTCAGTTCCTGTTCTCCTGATAATGGAGAGCCACCACTGCCTAAATACATTCAGGGTGTATTTCATCCATATATCCAGCTGGAGATCTTAGCTGCTACAAGGAGCATGATACTAACTTTAATGAGAGATTGACCTGATAGAATCCATTATATAGTTAAAAAAAATCTATCTTCCTCATCATAATAAATGTCTTAATATAAAGAATAAAAATAATTATATTATTTATATTTAATATATAGCATGAAATATAGAATTATTTAATATATAAAAATGCCCTAGAGTTAGATATAATGAAATATAATATATTGATGTATAGTATGTAAATTATTATTGTAATTTTTTTAGTCTCTAAATATTAATAAATTAATAATTTTCTGACATATATGCAGCCACTTGTTCTGTATTATTTAACTTAGTTATCTGCTTTGAATGACAAGGCCGAATCCTGAAACCCTCTTCTGGACACAAATATTTATTTGTGTCTGAGTTTTCAATGAGTTTTTGTTTTCATTTTGGGTTACTTTATAATTATAACAGCTTCAGAATTGATACTAGTTATAATTGCTTAAAAATTCTGTGTTCCTCGTTTTTCCAATGCATCTGCAGAAAATCCACCATTCGTGCCAATTGTAAAAGCTGCATATTAGTGTTGTCAGAGGGAAATAAAACCAGAGCCTCTCAAAGAAAAATTGTGTCCACAGCTTATGTACCAGACTACCCAAAACACAGCTGCATTGTATAAACAGCAATCCATTCATACCCCTGGGAAAATCAGATCACAAATAAAACTACCACAACAGACCAAAATCTACATCTGAATGACATACATCCCAGTGAAACAAACAGTAACAATCATCATCACCATTATTATTAATAGGCAGTACCTGGCAAATTCTTTGCAAACTGAGGCAAATGTTCCTCTATTAGCCCACTCCTTCTGAAAATGGTCCTGACAAAATCCCCTTGACAATCCTAATGTGCATAAGACGTTGATGGAAAATACTGAGTTATGAGCTCTTGCATGCTGAACCAGCTGTCTGGAAAATGTATCTTGGGGACAGCAACAATTTGAAACGCGCTGTGAGATCCTTTATCATAAATTGCCTGCCTGCAGAATCATTGCACATGTCAAAGAAGGGCATAAAACTGAAGTACAGGGATGGACAACAGAATGGCCAGCAGCTGAGCCAAAGAGGGAACAGCAATTCCTTTAGCCTCACCATGGGGATCAGTGGGAAAAAATGGCAAGCTAGCTCCTTGTAGTTCAAATACTCTTCTGATCAAGGGTAATGGAGGTGAATGCTTTTATTTTGGAACAGTAGATTTTTTCTTCACAAGGATATGGAAAATTCTTATCTTCAGATGGGATCACAAAGCGTAGAAACAGGGCAGGTCCATGTATTAAATTTGAACCAAGTACAAACTAGGAACACAGAGAAGGCAAAATCCACAGCAAACCACTGTGTTTGGCATAAAGCATGGTTAGCAGTCAGGGTCTAGAAGCAGGGATGGAAAATCCAGTTTGAAAACTGAGCTGGAAAGAGGTGAAAAAGCCAGAAGTGTGGGAATCCCAGCAAAAGTGGGGGAAATAACTTTTGAAGAGCTGAAGCATGGCCAGTGCATGGTTTCAGAAACAAAAAAGCTGAGCAGGGATTTGGAGATAAGGACCAGGAGTGAAGTCGTGCAGAAGCGGGTGGACACCATGAGCTGGCACAGGGCAGGCACAAATATGGATAATATGACTGTGCTATAAACACTGTGCAACAGCAAAGCACTCAGAGAGGGAGCTTGGGATAGAAAATATCAAATAAAATCTAGGTCAGAGGCTGTACAACAAATGACATCATGTGAGGCTCCCTTCCCTACTGCTCAGACCCAGAGGCACATCCTCCAGGAGACTGACTGCAGTCAAGGCATTCACAAACACTTGATTGCCAAGGCAGAGCTGTGTTAAAATGAAGGCAATCAAATCGTGACTTTCCAAACTATTAAGCCTGGTAATACCATGGTGACACTTCATCATGCAAATGAAAAAAAAAAAAAAATCAGTTTTCAACCCATCTGTAATTTGATGAGATTGTGAGCAGGAATGTCTCTAAAAGGTGTGGGTGCTCTATTCATGAAAGAAGGCAAAGCTCAGGTTTTTTTCCTCCCCAAATCCTCAAAATTCAAAATGCAAATCAGAGTCCTGCAAAACCAGAAAAATCTTCTTAATGTTTTTTAACTTTTCCTGTTTTTACCTAGGTGGTGAAAATTGCAAAGTTGTTTTTTTTTCTCATATGACATCAGAATTCAGACAGGCAAATAAAGGGACAGAGACTTAAAAAAAAAATCACATAAAGTAAACATGTCAATAAAAAAAAGTCTGGATTTAAATAACCTAGAATTTTGTGAGTACTTTAGTTTGAGTCCCTGGCTAACACAACTCTCTAAATTTCAGAGGAATTGCTTGGCAGGGATTATTAACTCAAGGAACACACTAATTTGAATGAATCTAGTGCACAATATATTTTGGATCCTTTGAACATTACCTTTCGACATTTATAATACTATTATAAATTTAAATCAAAGCAGAAGAGAGGACACAGTACACTGGCTGCCAAAAACTAAAATAAACTTTTTTAAACAGTCTAAAACCACTCTGGTGGGGATGAAATCTAAACTTGTGCTTGTGGCCAGAGAAACACAGCCTTCCCTCTGCTACCTTTCTGTCAGCAGCTTGCAGCACACTTGTTTTTATCACTGAACCATGTGAAACCTCAGACTGAAGGGATGTGAAAATCCTAGGGGTCAGACAGTGACGTGGATTTATCCTTTGTAAGCAGTGTGTCAATTTTAAGTAATGTTTACCATACTTTGCTTTTAAAAGAGATGCTGCAGGAGCCTCTTGCAATGTGTTTCTGAAGTTTGGGCTTTAAGTGTTCATGCTGGATGCTATGGTGAAAAAGTTTGGGAAGGAGGGGCTCACACAGGGAGCTGTAAGAGGGAAATGGTCTCAGTTATTGCTCATGAATACAATTGGTCACTGAAACCCCAACATTCTTGACCAAAGGTTATCAGGTTCATTTGTGCCTTTTCTCCTACAAGCCATTTCTTTTGAAGAAGAAAGGGAAATAGAGTCTTTAATCAAGGAGAATGTGTTTGGGGGATTTTTGGTTTTTTCTTCTCCAAAGTATCTTTTCCTTGTGATTTTTTTTTATTGAGATCAAGAGCCCAATATTTGTTTCCTTTAAAGTTATGAATAGCAAGTACCTTTCTTCTCCCATTTTTCACATGTAAGTACCTCCATATCTTTTCAGGCAATAGAAGTCCTCCCTTATGAGCTATATTCTCCACCTGGCTCCTTTGCCAAGGACACCAGTGATGAACTATAACATGCCTGCAAGACAAGGACTTGAAGCTTGAAGGTGAGTTTCACAAAGGGTGTTCAGATGCAGGGCAGATTGGCAACATAAACAACCTAAACATCTCTGGAGAGACACAGAGGAAGAATTCAAAAATTAAGTGTCTGGGTTTCAAATAAAGGTTTATGGCTAAAACTTGTTTAGCTTTGGATCTCAAAAGGATTTTATACTTTCCAAAAAGAGAAAACTCTGACTTTTTTACTGGCAAGATCTCACAATTACCTTCTGCTTGCTTTGAGAAAACTTAAGCAAGTATAATACTGAGCCTACTGGCACATTACCCTGATTCAGTGTCAGAGTAGAAAGGGAGCTAGTGAACCTGACTGCCAGTGAAGTACTACAATAAAAGCCCTAGTGCAGATGTAGTCTGAAGAATATAAGGTGATTTATGGGTGTGCAAATTATTTCTCCTGCTGAAATGGACTAAGATATACTAACGTAAGCACTTTTATTCTAGCAATAACTGTATTCACACTACAGGGGTTTTGCCAATTTAATGATATCAGCATAGCTAAAAAGCAAAACTTCCCCCTGTCAACAAGACATAGTCCACATAAATAAAGCAACAATGTTTTCTACAGAAAACAGGAGAAAAAAAATAAAAAAGAAAAAATATGCAATATTTTCTTGTGAAAAAGCTCAGTAACTAATATAGGTAGTTCACTCTTCCTCTTCCATTGCTGCAATGATTTCATTCCTGGACTATAAATTCAAGTAACATCACACAAACTTTTACTAACAATACTGAAGCTAAATCTAATATTAAAAAATTTACCTAGACTGTGGGTGAAGTTTTAAATGAAGTAATTGATAATTAATGTATGCACTTGAAAAATTCTTGAAATCCCATTCTATTTAGCTATTGTTTCTTAACATGACTGTCACTTGAAAATGGATATAGTTTGACACAAATTTATACATACATGATAAATTAATTTTGCAGGTAGTATCATGACATTGGAGTTGTACAGTACCCAAGGCACCTCTACACAAGGAGAGACAGCAAATTGGATCATCTTTCAAGCAAAGACATTGTCCCTGTTGACAACACTCCTTTACCAAGATATAATTTTCCTTGTGCCAGGGGATTCATGTGAATGTTTTTCATGGTAGCTATTATGCCACTTATCAATGTTTCATTTGAGAATGAGGGTTCTCCAGTGCTTTTGCAGGACTTGTGAACGCCGTGCTTCCATCAAGGACAGGATGAAACATCACAAGAGAGCTTAGACTTTTACAACAGAGCCTGAGCAGACTGATGTTCTGTAGGTTAGCAAGCCTCAAAAAGACTTCAGAGTACAAGGACTATTTTGGGTCATAACCCCTTTTTATACATTTTCCAAATTTATTCTTACCCTGCTGGAAACAGATCTCAAACCTTCTAGTAAATCTCCATTCTACTTTAAACTGAAGACCTTCTACATCTTCTGGCCTGTAGGAGGTCATGCTTGATAAAACCACCCAAAGCTGGCAAGGGGGGATTTGTTTGATTGTTTGGTTACTCTCTTCAATAAATTTGTTAAGCTTCCACAATTTTAGTGAGAGGGAATAATTTTCTTTTTTTGGCATAACATTCACAATAAGTTTTCCTTGCTTCATCTCTAACCCAGTATGAACTGATGGGAAGGAAATTCATGGCAAACTGAAATATTTCAGCATCATTGCAAAAGGCCCAAAATAGAATAGGTATATGGGAGCTCCTGAGCAGTCCAGGGCTCAGCAACAGAGAATTATTCCCCACAATATATATGCTCTCATGTTTACCATGTTTTTATAAGATAAGTCTTTCATTTCTATCAGGATGACATTGAACCATTAAGACCTGGTGCTGTGAAACACTGAGGACACATTATTTACCATGGAACTTCAAAATAGCTGGCAAAGTCTGAGTGCTGAATGACAATTACTGCGTGGAGGTACAGCATTATTGGCAGCATAACGTTTTAGAGGCAACAGTAATTCAAAATTCACAGTGCCTGCTCTTGTGGAACGTACTGGTCCCAAGGTACTACTGCATAACCACGGTGCCTTGGCCAACAGCCCCCTTGCCAATAAAACAGCTTTTATACACCCCTCTATATATGCATGAACCACTGTAGAGTACATCAGAGCACTTACTCTTGCCTGCACAGTCCCTGCAGGATTCTGCTTTCTCCTGCCCTGCTTCAAAGCAAAAGCAGTCTCAGAGAAGTCGTTAGAGACACTAGAGAAAATCTTGGCATGCGCTGCAACAAGGTGAGCCTTCATCCCATCCTTCCCTGGGATGGAACCTGCTGATTTGAAAAGGGCTTTGGGGAGTCCTTTCTGAAAGAAGACTGTGGGGTAAAAACCTAATCTAGTTCTTTCTATAAATTAGCTTATTGAATTCTCTTCTTTGAAATACCAAGGGTGTTCTTCTTGAAACATGTACTCCCGGACAGCAACTTAAATACAGTAAAAAGAAATTTGTAAAACTTGAGAAAGCTGTAACAATTTAGGCTCAAAGAGTTTAGGTTGAAAACCTTAGGTTCTGCATGAAGGATAAAACAGTTTTTGTGGTGCTTGTTGGCTTCTATAGATGGAAAACTAGTGCTACCAGTTTAAACTCCTCCTTTCACTGGATGTCATGTAAAATTTCTCATTTAGATTTTTAATTCAGAATTCTTCTCAGTGCCATATCCAATTGACATGTTTACTGCACTTCTAGAAATACTAATTTACCTGGTTTAAGTGCCTTTGGATACTTGGTATATCAAGTGCAAACAGTGGTCAACAAAGGGGAAAAAAAAGCAACTGTTTAAATCAAGGAAGAATCTTCCAGCTGCATGCTGCAGTAAAACCAAATAATTTATAACTCTAACACTCCCAGAGCCCTTCTCTCCTTTTGCTGTCTGTATTTACTAGCTTCTTTTATGTAGTTTAGCTTCAAAAACATTCCACAAAATCTTGTCTTTGCTGATAAATCTCCTCTAGAGAAACTGAATATCTTTAACTGAGTAATTTAAAATATATTATCAGGGTTATTCACTGCAATATTGCAGGACTGTGAGCTTTGTATAATGTTATTTTTCTGCATCTCTGCAGCAATCAGCTTTTTTGGTAGCTCAGACACAGAGGTTTTCTTCCACATAATTTTATTTGGGAAATACTAAGCATCAAGTTTATGTCAGTACTGACTTGTTAAAAAAAGTCTATTATATTGCAGATATGACACACCTGAACTAGAAAAATACTTGGATACTGCTGTGAAGAACAGTGGGTTTTTTTTCAGTCTGGTTATCACATCACGTAAGTGTAAATCTTGAATAATGTTTGGAGAACTCTTTCCAGTTAGAGTTATAAACAAACCAGACTCCTAAATCTGAGGCCTAGCAACAGCCAGTCATCCCTCTCTCCTGGAAAACATTAATTCATCATCACTGCAGACAATCTACCCATGAAGTGATCTATAATAAATATCACCCATTGCTGTTTCCATCACAGCAATCAAGGTCCCACTCTGTTGCACATTGTGTAAAGGATGACACCAGCAGTGCCCCTATTTTCAGGCAAATGTTGATCTACTCACACAACTAAATCCCCCTAGGAGTCACTTCCTCACTCAGCAGCCTGCTCATCAAGCCTTTTCACTGAGGTTTGATAAAGACAGAAAGCCAGCATCAAGCCTTTGTACTTAGGCAATGCTACCAAGGCTGGCCCAATCCTATGATTTTTTTATTATTTTTAGAAAATCCTAGGGACCACATTAATGAGATATAATAGGAGTGGAAAACTCTAAGGCAGATGATCCTCAGTATAATGCCAGCTCTCATGCTCCCTCTCCCTTTGCAGTGTTGGCATGTTCAAAGTTCTTGCCATCAGCATTTGAGCAGAAGAGACCACAGGAGTATTTTACATACATGCAAGAATGTGTTTGTTATAGCCACAATACTTGCCCTGGTACTGCCAAAGAAATTCTCAAATAACTCAACTTGGACATCTGAAAGAAAGAAAGGCCTTTTTATTTTTTTTTTAAGCTAAGTAGTTCTCTGAGTAGTAGGAATGTACCTGTGGTGGGACAATCCATGTGATAAAAGGTTTAATCACAGAGGCCAGGCATTCACAGTTGGATTTCAATTAAAGTGTGTGTTATTTATACCTTTTAATTCCTTGCCTCCAGCCATATGCACAGACTACTTGATCATTGATGTAATAAAAGAAGGTGCACTTGAAAAGGGATATGGATGAGAACAAGCTAGTTATTACCCACAGTGTTATTCATTGCTTAGTGTGCCACAATAGTCTCCATTAACTCAAGGTCACTCCTCCCTCTTCATCCAGTCCATTCCACTTCACTTCTGTAAGCAACTGACAACTTAATAACACCTCATTTGTGAACACTGACAGCCATATGGTGTTAAGACCTCACTAAACTTGAGAAACATGTGTTTTACAGCTGCTATTACATGTATGAAGCTGGCACTTGGGGCTTGCAGCCAGGCCTGCTCGGTGATGGCAGGAATGAATGCTGGGTGAAGGTAGAAGAGGAATCAGACAAAAAGAAGAATTGGCAGTTCCTTGAAGAAGCCAAACATACCTGATATTAGCTTACCACAGATTGGATCTTTATGCTTGTTATGCTCCTGATCATCCTCAATATATCAGCATTTCCTGGCTTCAAAGAAGATTTGAGTAGTTGGAGGATAAAGTAGCATTGATCTTTAGAGGCCAGAAGGTAATTACTCCATGTGTTCATATTTTCTGGCACTCTCAGATCCTCATGTCCTCACCCAGACACAGAACTGACACCACATTTAGTTTACAAGAAATTAATTTCATCTCTGCTCAAAGTGGTGGTGCAGTTCTGGAACGATAATTTTAACAAAGGGACCCCTGAATTTTCACTCAACCAAAAACCTCTGAAAGTTATAGAATTTTATTTCAGGAAGTCTAAAATAAAGTCTTCAGGGGCTTGAATGTCAAAACCACACAAACAGAGAATAATAAATTGAGCCAACAGAAAATGGTTATCATGCCAAGATGCTTTATTATTTGGTTTTTGGGTTTGTTTTTGTTCTGTGGTCGGTTTGTTTTTTTGTTTGTTTGTTTTTGTTTTTTTTTTTTTTTTATTTTTTTTGATGTGGACAACAGGAACAAATCCCTAAGCATTCACTCAAAACTATAAAGGTTGAAATTAATTTCTTTTAGTGGCAAATGAGATTTGTAACATAGTCTATGTTTCCTGGGGCTGGGAGAAGAATAAGTAGTTTGATAAATATTTGTAAGAATGGAATACAGTGCAGAAACAGCTCAGGTTTTAGATGGAACCATGCCAGCAAACAGGCTGATGAGACAACACTAAAAATTAAAAGATGCAGATGATGGTGGGGTTCAGCACACCTGTGTTCAGACCTGCCTTTCTGCTGGAGCAGGTGCTTACAAGGACTATAACACATATGTGCAAAGCAGTGTGCATTAAAAGGGTAAAACAGCAAGAAAGTGACAATACTAAGCTGATAATCGCAGTTTTGGAAGTAACAATTAAGACCCTGTTCTCAAGCTCATCCTTTCTTGATGTAACACAATATGAGAAGTAGTGAGCCTGCTCAGGTCAAGAGGTTATCCAGAGAAATACAGCATCTTAAACAGATTCCCTAGTGAATCCTGTGATTTTTCAGCTAAACCCTTCTCTACATTACAGGGAAGATTTTCAACCACCAGAGCTCAGAACCCAAGGGAAGATTTGGGCTCACTTGTGTCAGACCAAGTACAAGGTAATAAAATGTCTTTAGGTCTTTCTGAATGGAACTGCAGGTAGGGAACAAATTGTGGTAAGACTTGAGGTCAAACTGTTTTTGGTAAAAATACAAAAGCATACACCTTCATCATCCCAAGAACAAAAAGAACTTTATACATCCTCAGAGCTGAGGGTTTTTTCATTTCAGAAGCCCTCATTTGAAACCTAAAAGGAAAATCTCTGTGAAAAACAAATATTTTCCCTCTTTGAATTCTACAAGGAAAGCACCAATCTAACTTGATATTTGGTTGTCAAATTAGATGAACATTTTATTTACATTGAGACTACCACTGGAAACCAGTATATTGTGAAAAGTTTTAAGGATCAGCCCAGTTGTTCTAATATTTGATACTCTGTTGGAAAGCTGCTTCTCCCAGGAGTTGAAATATAATCAAGATATAAAATAATATATTCTAAAGCTCTTGGACAAGAAGGCTGTGCTATACCCCAAAAAGTTTTATTACTGTATTAGTCTGTCCTGCAAATTATGATTGAGTATTCCCAAGGAAACATGAGTCTTTGGCCTCTGACTAGATATTTCTATTCTCTATATTTCACCAATTTCTTGGTGAAATTGCTTCTATTTGTACCTCAGAGCCTGGAATGATCCTTGTCCTTGAATAGGTTTATGCAACCCAGGAAGTGAGATGGTGATCCACAGTGCAAATACAACTTGGGATTTTGATTCAAGTCCACTCCCGTGTGGCAGCAGGACACATTCCTGTCTGACAGTTTACACTGAAGTTTCAGGCTCTGGTTCTCCTTTTCTTTACAATGCCAGTGCAAATTAATGCAAAAAGGCTGTTGCCAAACATGATAGCATTTTAAATTCTTATTTGCAGATTGACAAATGATTAAAAGTAAAACAGTAGAGTATTAAAGCCTCCTCCCATAGAGAGAAATGTGCAAGTATTTACTGACTTCTAACCTGACCATATATATATATATATAAATGCAATTACTTTTTTTTTCCTATGCAAATATATTTAATTGGCTCAGGCAGGTTTTCCTTTCTCTAACACACAATAAAAACATGCAGTGAGAAACCCTCATGAACTTTTGGAGACTTCAGATAATGAAAAATTAAAGAAAACATGTTTGTCTTCATTTCAATAAGTTTAATGATACCTCACAGATAACGGTCTGTTTCTTGACACTCATTACAATATATTTTTAATTTAAAAAGTGCCAATTCAAGCTTAGAAAATTCAGCTTTTGTTTGTCTAATAGTCAAATACACTGTTCTTGATGCCTTTCTTCGAGCTCTTCAAATTAGCAATTATGTTCCTTACCCTTTAATACTATGCACATTTATTCTGTCATGAATTCTTATTGAAGTGTCTTCAGCTAAAATGGTAAGGCAGGAACACAAAAATGATGCAGCCTATTTTTCAGTTTTCTGTTCATATTCATCCCCAAGTAATAAAAGTGAGAACCCAAAATTCAACAAAGATAACCCTAAACCTTGGGGAGTTTAGGGAGGTTTTTTTAAAATGATAAAGCTCTAATTTCTGCAACTTTCAGTAGGACCATCTGCATTCAAGAGAGGAGCTTGGCGCTTTGCATCATCATCTCGTGCTCAATTTGTTTTCCAAGGCAAAACATCACACCTCCCATGGCAAAAGCAATCCTACAGGAGACCCCTGAGTTATCAGCTCTTGGCTGCCCTAACAATGTCCATGGTGTAACTACAATGGCACTCCAGACTAGTTTGGTTTACTACACAAAAAAGTGTGTGCTGCTATTACACCTTATTTTTCATGCATCTTGCCCTATCCAGAATTGCAGTTTTACCCCAGTATGCCTCTGTTTTCCACAATCTACCCATTATTAGTGTTAAGGTTCTTGACAGAAAATCTCACACAGGCTTTGTAACATTTATACCCTGTAATAAAAGATCATATTTTGGCTCTTGACACAGGATATTTCTTTTATTCAGGATCAATATGTTCTTTTAATCTCATGATTTGTCCTGTGTTAGGACGCTAGAATAGATTAGTAAGAACATGCAAGTTCAAGAAATGTTTATACAGATTTTTGCCTGAGACAATGTCACTGGATGTCACTTTGGATGGACTTCATCTTTATTTTGGTGAGAGAGAAAAAAATCCATCTCAAGCTTTTGTAGGCACAAATGGTCTACTACTTGCTTATTTCAGCAAGACACTGAACAAGTACATCTACTAGGAGGGAGTACAAAACAGTGTTTTGTGTCAGCTTGGTCATACAGGTTATCAAATATCCCTGAACTGGTTGTTTCTATTTAGGGCAGACCAGGAAAGTATGGTGGCATGCTAAACCTACTTTGCCTGAGAGTAGTGATAGTCTAAATTGATTTCCCCCTCTGCCTGTGTTTTTTAGGAGCACACAGGTAGAGAAAATGTTAACTTTTCTGTATCACACTTCTAGAGTTTTCTCTAGGGTGACTTCCAAGGAGTAGAATGCAACGTGCAGATGAGTTTCCAAAGGCTAGGAGCCTCCCATTCCCTTCTCAGACAGTAAAAGAGAGCTGATATCACATTTCACCTGCCCACTGTGCTAATTTTCCACATATTTATGGACTAAGCCTCTGCCAGAGGGAAAGAGAAACAAAAGCCATTCTTACTTAAGTTCTATTTTCTTATCATGGCATCATGTTAAACTTAACCTCACTCAAGAGTGTCTTTTTTTTTTCCTAATTAAGTTCCTGATTGCTATAGACTTCAAGCTTATCAGAGAACCAGCAGAGGTGAGGAATGTCAACATTTCTTTGCCCTGTTGTTGCATGAAGAGATTTCTACTTCCCTCCTTTCACCTACCCCAGCCCCCAATCAAAAAAGACAAAAATCACCCATATTTCCTTTGTTAAAAAATGAGCTCATTACCAACCCTACCAGCCTGAGTAAGGGAGCACTTGAGGTAAGGGAATGCCATATACACCATATGGTACACATCTCGTTGCAGCAGTTTCCAAGCATACAGTACAGATTGTACAATCATCTTCATAAAGCTTAGCCAGAAAAGCACATTTCTTTTTATTTAACAGCCAATGTTATTTCCGCCAAGAAGAAACTGTTTCCTTGGCTTTGGAAACTAAAAACATTCCTGAAATCATTATGAGGTGAGATGAAAACAGGATTAAAGGAAAATAAGTGGCACACACTGCTAGGAGCAATTGCCAATAAAATTTATACCAACTGCCCTGGGAAGGAGATTGCTGGGGACAGAAATTGTGTTCTCTCTATGTCTGCCTTACACATTGATTTAGAAACTTCTGTAAGCAGAAACTGGGCAAAGCTGTTGTGAATGTATAGAGGTAGAACTGTTAACTAGATCTTAATGCCGAAAGGAAAAGTCCATGGATTTATGGATCCTTTGAAAAATAGGCATGAGAGAACAGTCCTGTGAAAAGATGGACTTTGTTGCTCACTGAACAGCATTCAATTAATCACCCGAGGAGAGGAGAGAAATACAATAATCCCTAACTATACTTTTAGGATGTTGGTGTGTTGCATAATTAGAGTGGTGTGTTTGGCAGCTCTCCTAAAAATACTGTGTCCTTTACTGTCAAAAGCAGGCATGATAATATGTCTCTTTATGTATGATTATTTGATCTAGTATCACGCTCCTCTATCAAAAAAATAAAAAATAAAGGAAGTTACATTGGACTGAAACCTTTGATACTTTTTCCAAGTACTGAATTATCCTCGCCACCAACACCTCCTATTACCACTGATAACAGTACCAATTACCCCAAAACAGATTAAATTATGCCTTATGTTCTCTCTTCCTGAAAATAAACTTAGAAAAAAAAATGTCCCTCACAGATTGACAAAACCACCAGGTCTTTATCAAGTACTCACACATTCACACTAAGAGACTTCTGCTGGTAATGTACAACTTCACAACCACTTGAAATATGCAGTGGCTCAGAGCTGAATGCTCAGTCCAATAACCAAACAGGTGCCCTTGTCCTCCTCCTCACTGAAGTAGCCAGAGATTCACTTTTATCCCATTTCTGCTGCTGGTTTATATTTCAGAACTTCAAAAAACAAACTACAATCTGCAGTGGAGGGCTGGATCTTAAATCACAGACATAAAAGACAGAAGAAACCATCTTTTTGACAAGTGCAAATAAAGTGTCCTAATAAGAGATTAGTCAGATATTAAGCTGCTCTCACTTGATGTCAGTCAAAATATCCCATTACTAAAGTTAACACTTCACAAGAAAGCAAGAATTTTAGGCTTGTTAAGTAGTCATCACATCCAACATCCAAACATTTATGTTTTTTCACATAAAATTGGGTCTGATCAGTATTTTCTGAATTCAAGCCTCAGGTATATTATTTTTGTCTTTCTTTTAGTGTATTCCTATTTTGGCTTTCCTTCCTCTACAGGTTGATTACTTTTTGTTTATAAATACATTTACATAATGTTTTTAAGTAGATCATAGTCATCTGAGCAAAGAGCAAGTAGGAAGGTTATTAAATGATAAAGCTCCAATTTCTGTAACTTTCAATTACTGAAACAAGATTATGCGAGTGCCACAGGGAAAACATAATGCAACATTTAAGAAATGCTGTGTAGAATATTTGAGCATCTCTGGGAAACATATAAACTTTCTCTGGATATTCCAGAGCACTGACAACCTTCTTTTACCTTAGAAATTTCCGTGGACACTCTGAGGTTACTTCAGAGGACACTTTCCCAGGAAACAGAAGGCAGTACTTAATGGGACACTTCAGGTTTACACTAAGGTATACTAACAAATTTAAAATTAGAAACACAGTGGGGACATGGAGAATCTGTTAGGGAAGAACATTTAGTTTCAAGAATTTGTGATCTAATGGAATCCACAGGAGAAGGCTGCCAAAAGAGGGAAGTTCAAAGTGTTGCTGCAATGTCAGCAGCGTGTGCATTACAAATTCGAGGAGGATGGGGACAAGAGAGCAGTTGGCATTGGGGATCAGAGCTGGGGTACATTAGGTCTATATTCACCTACAACTATCATCAAAAGACCAAAGCAGGCACTAGAAAGATGACAGCAAAAGAGGACAGGCTTTACTGTCAGACCTCTTTTTTCTCCCAACCCACTTAGGCATTTGTGTTGGGCATCTTAGTGGTTTTTTTTTCTTTCCCACCAGATACTCATATCCTGAAAATTCCCTCACTAGGAGAAACCAAATCAAAGAAAATCCTTTTCAGTCCCTGCCTTGAGCCTGCTACCCTTCCCTGCTGACAGCAACAATAGTTTTTGATGTGGGATCTTCTGAAATATTCCCTCCCAGTAACCAGGATATACCAGCCCCTAGCATTAGCTGCCTCATACACACACATATCAGCAGATTCTCAAGGAACTTCTCTTACATTGAGTGGTAGCAGTTCCACTGATGCATCTAATTTGCAACAAATTCTATTATTTAAGGATGTGTAAAAAAAAAAAAGAAATAAAAAAACCTAAAAACCAAAAAAAGGGGCAAGAAAACCCCTAAACTACCCTCCCAAATTAAAACACAAACCAAAAACCCCAAACCAAAACCAATCAACAAAACCCCACACAGTAAACAGAAAATTATTCTTCATTGTTAAGAGATGGCCTAGTCTCTTTTAAAGAAAGTAGTTTCAGGAGGAATACGATGAAAACCAAGGAAGTTACTGCTGGAAAGGACAGATAAATAACACAGTAAGTGTTCTGGATTTAACTCCAGGTGGCCATAGTAACATCACTTTTCATATTCTTATTCAATGAAGATTAAAAAAAAAAAGGAAAAAAGGAGAATTAAGCATTAGCACAGCTAGCTATCATTAATATAAAAACCTGCTAAAAGGACTCTTGTCACACTTCAGTGTAATCTCTCTCCAGAAGAGTGGCACCTGTCACTTGCCACTGGGCAGATAACTGAACAAACAGAACAATTTCCTAACATTTCAGGGGCTCCATCATGTCTCCCTATCCCATTCCTAGAGGTTTCCCCTGTCATTCTCTGTCATTCCTTTATTTCCCTTTCATCACCTACTCTGTCTTGGAAGAAATCATGTAAAGGTGGAGAGGGACAACAGCTGTGCTCACAGAATCACAGCGCAGTTGAGAGTAGAAGGGAGCTCTGGAGGTCATCTTGTCTATCCCCCCTGCTCAAGCAGGACCACCCAGAGCCAGCTGGTTAGGATCATGACCAGGTGGGTTTTGAACACCTGCAAGGATGGAGACACCACATCCTCTCTTGGTAGCCTGTACCTATTTTGGTTACACTCAGAGAGAAAAAGTGTTTCCAGATGCTCTGATGCAGCCTCTTCTGTTTCTGCCTGCTACCCCTTGTCCTGTCCTTGGCACCACTAAAAAGAGCCTGGCCTTGCTATAAAGGAAGCCAGAACCAGGTATAATTACCTTGCTGTTCAACTGATAAACAATTAGATGCATGATTGAAGTTGAGATCATACTAAACAGAGGTATGAGATCATGTTCTCTGCGCTTTTCTTGCTTTGATTTTTAAACTCAGGAGGGTTCTACTGCCTGGTACAGTCTTTGTAGCAGGAGCTACTTAGCATGAGCTTGGATGACTAATGCATAGCAAAACTATCCAGTTTTAAATAGAATCCTTGTAAAGAAAACTGTAGTACTGTTTGTGGGCTAACAACGGGAAATCAGAACGAAATCTGAGGAAGTAAATTTATTGTTTCAGTTCCTTTAAACTTCTAGGAGAACTACCACCAGTAATATTTATGATCACCACCATTTTGGTTAAAGTAGCTGTACATAATGTGTGTACACACACAGTAGCAGTAACTACGAGTGAAGCATGCTATCATGCTCCTGGGACTTCTCTTCAATATTCTTAGGGTTTTCTGCCAGCAATGAAAAAAAAAAGATAAAATATTCCACCAACACCAAACTCAGGAGTTAAATAAATAAATAAATACATAAATAAATGTGGGGAATTGAAATTGCTCTAAAAGGAATACCTGAAGAACACAATGTTGGAGAGCACAGGGACAGTTTCAGAGAATACCTAAGGAAAGCCATTGGAACTCTGACCTCATGCTGAGCTGTCTGGAGAAATGCCAGTCTAGCAGGTGTGGGGAAAGACTGCATGATATAAAAATCTACATGTTTGGGACCTAGCACATCTCACTTCTTTAACAAATACTAATGGTCATGCACTGTACAGCTCACCTTGGGTACATTAACAGCCTTTAAAAGCAGCAGACTATTTACCCAGAGACATTCACACGGAGCTGGTTTTGAAGAGATTCCCCCACAATATCATAGGAAAGATATCAGTCAGAGACACGGGAGGATGCAAAACTAACATACCCCGCAATGAGAAGGAAAACCACCTACTGAAATCCATCCCCAGCAGGCAGGGCTCAGCCAGCATGTGGGTGGCAGGCAGCCAGGCTGGCCTGAGAGCTGGCTGGCCCAGCAGCTGCACATCACCCACGGGATCCATGCCACTTTCTTTGGCAGCAGACAGAGAACCAACAAAACAATCACGTGCATCACTTGCAGCTCTCTGTTAAAAACCACAACATTGAATGCAGAAAGCTGGCCAAAATTTTTCCAAGTTTTCCATGAGATTGTTTGGACACTGTGATACAGCTGTTCTGCTCCAGAATGGAGGTGCTCCCACACCACTCCCAAATCCAGAGAGTCACTGTACAGGGATTTGCCTGCTGTCATCATTCCCTTCATGCTGCTGAGGCATGATGTGCTCCTGCAGAGGGGGAGTTGTGTTATGGAGTCACCAGTGTCTATTTCTGCACTCCATTTAACACAGTGTTAGGTCCTCCCTCATTCTTCTGGGATGAAAAATCTCCACAGTGTGTGCAATTGGCAATATTCCTGCTGTATGTGCAAAACTCATATCTTCCCCATATGCAGAGCTTTATGTGCTGCCCATTCAGAAACTGCACAGAGAGAAGAAAAGTGAGGTAGAGCAAGGTAAAGACACCATCAGTCCTTGGATGTTTTGGGAACATAGAAATATGGATGCTTTCACAGGGGCTGAATGCTACACCAAGGAAAAACCCACTCATTCTTCTGTGAAGGGATGTGGGAAAGCAAATCATTTGCTACAGTGCATCCATAACTCTCAGAAACTGCAGAGCTATGTAAGTAGGGTAGAGGAATCCAGATATACAGTGACAAATGAGGCCACCTCAAAGCTTTTGAGAAATGCAGTGAGAACTTAACTTTTCCAAGGATGAAAACTTAAACCTCTAACAGGGATACATAACTCCAGCTATGAAAAGAAACAAGATAAAGATAACAAACAGAAAAAGAGGAGAGATCAAGAGAGTAGAATTTGCTGTTTGCAAGGGAGAAGGATGGTTATTGTGATTCTGCAGAATAAGCCTTTTCTGAGGCTCAGTTTTCCAGGCCCTTCAGCACAGAGAATCACAAGTTGGTCTTTTGCCTCACAGTGGTTTTCTGGCAAATGCCCACTTTGCCTAAGCCTAAAGTCAGCCTTGAGAATTTTGTTGGCTAGCACCACCAAAACCCACAGCACAAAATAATAGCACGTGGGCATAAACAGGTGCCACATTACTAAGCAGGGAAACGATGTCCAGAAACCTGGAGTTAGTCTCAATTCTTCGCAAAAAAAAAAAAAAACAAAAAAAACCCAAGAAATTAACTTCTAGCTAAGCAGGTGTCAGTGAGAAGGAGGAGGGACCCATTAATGACCAAGGCTGGCACTCAACCATCACACAGCCTCACACCGTGTGTCCCAAGAAGGATGCTGGGAGTAAGGAGCTCCCCTCTTGCTAAAATACTTCCTGTAGAAAATAGTTCACAGGGTCCAGAAAGCAATTCTATGCTTCAATCAATTCATAAAAAATATGCTAACTCCAGCTGCAACATTAGTGCCTGTAAGCATATTCCTCCTGACAGGTAGTCTGCATTGAAATGTGCCAACATGTTCCCTGTGCTCAGCCAGAAGTGACAAGATGCAGATAATCAAGGCAAAACAGGACCATTAAAAACAAGCACATCCATCTGTCAAATAACAATAAAAGTTGCAGTAGCTAGAAGTTTGTTCAGCATTTGCTTTACTTAGTAGCAAAATGGTTTTTCACAACAGGAGTAGAATATGATTTTTTTTATTCTTATTGTTGGTATTTTTGTCTTTTTCTTTCTCCCTTACCACCTAGAGATGGTCTAAGTAGTAAAAATTGATGGCCCCAATTTACACCTTAATTTCCACAAACATACATACTTCTTCAGACCAACTAGACAAAGTTGTGTTTGAATTGGAAAAAAATAAATTCCAATATATTTCCTCATCCATCTCTCTCTGCTTGTCAGGCAGGAGATATGAAATTTCACACTGTCATATTAGTTGCCTAAATAAACACAGATAAGTCTTGAAAAAGCTTCTAATGTTAAAGAAATAGAACCCATGAAGAAGATTCCAAAATTAATTCTTAGTGTTTGCAGTGAACAAAACTTTATGTCAAAATATTTTTTTTATTTGTTCCAAGTAGTACTGCAATGCAACAGAAAGCCATAATGATGTGGTTATTACTCCCAAATAAACATTTCCCCTTTTTAAGGATATATCATTTCAGATCTTGTCTATAGTGCTCTTCTGCAAGAGAACTTTAGACTTCAGATTTGTCAAACACAGAGCTTCTGATATCATTAGTTTTGGTTTTGATTCTGGAAAGAAAAGGCTCAATCTTCCTATAGAGACATGAAAATGACAGCCAATCATCTGAAGTGTGATTACACAGCTACAGATGTGTAGATAATAGGTTCTTGCTGGTTAATTTTGTTCCCCCCAAAGTATTTCTGATTTGGAATGAGATTTTTCAAGCTGAAGTAGTTTTTTTGGGGGCAGAGATTTCAACAAAAAGAAAAAAAGAAGGCAGCCTTGAATATTTCATTAAATGCAATATGATTTTTTTCTTTTTCATAATGTATGGGTTTAAATGTCTTTGCAAACATTCTAGTTTTTAAAAGGACAGGCGTCACTTCAGGTAGAACATACTGAGACCTTCTCTAACATTTCAATGTGACAGCTTCCAGCCAATTTCATGCCATGCAGATCAGTAAATTCCCCCTCCACAGATGGACAGGCTGCTGGTTCCTTTTGGGAGAGGCTAGTGATAAAACAGAGCATCAAATCTCCCCACTTTGTTGAAAGCCACAGAGAAGGGAGCAAAAAGCCAGCCCAGAGCTCTTTAGCTACCTGCCAGTTCAGACTGGCATTTTCCCAAGGTAGGAGACCTGGTCTCTGCTCCTCCTAGCTCAGACTTGTTACCAGCAAAGCAGCTCTTGCTGGTTGTGCTCACTCACTCACTCTCACCAGCCCGGACATCTGCCCATTTTAAAATGTGCATGTGAAGTAAAAACAACCCTAAGCAAACTTCAGAGCAGCCAGGAGATGACAGTGACTTGCCTGAAGATAGGGAACAGGAGCCCACGTTCCTGCTCTACATCAGGGGGAACAAGGCTTTCTACAGCATTCCAGCTGAATACCCAAGCCTGGTTATCTCACCTCTCCTCATGGGAGCAGGAGGAGGATTTCTGAAACCACAAAATTGCCTTTTGCCCTTAACTCTGAGAGCCCCCTTCAAAGTTAATACTGTTTTTCCTTCCTGACAGAAGTCACTCTTCGACCTGCAGTGAAATCTCACTGTAGAGGTTTATCTAGCAGAAAACTCCCTTTCCATGGACTCTGACTCGCTCCTGTAATCAGTGTTCACAACCTCAGGGAAACACATCTATCAGAAACACCGCAGAAAACACTTATCACCTCCTCACCTTCTGAGGGCGAGATGAGGGGACAATGTATGATTTAGCTCAAATTATCTGCTCTAGTGAGATTCGGGAATTGCTGCCAGCAAGTAGGACACTTGCTGGGACTTGGGAAAGGAAAGACTTATTCAACTATTGTTGAGCCATAATTGAAGGTTTAAGTTTACTCGAATTAAGTATAACAGAAGACTTAGGACATTTTATCTGTCCTCTAAAGCCTGTACTCTTTTCCTTGTTCCTCTGTGACATGAAACCAATCTGTTACATGATTTACCAAGCTAAAAATTGAATGCATCACCACCGAATTAGGAGAGAATTATCTTCCTCAAAGCAGGAAGATGGAAAATGGAGGAATAATTTACCCAAAAAACCTAAACCCATAACCAAAAATAAAAAGACATTTCACTCAAGTCTCTGTTGTTTTATCACAATTTCCCAATTCAAATGAAGGTCTCTGTTTAGAGATAAATATTATAAAAGCATGACATACAGCACTATTTCCTTAAGACTGACTCTTTTTGTCTCCCTGGTTTTCAGCACAAAACATGAATCCACGTGACAAAAACAGATGCAGAGTTTAACTGTCTTTGTCACGGTTATTTCTGGTTACAAATAATGCAACTCCAACCACTGCGTGAAATCTTTTGTGGCACATTGTACAGAGCTTAAATCCCTTCTCAGCCACAAAAATAGGCAAGAATAGGATGGTGTCTCTTGTGTCTGTCTTGTGCTTGTCATGTAGTCACTCATAAAGGATTTACTCTGCTTATCACAGCATAGGCAGGGCGGCATAAGACACTATAAAGGAAATAAGTGCTACAGGAAACAAAGGCAGCTGCTGGAATGCAGTGCATCAAGGAAGGCTCAGGTCCCAACAAACTGCAGAAAAGTGAAAAAGCAAGGTACCCATTGCAAGGGAGCATCTTGCACCTCCCCAGGGCTTTCCTGCCCTGTGAGTCAGGGGTTACAATGCTCGGCTGTGCTCAGGCTCCCGAGGAGCTGAGTAAAGAGAAATCCTGCCTGTGCTCACCTCTCTTCCCTTCTCTCCTGTGGTTGTGGAGACAGATCTCCTGAGAGCTCTTCTTTTCCTGACTTGGTGCTTTGGGAAAACCCTGCTTCCCTGGCTCTGCAGCCAGTAGCAGAGATTGAATATTCACCTGCAACATAGCTTGAATCTTCTCCAGTTTCAGTGGTCCCACAGGTAATAAGCTTTTCTTTTCACTGTGAACTAACTTGTGACTGCAGGTTTCTTGTTTAACAGAAAGTCAAGACCACAAAAATTACCTGTAATCTCAGGAGAAATGTGGCTCTCGGTTCCTTGCACTATGGTTTGCAAAATGCTACACAGATCTGCTACTCAATGTATAGATCTTGGCTCAGTTTCAAAGCCGTGGTGGCTTTCTGTGCTACAATTCTGTAAACAAACTGCAGTTGCCTATTCATCAGGCTTTGCAGTTTCATAGCATAGCAGTGAAAGCTCTACACTCAGGTCACCTTGTCTCTTTTGGGTAGAGAAAACCCGACACAGAGTCTATAGTCTGTGAAAGAAAGGTTCACATTTCTAAATTTTCATTGCATGCAGGAACAAAATAAACAAAAAAAACCCCAAAAGAAAAAAACAAACAAATCCAAAACCAAAAGGGTTCTGATACTATAAATTTTCTGCAACTGTTTTGTATGGCTAGACTTCTTGCTACCCACATTAGCATCTCTCTTTCTAGCCCATCTACAAACATTTCACAGAAGTGGCAAGAAATTACTTTTTCACATTTCTACTAGGAACAGAAGCAGATTTCAAACTTGAAAACTATCTTGCTGGTCAAGTTTCCAATGTTCCAACTGATGTGTGGAAAACTATCCAATTCACTTGGTTAGCTTACAAAGAACCTTCCTCCAAAGGATACAGTCACTGCTGGATTTCCTACTTGTTTATTTTAGTAACTTTATTGACCTGACTGATGTCTCCCTTCTCATAGCAGAAAATACTGACAGAAATAGAGGAAGAAAACTAGGTAAAATGCAGTTTTTGCAACAACACAAGAAGATGACTACAATGCTACCAGAGTACAGGGTTTCTTTCAGAAACAATAAATCAAGACTGATAAGTGAAAGTGATTACTTTTTCACTACAGCTTAGAAGACTGCCTAGCACAATAATTTAAGAATTTTTACTGCTACTTTGGTTTACTGCTTGGCAATAAATCGTGTTTAAACAATCCTTGAAGGATTGCTGCAGACCTCAGAAGCACAGGGAGCTCCAAAACAAGATGCCTTCAAACACTGGAAGGTTGCAAGCTTCAATGCCTGCCACCCCTGGAAGCTTAATCCATAAGGGACATTTCAGAAGAGTTCTTTATGTCTTAACCTATTAGTTTGCTAGAGGTTTATTAGAAAGCTTCAAGGTCAACCAGTGCCTAAATATCTATTAAATACCAATGCTGGAACTATTGAATTGTAGCATGTAAGTCTGGCATGTGTCATTACTGAAATTCAGTGGAGGTCTAGGTTGAAATCTAAACCAAGAGAGTTAAATGCATAAATTGAAAAATCAATCAATCTCAGCTGGATAATTTGCAGCAGATGCTTTACACTGATCCTTTGCTATGGGTGGCATTCTCAACATATGCTCAAAGAATGTAGGAGGTTAAAAGAGGAGGAGAAAAACCACACAGATTTGTATTAGCTTGTAATAAGTCAAGGAATTACGTATTCATTCACTGTAACACTACCAGAAAGCAATGATGTGCTAGGATCTAGTCTCTTTTATCCTAAGTTCATCTGTTAAAAATAAAAATATTTTCATAAATTGAGAAAAAAAACCCCAAAGATCCATGTATTTCCTTATGCTCACTGTCTCTATAAATAATAGTGATAACAAAAACACAAAACTTTAAAAATGCCAAGAAAATAATTTCCTAAACTAGCATTTAGAAAGTTCAAGGAACATAAATAAGGGTATCGTCACAGCACAGATGGATACCATATGAAATACATGATGCCTTAGAGAGTGAATCAATTAGTCACTGGTCCATTTCTGTGCCTGTGGTACAAAAACAGTCCCAAGGATAGTTGTTTCACAATGAAAAAAGCAAGTAATTTAAAGGGAAAAGGCCAGAGCGTAGAGCTACAGAGTGACTGAGCTGAAGGTAAAGGTTTCAGAAGCAAATTATATGGAATTATTTTTCTCAAGTGAAACCAGTGGGGCAAAAAATAAGGTAAGGATGCAAAGTCAAAATAGAGATGAAGAGCTTTTGCATACATAATGACCCCTGTGTTTTTCATCCACAATGACAAGTGTGGCTAGCAGTGGCTTTGATCTCATTTTTGAGGCATGCAATTTAGACATTCACGTATTACCTTGTCACCTGGTGACCCCTGTGGATGAATCAAAAAATTTAGACAGTTCTGAGGCATAACTCATCATGCTTACTATTGATATCCACCTTAGTGAGTGCTTCACCTCCTAAAGCTGAGCACAGCTGCATCACGAATGTGTATTCCTCTTCACCAGTCATAAAGGATTGCATGTGGAAAACCCCTATACAGCCATCTAACCCCCCAGATGTTTGTTTAGGTTTAAGGAAAAGCCACAATTAGCACAGGTGTTGGCAGGTGTGAGTCACTGGGCACCACATGTGTCTGATCCACCCCCAGCACAGGAGCAAAGAGCTGGGACTGGGCTGAGGCACAGGTCCAGTCCTCTGTGAGCTCAGGTGAAGGTTGCTCCTAAACACACACCTATGGACAAAAGGTAAAGAAGACAAGCAGGACTAAAACCCCACATCAGATAACATCAATTTGAGATAAAATTATTTTCACTGATTTCAATGAGAACAGAATTTGGCCAGTTGGGAAAATGCCCGAAAATCCCACAGCCAAAGAGCTTTTTCCAAAATGAAAAAAGGTTGTTAAGAACCAGCTATTGTAGACCTGAGAATTTACATAGCAGCTGAATTTTGAAAGCCATTTTATGCCCATAAATCCTATTGGGTGATCATTAAAAAAAAAAGCAAACAAAAAACAACCCACAGAACACCAGAGCACTTAGCACCCCATCTGCATTCAGTATGCTGAGCACATTTGAAAAATCTGACCTTAACATATTCTCTCTAATAGGCTCAAAATGTATTTTTTGAAGGAAATGTGCTTCAAAATGTCACTAACTTTATGTTAGTGACAAAAGTAACAAGGGAGAAAAGTGTAATCACAGTCATTTGAAACTGGCTATCTAGTATGCCAAAGTACACCTGATTATTCTTCCCTGTTATTCACCACTTTATCTCACTGTGCTTGTGCCAGATACAGGCATCAAAACTGTGATTTTTGTTTTGATAGAATCTCTGTACTAGAGAGAGAATGGAATTAAAAATAAATTGTTAAAATACACATGACATTCCTCATTCAGGGCTACGAAAGACCTTAGAGCCTCAAATTAACAGGGAAGGATGGAAGAAGAAAAAATATTTTTAAATTTGGAAAGTGCTGTACAAGTTAGAAAGATATGAATTTGGTGGTTGAAAAAAATCTGTTCAGGTATATCTTTTAAATTGTGAAGAGACCAATTTAAATAAAATTATCTTCAAATTTTTCTCCTATATTCCTTACACAAATCCTTTTGCTTGGACAAGAATGAAAGTATTTTAATTTATTTCTCTACCTGTTATGTTGCTGGCTTTTATTTCATCTTTCTTGTCTGGATTGTCAGGATTAGGCAAATGAGTTCCTCCCTCTGCAGGAATCCATTCTGTGTCATGGTTTTCCTGAACAAACAGGTAAACTGATGCTCAAGTCTGGCTCTCAGAATACTTAAGCGACAACTTTTAAAAGTATATTTTAAATACCATAGTGAAAAAAAAAAAACCAAACAGCAAAACACCCCACAAAAGGTGAGGTTAAAACCACAAACAGACTCCACAAAATCCTGCACAGCCTTTTCTTGGGGGAAACTGTCTTGATTCAGTTTGAAATGCACAAAGAGTAAAGAATATCAAATGATCCTTTATCCAACTGCACAGGGACCACAGACACATGAACACACAGGAGCACAGGCTCCTGGAATCATGTGGTTAGGAAAAAAATTTATTTTTTTAAAAAAGATGGTCCACAATAGTTTAGATACTGGAGAAGGGAGCCTAGAAATAGGCAGTGCTACAAAAGGTAGATTATGCCACACTCCCATCTGATGTTCAGAGTGATGATTTCTGAATGCTTATGGTTAACAAGACTTAGTATTACCTACTGCTTCTTCACAGCCACCTTACAAGACCCCTCAGCTCTACAAAACAGAAGTGGTTTTATTTAAAACCTTCCCCCATTGAGATGTGCAAGCAAGAGCAGAGAATTCTGTTTTCCCACAGATGCAAGAGAGTCCATCTGCCACAAAGCTTTACTGATGTCCTTTCTGGCCTGAGTGCAGCCCTGCCAGAAGGGACCACAGAGCCCACTGCAACTTATCACCATGCCAGGACTTGCAAAATTTACTACCAGGAAATGTTAAAGCCCTTCTTTTTTGTCTACCAAGAAGAAATCTGTCTTCCATGCACATCTATTTATAGATAAAAGACATATATATATATATATTTAAAATTTATCTCAGTGGGTATATACATATATATATATATGTGTGTGTGTGTATAAAATCTTTTCTGGGAAGTATCAACACAAAGGCTGATATGGCACAATTGCCCTTCTTTCAGTCTCCTGGTCATGCACAATGGACAGACATGGTGAATAACAGTCAAAAGAAAAATAGAATTGACATAAATTAAACTATATAAATTCAGGTGATACAAAATGAGGCTGTTAATGACATCCCTCTGAAGGAAGCTATCACTGGAAGGAGAGGTCCTGCTTGGCCATGGATATCATTATCTTGACAAATGGGGTGGATGATTTTGCTTAAAGAGAAAGGAGGGTAGGTTCTTTTAAAATTACAGCAGTAATTCTAAAGCTGAATGGCAGCTTAAGGCTCCATCCTCACTCGCAGCATATAATTGAGGTGCTATCATTACCTCATTAGCCAAGCACACTGCTGTAAGCTTGGAAAATGGCCTCTAAAGGGCCAATGACACCCTGTGAAGAGTTTTGAGGAAACATTATATTTAGGGAAAAATATAATTATTCACCACATGTTTTCTTACTCAAATGAAAGGACCACATTGTAAGACACAAGGAGCAGACAGCAAGAGCAGCATGAATGAAAATTCACACAGAGAGAGTCATGACAACACTGTGAAAATTTGGCCCTGGTTATTTATTGATGCAGTTGTTCACTCCCCAGGAACACACCCCAGGCAGAATCAAGAGACAACACCTGTGCTGCAGCACCACTGACCCTAACCCTACTCCAGGCATTGTGTCTCACTTAATAACAATGGTTATATCATCTCTTCCTCATCTCCAATATTGTTCATGGCATTTTTTTGGTTTTGGTCAACTCTTGCAATTTTCCACGGTCGATGGTGTCAAAATTCATACAAAATTGAAGATGGGGAAGCGTAGCAGCCTGAAGAAAACCATGCAGCTCTTGCACTGGCCCTGGAAGCACATGCATGAGTTTTGTGTGCCCCTATCAGTGGCACTCCAGAAGAAGTTTTCTTTGATTTGTATGAACAGGCTTACAACCACTTGTAGCTGCCTGTTGGAGGGACAGCCTCCTCCCCTTCCTCACCTAGGTGTCTCCTGATTTCCATGCTGTCCATCTGGACTATCTCCTCCTGGCCAGGTGCTGTCATACAATGATGCTTCTCAGCCCACTTAATTGTCCTCAAGTGACAGATGGGATTTGACTACAGCTGGTAAGCCATAAGCACATGAGGCAGATGAGCAGTTAATTAGCAATGCTAGTGTTTCTGTGCAAAGAACTATAGAAACTACACATCAAAAAATGGCCTTATCAAGCCAGTTAGTCCATCTTCCCTCTTCTTATCTCATGCAGTACATTAAAAGGTTTGAGTTCCCCTGCGCCCAATAAGCTACTTTTAAAATCTCAAAGTTTCTATCAACTTTCCTTAAGAGACTATTTCACAGCCTAATGAATCCTGCCATCAATAAATCTTTTCTTTCTGTTCAGCCTAAAGATAGTTCTTGAAATATTGAGCAGGAAAGAAAAAAATAAAAAAGGAAAAAAAATCTGATAACTCTGTAGAACAATTTCTAAAAATTGTACTGTGCCTTCATGTTTCCTAGGACACATTAGCACTTTTGTAAATGGTTGCATTAGAAAAGAAATCAGTGCAGTTTTATCTTGGGGGTTAGTTTCATTTAATCCTACCACAGTGCACAAATATAGATATTCTGATTAAAAAGAAAAAAAAAAGAGAGACAGCAACAGAGTATAGGGTGGAATTGAATGGAGTAATCCCAGGAAGAAAGGCAATGAAGTCATAATTTCTTATACTGCAGGCCAAAACCTAATGGTCAATGCCTGTGAGTCTATCCAAGAAGGGACTCTCAGAAATTAATTTATTTATGATTCAAACTACACAGAACAGACTGGAGAATTTTGGCTAGACAATCCCCTCCTGGGACACAACTATTTTATAAAATAACTCAGGATTTCCTTAGGTTTTCAGAGTACCTTGACAACACCTGAATAAATATTTTAAAAATTTAGCCTAAGAAAAAATACTGGAAATAAATACATATTTTAACAAATAATTTATAACACATTTAATATATTTCTTCCATATAACAGCCTTCTGATATTCTGAGTCTTGGGAATTCTATCTGTGGTTTATCATTAAAGAAATTTAACAGAACAAGACACACCAGTCAAGAAAGAAATGCGCTCTTCTGTCTCTTCTGTTATCTTGTTGGTAGTTCTTTACTCTCCCCCCCTATTCTGTCTTGGTTTAGAGGATTCCCTCTATTCTTGTCTGTTTGAAACATCTTCTCTGAAAGATCCTCCACCATCACAAGCAAAAAATTCCTTCATAATGCAAGGCAGGTGCCAGTGAATAATTCCACCCATATGAAACTCAGGTCAGCCAGATACTAAATGCACACCAAAAATACTAAATTAAATCAATAAAAGTTAAAGAAACCATATTTGTTTATTGGTCAGATGCTTACTAGAAAGAATTCCCCCTATTTGCCATACCTTCTAATTTGATATGGGAATTGAGCACCATATGCAAGAGCTCAGACTCCTGCACAATCAGAAACCACAGCCTTGCAAATGATCTCTTGTCTATACACCCAGATGCTACCATTATTAAACTTCTAGAAGAACACTTTTACAAGAGAGAAAGAAGAATACTCCTTCTCATTTTTCCACCTTAAGAGGTGCATAATACCATTTACTTTTTTTTTTTTTAATAAGCAGATGAATGCCTACCTGTTCAAGCTGCCAGAGCTCAGCAGCAGCTTCCTCGTGTTCACACCGACACAGCCAGCCACTGCAACTATTGAAGAAGCCCAAAGTGAAGAGAGAACAATTTTCACCTAACTGGGAGTGAAACACTATAAAAGCTATTGGAAATTGTTGAGCCAGAGACCACGATTATATCAGCATAGTTTCAGAATCTAGGGTGCTAATAACTTAGTCAATTCAGCAGTGAATCTTTATCTCCATATCCTGGTAGAAGATCACTGCTTCTGCCCACATGTGCAAGCACTGAGTAATTTGCACCTCTTTGCACCCTGCTGGTGCACAGCTGTGGGCTCAGCCAAACACGGCATCCTTCTGTGCCATGAGCACCATAGGAATCAGTATCTTGAGTCAAATCAGTCTGAACAAATCTGAATCATGTCACATCTATGCTATATCCAGCCCACTACCTTGTCTCTGCTAATAGGGAAAATAAGAAAAAAACTTAAAAGCAATAAAAGCCTTTGGTGATAATTTCCCAGAATACTCTGTCTCAACTACTTAGCTCCTTGTGGTGCAGCCAACATTGTTAGCTGAAGATAATGTCTTTGAGTGTAAAAAAACACCATGTTTTTCTCTTGTTTAGTTCTCCAAATGGTCTATAAATCAAAGCAAACAATTAGAAATCCCCGAATCCTGCAGAAAATGGTTTCACAGCTTTTCATTATCCCAAGATAAACAATGCTTCATTATTTTTTTCTGGACCTGTCACTTGCCAGTTTAATCTGTTGTCCTGTAAGACTTGTATTGGAAGAGACACAGAACAAATATATTTTTCATGGTCTTCGATATCTTTATCATATCAAACTAGAGTAAATTCCCTCCAAGCTGCAGTATTCAATCATTCTTCGTTTAAAATCTTATCCATCCATCTATCCATGCTCTCCTTCTCTGCATTTTTTTCAGTTCCTCTTCTAGGACCACAGCTGTGCAATATCATTGATGAGAGCACTGAAGTCTCTTAACAGCTGAAGCTTCACCCAAATGGGATGTTGTAGACACAGAATTGTACTGGTGGACCTCTATTAGGATTTCTTTATCACCAGTGGCAATGGCTGATTTATTGTCACTGGATAACCATCTGCTCACACAGCACTTTCCAGGGATGCTCAGTAGTCTTATAGGCTCTAGACCCCAAAACTTTAATTTCTCAAGCTAGAAAGTACAGGGAGACATCTCACCAAATAAGGAGATGTTTGTGGCATCAGCTAAAATCTCTTCCTTCTTCTATTCTGCTTCATTATACAGTAAAATAAATAAAATCATGAATGAATCATCACCTAAAAAGTCTCAGGAAATCACAAATCACAAGTTTATTGATGACACAGTGAATGAACCATCTATATTTAATAACTACTGCTCTTCTTCCCTTATGGTTTATGTGTGTTAATCACACTGGTGATTTTTGAATATTTATTGTTGTTTTTATCTCTGCTGTAGTCATCATATATTAGAAGCTTTCACATCAAGAAGAAAACGTAAACATTCTGCTGCTCAATGTATTATGGGGGGAATTAGAGTGAGACATTAAAATGAAGTTTTTAACAGGCAGTGCACCTTCATTCAGCTGAATGTCATGGGAGATGAAGCATTTCCAAGTAATTATGGGAATTATCAGTGCAGCTAACAGTCACAGAGGTCCACAATCCTGTTTTGGGTAACTGAGGTTTGGACAGCTGAGACAGGATTGCAGTCTATAGTAGGAGGGACTAGTTGCAATCGAGACAAATTGCACCAAATGTGAAATGTGTGATCAACAGCTGCAGTGCAGAACTTTATTTGGTTTGATGGCTTTTTTTTTTTGTTTGTTTCTCAGTGCAGGCTTAAAGGCTATCCTCTAAAAGTGATAATAAAAGCTTTGATCAAGGGACTTAGATATTTTTCTTTTCTGAGTTTACATAAGGAACTATAAATCTTCTAAAGTATAAATTCTACTCTTTTTTTTTTTATATATGAACCATTTATGAGCAGTTTGTATATTTCCTCTGTGAATAACTAGATCAATGATCTTAGGCCACCTGAGCTCTCTGATTTTGCTAGATGGACCATTTTCACTACCAGAGACTAAGGTTATGTTTACATGCACAATGAGGAGAGAGAGGTGAGAAGTTCTTTGTCTCTTTATCTGAAAACTAAAGGAATAAGTCATCCATGAGCTGACATAAATTACATCCTTCAGAACTTCAGCTGAAATAAGGAGCCCTAAAAATTAAAAGGCCAAATAAATCTTAGGTGTAGCATAATCAAGCAGAAAATTTGTGTATGTAATATGAATAAAAGATTTCAGTCCATCACTGGAATAAAATAATTATATCATTTGAATTTCTCCTAGTGTGAATTTCGTCAGTAATTCAGTATGCCAATTCATGATAATAAGTAAAATATACATGAGGAAGAGTGGGTTTGCCTGGATGTATGCTTGGATGATTTCTGGCATCCCTAGCAAGATGGAAAGCTTAGCATAGCTATTTCTGCTTGGTTTTGTTTTTGTTTTGTTTTTTTTTTTTTTAATTCAAGTTCCTGGTATATCCATATCCCTCCCAAATGAGTATTAAAAAACATAGCAAAAATAAGCCGGAAGATAATGGATGTGATGACTACTTTCTTCAACTCTATTAGAGCATGTAAAAATTGTACAGAAGAATTCAGTGGCTCCCACTTTAGCTAAGGCTTGCTATTCATAATAGTCTTGCTGAAATGGAAAGCCTAAATGAAGCTCTCCAGTGGGCTTGCTCGTGTAGGCACGGCTCACTCTGTTGCTGCAGCACAGCTCTGGGATTTGATCTGTTTTCCATCCCTCTGGCTTAGCACCACCTCACCGTTGCCTCAGCCTCAGCAGGATGACAAAAGCCACTTTGATGGCTAACCCGACCAACAGCTCTGCTGTAGGCACTGTCGCCCTGATTAAGATTTTCTAAAGCCTTCTGAGTTTACATTCTGTTAGAAAACTTTCCCACACAATTTCTGTAAACAACATATTGTTTTGCATTCCTTCATGGGGGTGGAGAAAGTTGATGTACTGGTGGTTTGTGCAATGTCTTTGGAGAGGTGGCCCATTCATTCTCAAAACCAATGCCACCTTTGGAAAAGTATAAAAGTTGGAGTCAGAGAATAAACTTTCTTTACCTTGCAATGGCAGTGGCTCGTGTTGTGCTTTCACGTGTCCTATAGCGACAGGCACTGTGTGTGATCACAGAGCAGTTTAAACCAAAACCTACGTGCCAATTTTCTCTGTTAAGGAACAGAAACTCTACCTCAATTTACATGGAAAGCACCGAGGATCAATTCATTGGCTCAGAGTTCTGGGTGGAAGAAGTGCTAAAAGCAAAGGGAGTGTTCACTGCAGTGTCAGCATGCCAACATACAGTCTCCAAAAGCTCTGCACTCTGGGAAGATTTTCATATGAACTGTCAGGATCCCCTCATTCCCCTTTGCCATGGCTTAGAATGATGAATCACATGTTAATGATAGTCCTTAACACATTTAAAACTGGAGTGGTTGCAGGTTCACTCTCACACGTAGCAGAATATGAACCATGGACCATGCAAGAGCATTTTTAGTGTGAAAGGTATCAAGCTGCTGCAGGTGGCTCCTCTACCACAGGAAACTTTCTTACATTTCCCAGCTGCTTCTTTTACTTTTCAGTTATCACAGAGCATTAACAGTGAACTCCTTTTTAATTCATTGATGATCACTTGTGTCCCCTCTCAGCCCCCATTGCTTCTGCACAGATAATATTTCAGAGGTTAATTTGGAATTGTAATGGTCTGCTTTGCCTTGGTACAAGCCTCCAACTCAAATACCACATGTTCCTTGCCATCTTACCTTCATATTTCCTGTTCTATTAACCTTAAAGTAAATTCAGCATTTTTATAACCTGTTGTATTTGGAGAAGCCTTTGAATTATCTGATCCATTTCTGCATAACCATCCACAAAGAATAGATCTACCAGGACAACAAAACAAAAAAAAAAGTAAAAAGAAAAAAGAAAAAATTCTACAAAAAGAAGTGGTGCTATTGCTGTATGGCTATCGGTGAATGTTAAGAATTATTGTGTAGAAGTTGTTTACAAATATTGTTTAGAAGAATTATGTTAACAAAGCATAATTTAATCAGAAATTGAGAGAAAATTTTGACTTATTTAGATTAGACTGTCTCATTAAAATTTGAAGAATATCTGCTTTCCAGAAAATATAAGAAGTTATTTTCTGTAAAAATAGCACAAAATGCCACATTAAAGCTTTAAACATGATGTAAAGTTCAATTTCATTTAGCAACAAAACTCATAAACATTCCAGCCAAAAATATTTTAAAAGACAGAACATATGAAGATATTGTTGAATAATATCCATCCCCTCACTCCCACAACATACTCAGGAAGCTAATTTGGACAAAAACCTATTCCCCAATGAAAAAAGTTCATAGAATGGTTTAGGTTGGAAGGGACCTTAGAGATCAGCTAGCTCCAAGGCCCCTGCCATGGACAGAGGCAGTTCTACTAGCCCAGGTTGTTCAAAGCCCCATCCAAACTGGACCTGAACACTTCCAGGGATGGGACATCCACTACCTCTGTGGACAGCCTGCTCCAGTGCTTCACCATGCTCACAGGAAAGAATATTTTCCTAATATCTGAGCTAAACCTGCCCTCACTCAGTTTGAAGCAACTCCCCCTTGTCCTGTCACTGCCTGGCCTTGTGAAAAGTTCCTCTCCATCTTTCTTGTAGATTCCTTTCAGGTATTGGAAGGCCACAGACTGTTACAAAGGCAGAAGTGAAAAGCAGAATTTATACCCATGGCCAAGAATGCATCTAACCATATGTACACATGTACACATTACACATATATGTTTAATTATTTCAAAAAATGGAATTAAAAGGGTCAAAATTAATCAAAAATACATTTTTTTAACTGTCTTGCCATATTCTTATTTAAACAGGAAAAAGATCTTTTGTTTCAGTTGGACTCATTTCACCTTTCCAAAAACATGTATTGAATCTGAAGTAGAAACATAATTACCCAAGCATTTAATTTCAAATGACCATTTCCATTTTAGAAGTGACCTAATGTATAATGTAAGAAAGGGGAAATTGGAATTTTGGAAATGCACCTTTCCAAAATTAAGCAAATTGAAAGTTGTTTTCCCTTTTTCTTTGAAGTCAACTGTGGGCTTTGGCAAACCTTAGTGAGTCCTGCACAGACTGTTTCTTGCAAGCCTACTTTGGTTTTAAGTCTTTAACCAAAGCCTTATTTGAAAGGTTTTGCTTCCTTCCTCAGGAAAATGAAAATGAAAATATTTTAATACACATGTATGTCAAAGGGGCTGGTACTGCCATTCCTTTCCCCTGTGAGATGCCAGGATTTACTGCATATCAATTTTAAAATGCACTAAATGTGATACAGTCTACATTTTATTTTTATTAATTTTTAATAATGGTTAGAAGTATCAATTTCAAAAAACTGGTTTTTATCCTTTAATTCTTACTTTATTTTTTATCTCATCCCAGTGTATTGCTGCTTCTCTGAATGACTAAAACACCTGGACATTTGGCTATCACACTAGACAAATAATCTCAGAAAAATTAATGGAAATCCCAGTGACCAGTATCAGTTAATGTCACCAAAGCTTAGCATTTATCAATAGAATTTTAAGGAATAAACTTTCTCTTGAGTATCAATTTACAAAGGCCTACTAGTAAGCTCAAATATCCTTTTCTTGTGTGAGATAAATATGATTTTACTACTTGATGCCCAGTAAGCGTTCAGCAGTATCTGTTATTTTATGATACAATCAAACAAAAAGAACTGTGTGTTGGCAAGGTAAATGTTTTTTTCTTGTTCCTGTTAAGACTACAGAAACAAAACCAGTATTTTTTTAACAAAAGGATGCAACAATAGAAGGCGCATAAAATAGGCTACAAAATAAATTTATAGCTACAGAAGAGATTGTTTCGAAACAAAGTGGAAATTATTCTGAGAATAACAGCCTAAGATCCCATATTCTTTCCAAACAGCTCTCAGATAATGCTTTGTTTAAATGTTAGAAAGACTTTGAAAATTTAATCAGGAATGGAAGGAATGGAAGCAAAGGTCCAAAACTGTGTTCTTTTGTTCTTAAATGTTTTTGGCACCCTATGAGTCTCTGCAAACATGGTATAATCAGCTTGGGGCAGGAACACACCCTGGCTTCCCATCATGAAATACTGTGACTGAAGAAGCATCCCTCTGAAATCAGACCTGATTTGCTGCAGAAATGAAGTCTCAAAGTGCAATTTGCCTTTTACCTGAGCTAGCAAGACAAGACATATTTAGGAAGAACATCTGGCTGCAGAGTTCATTTTTGCTCTTCATGTACTTGTCAGTATAAAGAAAAGAGAGGAGTGATTGTGAGAAATGTGAGGAATGATAGTGAGAAAATTACATCGTGTGCTAAACTTGGGAGGCTTTCTATTTAGGATTTCCTAAAAAGATACTTGGCTTCTATAACAGGATTTTTGTGGAATACTGCAGTAAGCAGTATTAAGCTCATCACCATTTCATGAGAAAACAAAACCTGCAATTAAAAAAAAAAAAAGAAAGAAAAAAAAGTTGAAAGCAACTCCTTAAAGTTAACATGATTAGACTAGCAGGACACCTATGTAAGAAAAAGAGAGCAGAGTTTAACAAAGATTTTGTTCTCAGGTCTTTCTCCACTCTGTGGTGAGATGGTGGCATGAATCTGTGTGCAGTGCCTACCCCTACTAGGTCTCAGTGTCAGTGAGGTCACTACATGATCTCTCTGTGATTTAATGCTAACTACAGCAGCATGGGAGTAGCAGGATATGTCAAATGAGAGGACAAGATCAATGAGCTGTGCTGGAAAGAAGTGCAGCAGCTGTCACTTGGCCTGAGGGCATTATTTATTTTTAAATGCAAATCCTATAGTTGAGATAGAATGTGGCATAACTTTGATTTTTCCACTCTGTGGTAGGACACTGACATAGGATAGAAGTCACCAGTGCACAGAAATTCACCATGTCCTCTCTCAACCTTCTTATAGGAGGGTGGATTTGTTCCTTTTCTTGGCACAATCAAAAATATAGTAAGGTTTTGTGAGACAGAGACCCACAAGGTCATCACAGATCTTTGTTTTGCTGCTCATAGCATTAGACAAATGAAAAAGCTGTAAAAGAGGTAAATAAAAACATTAATAAATAAATAAATGAGCATGAAATGAAGCCATTGGGCATCCAGCATAGAAGGAAAAGATCTCAGACCATCAGCTGCACAGTCTCTGGAAAAGATATCATAAGAAGGACTTGGCATATTTTAGAGGGTCTTCCACATTAACTTGAAAGCTTGTTGCTATATTCTGCAAGAATAGAGTGGTTATAAGTATTAGCTAATGATAAGAAACCCTTTATGTTCAGTCCTGAGGAAAAATAGAAAAAAATAGTTTCTTCACTCAACTCACTGATCCAGGGAGGTGAAAGACTGAGACATCAGAAACAAATACACAAAGGGCTTGAGTAGATTTCCTCATGTTCACCAAAAGGCTAGAACAGGTTAGATGTAAAAAATAAAACAACCTTGAGTGTACCTGAGAGAGGTATCAGCTATGGACAGTGTGACCAGTGACACTTATCCCAAGTCTGTCTTTAGCCTAGCCTGGTACTCTGAGTCAGTGGAAAAAAGTGTCATACCAGTAACTAAAGAGACAGAAACCTCTTCTTAGCTTTACCACAGCTGATTTTGCTTTCTGTCTTCCCTCTCATCCTACCCAAATGTCTCCAGTTTTTCTCCCAATGTTACTTTCTTTGCTCTCAGGGTATTTGCTCTCATGAATATGCATCAGGCTGCACTTCAGCTTCTCTGCTCTGACTCTCTGTCAGTATGACCAATTCTCTGCAGTTCACATGAAACTGCTGTCAGCCACCCCTGGATCTGAAAGAAAACATCATTAATTAATGCTCCTGAAACTTCTCCCACCAGCCAGAGGCCTGTTGGGTCCAGTCAGGGGTGAAGGGAGACCATGGACAGAGGAAAGCTCATTCTCTGTGAGACTCCTGGCCACAGAGCAGAACTGTGAGTCCATGAACAACCTTGCCCCTCATCACAAGAAGGTATCACTGTCAAAATGCACCTGTGGAGCCATGAACAGAAGACGTAGCTGTGCTAATAAGGAAAGGTCACACTATCCTTCCAAAGTGGGTGTCAGCTGAAGAATTCATGGCTCAGCGGGCTACTTGGTCATGTGAAATGGGATTAGTGAATACTCACATATCTCACAGAGGAATTAGTCAATTTTCAGAGATAATTGCAAGCTATTTTGATTATAGGCAACTTTCAAAAAAAACCAAAAAAACAAAAAACAGAAAAACCCTTGATCTTCTCTTTCATGGGAGTTTCTGGGAACAAACACTTTTTCCCATTTTTCTACTGAACATTTCCAGAGGAGATAAGTTATCTGACCTGACAAGAGGGAGAAAGTGCAGTCAATAGTTTGGAGAGCAAGTAATCAATGTTGTACCCTTATTTAAAAACCAATATACAGTAAATATCTGCCAGCAGCAGTGATAACATTCACTTACACTAAAGATAAGTCATACAAAATGCCAACTACTCCTCAATTTAGGAAATCAACAAAATGGTCTCAGTCCAGATAATTTATTTTCTATCAATACAGTTTGGTCTTTTTCTTTCTCAGTTTAGTATTCTTGTTTCACACCCAAACCATGCAGAGCTTTCTGAGTATCACATATGTTTAGCTATTCACAGGAATATTCACAAAGGGAAGGAGATCAAATGTCTGCTGAAATGATTGGGAAGGTTCTGATATTTATCTCTAAGGAGACAGACATTTGTTGTTGGCTACTTTTAAACCTGACAGGGAATGCTGAACAACCCATGACAGGCACTTTTTTAATTCAACTTTTCCTTTTGCCATTTGACTGCTCATTGTTTTCATTCTGTACTGAAAGGGCAAATAGATTTTTTTAAAGGCTGTTAACTGAGGGATCTAATATAAATCCTGGTACAGCCAGTTCTTCCTTTGTAGCACCCAAACAGCTGCTGCTCTCTTGCTGATAATCACAGCCTATCCATCCTGCCACTGCAGCAGAGGATGTGGCATGTTTAAGACATCCTCTCTTCCTTTCCTGTTCTTAGTTTTTATCTTTGGGCTGTAACAAAAGGAGGATTGCTCATTCTGACCAAGATGTAGACTGAAGTTTTTCTGAGGAGCTTAGACATGACAAAGGAATAGCTAAGGGCTTTTGATAACTGATGACATTTTGAGCCCCTTTGCTCCTCTAAAGGCAGAGGAGGAAAAATTCCTTACTTGTCCATCAATGAATGTATTTCCTCCAACCTCAATTGTGCCTGGCCACCACCATCCATGTGACTTGATCAGATTTAGGTTTTTCATAGTCTTTCCTTCTCCCAGCCAAGTCAGCTCAAACTCTACTGTCCTAACTGGGCAACTGCAGCAATTTATCTCAGTCCTGCACATAAAGATCTATGCACCACTCTCACCTACCTCTTCTGGAAAAGAGTCACACTGGTGATTTTCTGCACCAGTGCCACACACGTGTTTTCCAGGGATTTTCAGTGCAACATTAGCTCTATTAAAATAAACGGACAAGATGCTTTCAGCCATCATGTACTTTCTGTTGATTTCATCCTTAATCCAGCTTCTTTCTGCTCAGAATCTGCCTTGCTATGCACTGGGATGCACCTGCCCTACCTCTCACCTTCTGACCAACCATTGTCCAGGACCCTGGATTTACTGCTATTCCAGGACCCTCTCCTTATCTCACCTCTTTCCATTACCCCACAGTGGAAGCAGATCTGCTAGAGGATTAGAGACCTGTTCCTTCTTGAGGTGTGATTAGCAGAAGCCTCCTAAATGCTCCATTGATTGCTGCAGCTATCCCCTCCTACCTGCTGTTATTTAGCTGCCATATCCTCTCAGTGTATGAGTTTTCCATAGCTAGAGAAATTATTCCAAGAGCAAGCTCTCAGAGGCCTTGATATCTCACAGCATTTGTTGCCAAGACACCCCTAGAATAATCCCATTGGGTGAAATAAATTGATTTCCAGGTAAGGTTTGGCACGCAAAAATGTTCTGGTTACTTGAATCAAAAAAAAAATGACAACATCTACAGTTTCCTTGTCCCAAACTGAAGGTATGCAAGCCTTCTAATGAGCCAGAAATGTTTAATTCCAGTTCAACTCACAGATTTGCTTGTCCCTTAGCAAAATGGGCTTTTATGATCAAGTTTCATATGAATTATTTTCAGTTTTCATACAAAATGCATGAACTGGAAAGAAATAATAGAAATTATCTTCTAGAAATAATGTAAGGTAAGGTGTTCTAGAAATTTTGTTCCTACAGTTTTTTAGTCAGGAAACTCCTAAGACTGACCATTTCCTAATCATGTTTCTGTCTGTTAAAAATATTTTTTCCTGCAAAAACAAAAACATTTATATTGGAAAACTCCCACTCAGCTCTGCATTCTATGTAGGTCAATAGTGATTCTGCATGGGGGCAGACCCTGACAGCACATATTTTTCTTTCTCCCATGTTTTCAAATCATCTTTTTTTTTAACTGAAAAGATGTTTTCTGACTTTTACTGCTGCTGCTCATTTTAGATGCTGAAGTTGCTGTCCTGGATTTGTCACCAATGTTTTTCCATAAAGATGAGTATTTTATCAGAGACCCATATCATGGGTAAAACAAAGAAAATGACAGGAAGAGAGAAAAATCAGAAAAAATGTCATATTAATATTCTGAATTATGGTGACAATCACTGATCCAAGGGATGCAGAAATACTTCTAAATAACACAATCTTTTCCCGGTTTTCCATGTCACATCACTGTGGGCCTTTTAATGGCACATTTAGGTATGTTTATTCCATTCCAAGGTTTGTCTTTAGCCATGCAGGAGTTAGTTTGAGTTCCTAGAACCAGAAGTATCACCTACAGGCTTTCCTCTCTCTCTGTGCATCCTGGGTGGAGCTGGGCTGGGCAGAGGGTAACAGCTGGCCCTTCACTGCAGCACTGCATCACTGGGATTTGTGATTTGTGGGGTTTGTTTTTATTCTGGTGCACTCAGATGAAACTCTTGTCTTTTGCCACAAGTTTCAGTTGATAACTCGGAGCTGTTCAACCCTTTCCAAGCACACGTGGCCTCTGGACAGAGTAAATCCCAGCCCCTTGGTGAGATCCTCAGTTGCTAGAATTAGTTGTTAGAATTAGTCAAATTCTACATGGTAAAAGAAAAGAGAGAAAAGAGAATACGAGCAATGGCCTATTTGATGTCGGGCAGTAAATTCCAGCCATCTGGACTGGTTTGAAAGAGCCACAGATGTCTTCCTTTAAAAAGAGTGTTCCTGCTTTTCAGGTCAGCACCTAGAAGATAATTAGCCTCTCCACAAAAAGAAACCCATGACAGCACACTTGGACAAACATGAGGAAAGTAAGGCTGAGTGCTCACACCAGAAAAAAAAAAAAAGGACTGAGTACACAGTTGGAACAAATTATCCCTCTTCTCCCACAGGTGATCTTTGTAGGTCAAGGCAGAAATGCATTAGCAATGCAAAATGGGATTTGGGAGTGAACAGGCACTGTCATCATCCCCTCCCTCACCTCTGTGAGGGTGGGTAGTAAATGCAGCCTCAAGGGTTTTCAGTCCACAGGTTTTTCAGCAGGGAGTTAAGTCACTTGAAGAATATTCCCGCCTACTATGAGTTAAACCTTGATAATTTTGAATCAGTCTCGATTTTTGCCCACTTGTACAAAAAAAAAAAAAAAAGCTGCAGGGAGGGGGCAGATCAGATGGGTCTCTAATCATTACATTGCAAACGAGTCAGTGGTCAGATTCCTCAGCAAAGAGGGGGAGCAGAAGCACTCTGACTAGGATTGCTGGGGGCTGTCAGCTTGGGTCCACCTGAGCAGCAGGCAAAGTGGAGGCTAAGGGACAAGGCTACACATGCCATTTGTTCTTCCCATTAGGAAAAATGGTCAGTAATGGCCCAGATGTAAATTTAAACAAGAAGCACTGAAGCTCTGAGTGCAGCATGGGGCAGAGAGGACAGCAGCAAACAGGGGCTCTGAGGCTGGGTCACATTTCTCACCCTTTATGGTGCACCAAGAGGGGCCAGCTTGCCTGTGTGCCACTGCCCTACCCAGCCAGACACTGGGGCACATCTGGTCCAGAGTTACCCTAAAGAAACCAGAGCTGTGCTAGGGAGAGCAGACCAGACACTCTCTCCGATCCAAGAGGTGATGCAGACCTTTGCTGGGTTTCATGGGTTAAAATAGCTTAGCTCATCTTAGCATGAATTTTTTGCTACCTGTCTCCTGGCATTGTTTATTTTTTGCAATCCCTCTCTCACTGAGAATTAGAAGCAGTTTCAGGGAAGGTCTGGATCTCTTCTCTGTGCTGCTGCTCCGCGGCAGCTCCGAGCAGAGCGCACAGGAGAAGCACTCTGTTGTGCTCAAGTGGTGATCTCTGGGCAATGCAAACTCACCACGGACACAGAGCAAGCTGTAAACAAGGGGGCTGCAACCAGCCTGAAACGCAGCAGGAGTGGAAGTAATTATTTGTCTCTTCTTTCTCATCACAAGCCTCAATCTGCTTTAGTACAGTCTCTGTACCCATCAAGGTCCAATAGGAAATTGATTCCCTGCATGGCAATGTTTCCTCTTTCTGGAGGAACAGAAAATCCCCAAGACAATTGTGTTACATCTGCTGGATTTACCCATGCTGAACATTGTATTATAAAGTTAAGAGATTTCAATTTAATTAACTGTGACTTTATAGACTGATATGATGCTAACTGTTTCCCTCCCTCTTCTCATCAAAAGACTTTTTCTGTCATAGGAATCCCAAAGATTGAATAGATAAACCTTATTCATCTTAATATCTCCATGGCATGGCACCAAAAATACTAGATAAAGCAGTCTCAAAAGAGAAAACTATTCTTGCTTTAAATCAATATTATTTATCCCTTCTGTGTAGATAGGAGTTACCCAGTTTAAGAACCCTTCCTTACATACACTACCACTTTACATTTCCAGTGACTAATCTACCATAGTGGGACTTGTTGACTTCACTGACAATTTCTTTTACCCCATCAGTTCCTTTCTTTTATTCTATCATGCACTTCCTTTGTGTCCTAAATATGTGCACACATCCATGCAAATCAGAGAGAGATTCAGTTTCCATTTTGCTATATCTTGTACTGTGCTGCCACTTAGATGCTTCCCCCACCCCAATTCTCAGTACATTTGATCTTGCTGAGAGCATATATGTCTGCTGACGTCAGACAGACATGACAGAGCAATACCTGTCTGTGGACCCCGTCCCCCACATGCCCACCTTGCCAGTTCTGGACATCCATCACCAGTGGCATCACCTTACCAAGAACAGCCTCTGTGGCAGCAGACACTGAAGTGGGTGCCCACTGCCCCTCCACACCCCTCACTCCCTTCCCTTCTCTAGCTGCTCCTACGCCTTCTGTTTATTCAAATGACATTTGCCAATGTCCTCACTTTTACTCTCCTGTTTCATACACAGCAGAGTTGCTCTGTCCAGCAAAGTTCTTCCTCAGCTTTGTAGGATTTACTAATTCCTCAGAAAGCTGAAATTGCTTTCACTCTATACCTCAGTTCTTGCTTTATTAGAAAACAAATTATTATCCTTTCTTTTAAACATTTTTCCATCACTGTTTAAAAGCTATCATAAAAAAATTCTATTGACTCTAAGAAAATATTGCTTTTGAAGTGCATTTTCATACCATGAAATGCAGAAACCAAACTGAGATCCATTAATCTACATGAACAATCTTATATAAGCTAACATGAAAAGGAAGATAAAGTTATACATTTCTCCAATGCTTTAAGATGCATGACTGAGACATTTTTTGCCATCAGAGGTAGCTGTCTATAAAATGTTTTTGGTACATATCTATATATAGTTTATGTTATAACTACACAGTTTATACATACATAGGAAAAAAACCTTGCACCTACCTTTGAGAAGTAACATTTATCCCAGGTTTGGTAAAATAGTCTCAGACAGGTACTTAGACCTTCTTTCTATTCCATGCATCCTTTTTTTCAAAAGAAGATAGAATCAGAAAAATCCCAGCTGATCTCTAGCAAACCAAAATGTAGACAAGATTGTTTGTCAGATGCAGCCTGATTCAGTGAAGTCCGAGCGTGTCAATCCCTGAGACTCCTTGTCCAGTTATATCCAAAGCACAAAAAAAAAAAAAAAAAAAAAAGGAAAGGAAAAAACAGGAAAAGAAAGAGAATAAAAAAGAGTGAATAACTTGTTATTTTCCTGTGTGATTTAAAAAAACCCAGTCTTGGAGGACTAAGCAGCCTGCAGGCTTTTTGAGCATTGTGATCCTAGTGCATCCCAAGGTAGCACAGGCATTTCAGCACTGCGAGTCTTCAAGTTCATAGGAGCAAGCCCAGCTCCTGTGTGTGTGTGCTGGGGTGGGGGGCTGAGCTGTACCGCGGGGGGAAGAGAGGCAGGCAGACACCGACACACACACACAGCCACGCAGAGAGGGGAGAAGGAAAAACAGCCAAGTGGAGTGATCTCACAAAGTGCTCTAGATGGCAGAGCCGGCACGGCTTGTAAGGCAAGCAATGTGCACACACAGGGAAAAAAAAAAAAAATGAAAAAAGAAGAAAAGAAAAAAAAAAAAGATAGAGAGTGAAAAACCTGAGAGAGCTAGCAGGCAGCTTCAGGAATTTCTTCTTACCTCTTCTGACGATGCAACATGCAGCAAGTGCTTTGTACTGCATAGGAATCCGAGCAGGCACGACTCAGTCAGACCCCTCACCTCTGAAATACCATAGGAAAGGGAAGAAAACCAGAAACCAGATGAAACAAGGGTACAAAAAGAAGCTAATAAACAAGTAAGAGTGTCAGGGAGGAGTCCTAAGTGGGCAGGAGGCAAATAGCTGGTATAGATAGAGGCATCCAAACTCTTGGTCCTAACAGAGATTGGCTCTGTAATTATGTGGCAAAGCACTGCCCTCTAAGCCATTGCATAATAATAGAAACCTAAGCTGTGTAGACACAGCCTGACATGCTAAATCCTCAGGAGCTACACTCAACATTTGTCAGTAGAAAGCCTGTCAGTCCTCTGGGGGCGGAGGAAGAGGAGGGAAGACAGAAGAGGAGAGAAATTTTACTGCAAAATGCATAAGCTGCAGTTGCAAAGAGCTCTCAGGTGGTGCCAATGCTTGAAATGTTATAGTGAAAGTCATATATATCTATCAATGTAGGAAAAGATAGATAAAAACCATATGTGGAGTTTAGGGATGCAGTTTAGTGGTGAATTTGGCAGCATTGTGTTAACAGTTGGGTTTGATGATCTCAAAAGTCTTTTCTGACCTAAACCATTCTGTGATTCTAATAGCACTGTCAGCTTCATTCATTCTATTTAATACCAGAAACAATTTTCCCTTAATATGTTTTATAAATTTAAATGACACGGAGAAGAACATGTACAAGGGCTGCTCAGGTTAAATAGTATTATTTTTAATGCTGATGGCAGGAAAGTAGTAGTAGTTTTTCCCTTTGTACTGAACAGTATTGCAATGTCTAAATAAAACTTGAACTGAGGTAAAAGAACTCATGAAGATTGATTATCCCTTCCCATTTACCAGTGGGTTCCTCTCTCCAGCCCTCCTGACACAGAGACACTCATTTTCTTCTGCCTCTTTTGGTTGAAGAAACTCCTAGACAGAGCCAGGGAAAATATGAGCACTGACTATAAAAGAGGAGGAAAAAATCCATCTTGTTCAACTTACTACACCAGTATTAATACATCAACAGAAGGAACAACTAATAATGCACATGGAAGGAATAGAAAAAAAAATAAACAAACAAAAAAACCCACCAAAAAACTCACAAACCAAGAAAGTGGCATCATTTTGCAGTGGAAATTTACCTGAAAACTGTGGCCCTGGGTCACACCTATGGTCCATTTAATCCAATGTCCTGCCTTTGGACAGTGATCAGCACTACACACCTCTGAGGAATCTGAATGAGTTTGTGCAGCCTGTGCTAGACAGCCAGGGTTGACCTGTTCTTGGGCAAAGCTTCTCCTTAATCCCTGCTCTTTAAAGATTAGTTAATGCACTAAGGCATGAGCAGTGAAACAGTCTGCTTCTGCACATCCAGACTAAACGTGTAAGGGCTGATTCTGATGCCCTTTGTATTTGGTGCAAAGTACACGTCTTTTAGGGCACTCAAGAGCTAAAGAGTAAAATGCTTTGTAAACATTCCAGTGTGACAAAAGGCCAAGAGTTCAGAAAGAGCTGTAGTATTTCAGTCTGAAGGCTAAGAAGTTATTTTTATAGCCTCATCTGGCCTAGTTACTCTCCTCATTTACTCCTTACTCCTGGTGGAAACATCAGATGCACTTCAAGAGGCTATGCAGTGCAGGTAGAAGAACCAGCTCACACAAATAATATCAAATTTGGCTCCTTGAAAGTCAGACCAGACTGAACTGAAAAGTTTGAAGATATTTTTATGAATGACTGCATAGAGTAATACATGGGGTTTTCTTGGAGAGGCAGATTCTGCTGCAGACTTTAGATCCCTTACTGTTCCCAGCCTCACTCCTTTGACCTGTGCCTGCTGCATTCCCAGTGACTCTCTCTGCATCCCCAAGGTGCAAGCTGCAGGCTTAGCACACACAGGATCAGACTGTGGTTAAACAGATGAGGAAGGACTGCACAGATAGCAGTTGCCTATTTTTGAGCCTATTCAGCTCTCCTTGGCTCTATGTGGAACAGTGCTGAAGGGCTCCTCTCGGGAGGAAGGCCAAGAGCTACCACCATCAGTAATCCCACTGGGCACTGAAGCAAGTGGCCTGGCCAAAGGAAGACTTGAGAAGCTGAAAGCTGCCAAAGTGGGTGTTAAAATATTAAGAAATTACTTCATTTATAGATGACGGAAACATGAACTTAGAAAGCTAACTTTAAACATAACTCCTGGGAACCCTGTGCCAGCATATTGGCTAGAAAATCAAATGAAAGCTCTAATCATGTCAGAGCCTTATAAAATAAATGTCAGTGCATCACAGACAGAGAAGACATCTCTTAATGACATAAAGAATTAATAATAGACTCTGAGACTAGTGTTTCAGAGTCTGATTTGAAAGCAAAATATTGCTTGCAGTGACAGAAATCAGTGTACTTCGACAATGCACTCCAAAAATCTTTCACCAACTACAGTTTTGATGGTGAAAACCCCCAATGAAAAATAAAAGATGATACAACCTTCAAAAAAAGTAAAATCACCCAAAACAGATGTTTACCTGAGGTTGTGGTGTTGTGGGTCCCCAAAGTATGAGGCCAGGGTGCTTTCTGTGATGCTCTTTAGAATTTAATCAGAATTCCCTGGCATTTGTCCCTCAGCTTCTCCTTCATCTCTGGTATTTATATATTGCTTTGCTTTTAAGTAGGAGCTTCTCAGTGAATCAACAGTTTTCTTTCTTGGTTCTCCTAGCAGGTTACCACTTCCACTCATCTTTTTTGCTGAGGTTTCCCCTGTCTCAAATCCTGCCCTAGCTCCTAGTCAGCCAACAAGGGTGTTTGAGCTACATCTGCTGTTATTTCCACCTCCACAGAAATCCATCCCATCAGACCCAAAGAGCCCCAAGAGAAGTCTCGTTCTGCCTGGGTTTTGATCATCTCACAAGCTCACAATGCTCAGTTCTAGAAAGAACTGTCAAGGTTCAATTTTCCATTCATGACTTAGATCTAGAAAATACGTGAGAGACCAGGATTACAGATGTCTAACTTTTGCTCCATGAATCTTGCTGAGCAGCTGAAGCTTTCAGTGATGCAGGAAATCCTGTGCCCCAACAGAATGCATAATTTCTCTATGAAAAGAGACTCATAAAACTCATTAAATCCTTAAAATCACATTCATACAATTTCCTTGAACAGTGTCAATCACTGAAAAGACCTGGCTTGACACAGAAATTTTGTAATGGAAGCCCTCTTCTTTGACATACAATGCCAGATAAACAATCAAAACCTGAAAAAACTGAACTAGGATAGCAGAGAAAGACAAAAATAAAATTGAGATGTTTTTGAGAGTTCCAGGAGTGGTGCTTCACCTGCTGCAAACACCACTCTCCTTTCCAAGTCTAGCAGAAAAAACACTGAAGACTTTGGCCAACTTATTGACAATTCAATTTACCATGTTCCTGTTAGACATTGGTGATTCCCATTTCCTGCCCACTCCCTTCCAAACCAAAGTTATCAGCAGTGGTCCACATAACCATTTAATCAATGGCTGCCAATCAATTACACTGATTGAAAGACAGTCTAAAAAAACCTTTAGTCTGTGGCTCTACTGACAGAAACATCAGGAGCTGAGCCCACCAGCTTTCAAACATTGGAGGTTTGGGGAAAGATTGTGTATTTCTTAAGTGTTGTACAGCTCAGCTCTTTACAAATAATTGAATATCAGTTTACACATGTAGATGCCAGTACAAAATCTCCTTCTCGCATCCTCCTCCCACACATCCCTCTGCTTTTAAAAGCAGCTCCAGCCAACAGACAAACTGAATGTGCTTTCTTTCAGTTTCTTGCACCTTAGCATGAGAGCCACTCAATCCAAATTTCTAGACCCAGACATCCAATGGAGAACAGGTGCTGTTTTACAGTGCAGTGAAAGGAAAAGGGTTTTTGAGGGTATTGATGAGACAAAAGCATCACAGAAGGTCCCTTTTGCAATACACTGTTATAAAAAGCATAGACTAATATCAGCACAAAATATGAGGATTAACTTCATTAAACTACTTCAACAACTCTACAGCAATCTTTCATTGTCCATTGTGCAGCTAAATGCAGAAGGATTTCCAAATACCAAGAAAAAGTTATTTGAGGTCATAGAATAAATTATATATTCATAATCTACCCCATTCTAAGCATTCATCTCATCTGGAATAACCAGGATACTTGTGCTAACCTTAAAAGGACCCACTGTAACTTTGTAGATGCTTTGAAAGAAGGTCAGCATAATATTTTTATCCCAGGGTTATTATTCTTTCCAGGTTCTCCCTTTACAAGCAGGAAAATCCTTGTACTTCTGTTTTGCATAATCACATGTCCAGCTCAGTGAGTAAAATTTAATGCCTTTTGATTGATAGGTTAAGACCAGAAAGGATCATTATGGCCATCTCATTTGACCTTCTGCACAACCTCAGTTGCAGAAATCCTCTCTGTGGCTCCTGCATCTATAATCATATTATTGGGTGTTGCTAAAATATATATTTTATAAAGGCAGCCAATGATTAAATCTTGATTTAATGATGGTGTATTCACTCCCTACTCTCTTTATATCTTTAACTGCTGCTATTTAAAAAAAAAAAAAAAAATGACCATACCTCATTTTGTTACTCAAAAGACTTTGGTATGTTATCAAAACGTCAAAGTGATAATTATGAATTACAGCTGGGCATCTCCTGTTCAGAAAACTCAGAATTAGGAATAGCAGAATTTTCTCCCAACCAAGTGGACTGGTTCTACTGGGGACAAATGAGTGCTCTTTGAGACCAGTGTAATCTATTCACACAACAAATGAATAAACAAGAAAATAAATAAACTCCTTGTTTAGTGGACATCTGTTTTAGCACAGTGTTCATCAGAATAAGGAGACTGCCTTGGCAGTGCTTTCCCAGTTCTCTTAATTTGATGAAAAGTACAACATTAGCTTCCACAGTACACCTGGAGGCAGCAGTACTCTGCCACCTGCCCATGAAGACCTCATCCTGGTGGGTTTGCAACCTCTGGCATTGGTGTGCTCTGCACAGAACGTTCCCAGTCACCTCTGAAATCCAGAGGGGCAGCAGGTGCCCAGTGCATTACAGGCATGGCACAAGGGGAGTGTGAATATGAGTCTTCATTTTATATTTTGACACTTTCCACACAGAATAAGAGACGCCAATGTTTTTCATCATTGAAAGAGGGTATGTGCACTTGCCATGCAGCAGGGGTCCCTCCTTGGAGAGGATGCTGTTAGGCTGTGATCATCTGCTACAGTGGCAATAGGAGCAACGTAAGGGAGGTCAGACTGCCCTGACTGGGACTTGCTGCAGTTGTCTCCCCTGCCAATCTCACATCTGCACCAGCTGGGTCATTTGTCTTCATGCCCTGTTTCATGCTACAGATCTTAGCTTGCTTTCAAATTGTCACTTCTTGGAAGGAGAAGGTTGTTTGGCATTTTTTAATCTTTAAGGAGAGAGGAATTGTGAGAGGCTGAGGACAGGTAACCCTCAGAGAGGATTTGTCAAGAAGGGGTAATGTTGTGAAACCCGTCTTACACTAATCATGCAAGAAGACTTTAGCATACAATGGACAAGAGTCCATATCTAGGACAAGGTTGGCTCTTAAGCTGTTGGCTCTTAAGCTGTTGGCCTTAAACTGTTCAGGAATCATTCTAGTCCTTTCCAAATTTCTTGTCTCAGCCATGAAACAGAATGGTTAAAATTTTTAACTAAATTAAAAGTATGTGGTGGAGGTGAGAATCTTTTGGGCCAACCCTTGTTTTGTATTAAAATTACAGCCATCACCATGAAGTGACAGTTGTCACATTATAGCATGGAAGTGTCAAAGGAATGAATCTGTCAATAACCTCAATCTTCTACCTTGAAAATTGTGGGAAGAATTTTTCCCAGCCACAAAGCACTTAGTTTCTGTGGTCACAATTGTCTGAAAGCTACTAAGTTTGCCAAGGATGGGATCAGGCACTTAAAAGGAACAATCCCAGACCTCTGAAATGAGTTAAGATTGTAACACGGGGCTTGCAGTACACAGAGCAAAATAAATAATACAAGGTGATATTTTTCTTAATGAGGCTTCAGCGTGATGCAAAACGTGCGGGTTTTATTCATAATATTACAAAACATTTAGGTTAGAAAAGAAGAAAATCACAAACTAGGCATGACTTGGGATCTGACTTGGAATCTAAATATTATTAAAGTTTGATGCAGAAAGGAACAGGAAACAGTAGAAGGTGTGAAAGCCTCAGAGGCAACACAGCGTATGATTTCTGCCTTCTCTGCTGGGCCCCAGTTTGGGGGAAGATGAACTCCTTACTGTTGTGAAATTCTTGCTTGGGTCTACCCTCTCCTATCCTTCCTTCCTGAGACTGATGCCAATGAAGTGTGGATATGTAGAGAGGAGATTCAATAAATTCTTCCTGGCTCTTGCCTGAGGCCTTGGAAGCCCTTGGAGGAAATGCATGGCTGAGGTTCCTGCTTCCATTCATAACCCAGGTGGGCACATCCAAATAAAGGAGGAAGAGGAAGTTTTGTGGTACTGCAGAGTAGCAGTGTCAGGATAACAGGTGATTTGTATTCCTCTCTCAGCCTCTGTTACTATTTGAGTCTACCAGGAGAAAAGAGGGAAGGAGAAAATTACTCCATATCTTCTTAATTCTTACTCCATATCTTCTTTCTTATTTACTTCATAAAGCTTAAAGAAATCAAAGAAAAATGACAGCTGTATTAAAAAAGCATCAGTGAATTCAAGAGCTAAGTCAAAACATGTAAATTTAAACTATGATCAGAAAGAGGCACAGCAAGAACTACTTAGCTGTGAGGAGTAACAGGGTACACAGAGCAATTTCAGAGGTTTCAGGTTATCTCAAGCATGGTATGAAGAAAGACAGCATTTTAAGAACAGTCTAAGTATAGAGTATTTTGACATGATTTTCTCTGTTCTCTGTGTTCTCAGCTGAGAAAGGGAAGTGAGACCTGACCTTCAGTCAGACCTTGCATGCCCAGGGCATTGCAGACTATCTTCCCTCTGCTGTTCTTCCACTCAGACTGGAGAAAACAGAGCACATGAGCAGTAAGTGTACATGGAAGAAAACTTTTCTCATGTATTAAAAGCCTAAGCATCTATTGCAAGGCATGTGTGATGCAGTTCAGTATTTTAAATGCAAAAACTTTGGGAATTCAATTTTTGCAATAAATTTGCTCCATAAGGGCTGGACAGTCTTTGCATGAGCTGCTACTTCTCTTCACCACCCTCCTCAACCTCTGTGTTCACAGAGATTACACATGGAAGAAAATGTGCACTTCCTAGAGAATCATAACCAGTAAGGTGGACTTAATTTCTGTATTTCCTTATAAAATATCAATGTATTTCCTTATAAAATGTCCTTATATTCATAGCTAAGTGAAATCAATCTTGTGCTGCTATTATTTTCAGCTCGAGTCCTCCTCAGTTGATACCTGTTCTACCATTACATGATCTGTCTCAAGAGACTTTATCTAACATTATTCAATGCAAACTCTGTTTCAGATCAGAATAAAGGAAAAAATATGAATTTCAGAAGAACTTGGATACTGCTCCACTGCTGTGTCTTTATCAGAGTTGTATTAGAGGAGAGACAGAAAACGCCTTTGTGGTTACAGGCATAAGAAAGGCTTGGAATTTGGTTCACTACAGAGCAAGTAAATACTCCCTAGAAGTTAAAAAGAAATTATTCTGAAATAGCTACAGAAATCTCTAAGAAACCAGGCACATAAATGTACAAATCAGAATGAGCAATTCTTGCTTTCTTTTTGACCACTGCTATGATTTCTGTACATAGGCTTGAACTTGAGGCCACCAGAGCAGAAGCCTGAAACATTTCCATGATTCTCTTGTACCTAGAAACCATTATCTCTGTAACTGGGCATAAAATGGGATTTTTTAGAAGGCATTGATAATTAGCTGGATGAAAAACTGTGGAGAGAGTAATGGCTTTCAGAAGAATTAGGCAGCTGAAAATATTGAAAATAGAGGATACTGAGAGAGAAGATATAGCTGGGTATTATAAGATGAAATTTAGTTGTGCATAAGGCCTTGGTAAGTGTGAGAATATATACAAATGGGGTGTACATACATACACAGGGATGCATACAAGTTCTGTGGCAGCTGTTCTGGAGAGCTGCCTCAGAGCCTTTGGGGTCCTTCAAAGGTTACAGTACTCCACACATGACCAAGTACATTACAAATGGAACCTTACTTGTCTACAGAACTTCTAAACTAGATGGGTTTTCAGATGAAATAATGTGTAGTAATGCTGATGTAGAGATTTGAGCCCTGTGATCCTACTTTTCATCTCAATAGTCTCCCCAGCAGCAGAGCTTTGGGATGTCTGATGACCCAAGATCCCATGAGGGACCTACTCCTGTCATCCCTGGACTGCCCATTAAATTAATGGATATCTCTACTATTATACTTTGTACTCCTGTAACTTAACTGGAAGTTTCTATTCCTGCCTAGGACCTGGCTACAGAAGCACTTACACCAGCTGCAAATAGATGTCATCCATCTGGCACCATCCTTCCTTAAAAAGGGACAAAGATGAGGCCTGAAGGCACCCCAAAGCTTTCCTGTCTCTAGATCTCACGTATGCACCCATGCTACAGCAATGTAGGAATAGATGGTGCTGCAGGAAAGCAAGGGTACAAATTCCCCTGGTGATTACTCCCTTCATGCTGCCCAGCTTCTTTGCAACCCATCCTAAGAATTCAATTCCTGGTGTGTACAGGAGAAAGAGAAGGAAATAGAGGTAGTTCTGTCACATCTCCCGGGGTTGCTGGGAAAAGACAGGGAACCTGGCAGAATTAACATTAAAAAAACAAAACAAAACAAAGCTGATAGACCCCAAAAAAACCAAATGTGGAGAGAGAACAAATGTGTGAAACAACAAAACAGAGAATTAAAGGGAACATTACAAAGGGTTTTGAGACTTACATGCGTATAAGAACAGAGAATTTGAGTGAAAACAAGAGAGCAGAGAAAAAAATAATAAAGGAAAAAGAAGGAACTCAAAAAGGGAATTGGAGGGAAGCCAAAAGGGGCAGAAGGAATTTTTTTGTCATCTTTTCCCTTACTATTCTGGGCAGCAAGTAAAATATGGGCTGATGACTTCAGCATCACCAGGCAGGACAAACCGTTTTGTGGGACATCACTGAAGTGTGAAAATTTTTTTGGAATGCTTTCCCAGAATCTCACACTAGTGTATTAACCATGAGGGCTGCGAACCTGAGGTGGGTGCTAGTAAACAAATAAACATAACAGAAACTCCCTGATTCACATCAGCTAATATAGATACCCACTACAAATGTAAAAGCTGTGAAACTGAAATGTTAATTTCTTTCATGCCAAAGGTTTCAAAACAAACACACTCTTTAGTTAGAAGATTGTATTTTATAGAACCCAAAACAATTACCCTTACAAAAATAATAAAAGCAAAGCCTTCCCTTGGTAATAAAATCGCAATGTTTCCTGAATGTCTGATGAGAATGTATTTAGGGAAGCCTGATGTGCAATCACACACCTAATTATTTCTGTTCTCACGTGATTTGTGTAAGTGCTTTTCTCTAATGTATGCAGGCAGAAGAAAGGGACATTTATATACATATATATATATATATATATATATGTTCTAATTTTGGCAGCACATTCCTTTTGATCCAACACACCATTGCTTAGAGAGGAGAGAGGAGTGAAAATAGAGGCAGATATTAAAGAGAAGGCAGAATTCAGCACTAAGATCCAGCCCTTCCCTTCCCACACCTGCATTTGTGTGGGGGTTCAGTGGTGGCTCTGGGTCCAGCTCCCATCTCTGGCTGCATAACAGTCTGACACACAGGCAGACACCAAAAAGCAGCTGTGTCACTCTCAATTAATATTTCTGTCTGGGAACAAGACTTGTTTGTTTACATAGGGACCATGGCTCAGCCACAGACAGCATCCAAAAAGACACAAGCCTGGGAATAAACAGCAAGAGCTACTCCATGACTTGACCCAAAATCTGGTCACAGGACATGAAATTCACTCTCAGTTTAAATAATTAATTAAGGCTTCCACTCAATTTTTGGAGTATCCAGTTACTTAAATTGGAAATGCCTTTGTTGGTGCAGGTGGTTACCCTAATGCATCCACACGACATTTGCAGTCTTGCTGAGATAAGCAAAGAGTGAAATTATGTGATAGAAAACACCCTAATTCCTGGATAAAGGGGACACCCATGCAAAGCTGATGATTTAGGGAACTGATGTTCCCACTGCCCGTAACAAGCAGACACCAAAGCTGCTCAAGCCAGGCAAAAAAGCCCACTAAGCACTGAGCTGCAGTGTCAGGCATGCAAATGTCCATGCAACTTTGATCTGAGTTGTCAAACCATTGACATTTCACGGTCCAAAGCCCTTCAAATCACACAGAAATGTACTTCACCTCCCTCAGTGGATTTTGGATCAGACCTTACTGAACACATAAAGCTGGCCATTCACTTTGATGTTTGATAAATTTCCTTCTCTTTGAGGTTTATATTTTAATAATTTAGCCAAATAGGCACATGTACTGCCACGTACATTCTTTTCATGCAGCAAGAAAGGAACCCATTTTCTGTGAACCTCATTTATCTACTCTCACACAGAGTACAGCTCTCCCCAGGTGCTGTACAAGGGCTGAGACAGTTAACTACAAATATAACCCAGCTGGAGACACAAGTTGCTTTCCAGAAAAAGAAACAGCTTCACTCTCTACCTTTTCCCAATTTATTTATTAAACATTAATTTTTCCTTCTGATTTTCAGCCTCAAATATAGTCCTAATCTAAAATCTAAACCTAAACTGCAATTTGGCCACCTGTTTAATCTTGATGTGAAATCAGTGCCTCCATAAAATCAGGTTTTGAAAACTATACAAGCAAGAGGAAGCTATGAGGCAAGAAATAATGATAATATGCAGAGACCCTCAGGAAGTGGTTTTCTTTACTTTCACTCAGAATGGAGAAATAAATCAGGGGTAAAATGCTCCTGAGGTTTGAACTCTTCTCATACCTACTTAGGCTGTCTGAACCTGAAATTTTGATGAAAATTTAAAATAGCCTTATTTTTCTCCTAGAGAGTATTATATTGAAAATAGACCTATTTTAAAATATTATTTCTACTGATTTTCATATGAAAGCTATCAGTTTCAGTATGTGTTAAGTCGCGTGTCCAAAAAAAAACCTTTGAAAATTAAATTGACCAAATTAAATTTCACTTAAATGCAATTGACAATTCTAATTCAATGCTATATCTAAACACCTAAATCAAGACTCAAAGTAGCACTGAAAACTAAGTCAAGATCCCAAGAGTACTAAAGTTCAACTGAAATACATGGCAATGTGCCATAATTCCAGCTGAATGCTTGTACACACAAGCTGCTATTTCTGATGGCAGAAAAAAAAATCACCTAATTGTGAATTTTTTTTAATAAAACTGGAAGTACAAGTATCTTAATTAGGTTCAGACAGTGAATGAGGAAAGTTTCTTTTGTGGGAAGCAATTAAACTGAAATTGAGATAAAATACAACCTGTAGAAACAATATTTTGTAAGTCATTGTCAAGGAAGTGGGGTGAATATGCTTCCAAAAGACCAATAACCATCTAATGACTAAGATTCAGGCTTCTCCTTTCTACTATTAACTTCAGCTAACAGCCTGAGTTCCTGATCAGGAGAAACAACACCAGTGCAAGGCTATGAATGAGTGTGGATCAAGACACTTTTTAATGCTCAGAGTCTGGCTGAGGTTTCAGAGAACATGCATGACAGGATTAGATTTGAAAAGGCATCATTTTTATAGAAAAAAAAGGAAGTGTAATAATACACATACAACCTTTAGAAACTTTAGCTAGTCCTCCCCCATAGTGCTCTTCATCAGCTCTGTGCACATCACACAACTTCTGCAATAACGGCACTGTTTCCTAAAACTGTTGTCAAAGGCATCTTAAAGAAAAGCAGGCAATTTGCAGCCGTGCAAGGCTGAGTCTGAATGCACTGTTTTTATTAGAGGAGATGGTCCCAAAGGGAAGATCTATTCAGATGAATGTCCAGGTTGCAGAGCCTAGTTGTCAGATCCAGGAGGCTGCTGCAAGTCAAAGTTTCCTCAAGGACCTGACACGAAGTCTTTACCAAAGGCAGGAAAGGTGACATTGCCCAGCTCACATTCCCCCCTTGGAAACTGCTGCTGCTTTTCACTTCAGCTGTGAAGTGCCTGCACCTCAGTGCAGCAGATGTATGAAACCTGACAGGGTAAATGTGGGCAGGGTGTGCACACAGCTGTGCTTTCTCCTGAAAGAAAACACTTTCAGCTCTATCACTGCAGTCGTTTGCAGCTTCTCTGGAGGATGCCCTGATAAATGCCCCATAGAGAAGCTTGGTGTTGAATATGAGTGGGCAGGCTCTCTCCACCTCCAGCTTCTAGGTCCAGTCAAATAAAAAAGAACGGGATCAAAATTACTAAATTTTAGGCCCTTAAACCATGGGAAAACACCACATTCAGCAGAACTGATACAATTCTACTATTCAAGACCTGTGCAGAGACAAGTCTAAGGAACATCAACCAACCAGAGAGCACCTGCATAAATGTCTCAACTAGCCCTAAAAGACACAAAAAGTTGTAGTAAAGGTCTCATGGTGTCTACTATGTGGTTTCTTGTCTTTATAAAGAAGCAAATGACAGACCCCAATAAAGCCACTGTGATAGTGAAGGTTCTGTGAAATAACTTTGTGGGTATTCACTCTGTGATATGTGACTTGTTTCTCCTGTTTATTTTGTGAAACAAACTGTGCATTTACTTGGATGGAGCAGAATATGGGAGTCCAGGCTAAATATACATCTTCTGCCTGTAAAGATGATTATAAGGAGATTAACATATCTGAGTTTTCTTCACAGGTCTGCCTACCTGTATCATAAGAACCTGCATCTTACACCAGCGTGACAAGAATAACCAACCATCCACTCCCTAGTTTCAATTCACCTCTCTGCAGAGATTCAGGGCACTGACTGTCTTACTTATGCCTATTCTTGATGTCTTAGAAAACCAGTGACCCTGTGGTAGCTGCTTTCAAAAGGATGCACATCATGATTGAAAGGTACACACTACAGGGAATTTACCAATGTGCAATTGTCCCTTGAACTGTTCTGGTCAATTTTGCAAAGAGAATTGCAGTTATATTAGCAAAGTCTCTATATGGAAGATCTAGAATTTATTTGAAAAGGATTTTCCTTTAAAAAAAAAAAAGTTACTATTCTTCATTGTTTAAGAAGCAAAGAATGTCACAGTTAAATCATCTTTCCATTACATTTTCTGAGACAGTAAGAGTTTTGTAGGATCTAAGGAATATATTTTGCTAGACCTTATATTCAAGTTTTGTTGTCTTTCCCAATATACCTCTATTACATTGATAGAAAAATATGTTCTCTATTGCCAAGTGCTGTATGGTAGATAAAGTGTCTGTTCTATATGTCGAAGTAACTGAGAGCATTAAAAAGTGTGGTTGCTGTTACAGTCAGCCTTACTTCAGGTCAGAGCAAGGAAAAATATTCACAGCAAGACCCTAGTTCACTTTTTTCCTCCCTTGAAGAACATATGTGCTGTAATAAATGACAAATTAAGCCTTAATTAACTGAATGTTGCCTGCCTCCCACATAAAGGGTGCAAACACACTTTGTAACTCACTCCAGGGGTTCTGGCATGTTGGCAGAGGATCTTCTCAATTTGTTTTCCTTGTTTTGATAAGTGGGGTCTCTTTGATGGCCGCTGTCGCAGGTCTGGGAAGATTCATAATTGATTAACCCCTGACTTGTGAGAGAGACAATTCAAAACTTAGCTTTCCATGAGAGGGGAGAAGGGGAGCATCATCCTTCCTTCAAATGTGCTGGTACCATGCAAGCAATGTAAGCATGATAGTGCCTTTAAAGCTTCAGGCCAACTTCTTGACCATTTCATTACAACAATGACAAGGCTGCCCAGAGTGAGAGATCAAAAGCTCTGAAAAATTAGGTTGTGTGAATGTTTGGCTTAAGGCAGCTGGGTAGCTTTAAATAGATGTTGAGGGCTGTGACCACCACTGAAAAAGTTCTGAACTGAATTAAGATCAAGTCCAACCCCTCTTCTGAGAGCAGCCAAACTCCTGCCCCCAGAAAGTGACTTTCCATTTTAAAGTGACAAGCAGTGCTGGAGCTACTTTGCCCTTCTAGCTTGGAAAAGCTGGGGCTTGCAGTATACACCTTTCCAAAAACAGAGGAAGAAAAAAACAATAAACCAATCCCTTACAGAGAAAACAGGTGATATAACATGATCTCCTGAGCCTTTGTTGACATTTTCTCAAATTTTAGAGGTCATATATTGGTAGAGCAGAAAATTAAAAGAGGAAAGAAATATGCAATCTGAATTATTAAAAACAAACAAACAAACAAAAAACCCACCAAAAAACCCAAGTTAACCCTTAAGGATATAGAAAAAATATCTTAAGCATAGGGGGAAAAATGTCTTAGGGAAATTCCATCCTACTTCTTCCCTCTCCCCATTCTGTCCCAGATAATTTAGTGAACTGATCAATTAAATGCAACAGTCAGATAGAGGTCTTGGAAGTACAAAGAAAGTACTAATGCCACAAAAATAACTGGGAGGAAGAGCCATCCTTTTTGTCCTTAGATGAGAGTTAGGTAGCCAGAAAGTACTACCTCACTAAGTGCAAACTATTAAATGCCCCATCATAGGAACGACATTAATTGGAATTTGCTTCTCTCCAGGCATTCCAGTTAAAAAATTCCCACTCACAGCACTGGCATATACAAGGATCTGGTGTGCACACTAATAAACTGGTTTTTTCTGCTTCTGGAAATATGCCTGTATCTTACAAAAAAGCTTCTCAGTAGGAAATATAAATCTATGCATTGTAAACATGAATGAATAAGAAGAAAACCATCTGTTCAAGATGCAGGACCCCAGGCACAATTAGATATTTGATCTGAATCACCTAAACTCTGCTTCAGTTTGTGAGACAGCAAATCAGGTGTGTATGAGTTGAGTTTGCTCAGAGATTAAAGTGAAAAGGGCATAAAATATGATTTAATAACCCTAGTAAGGAACTTCTGCAGAAATCAAAAAATCATGAATTTATAATTCATTTTTAACCAAGAGATACGTGTTTGCTTTAAACATTTAACTAGAGCAAGTTCCAGGCAAAAACTCTGAGGGAAACAGTGTATACCATGAGGACTGGTATCCTGAAAATAAATATATCTCTGTTTCTTCTCAAAAATCATGACATTTGCCTAAATACTGTCCTTTGCTTTTGTCATCTGAGTAGCAGCTCTCACCTCAGAAGAACTGCAGTAGTCAAGGTGTCTGCCCCATCTGCAGGGGTAGTGGGTTTGTCCTTGGAGGAGAAGAGTGGGTACCACGTCACAGAAATCACTGCAGACACAAATGTGATACTGATTCACTGGCTGTCCCTCGTCTTTCTTTCCTATTATTTTTATTTCCTGTTATTTTTATGTTTAATAAGCATACACGAAGTCTGTTGGTCTGTTTAGATTTCAGGATCAAGAACAGACTTCATGTGCAGGCCTTTGAGAAGAATCAAAACCTTAGAAATTGAACAGGATGTTAGTGGGCTTTAGCATTCAAAAGATCATAATGGAAGTTGAGCACTGCCATCCCCCACCCCACCTTAGAAGAGTGATTGCCCCCTAAAGCAGCCTGGAGACTGCAGAAGACTCCAACCCATCAGAAATGGACCCAACACTACAAAGGCTACCTTGGACAAGTAAATAAATCCATTTCCTTCATCAGAGAAAATGGTAGCTATGGATCAAGAAACAAATATGTTGACATAAACTTTTTTTTTTTTTTTTTTTTTTTGCAAATTGGCACAATATTGTCAGCTATTTGCTGTTCTTGGATGTGGTTTTGCTCTTCTCTCCACAAGCCCAGGATTTTTATGAGGAGGTCTGATGATAGTTCATGGAACCAGAGAATAGCAGGGAGCCGAGTCGCACAGACACAGACCAAGACCATGGAGTGTCTGGTACAATCATGTCCACAGGGCTCTTCAGCAGAACAGTGTCACTCAGTTCAGCAGCAAACTGTCATAAGCAGTAAATTACAGAAATCATGAGGCTTGAACAACAAGATAATTAAGAAAAATAATTGATGGAGACAGGAAAAGAGCAAGACCTGATTTTGATTACTTGTCTTCACATATACCTGCTTTCATTGAAGATGTCCCTGCTCATTGGAGTGGGGTTGGATTAGATGACCTTTAAATGTCCCCTTCCAACCCAAACTGTTCCATGATTCTCTCATATTTGATTCAGAGGATCTATCTTTGGGGAGGGGAGGTATTTACAGAGGGTGTTCATGATGAAGGGATCTGATTTCCAGCCCCTTCTTGCCACCACATGCAAAAGAACTTAGTTGTGTACACTTCACTCTGTGCTGCACAGCTAGACACATAAACATCATTCATATTTGTGGCAAGTAACCTGCCCTGTGTTAAAGCAATTTGATGGTTTAGCCTGCAATTGAAAAGATTTCTGCATAAAAACTTATTTTCTGTTCAGCTTTTACACAGTAGCTTTAGTCACAATTTATGTCTTTCTGTCAACAAACAGTCATTAATTTTGTGCAGTAACAGTCAATACCTGATGTCATTCTTCCCTCTTTATGTTTGTGCCTGACATTCCTTTATTCCATTTGGGGCTTTTATGCTGCTTGTGCAGCAATTTAAAGGAACATTAAATCAAGCAAAATATTAAAACATAAAATAACAAGAATTTTAAAACAGAAACGTGAAAATAAAACTGAGATAGAATTCTTTCATAAACTTAAAAAAGAGGGAAGAAAGAGTGGGTACTTGAAAACAATGTCTCTGCAAGAATTGTGCACTGCACCTGCCCAGCTAGCAGGTCCTGGGTCAGGTTCTTTTTAATGTGGGTCTTCACCTGGGGGCACCCTCCATTCAAAGAAATGAGCAGATGTTTCAGTTTTTTTAAACCTTTAGTTCGGAGAAGTGTTTCTCTCACAGTGATGATGTAGAAACCACAAAACACTGGAAGATTTCCCCATTCTCCAGATTGCTGGTTAGTCCAGCAGGTTCACTAAACAGTGAGAAATCTTTGAAATTATTTGCTTACAGAAAAATTTCAAGGTAATTAATATGCAATTTGATTGAAAAAAAATCCCCCAAACTTTTCTACTTCAAGCCATTTTAAATAACTTCTCCATACATAAAATCTCATAATTGATATTCAAAACCTTTTGGGTGAGAAAGGTGAGCTTTTATTAAGTTTTGAAATAATCTTTCTCACTAAGGAAATGGTACTGGGAAAGGAAAAGCTTTGGGGTGACAAACCAGTGCGTGACATATTTACTACAAGGCTATTTGGGGGGAATCTCAGATGATGGTAATGTGAACTGAGAGAAAACTGAGTGCTTAAAATTATGTGAGGTGGCAAAAAACTTCAACACCTGACAAGTTTATGAAAGGGACTCAAGAAGCTAGGAAGTCTACTAAGAAGGAAAATAATATGTCAAGAATTTAAATGAGAAATAAAATCAACCCACTGACAGAGCTTTGGATTTCAAAGGAACTGACCATTGTGAGATTTATAAAGAAAGAAACTACAGCTTTTCATTTAGGACACCATTGAATATGTAGCTAATGTTCAAATCTTTAACACCCTGTCTGTAACTATTGCATATTAATCTTTGTTACAAAATCACACAGTCTTGACTCACATTCTGTGACATAGATCATTGCTTGGCTAAGGCACCCATTAAACAAATATGGAATTGTCACAAGTAATAGGCTAGTGTTGTCTGCATTCTTACTTCTAACAAGCACATTTGACAACTCTAATTAAACAGAGAATAGCTATAAAGTCCTCCAACATGTTTTGTTTTGTTTTGTTTCTAAGCAAAACATTTCTAAGTAAAGCTAATAAGTGCTTCCAATTGCCTTAATATTGGAGAGATTCTGTTCTCCTGAAGTTCTTTCTAGAATATGATTCACAATTTAGAACCTTAAATAAAATAGTAAAAAAACCTGGTACTTTCATTCAGAATAATCTTTGTAAAGTTTCTGCTCTTTCAATAGAATAATTTTTACAATTCACTGTTACTATCAGACAGACACCTCTACATCGAGGAGCAAAAGGGTTCAACATTGCACAGGTTTGCTTCAATAATCAAAATGTAGAAGGACACACATGGAGTTAGTTGAGATGGCACAAGATATCCTCAGTCAGCTCAAACTCTGAAAATATAATGGTTATGCTTTTGGTTCCTTGTTATACCTGTATCTATTCCATTTAAGCATCCTCTCTTTATAAAGAAGCTTTCTAAAGTAATATTTGGAGGCACAATAAAATCTAATTTTCTCTAAAATGTCTGATATAAGAAAGACTACACCAAAAAATGAGGACTGAAAAGACAGAAATTACATGTTTACTTAAGTACTGGTTTTAATGCAAACCTCTTCAACACTGAGACTGTTTGAATTTTATTCAATTATTTGTTCATAGTTTAATCCAATTTTTATTAGAAAGTGACTTTAGCAATGTCTGAATATAGCTGGGTGAGCTATAAGATAAGCTGAGCCTAGAAATATATATGAATGTCAGAATGTTTAATATTTTGCTGAAATTTCCATTATCAACTCACTTCTTTCTTTCCTGCCTTGAAACCTCTTGGTTTCTTGGCTGCCACCTTTTCCTATGCCATCCAGGATCATGCTGGAGGCTGAGGGCAGAGAAGAATGAATGAGAATTTCCATGGACCTAGGAAATCACTCAACAGAGGAGAGGAATAGTTGCAGGAGCACAGGCAGGAAGGAGAAAAGAATTTGCCAAAAAGTGAGATTGAGATGAGATGATGAGATGAGATTGAGATGAGATGAGATGAGATGAGATGAGATGAGATGATGAGATGAGATGAGATGAGATGAGATGAGATGGAATAAATATCTGGAAAGTCAGCCTGCAAGGGGATAGATATGCTAAGAATTACAAGGGACAACTGGGAGCAGGAAAAGGTGCTCAGATACTGCAGAACATTGGGAATGCTGTGGGAAAGAAGATAAAAGCTTCTCTCTGGTCATAAGGAAGACACCTAATGGTCTGGTGATGGTTAGGCAGTATAACATCAGCATTTCATGGAACCTGCAGGATTTTCGAAACAATCAACATTTCATACAAGAGTATTGAAATAATTTTCCTAAATAGAATGGAGATTCTAACAGTTTTTTCCATTATTATTTCATTCAATGCATAAATAACCTTTGCAGAGAACTGGAGGGATAAAGAGGCTATAGCATATTGCTACAAGCCTCACTGCAGCAGGTTCAGACAGTTCCAGACAGTCTCCAGACTTGTGCTGACGATCTGTGACACTGCAGTGAACATGTGAGAGAATTCACCCTACAGGCACCAAGGTCAGTGAAGAAGGAGAGGAAGGAGGTGCTCCAGCCACTGGAGCAGAGATTCCCTGCAGCTCCCAGTGAAAGACTGTCCCTCTCTAGTCCTTCCAACTGTCCTGCACCACAGATCTCTCTAGGTGCTATTTGTTCCCACCAAGTATATTTTTGGTAATATCTCCTGCAGCAGAGGGGTCTGTAGCTGAACAGTGCCAGGACTGCTTGTAGGTGACATTCAGGAAAGCAATAAAAACAATCAGTAGAGTCACTAGAGAGAGCACACAGGGAAAGAGCAGGGCTGCTCCTCTCCAGCAGGGCGCTCACCTCTTCCATGATGGATTGAGCAGCACAAAGCAGGTCATCACAAGGCTGGGAAAGGACAATGAAAGATTCACAAAAGATGAAAGGTAAGGAAATTAATTAGCAATGTAATTTTAGAAAAGTCACAAGGTCAGCTGGTGAGACTCCATGCACACAATAATTAGCAGGGGGAAGTGTAAATATTTCTGTCTTACTTTCTCTCTTCTCATCTCTCTTTTTTACCTTTGTCCTACTGTTCTGAGTTACAACCAACACCCATGGTAACAGTCCAAATATACTGCACATATTGCTAAAGATGATAAAACAGAAAAAAAATATACATATGATGAGAAAAAAATCTAATTCTCTGTCCCTATTAAGCCTCTAAAACCAGAACTGGCTAATGGACCTATAACCCCATAAGCACTGTATGTGAACTTCTTCCAACTAAGTCTAACTAGTAGGCTTGGTTCTCAAGTTATCTCTTTCAGGAACAAGACATGGGTCCCAAGTCTTTTTTAAAAACACTGTGTTATTTTAAAGTATCTTCTCAAGAGAAGGAATAAGTATTGCACTTTATTGAATATCCTTTTTAGGTTATGTTGCATGCGTTAGAAATTTCTCCGGAGCAACAGGAAGATAGCAGCAACTTAACCACTCAGCTGTGGGTTAATCAGGTTGGGACATTAAGCCCTTCATATCAAATCATTCTACTTTTCATGAGAAGACTGTGTGCACTGAAACAGAGTGTCAGAATGGAACTATGAGTTAGCCCAGCTCCCAGGGGAGTCCTGGAGCCTGTCTGTGTTGTAGGGACTGTACAGGTGTGTTAACTAATAAATGTATTTGAAAAGAAAGTGCAAAAGAAGATGCTAGAATTTGAGGCACTATTGGAATCACCTTTCTTAGCTCATGATTGCATACAGGGTGATGAAGGGGACCTAACCTTTGCAAAAGGTCTGGTTCTGCAGTGGTGCCAGAGGCCAGCTTTACAAACTCAGCACACACAGGTTCAGCTGGAGAAGAAAAGCCACACTTGGTTTAGTTGTGTATAACTTCTGCCAAGTTATTCAGGACAACTAAGAATTAAACTGACACAAGAGAATTAGGATAATATGGCAAAGATGGATCCAGCATGACATACACATGAAATTATACTTGGGCAAACCACTGATTTAAAGTCATTGTCATTAAAGGTTGAATTTTCAGGAGTACTCTATATTAAGGGGGAACTGTGCTGTTGATATGTACCACCAGTGCTTTATCTCCCAGGACAGGGCAGATGTTTGGTCAAACAACCCACAGTATGCCTGAAAGGGTCAGGACAAATCCCAGCACTCTGGTGGTGGGCAGCTCACTGATGCACTGCTTGGAATAACCTGATTGTTGCTTCAAGCATGCTAGGACTAAACCATGCCAAGAGCTGAGGCCGTGGTTTTCTCCTTATTGTCCCTCTACTCTCTCCACAGCCCTGCTGTGGCCAGAACTATGTGATCAGGGAAAGACTGGTGTCCTAAAGGGGTAGGAGAAATAAACTGGAGAACTTTGTGCACAGGCATTAGCACCAGCAAAAATCCCATGTGTATGTATCTCCAGAATGAACAATTACCACTTGGAAAGTGCTCAGTCAGGACACACTCAAAAAGTTAAAAAATAAGGGTAATGCTTTTATAAAGCAACCACAGCAGTTTCAATGAGCACACTGAAGGGCAGCACTAAAGCAATTAGTGCCAGGTCTATGGTGGACATACAGCAGGAAATGAAAATCACTGAAAGAGGCTCAGGGATTGGATAAAGCCAAATTTCTAGATCAAACCTTTAAGATCCTTCAGCTGCAGAAGCAAAAGAAGAAATAGATTAAAAAAAATTGCTTCAGCTCTACTCTTATGGAGAGTAATATCAGGCATGAAAATTACTGAATGTGTAGGAAGAATCTTTAGTTGCATGGAAATTAAAAATGAGATGACAAACTATTCAGAATGTAGATGGTTAAAGATATGACCCATCATTTTCCATATCTCGATTTCCACATAAAAATTGCTCAGTACTTATTTTGCCTTATCTATTTTAGAATAAATATAAAATCCAAGCAATTGTAAGGACTAAATGGGAGAAAACAAACAATTTAGTTTCATAAGCCTTTTACAGCTCTGTGAAGGAAAAAGGTTGATGGAAAACAAAAAAGTTAAAGCTGATGGAAAACTCACAGGAGGCTAAACCCCACAGTTTCCATCTCCCTTCCATTTTGTGATTTCTTCTGGTTTTCCTATCTGACTGTAAACAAAGGATCTGTTTTTCCAGTGAAGGCTTTAATTTCTAACAATATTTTAATATTTAAAATTAGAAAAGTGTTTTATATTCTGGGAATTAAAGAAAGAATAATGGCTGGCACTTATGGGTCAGTCTTCTGCACTCTTGTAGCTTGGCTTTAATTGTAAAGAAATCATGCATACTGTGATAAACTGAAATTATCTCTAGGGTGTTCATCTGTCAAACAGATTGATTCCCATCTCATCTGTTTTCTGAACGAGAGATGAAAATGAGTCTGCTACATTACCTCTACTGTCAAAGGAGAGGATGGATTCAACCCCCTTTAAAGTGACAATGAACTCTTTGCTGTCTCTGTCTGAAGAGTTTGACTTTATCTGCTGGGAATTAACCTTATCTCAAAATATACAAGGAGATACATCCAAAAGATATTCAAAGTTGGTCCTTCGGGCTTAAAGCAAAATTTCATTTAACTTTTAGCTCATATCTGCCTTCTTGAAGTTTTCTGATTCGATTGATTGTGAAAGCTGTCTGATTGACAGCACTGTTTGGGGAGAGACATGGTCCCAGAGAACCTTAAGCACTTGTTTTAACCACAAGATTAGGATTCTGTGGATTGCACAGTGAAGGAAGACAGAGATGCCAATGTTCTTAAGGAGGAGTAAAAGTTAGGAACCAGCTGTGACAAAGACCTCTTGAAAAAGTGAATACAAAGCCATCACTATCCAGCATGAGACCGAACTGATCAACTGAATATGAGGTGAGCTCCATTTCTTTGCTCTATACCAAACCTTTACTCAGTCTTTATTTTTGCATATTTTCTTATTCAGCTATCAAAGTTCCCATCAGCTTATCATCCTCTTCCCAAAATCCCTAATAACTTCCAGAAGCAATGGAGCATCCAGATCAGTTTAACACAAGCTTAAGCCTACTGCCATTTCCACTGCCTTGTGTTTGGCATGCCACCTTTTCTGTCCCTTCATTCTTTCCATCTCTTTAATGTTGCATATTCAGCTTGTGGTTCTGCAAACTGTGACCTATCAAGGCAGAGATCTTCCTGTCTTCCTAGGATGCCAGTCATACCTACAGCAGAGCATGTATGCAGAAATGTGTTCCTCCAGCACTGAATTCACAGCAATAACTTCTTGAGGGTGCCTGTTGGGTAGAGATCTAAACCCTGGTGATGTTGGAGACAAAGAAAATAATTCTCTGCCTGAATATTCATAAACCTTTGTGGTGGAGCAGCAGCCAGAGGCAACAGACCAGAGAGCAACACAGAGATTCTTATGTGAAAAGAACCAGAAAGTGGTAAGCATACAGCCCAGTATTGACCAGGCAAGCTTGAGCCAGTGTCTATTCACTAAATACGTGTTGAACCCTGTGACAACACTTTCTCTGTCCTTCCTGTCATGGGTGTGCAATTAAAAGAAAGAAACAGAGCATGAGCATTTACTGAGGCCAAAATGCATTTGAGAGGCAGTTGTCTGGGTAACAGCCCTCTTCCCTGAATTATTTTTGCATTTTTAACTGTTGTTCAGTAAAATAGGGGAATTCAGACCACAATTCAGGACTCTTCAGGAGATCTTTTATCTTCACAATAGCCACCCACATCCCCATTTTACTATAAATGCATCAGCTCAGGCCTTAAGATCCTTGCTCAGTGACTGAAGACTATGATGATTTCTGTGTTCAGGGTGGGGAAGGTGCTGTAGGTGTGGCAGACCAGGCCTTGCAGGGACACAGTCAGAGGAACATTGAAATATCAAGATTTAAAATGGCTTCAGTGGGAGACATGCTGAAAGATTAAGCTCTGGCAAAGTGGATGCAGATCTGAAGCTGTGAAAGAACAGAGGGCTTGGCATCTTAATCCTACGGACCAGCAGACACTAAACAGGAGCTTTCTGGGTCACACTGCTGACCTTACCTGTCCAAGTCATTTTCTTAATCTGAATCAACATTTTTTTCAGACGTATTTAGGCAGCACATCAGGATGGATGTTTTGAAATCATGACATTTACTTAAAAAATTATTTTGAAAAATGTACTGCAAGTGCAACAATTATTGTACCTTCCTTCCCATTCCCCAGCCCTTCAAACACCCAGGCAAACATCCTGTCTTTGCAATGCACCTGGAGTAAATGTCCCCTTTTCAAGTATGCTACAATAATCTAATATTAATGAGACACAGAGGTTGCAAGAACAAAGTTAGGATCCTCAGCACTGTTCACTCAAAAAAAAAAAAAGAAAAAATTGCAGAGATTAAGCAAGACTTTCCTAAGACCTGCTGCTGCATGATTTGCTGGTGAATAACAATGTACCACAAGGTCCCAGGGGAAGACAGACATCCTCAATTAGCACGGTTACAATCCTCAGTACCTACTTGCTTCTTCAAACAGAAAGCCAGCAGCAGCACTTCCCTTGATACCTTTGGGGTCAGGATCAAATCTGTTGCCATCATGGTGGCTCCTAAATTATTTCCTGCTTTTAATTTTTGCTACAGATGTAAAAAAAAAAAAGATGCCTCATCTCTCCTAAACCAGTTCAACATTAACACATACCTATGAGAGATCTGGCCTGCATGATGGTCCTTCTATTTCAGCATCTCATTTTGTATCCTGAATCCATCTGTCAGACTCCACAGCCCGAGCATCAAAGATTGCAGCCAGGTAAACTCCAGCCAAGAAAAATTATTCATGGACAGTATCCAATATGATAAGAATCTCCCTCTTCTCATTTCATGACATTGATAAAAGTTTGGAAGATTTCCAGAATTCAGTGAAATGACAGTAGAGACATTCAGCATGGAGAAGATTAGCAATTGAAGAAAATTTCCATCATCCTGTAATGCTTTCATCTACTTTACTGTTTCTAGATTAAAAGATGTAATTCACAGTAGAATCTGTACATAGAACATGGTTGGACTAGATGATCTTAGAGCTCTTTTATAATCTAAAAGATTTTGCAGTTATATGACATGTCATTAGCCAATTTAACACCTTATTTTGCTTAAACCCAAAAAGATAACTTTTAACTTCCTCATCTTGATTTTAAAACTGAGAGAATTTTTGTTATAAGCTGGGCAAAAAAAAAAAAAAAGTGGAAACAAAGCTTATAACCCTATCAAAGGAACAAATCCATGGCCCTCAGGCCAAAATCCTTACTACCATCACACTGTCAGCTTAGCTTGAGAACAGAGCTCTGTTTTGTCTTTCATTCACACACAAGGATCAGCTCATCCACTTCTCAGGAAGAGAGACCAGTTGCATGATTTTACCTTCTGAGGCATAAAACAGACAATAAGGTGCATGGAAATTGCACAGGAATTGTGAGGCAACGTTTTCAAAAATGTTTAGTACTGGTTTGAGTTTGCTTTCACCAAAAGTATGATTTTATAAATGATTTCAATGGGAAAGTAACAACATCAAAATCTCCAAAATTTTGTTCCCTCTGAAAATGCTCAGAATTGAATATTAATTTACAGGAACACTTCACTGATTGTTAATGTCACAAGTTTTGCAGAGGTTGATTTAGTATTTCCCAAGAAACAGGATTTCCGAGAGTTTTGCTGCAGTTCTGCTTCCCTGGTTTGCCAGAGTGCTTCACCACACCCAGAAACCACTGAGTTAGGGTCCTTACTTTAAATATAGGCTTCAAATAGCATTTTATCATGTGTTTACATAGTACATAATAGACCACTAACAAGCCTTTGCCTAGAGGAACCCGTAGTTTCAAAGATCAGCCAAATGCTAATTAAACTGAAATGCACCACTTCCTTCCACAATAAGTCTCCTCTGCAGTAAATCCTTGCATGTGTCCATTATGGTTATACAAAAGATGCAGAAACACCCTGGTGTTTAGAGCCCTCATCAATTAAAAACAGATTAAAACCTCAATGTTATAACAGAAAATGAAGGAACCGCAACCATTTAGGGCCTTGGGCTCTGAAATATTTAATTTTAGAAAAACTAACATAATATGTCTGCAGTAATGTTATATTACTATGTTTATTGTCTTTGTCTCTCCAGCAACAACTTTTCCTATAACTATGGATCTCAAACTACTCACATTACCATGATGTGTAATGTTGAGCTGCAGGATAAGAACAATTTCCTTTATGAACTGAATACTTGTGTTCATATGGTAAAGTTTTTCTTTGAATACCTTATTTAGGTTGTAAAAATATACCTGAAGTTCATGGACATTCTAGAAAGACAAGATGACTTTTGCATCTTAAGTAATTAAACCACTTGTTTAAAATCTCTAAAAAAAATCACTAAAAGTGCAAATACTGATATTGAATGTAATAGTGGTTATGCTTACTCTAGGTGGGAAAAAAGGTACAGACTTGGAATTGTGAGCATGCATCTGGAAGAACTGTGTTCACTGAAGAATCCCTCCCTTGCTTATAATGCATTGATAATTTAAGATTTATTAAAAAGCATTTACTAGTCAATTAGCATTTGTTTATTTGTTTAAAGAAAAGTATCCTAAAACGGTAAACCAACTGTAATTAACCTCATACCATAAATCTGATCAAACACATAATGAGGATAATAGCACAGCTGGGTCCCTTAAGAACCATTTGTTACACTGGGCAGTGAAACATACAGAAAATATTGAACTGCTCCCAATCTGAAGAGACACTTAAACAGCAAAGGAGATAATTGTACCCTATAATCTCAAAATGCCAATCTCTATAACAGTGCACATCCCAGCACTCTGCATTCAACCTTATATACCAGAAATCTGCACTTTCTTCACAGGACTACAGAGTATAGGGTATTATGGATATTTATGGTGAGACTTGAATATGGAAACTGCAGACATAATTTCAATTCAATATGTAAATGAGTTCAGGGTACTGAAGTGATCATTTTTGTAATGATCATGCCTACAAAAATCTCCTCTGTAAAACCAGCAACGCACAAAACCTGTGGGCTGCCATAGCAAGATTGTCAGAAAGTTTCAGACACAGAGCTAAAATGAAATGCAAAGTGAAAAACTGACTGCAGCAAATGAATCTGATACAGAGGCTGCCATAAGGCTTTCACTGTGCTTTAAAAAGCTCCTTCAACTCCAGTGGCAAGAGGAGATGGGAAGAGGAGGACTTGTTTCCTCCTGGGGATGAGCTTAAGGACAGAGCCTGGAGCAAAACTTGAACTGCCCCAGAGTGGCTCCCACTCAGTCACTGCTGCTCTGCTCACACCAAGCCCTTAAATTGCCAGGTACTCGCCCCAGGGCCGAGGGAGGGTGGGTACAGCAGAGGCAATGACACAAGAACCTTTGGCATTTAGTCCCCAGCTGACAGCATCGAACTTAAGGAACAGTGAAAATATTTTCCTAAGGTAGCAAATTGCTACACAGGACATTACCAAGCAAAACAAAACTAAAGAGTTGAGTAATGTAAAACCCAAGAGAATTGTTTTTAATGTTTTTTTTTTTGTGTGTGTGTGTGTAACGATTAAGCACAGCAATGAACAGTATGGATGAGCACATCTCCAATTCAGATCATTGACAGCAAAGCAGTTAAGAGGTTGTACCAGAAAATGCATACCAGCAGACTTAGAAAGCAAGTACTGTCACCAGTGCTATAACCTGAATTTTTCCTGTGCAATACAAATTAATGAAGAACAGTGGGCTGGAGCTTTTGCTAACAGTTCAAAGAATAAAAAAAAACTGTTTTAAAATAATGACAGTTCCAGGTTATTATATGTGTCAACACAGACTAGGCTTACCTCTTACAATTAAGGTCAAATGCATGTACAGCTTTACTCATGCTGCCTTATTTCTGAGCAAACACATACAGAAGGGAAATCCAACCCTAAGTCATTAGGTGTGTTTTGGTTGCAAGCAGAATTTGCAAAATGTGGCTCCTGTCCTATGCATCTTATAATTCCCTTGTAACAAAATATATAGAAATTTTTTTGCAAATATTTTAATAGAGTGCAACCATTATTCATTCTATGAATAATTAAAGGATATAGTTATTCTGACTGAACAATTCCGTGCAAGGATATCATATGAAAATATCATTGTTTCATGAGGGTGCAATTTAAAAAGCTACATCAAGAAAAAATATTAGTTCATACAAACACAAGATTAAGAACAAATGTAGAGAGATATTTCAGTAATACCCAAGGCCCACAATATATACCAGAATTAAAACTGTTGCCTTTGAACTCTTAGATGCAAGGGTGGAGGGGAACACAATTATACTCTATGTGCCAGATAGAAACACAGATAATATCATGCAGGCATAGAACCATGCAATCCCATCATCATGCAACAGATTAGTGATCACAAGAAATGCAGGTTCAGTGCTTTACGTGTTTTTTCTCTGCCCAGAGAGAAATAATTTTCATACTGATGTGTCTATATTTGGATGCTTATAATTTATCACGTGTAACACAAAATCCCTGTTTCTTCTCAGACGTTGGATAAGACTTCTGAAGAAATATGTTTGTGGAGAGATCATCAGGTTCTGGAAAGATTAACATCATTTAGCAACTTTTGAGCAGATAACTCCTCTCACCTCAGTCAATGATTGGCTCTCTTTCTGCAAATGTTGAATGCTGAAAAATCCCTTGTGACCATTAGCACACTTTCAAGGGGCCAAGAACCATCTCTAAATAAAATACCTGCCAGAGGAGAGGAGCATGCAGTTTCCAGACAAATAGCACACAGTAGATGATGAAGAGTAATTGATGGCTTATTTCCATCATGTCACCACTTGCAAATGTGAAACTCACTAATGTTCTTATTCGGTATTTTGTATGTAGTTGCTCATGACTAGGTAGCACAAGGTAAATCTGCTTTTGTTTGCTATGTACAGCACTACTGCTTCTAATTTTCAGTTTCATGAAGGGTGCTACCGATTTACTAGAACATACAATATGTTTCAGAGAGGTTTAATCCAACTCACAAAAGATATTTAAAAGTAATTTTACTTGACTGTAGAAATACCACTTCATGAACTATTTTTCACTGAACTCCTCTGTTCTTTCTTCCCTTTTTGATCCCCAAAAGCAGAAAAGGTTAATGACAGCAACTTTGGTAAATGATCATTTTCCTTTTCTTGAAGTAGTATCTGTGGAAATGATTTAGCTGCAATTACTGTCGCTCTTCTGAGCCCTGTCTGCAGAAGAGTTTTAGATTTTATCTCACAAAAGGCATGAACTAAGTAGTTCTGGGGACAGGGACTGGACCAAAAGCCAAACTTCCCCTACTGCCCACTAGTCTACAGTTACTTGACTTCATGCACTGTCACAGCCAATGAAGGAAAACGAGCAAGGAGGAGTGGAGCAAGTCTGAAAAATAAGGGCAGTCATTAGCAGATACAGGGAAAGTAGGAAGCTTGTGTCAGAGCTATCTCAAATCAAACAAAAATTTGAGCAGACTCCTGCTTCCTAGACAAAAAAGCCTCACCAGTCACTGATAATACATAAGAAAGGCAGACACTGGCACCTTGTCCAGCATTTGTATTTTATATAAGGACAGGAAAAAAAAATTAATGCTCCGAAATGACTTTGTCAGGCTTTTCACTCTGGGGACATTCAGTTGGACAGTAGTGCCTTAACTCCATATCAGAAAGGGAAAGGAAGGGCTGACTAGCATCAGCCAGGACATTCCTCAGTGCTGTGGCCTTTCCAGATCTAACTCAACCCATTTCCTTCCACAGCAACTGAGCCTCCTACCACACAGATACCATCACTCTTTGCCAAGTTCAGTTTTTAGGCATTAAGTCTGTCACTGGTTTCACTACTTACAGGCCCCTGGCAAAACTCATTTCTCAGGCTGCAGGTCCTTGTTGGCAATGAGAATTTGATTGTTAGCATGGTACAAGGACCTTCAAAGAAAACCTGTTCATTCTTACCTGAGAAAGCGTGGACAGTTGTCACTCCAGTATTGCTGTAGACTGGATGTTACAGAGGTATAATAGTAGCCACATAAAATTTGGAAGGGTTTATTAGCATTAGAGTTCTCATGGAAAAAGCATTGAGCTGAATCATCTTTTGACCTGTGATATTCTAACAGTGCTTTACGATCTAAAAGATTTTTCACTGTGGCCTTAAAGTGTATTTCATGCTCAGAATGGCCTGGGTAGTATTTTTTTGCTTTGGGCCTTCTGTGTACTTGAAGGAAATGAGCAAGAAATAGGACAGGGGACAGAGAAAAATAAAACCACCGATCTTCACACCTAGGGGGTCTATAAATGTACTTATGACACAGGTGACAAACAAGGCTGTATGTGAGCACATCAATCAGTTTGGCCTGTTGGTTCAACCCTTTCTTCAGATAAATCCAATGTAGCTGAAAGGCACCGAACTAAAGAAGTAGGGACTTTCAATTATCTGAAGAAACTACCATATGACTAGCTGAAATGTGCACCTCTTTCATGTTGCCTAGTCCTAATTGCTGACAAGTTAAACATACGAGATGGGGAATATCTGGGAGAGATAAGACACACGTGAGCAGAATCTCAGTGTGGAAATCTGTACTACTCCTTTCAAATTAAATAAAGTGCTACGCCCATTTTGATTAAAAGTACTAATGAAATAGAAAATTATATTGAATTTTTCAGTGTTTGGAATGTGTTCTTAAAAACTCAGCCATTATTCTGTCGATGGCTGTTCTGTCTGAATAGATTTTTGCTTTGGCCTCAGAAGCAAGGAAGAGTCCAAATTGCCTTTCCATCTAACAGCTCCTAAGGAGGTGTTGAAACAGGAAACAACATAAATAAGGAAATGAGCTGCAGCTTTTCTCTATTAGGCACAAGATTTGGATTAATTCAGTCCTGAAAGGGAATATAGGATTATTTCACCTCAGATAAGGGGCCTGGTCTCTTTGTCTGAAACCTGAAGAATCACCAGATAAACTCGGCTGCCTCACAGTGTAGAACTTAACCACATTGGAAAGAAAAAATAAGAGAAGAGACAAAGAACACACAGGGCATTTCAAAGAGATACATTCCTAAAGGTACTGTTCTGTAAGCATGTTATAACTAGAAGAAGAAGAAAGAAAAAAAATACAGTGGATAGTGAAATAAATGCCATGAGACACAGTTCTGGGATGTGCTCAGTGTCTGCAGATCATTTCCCAGTGCATATCACCATCAGTTGTGTAGCAATTTGCTACTATTTCTTTGTCCTCTGGTATCTTCCAAAAAGGCTCAAATGAAAATCTACGGTTCTTATACAATGTCTAGTTCAAAGGAAGAGTCTGTCCTGTTTAGTGCCCCAATTCTGTACAAAAGAAATACTGAATAGTCTTGACTACAACTGCTGTATCAAGAGATGTATGTTTCCATTTCTTAGAATTTAATGACCTTCCAGGTCAGTCCTTGTAAAAGAACATGGCAAACTTCTGTTTTAAATCTTCTACCTAATCATTTTGTCAAGTTTCCTCTGCTTCTTTAACTGTGAGTATGGAACTTTTACTCATTATTTCTCATATTTTCCCTGTCATTTGTGATTGTGTGGGCCTATATCCCATGTACTTCTTTTGTGACCTAAGCATTCTCTTACAATCTAATTTATGTTATGCAGTATTCAAAACATGGGAAGAGACAGCAGAATGAAATAATAGAATGCATCACAGAATAATGATGTATCCTGTTTTATCCTCTATTCCCTTCCCAATCATTCCCATTTTTCTAGTTCCCTTTTCAACTCATGTTGAGTATTAAGACATTTTGTAGCATACTTTTGCAGATGTCCTGTATTTGTTTCCTAGTTTTATATAACTGAGGATGTGGAATTACCTCCAGCCTGCCTTCACTCACTTTTACTTCCAATAAATTTTTAATATTTTTATTATTTAAAACAAAACAAAAAATCTCCAACAGCCTATGAATTTGTTGAGTAGTACTGACCCAAGCACTTTCAAAGATCCTAATGAATGATGTTAAAAACTCCTCTCAGCTGTAAAACCTGACCATTTTTCAGCCCACTTGAGTCATGGCTGACCAGATCACCCACATCTCTGACTGCTTCTGAGAACTAAAATATATGTCTGTAAGACATGGCCTCCATATACATTATATATGGTAGTTCTTTCCCAGCATATCATGTTCATTTGGATTTGTGCTGCTAGGTTAGCAGTTATGACCTGTATATAAGGCAAAAAAACATCAATTTAGATCAGACCCACAGCCCTTTTTAAAAAAGGATTCTATTTACTACATATCTAGTCCTCAGATAACAGAACAAATTCAAGTTATAAGCTATATAAGACCACTAATAGTTGACATTCTTGACTAGGGTATTACTGAAAAACAAGCCCAGAAATAAAATAATCTTACACAGACATATCTATAGCACCCTTTTTTTCTTATTGTTTGGGACAGTCTTACAGTGGCCATACCTGCCATATACTCTCATTAAATTACTCATGGAATAAAGAACTCTTTATCCTGAATGAGATAATCACAACCTTGGATTTAATACCATGCATCTTAATGCTCTTGGGTTTTTAGTAGCAGGATCATCAAGCACATCCCTGTGATTTTCTGAACTTTTCTTTGACCCAATTTATTACCTGAACTTTCTCTTTAGGAAAAGGTAACAAACTTGAGGTATCTGTCTGGTGCTCAAACTCAGCAGTCCTTGCTCATACTGACAGGAAGAGATATTCAAAGTGTCTTTCACTGAAGTACATGTGGAGTCCAGTAAATTTACATATGGAAAGAAAACCATGTGGTTGTACTGTTTATCACTGATAAGCTGAGGTATAGAACAGCACCACAGAGGCAAATTTACAGTACCCAACAATTAAAAGAAGAGCTTATTAAGACCTATCATTCCTTCCTCCACAAATTCTCATGGCACTTGCTCTACTTCAGGGAAGTCACATAACAGACACTAAGCATCACCAAATGTTTTCTACACTCAAAGATATACTTGAAAGGCATAAATTATGATTAGGCAACTGTTTCCCATAGAAATTGAATGAGATTTGTACTCTGTTTCCCTGTTTACTTTTAAAACTTCACACTGAATATACGTCCATGAAAAGAGATACATCACCTAAGACCTTGATTTACCTCTTTCCTAGTGCTGAAATTCAATTACAGAATACATCTCAATGCAAAAGAGACATAAAACTCAGAAATCTTTCCAACTTTGTGAAAACCAGTGCTTTGCCAGCATATATTCTATTTATTGCCCTGTATACATGCTTCTATTTTATGATTCAGCCACACTTCTTTCCAGCTTCATAAATGATAATAAAGAAGTACCTTTCCTTCTTAGAAGAAACAAAATGCCAGCTAACATAGGGCATATTTGCCATTTTATACTGCAACACAAACAGCCTACAGAGAAAAGCAGGCATTGCTTCCTAGCTCTTGTTTGCAAAGAGGTAGCAGAGCCTGAAATGATGATTAGTTCTTTACTGTAGCACTAGCTGGTATAGAAAATATTCCTTTAAAAATAAACCATACTGTTCTCCCTATATATTCCAATGAAGCATGGAGCATGTGGGAAAAACACCCCCACACCCAACACTGACAAGGAAAGCTGTGCTATTTTGTGGTCTCTTTATGACTGCACTAGCATTTCTTAATCAAAATTATCTTTACATGCTAAAAAATCCTCTTTTTTCTTGCCATTCTTTGTCCATCCCCATTTTCACTATTTTTCTTATCCCCAAAAAGCTTTTCTTTCCAGAGTCAAGATGTTTATACCAGAAACTACACAGCAACAATAACAGAGAAGTTCACCATTTACAATCTCACAAAAATATTTTAGCCAGCAGGATTTTTTAGTAACAAATAGAGCTGGTCATTTCAATATCCTTACAATATTTAGAAACAGGAGATTTTAACTACATGTTTGAAAAGGGCATTTTCTTTCATGGTTTATGAGGTGAATAATTAAAATTTTAAGTACATATAATAGATGAAGTTAATGTATCAGTCAATAGCCTGCCATCAATACAAGTGCAGGCCATATAATAGATGTCACTGAGTGATTTTTGGTGTGATAACTTGCTGGCACAGTGAGCAAACCTGCACATGAGGCAGAGATCCCAGGAGAGCAGAGGATCCCAGGCTGCTGGTGCTGGGGGTGGTTTTCTGCTGCCCCTCTTTGTTCAGCACCACCATCAAAGCACAGCCAGGCTCTTGCAGGCTGATCCCAAGCAAGGGACAGCCCCATCCAAAAATCCCCAGCAATGCAGGGGACTGTGCTACTCACCAGGTGAGTTCTGTAAAGAAAGGCAACCCCTGTGCTCACTAGTCCTGAGTGTCACCACGCAGATGTGGCACCCCAAAGAAGGATGTCACCTGGACAAGCAGCTAAGATCTCTTATGATTCTGTTCATCCAGTTCTCTTAACGTCTTATTTTCTTACTCTTCTGGGGTTTTAAAGGACATTCAGAATCTCTCCAGAGGTGTTTCTTGAACCATTTCATTCTTCATCAGAGCAATATTTTATCCTATCAGAACTGATCAAAATTCTCATGCATTGTAATCTAGAAATTCACTCACTGTAGAGAGCGTTTGCACAAGGAGAAAAGTGGTTTAGATATCAGTCAATCACTTTTTAAACTAATCTCTCCTTCTGCATCAAGCATTCCTGTTCAGCTGCTGTTGCCCCTGTCCTGCTGATCTCTTTGTCAAGATCTGTCTGTGTGTGTTTAGCTGCAACTTATGAACCATGTTAAGTACAGGAAAGGTGTAGAGGCATCTGTGGAGTGAAGAACAGACAATAATAAAGTACAAGAAACTAGTGGAATCAATCAATAGCTTTCAGCCCAATAATTATGCCCTTCCACAGTCTCACTCTACAGGCATTTGCCCAGTATGGCACTAAGGATACAAAAAAACATGGAGACTGTCCAATACATACATTCCTTTAGCAGCCCACCATTGGCCATGCAATAAGGTAATTTTATCATTTACTTAATCCCATCTTGCACAACAGACAAAGAATGGTACATGCATGAAGCCACATTTGGCAAAAATCAACCAGGAAACTAAGATTTTGCTGAAAGGAGAATCCGTGTATTTATCTTACATTCTTTTGTTTGTCAATTTGCTGCATAAAACTCCTGCCAGTAAAACTGCACTTTAGGCTAACAGTAGAAAGTGGTATTTAATCAAAGTCCTTCTTTTCAGAACCACCTCCTGAACATTAATTAAAAAAAAAATCTCTTTGACAACTTTAACACTTTGAATAGAAGTATTGTATGCCGCCATAGCAAAATCATTATCTTTTGACTGATCTCCAGTTCCTTGAATATTGACTTTTAAAACCAGTATCTTGATGTTACCCCCAGACTTGTTAATTTCAGTATCTAGGTATGGCATAATCCTGTGCAATGAAGTCAGGATCCTTTCCTTTTTTTAATGGACACAATGTTCCTGAGAAAGGAAGGTAATTTCCAAATATGTGTGTGGCACCTACAATATCAAAACATTTTCAAGAACTGGGGTCTTCCTTATATTTCTGAAAATTGGCTGACCTGTTTGGGTGGTGAGGTTTTTTTAGTTGCTTTGGGTTACTTTCTCCTTTGAAATCTATATAAAAACAAACAGCTTAAGTATAAATTTGTCCCTGTGGAAACAGAATAAAGAGCTATTGGTGACAGGGCAGACAAATCTATTTTCTTTGTGAGCTCTTATTGGCCTGTGAAAATTTGTTTGAGCAGCATATTCTCCATTGTAACATTCAGATTTCTAACCTCTAGGGTCCACAAAAATTGCATGCCCCAGAATCTGAACAGGGGATGTTTTAAGAAAAAGTTTAGGTGTGATAAAAACTACTAGCTATTGCAGAGGTACATGAGGAGTTGTGATTTCAGCAGCTTAGTTTGAAAACCCAAAGGGGATTTATTCCAAAACCCAACTGAGCAGTTCCCTGGTGATAATGAAATTAATGATATTTTAATGATCACAGGAAAGGCATCAAATCAGGACTGATCTACTGGGTGACAACTGGGTGACAGAGAAGAGGCAGAACGGACTTTGCAGATTGGATCAGCAAACTAGTTATGGACCAAGGATTGCCACTGCAAAGGGTGCTGAGAGCTGCAGGGATTGCCACAGCAAAGGGTGCTGAGAGCTGCAGGGATTGCCACAGCAAAGGGTGCTGAGAGCTGCAAGGATTGCCACAGCAAAGGGTGCTGTGGGCTCACAGCACCATGCTGACAGTTCCAGCAGGTCTAAGGGAGGCTGCTGCTCAGATCTGAAAAGCTGAGGCAAAGCAGCAAATACTGGTTGGACAACATTTTAGGACTGAGATTACTTAAGAAAACATTCGTGACACCTGTCCACATGTTACCTGGCTCTAATGGTGCTATTAACTACGCAGAGGCAGAAGCAGTTTCCTGAACAGACAAGACAAAAATCCATTACAAAATCCTGGCTTCCGTTTTTAGCAATAGTTATGAGGTTGCAGCTGTTTTCAAGCAAAGATTTTCCATTTTTGGAGAAATATTACTGCAGCAGAATCAACTTTCTCTGGCCTCGATGTAAGACACCCTCTTAGTTCAATCTCAAAATTCTGTGGAACTCAGGCAAATATGAGTGGTAAGACATTTTCTCTAGTGAATCAGACACTAAAATACAAGGATAGAGAATGAAAAAAAAAAAAACAAACAGTGTGTTGATAATAAGAAATATTCAAAGTGATCCATATGCATATCTGTGACATCTTAGAAGAGACACTTCAAGCTTTCTCTGCTGGTGATCATCAGTAAGCACCATGGTGTTTTGTTCATCCTGAAGGTCACCTTAGGTTTACATACACCATCTCAAATTGCCCCTGTAGTGTCATCTAGAGAAGTTGTTTTTACTTAATCATCTGAAAGAAAATACAGCTTTTCCTCTGAAGGTACAATAGAGGGACTAACTACATATCATTTGTAGGATCCTGCTAAAATTGTTCAGATAGGAGAAAGAGGAAAATGAAGGTAGCAATGAGCAGGTCGTAGCTGCAGCTGATCAGTTCAATCCCCATCACTTGTTATTCCATCAGTCAGGCATAATCAGTAAATATAGACATGTTCTATGGCAAAGCACAGACAAAAATAAGCAGTCAATGAGGTGTATGTAACCAAAATGCAATTTAAACTGTAATGATACTTTAAATCATCTCCAACATGGGCATCACTAATTTAAAACATGGTTTGAAAGTTGAAGCCAGAAAACAGTATAAAATTTGCTTGAACATCCAGACCTAGAATTTAAGATCTCTTGACTAGGTTCAAATTTAAGACCCCTAACTACTGTGGCCTCTAGATTTCAAGAGCAGTTTGAAGGTATCTTGTGGTTTCTGTGTCCAAGTTGCCTTTGCCAAAGAAAGCAATGGGATAGCTTGGGTGGACAAACCAGATGAAACACAAGGTCTTAGCATGAGTTTTTTTCTTTGCTAAGAGTACCTACTAAGCTCACTCCACACCTGTTTAGGAAGTCAAGTTATTAACTCTGGAGAAGCAAGACTAAGCATGCAGGTCCATGTGTCTCCAGTTGCCACACAGACCCCCAGGGTGAACCACAAGGGGATCAGCATGTGCAGTCATAGTCAAATACCCAGCTGTGAGAGCTGAAAAACAGGTTTTTTGTGATCATGTTTTTGCTGTTTTACTTTGTTCCTTCATATGCTCTGGTCTTCTCCAGAATAGGAATTATCACATGACTACAAGGAAAGGCAATTTCACTATTAATTCCATCTTGTCAAACCATAATCTGCCAGCTCTTGAGCTGATCCACAGGCACCCTGTACAATTTATTACCATGGCACCACCTGAAGGATTACAGGATGCCAACTGTCATGGCTCATTATGCAGCATCTAATTCTGCACAAAAAGACTTCCTGCAATGTTTCTGAAAGCTAGGGGAGATAACAGTAACTTTAAAAAGCACAGCTCTGTGAGATGTTGCTTTTTGTTTAATATACAGTTGAAAGTCAAATACATTCTGCTCTAAGCATCCAGTCCCTAAGGAACTAATACTGCAATATTTTTTTCACAAAGCATTGGCAAGAAGGTCTCATTTTCACCTGTAGGCTCAGGAATCATTGGCAGTCAGGATGCCTAGTAGCTCTGGTGAGCACAAGAGTTTCCAGAAGGATTCAATACAATGCCTAACACTTCCTAATTTAAAACAAAAAGTTAAAAATGCATAATACTGCAAAAAACCCTGCTAGTTTTCCACTTTATGACCTAACACAAGTGAAGCATTTTAATGTAAAACCCCTGGAAAAGTGATCTTTAGAAAAATCAGGTAATACAGCTACTGGTGTACCCCGAATCATACTTGAGCAGGAGATATATTGTTGGATAAATCATCAGATTAGTCTGATGGCATAACCTGAAATGAAGAAGTTTGGACAAATGCTGTAACAAGTTATCAGCAAGAACTGAATGCCCATGTTGGTAGGTTGGGTAAGAACTTACCTGGAACCCTCTATACAGGAATTTGGATCTTTTACAGAAAGTGCCACTCTAGACAGATATTCCTTGAAAAAATGTCTGTTAACCTTTTAAATTTTTCGTGTCTCTAATTCTATCCATGACATGTACTTTCCTCAGCTGGCACTACAGTAAACCAGCAAAACCTTACACCAGAAACCACAGATGGTTCTTATCTCTAGAGTCTGAGAACTTGTTTGCTCATACTCAGGTTCCAAGACCATACTCAAGGTCCAGCAGAGTGTTGTGTGGCTCCTTGAGATGCCTCTTTGCTACAAAATATAGTGCCTAGAAGCTTGCCTACTCACCAAAAATATACTGAGCTGGTCACTGCACCATCCCAGCAGACACAGAACCTGGGTTTAGGTATTTAGTACATCTGTGAGGGGGGGAACAGATCGTGCTCGTTAGACTGAGCTCACATTTTCTGCCTTTGCTTGCCTGAAAAATTCACACTATTAATGACAATGTAGCTGGAATAGAATTGGTTTTAGAGCTATTGGAAAGTACATTTATTTTCTCTTAAGGAGACAGTTTCTGAAATACTGTGGCCTTCATCTGACAGCATAAACTAGGACCATTCAAGTGGTTATTGCTAAAAGAAGTGTAAATATACAACAGATGTATCCACCAATGATCACTGCACTACTCATGTAGCAGTGTATTCCAGAGCTCTTCTCTGACAGAAAAAAAACCCCACTTAACAGTACTGTTTTGTAGTTCTGATGGTATATGAAGAGGTTTATCATTAGCTGGAGTTTTGTTGTTGTTTTGTTTTGATTTTTTCTTTCTAGCTACAGCTTCTGATTTAATAAAAGCGAGACAAAACCTTTCTTTAGGTAGAACACCTTTTAACCAGCCCATCCATCTATGCCCATTTGCACCCAGTTTTTCAAAGTGGGTGAGATGTTCACCATCACACTTCAGCTGTTACTCCATTCCCTGTGCTCCATTTTTCACCTTTAATCCTCCTGTTTGCCTCTCGAGACAGGTACTGATCTTCTTTTCCAGACTAGAACGCCTTAATTCCTTCACTGCTACACAATCTCTCTGGGAAAAGTTCTTGTTGGCTTTAATGTGATTGGTGGCCCTGGCCAAATTCTACTTGCTCTGGTCTTTCCAGATATTTCAACCTCCCCATACCCTCCCAGACTTCTGGGTGTTTTTTTTTTTTTTTTTTTGTTTGGTTTTTTTTTAATTGCAATAATTTTAGCTGAAAGCAGCAAGTGATGTACACTGCTGGAGAACAAAGCCATTTCTCTCATTACCTGTCTGACAAGTGCTGTGCATCTGGGGCAGTGTCAGAGGGCTGCAGTCCTTCCTGGCAGGGTTCATGCATGGTTCATTCAGCCCCTGCTTCCCTCCAGAACTTGTCAGCTCAGGGCCATTTTCAGAAGCCCTGGACCAACAGTGAGAAGTTCCATCATTCATAGTGAAGGTCACTCATCTCCACCTGTCAGCAATTCTCCGTGCTCCACTGCCCAGCAGCAATGCACAGAAGCAGCTATCATTTGGCTAATGGAGACAGCCAAAATTCCCCTGGTATTTCTACCCCTTTAAGACTGATTTATTTCTAGTAAAATGACTCCTCATCTTAAACCATTTGTCTATATTTTTAATTGTTATCTTTGGCAAGTAGTAACTTTTTCTCTGAAACTTTTTTGAAAGAACACTTTAGCATAAAATTACTGAATACTTAAGGTTTTTTATAGGAATTAGTATGGGAAACTTTTTAATAAACATTTCTGGGCAGTAACTCTTATTCTGAAGGCTTCTAACAGAAAACTCCAAATATCCATAAAGAAAGTAAAAAGGATAACTTTCACAGCAATTTAAATTATTTGTCATTTTCTCTTTCCCAGTGTCAAAGGAGTCTTGAAAGATAGTTTAAGTAAATTACTCTATCATCTATAACAAGGTCACACTATTCCACTATTTTCACCCTTTTCAGACCAGTGCCTTTTCTTACCTGTGCACATACACTTTCCTAAGTTTGATTTCTCTATATGTAAGGTAAAAAAAATGAAAAATGTATATAAATATATATATACATATATGCAATCTGAGAAGATACTGAAAATAGAAACTGCAGTTTTGTCCAACCCAATCAGAAGACACTTCATAAAGAAACAAAGATGGAGTCACAAGATTCTACTTTCTGGCATGGATAATTATCACACAGTACACTCCCTGCTTCTATATCAGTAAAATATACCATACTTACTGGTGAAGCAGTGCTAGCACTGATCACTTTATTCCTCATATCTTCTAGGCAACACACTGTTTATTCCTTGAACTTGCTTTACCACAATGTCATAATAAAACCCAGTTGCATATGGCTCATGATGTACATCACAATCCAGATCCCTCCTTGCTACTGAGCTGTTTCCTGGCTAGTTCCTCCTTCCCACACTGTTGGTTTAACAAAAAAAAAAAAAACTTCTTTTGGAGTTTCATGGCTTATTTTACCTTTTTTTCCCCCTAAAGTATACTCATCCACCCTCATAACCCCATAATTTCTATGGTAAAAATCAGTTTTTTAAAGACCTTAGCCCCATTTTAAAATAATTCCTTCCCAACATTACTATTATTTTCTAATTCTAGCTGTCTTGACAGGATGTGACAGGCCTCAGTCTGTCTCCAGCATTCCTCAGCCTCCTTTCCTTCATTTGAAAGACTTACAAGATATTTATTTGCCCTTCAGCCTCCCCTGCTACCCAGTTTTCCTAATCATAACCACATTCCCTTGAGAATAAGGGAAGGAGGCAGATTCACATTGTGCCACTGCACCTGACAGTCTCGCTGTCTCCCAGTCTCCACAGGGTTAAGTTCTGGCTGGTGGGAACTCTGTGACCATCCTTAGTAATGTGAAACCCCTCAAGGCTCCCAGTCCTTCCTGCTCCTTACAGAGCTTGCACAAACTTCACATAATCTGCTTGCCAAACATTGTTTCCAAAGTGCTTTTGGGAGCTGAGAGTAGAAGTATTCTAAAAGGGTCATCAAATAAGAAGTTATCAGCTTGAAAAGAATAAGCCCTCTCCTGTTGCTCAGCTTCATCTTGCTGTCTTCCTTGACTGCTCTGCAGGAAAACTATTTAAACCCCACTTAGCACATAATATAGTCACACTTATTTTTTAATGGGCACATAGTGTGTTATGTAACATTAAACTTAACACGAGCCATTTTTTCTAAAGTGAACATTGGAGCTCTCTTCAGACTAAATCCATCATTCATACCAAAAAGGACTATATGCCTTCATGCAGTAAACTTGAATTGCTTTCCTCTCTCACCTAATTCAGCCCCTAAACCTGGCAGAAGAGATGATCATGACACGTCATGTGTAGGCCAGCATAACCTAAAGAGCTTTTTCCTCTACCTGCAATAGATGTGGCTCTGAACTCTGCCCCATGGCAAAACCCCTCTTTGGTGAATACCCACACCGTTGAAATGAACTGCTCTGTGAAGGGCCTATGGACATCTGATGTGTGGAATACAGATGTTCAATGAAAAAAACTGGAAGACCAGGCTGGAGGGAATGAAAAAATGTGCCATGGTCTTTGATTGTCCCTAGCAGACAGATAATTCTGCTATCTAGAGACAAGGGTGTTATTGTGCCCTCAGGACCAAACAGACTCATGCACTTCACCCCCAACAACATGCATTAAAGTCAACAGCACATTAGTTCAAGAGGCATAGGAGTAGGTAGAAGAAAATCCAGCAAGGAGGATGATTTTGTTCTGGCTGAGAAAATGAGAGATTTGGATAAGCTCCAGCAGGGGAGGTAAAAACAGAAAGGTTATGGTAAGGCTTTATCCAGATCGCTGGTAAACAAAATAGACTTGAACACCTTTTTCTTTTCTCCACAGGAGAGTGTTTGAGGGTGGAAGGATGCAGAAGCAGAGAAGCTAAAGTTTAAAACCAAAACTATTCTGACAAAGTCTATAATAATCTCAAGAGAAATATAAAATAGGGGGAACAACTTGCTTAGAATCAGTACAGCAGGAAAACTATTACCCAGTCAGAGTACAGAAGAAAAAGGACACTGAATCACAACAAAGTGGAACACTCAAAAGTAAAGCAGTAATTTTTGCCATTTATGCATTTAGAAGGTGAAATTCTCTTCCTTGAGCTATCCTAAATACCTTACATTAGACAAGTTTCTCAGAAGGATTAGAGTCCCACATAAAAAGAACACCCAAGAGTTTCATCCAAGTATTATATTCCACATATTTACATAGAGGTTTGATTTAGGATGTATAGATCCTAATATGTATAAATCCTTGATACATTCATATGTCTTTATATATATATATATATATATATATATATATATATATATATATATATATTTGTTGTTGTTAATATGAATTTTGGAAGGATATAAGGCTTTATCCATCATTAAATCACCTAACCACTGATTTAAGGGAAAGGATATTTTCTGTCTCAGCTAGTTTTTATTTAATTTTTTTCACAATAAAATATATTAAGGACAGTTTTCAATACTTTTTGGGTTTTCATTCAATAACCAAAAGGGCTCAGAAACTAGAAGTTATCTAGGTATGTGAGAACAGGGGAGTGGAAAAACCTGAAATTCACTTTTAAACAATTCACTTAGTTATAAAGCTGTTCCCCATTTTGTAAAAAGATGGTTTTGATCAGAGCTATTTAAAGTCCTCAATATTTAAACTTCCTGATATAGAAATATGAAATTACACCACTATCTAGAAAGAAATAAAATGTAACACTTAAAAGAATATATTATAAAACAAGTATGCTGCAACACTGAAGAACAGCCTACATCTTAATTTGACCCCATTTATCATCCTATTGGTAGGGCAGAAGTGCACAGACAGTGATGGTACAAAAGACCCAGAAGTCCAGTTAAGGGAGGCTGCTTCAAATAAATGAGAACCAGTTTTGAATAATTCCTGTGGAAAACCCCTAAAGAATAAGAATTTAAATAAAAACATTTTATAATATTTCAGATTGTTTTGATTTCAGCCAGGACAGGGTTAATTTTTTTGTTGCTGTTGCCAGAAGGCTGTGGCCAAGACCCTTATGTTATTTGATACCACCTCATGTCATTGCCAGGGTGGGGGAAAGGAACCCATCATACTGGCTCATTATTGAGGGCTGTGTAAATAATTTCTTTGTCTTATATATTTTGTTATTAATATTGTTGCTATTACTGTTCATTTTCTTATCTCTTTGCTGTTTCCAGTAAATTGTTTTATTTCAACCAGTGGGTGACCTTTGCCTCCAGTCTTTAACTCCATCCCATGGCAGTGGAAAGGGAGAGGGGAAAAATGAGGTGAGGGGGAGAGAGAGAAAGACAAAAGATGTATGGTTTTGGAGAGTCTCAATGGCGGCACTGAATTAAGGAATACCATTCCTAGACCATGACCCTGATCCATTTTATCATACGTAGTAGAAACAAATTTTTATTTTAAACTTCCATTAGACAGAGGAAGAAAAATCAATAGAGAGAGAATAGAGTGGCAGACTCAATACATTTCCTAAGTGAGATAAGAGATATTGCAACTAACCACAGGTATTTTTTTGCAACTAACCACAGGTATTTTTAACTGAGTTCATTTCCACCATCTTTGGTCCCATTTAATGTATGAAACCACATTGAATAGGTACTAAAAATGTACACAGAGCAATTTCCAAGCCTTAGGAACAAATATTTAAACAAGCAGAACTGTTTACTCAGAACCAAATGCCAAATATCAAGCAGCACCCCTGGGAGCAACCAGCACATTTCCACAGAAGAAAAGTTTAAAACTTACTGTTAAATATTGCACGAGATAAAGGATTACTTTTGTTTGGCATACCATCTCCTGGGGCAGTGTCATCTGGTTTTGCCTATCAGTACTGTATCAAAATTATGGGTTTCTTTTGTCCTTTCACTGGCTTCCTTACCACCAAAACCACACTACAATGTTTGTCAGTAGTCAAAGTTTTAAATTCCTTTCCCCCTTCTTCTTCCTCAGGATCATATAGGTAGAATGCTTTCAAAACTGTTTTTAAATTAGGTTCTCTGTTCGTTTGAAAAGGAAAAATCTTGCAATGGAATACTAAGGGGCTGTGTTTTGCATAACAATGGACTCTCTCAATATGCAAAACATGCACAAAAGATGAGTCCCTGGAAGCACCAGTACCTGCTGTAGGGCTGTGTACACACAACTACTTTTGCCCTCCAGCTGCCAATGCAGCCCTCATGCCAATACAGTTCATCAAACCCTAACCTGGTAAATTATTCAATATTCATAATTCCTAGCAGAGACTGGTGTATCAGTGGCGACTGACAAAATGCACCAGACACCAACAATGTGTAATTTGTCATTAATGGACACGGCTTGATAGTATTCATGGCTAGCTTAAGGAACTTAACTCAGAACAAATTCATTCACATAAATATGACAATCAAGGAAGGCAATCAATCCTGTGCCAAGTGAAGAATAAAAGGACTATTTAAATATGAATTCCTATGAATGATATAGGTTTGGCCTAGCTTTGCAGAATAAAACCCTGTTTATGCATTGAAAAGAATTACATCAGGAGAGGGAGTTTCTTCAAAATGGCATTTATTTGACATGCCCATACAATGAACCAGAGAAAATATTTTCAGAGCAGAGAGAAGCTTATTGCTTTTACCCTGAGAATACTGTTTAAAAAATTCAGTTACCAAATCTTGTCATGATAGCTGGTATCTTAGTTCCCTCATCCTTAATAAAAATAGCATAATAATATATACCACAGAGAAATATCTCATGTCTGAGAATATGCTCAGTTATTGCCACTATGAGGTAGCTGAAACAGAAAGGCTCATTTCTGCATATCACACTTTGGGACACATTCATGACCCTGACAAGACTGTAGATGATCACTGCCGTTGGACCTCTTCCCACAGAGAAAGAGAATATTTTTTCAAAATGTATTTCAGATTAAGACCATCTGGTACCAGCAAACCACCCAGCACTGCTAAATTCCTTCCTTTAAAAGTATTAACAAGTTTTCTTCTGTTACACATACATTTTTCTCCAAACACCGCTACTTATTTTTGGGGTGATTTAAGCTTGAGAACTAAATTAGTTCTAATGTATTTTGTCACTTTGAAGCATCATTAAATGCAACAGGGTTGTCTTTGATCAGTGAAGAAAATCACAAAGTTGCATAACCATCCCATTCCTCTCTCCTCTTCCAGGCAGCAAATCATACCTTACAGGTTGTAAGAAATGCTGGTAGTATTGGAAATGCAAACATATTTGCAGAGTCCAAGATGTGGACTCCATCCTTCCATTTTACACAGGGAATGGCAAGGAAGATGTTCAACAGGGCTCAGGAAATTTGCCAAAACATGCATAAACATCCCCACACCTGAATTACTGTAAAAAATAACAGATCATCTGCAAACAGCAGTCCCTAAGTTACATGGTTGCAGGCTGATGCAAATTATTAAGACAAACATTCTAATTTACGTTACCACAGCAAGCAGATGCATATGTTGGCCACACAGATGCCCAAACCTGGAAAACAGTGTTAAATTTATTTGTAAGTAACCCACCAGTGCAATGGTGATTGAAGAAGCACCACTACAATGTAGAAAGGAAGAGAAGGGAAACAGTCTTCAGTTTAAACAGCAAGTAATACAATGCTTTAAAGATGACAGCTGATTTTTTAAAAACAAATAGCTAGGCACAAAAAGGTTGAAGAGACAATGGATACAAAATTCTATATTGCATGAGATCTTAAAAATAAGGTATCAATTTATAAGTATTCCAATACCTATGGAAAAGCTTGCTCATTGTCTTACCTTATGAATTCTCAATTCATTTTTTGGTTCATCTGCAAAATCCCACCTGCAATTGACAGTTTACTTTTCAGTTCAATCTCTTGTTAACCACGCAGGAAAGAGAGTTACCAAATATCCAGCAAGTGAAAAAATTAACAGGCAAAAAGAGGACAAAAATATTAAAGACTTCTATAGATAAATATCTATTTATATATTGAATCAGTGACAGATTTGGAAATTTGACCTAAATAAAAACAGGAATTCACCTGCAGCAAATGTGTCTACAACAAATACTTTGGTGAATTGGGCAATGGTAAATAAACTAAATGACTAATCCTGTCTCATTCTTTCTTCTAAGCCTGTTTCCTCAGTTTCCTATGGACATCCATTACAAAGATGACAGTGAATATGCTTTCTCATATAGAAAACTGAGAAGTTTATATATATCTGCAGCCTACTTGAAAAAGTTTATATTTGCCATGTATGAAATGCAATTCTTTAAGGATAAAGATTTAATTATGCATCTAGTTATATAAGTATAAAAGACAAAAGCTTCTCTTGCCTGCTACTTACTCTCAATATTACATTTCAGGGTCTTATTCTGAAGGCTATGAGAGACTAGGAAGAAGGATTAAAAGTTTTGTCCCTGACTATTGATATTTTATTCTATAGCATTTTGCATTTTTCCTAACCCTTGCAAAACTCACATCTCCTCCTGAAATTAGTATAATGAGAAATAAAAAAGAAGAAATTAAAAATTTAATGATGCTTGCATGCCACTTTGAGATTCTCCAGCAGAAAAGGTTATAATGTAGATTTCCACAAGGAAAAAAATGCAGTGCAACTAGCCCAAAAGGTTCCAAGCCATACAATTATCCAGTAGAAAAGAGGAAAAAAAAAAAAGTCTTAGCTAGAATATCTCATGTAGTGCCATGTATGGAGCATGGTGTGGGGTGACATCAGAAGTTCACCTCAGCTTCCTATTCTGTAGTCCCAATTTAGGCCAGAGCTACCAGACCCAGCTCAGATCACAGTGACAAGGACATCACCTTTCCAGGTGCTGCCACTTCTCTGAGTTATTTCAAAAGGTCTCTTCCCCTGAATCAACATGACAACTTTTTTAATTGCATGGCCAATCTCAGCTTCCTCTGAGGACAAAACCATGGATGTATTTCCCTTGCAACAAAGAGACTGGGTCCTCAACCTCTTGGAAACAAGGGAAACATAAGAAAATGAACCCAGGTAAACTGTTTACTTGGGAGGGGGAGCTGGGAAGGGATTCCCTCTTCTGAGCCTAAAACCTTTTGATAATGTAAATTTGTAGAAAGTGCCCAGGTGACTGGGGTGAGGGACAGGAGTCCAGGGGACATCCTGATGCAAAAGAATGGCTAGAGAGAATATTTCTGTAAAACAGAAAGTGAATCTGTACCAAGCAATAAACTAGAGAATTTGGCACAAAGAGTAGGAAATGTTAAGGAGTGATAAATTCTTTTACTTTTTCCTTGATCAAGTCTGATTTTTAATGCATAAAAAAAGGAACAGCAATTTCCTTCCCTTTTAAGCTCTTTTACACTTTCATCCATCCATGTTCCATCATAATATGAGTTATAAATACTCTATGGACAATTAATTAATATAGTAGCTTCACCAAAAGAAATAATTTCAGTTTTCAGAGGGATTTAGGAAAAATACTATCTCCAGAAGCCTTGTAAGATGTTTTGATAACAGGAGTCATTAAGGTTGAAGTAAAAAACAGCATGAGATATTTTTTCCCTCTCCAAGGCTCATGTAATCTAAAAAGGGAAAAACTGTCCTACTAAACCAGCTGACAGAAATGCAACCCCCCCTTTAGCTAGGGGAGCAGTGTTACAGTATGAAACCTCTGTGCAAACACTCTATTTATATTGCTTTTACCACATTTTTCCTTCTACTGTCCTCTTATGTCTTCCTTAAAATATTCTGATATCCCAGCTTTCAATCTTTAGGAATGATACTTATATGGAAAGTGACAGCAGCAAGAATATGGACATCTTGCAAAGAATTGCAATTCCTCAGCAGGGGATATATTTTTCAAAGAGGACAAGAAAAAGCAGGAGGAAGGCAACAGCAAACTCCCGCCAGTACTTCAGTCTGAGTTGTAAAGTAGGTTTTTCTCTTACTGCTAGACCCCAACAGAGTCAGCTCACCACCTCCCCTCATCCCCGAATTTTAGGACTTTAACTGAAAAAGTTAACCAAAAAATACAGGTATTTTTCAGTCCTGTTTGAGCTTCCATCTCTGACAGCTTGTATTTCACACCAGTCCAACCCTATCATTTCATTTACAATGTCCTATAGTCCTGTTCCTGGAGGTTTAGCAGTACCAGCTGGAAGGTTCAATTCCTTCTGGCCAATTTTATTCATTAAGAAAACAAAGCATGTCCAGTTATGAATGTGGGCTTATCTTGACCATTTCACCTATATATGAATGGTGACAAGGGTTCAAAAGGAGGATATTTCTTCACAGAAGGCTGGGCACAGATAGTCATGAGGTCTCTAACCCTGCATCACCACTAAGAATACAAGGAGACTGGCATGACACAGGAATTACAGGCAGTGCAAGGGCTGAACAAGCAAGAGAAAAGCAAATGGATGGTTCTTTTAGTGCAGCAATCGTCTTCCCTGAAAGACCTAAGGAGACAGAGGTGGCTTTAGGTCACCTTTTCAATTCCTCAGTCTTTGACTAGCACAGGGATGGGCAGTTTTCCAAATCAGATTAAAGAGGCTATACTTAAAACTGCTACATTTTAGCTTGGGTTCAGCAGTCATGGAAGCAATTGCTGACTACACTCGAAGTACAAGCCAAAAAACCTCTCACCTGGATCCAAATTTCCCTGAAGCTTAAAGGTGCTTACAGCCAGCTTTCTGGGTCACTTCCAATGTCCAACTCCTTTGTTTATCTTCTATAGGCTATTAAGGCTCTGTTAGACAAGGAATTTAGAACAGAAAGTAACAGCACAACCTTCCCTGGAGTACTGTGTGTAATGGCCATGTCACCCAAATAAGACAGCTCTTAATTAAAAGAAGCTCAGAATGGCAATCAAAATGAGCAACTGCTTGGGAAAAAAAAAAAAAAAACAACTATCATTCAGTAAAAATAGAAAACACTTGGACTGGGAAACTAGCAAGAATAAGAAAAGAATTTATAGAAGAGACCATTCATTGAAGGAAAAGGCCTGGGAGCATCCAGTCTCCCTGTCTCACAGGGTTTGGACAAAGGAAGCTGAAAGGTGGAAAAAGAGAAAGGAGCATCAGTCATGCATTGTGAAATCAGGCTGGGGAGCTCACTCAACATGTCAAAATTCACACTGGATTCAAAGGGGAAATTTAACATGGAAAAAATTACATGGGATTATAATTTTTAAAGGAAATGTAGAAGAAAGAAGGGAAAAAAACATTCCAAAAGATTAAATCTGTTGCTTTCAGGCTAAAGCTGTTTTTTGAACATTCAGAAAATCACAAGATTATATCACATCTCCATATTTTCTGGGAATTTTCCCAAAAATCGTGATGCTGCCCAGAATCAGAGCAGATATATTGGAACACCTGGATGCTACACTCCACTTACTGAAAATCAGAGAGACCAGGGAAAACAAGAAATATCTTCCAACCTGAGTTTAGAAGCTTGCAGAATGTTGCATATAATCATGATTGTATTAAACTTCCAGGCTTTGTCCTCACTTGCATCATGCAGTACCATTTCCTTTTACACTGACAGCTGCCTGTATGGAGCAGTTTACATAGGCAGAGAAAAAGCTTGGCATCTTAATGTGTCCAGAAACTCCTGCACACAGCTATCACTGAACAGTCATATCTCAGATATAAATTAGAAAGTGAATGAAGTGGAAGGAAAGACTTTGCAGACTGTGACCCCCAGCCAAAGGCAGAGACGCTGTCCAATTTCCCTGGAAAGAGAAGCCCTGCACAATTGGAGACACCTCCTGAGGAACAGCTGGCCAAAATCCAGCCAAGAGTTGCAACCTCTTATGTACAGCTCCTTGAGATGCTTTAGAAGCATTCTTCAGCATCTTCTTAGTATTTACCTGACATATTCAGACACAAATTTGCAACTACTTGGAAGCCTTTGGCCCCATATAGCTGCGTCTGAACTGCTCAGGCAAATTTGTTGACCTCGAGTCTCTTCAACTCACCTCTGTGTTCTACCAGACCTCTGTCACATAAATATTGTTCTACCTTCACTTCATTGGTAGTGAGATACAAACTGAACAGGACAGGCATTTAAGACCCACATTAGCAGGTCAAAATTACTTTATAATGTTTTTTTCCACTTAATTATTGTATGGTTTATGTATATGAATAATGCTTTTACATATTTGCTTTACAGTTTTTATAAAATAATTAGCTAGTCTCATTATTTTTCATTCAGAATGCTGGTAGAAAAAATTATCTAATTCTAAAAAATTCCTCACCAACCATGCTTTTTTCATTGTAAAATGCTTCTTAATTTTTTTTCAAAGTCACTGGTTTTGATCTGTTCCAGGTAAGAGATGGTAACACAAGACAGATACTAGCAAAAGGTTTGTATAGCAGCAACCCTACAAATTTCTCCCACACAATGACTCTGATTATTTTTTTCCTAAAAGTAACTTGAACAGATAAGATCAGGTTCACTTCTGGAGTGGCCTCACCAGATTCACTGTGGCCCTCATGCAGAATCTCACTGAATTGCCTCTAGATGTTGGGTCCCTGGGTATTTCATCAAAACTGTGCTTGTGCAAAAACTTGACAAGGAATGGATATAGCTGAAGTTTACAGATGCCCAAGATAACACCTGCATCTGAATCATTTCAGTTATATATCCCTCAAATAAGACCTTTTCATCCACACTAATAGAGTTTAGTTCTCCTTTGAAAACTCCCTAGATTATTTAAATTCCTTTGCCTAAAGGATCCAATCTTCAGTTTCCATGAATGACCTCTTTTAATCATGGACCACCTGGAAAAAAGATTTTACTGTGTTTTTGATCAAGAGGCCAGTAGCTTTAGGTTACTTTCACAAGCAGCACTCATTTAAAAAGAGCCACCACCACCTCAGCAAAGACAGATAGAGTAGACAAAGCATTTTGGACACAGCTCTTGGATTTCTTTTCATAGTTTATGTGCTGCTGAACCTTTGGAGATCAAAGTTATGAGATGTCCCAAGAATAAAGATTAGAATAACCACTGTATGCTGCTAAACTCCAAGATACATGGAGGGCATTGGCACAGACAGCCCCAAGATTATTTTAGTACAAATAACAACCAAGGAATTACCAGGACATGGCATTCTTTTTCAAACACATCTGACAATTTATTGGTTCCTAAACATCAGTGGCATCAGATATACAGAGTAGATTGTCATTCCCTCTTCTGTATCTTATTTCCAATAGGAAGGGGACTGGCAAGCCCTGTCTGCTACCAGTGCTTACTGCAGGCTCACTGACAAACTGGGCATGTGTAAGCAAGGGCAAGGCAACACAAAGAGGCAGTGTGTTCAAAATATCTCTTTCACCTAACATCTGTCACAGAGAGGGAGAATGGTTTGCATTTATTCACCTGGAGATGAAGGTCAAAAGCACCAAAAGACTCTAAGACATTTAGTATTTTCTTTTTCTGTATTTTTTTTTTCAAAGACAATTCTCCTGCAGAAGATAGAAAGGCACCTGGTCCTTCTGCATCTTTGATAAGCATGAAAGGTTTTTTCTGTTCCCTTTTCCTTCTGCAGTGACTTTTTTTTTTTTGTTCCAGCTAAATATTTTCCCATCCTGCCCACAGAGTCTGCTCCAACACTGTGCCTTTCAGATAAATGAGCTCTTCCTTCACATTAATCATCCCTAATGAGGCAGATATTCTTTCCATAAATTCACTCCCTCCTTAGCACTTTTTGGATCCCAGTATGGAGGTCTTTCTCTGCAACCCCTTAGATAGAGAGAGGCTGTTCGGTCAGATCATGAATTTTATTTGATGCTTTTTTTAATGTGACTCAGCAAGAGGAATAGAAAGATGTGTCAGTCCCCAGGGGGAGTAAAAGATTACATTATGCTTTCAGGAATTACAATAACAAATCACATCTCTTCTTGCTTTAGGATAGGTGCAATGAACTGATCTGTAGAGTTGTTGCACATCTTTCTTTTTTAGAGGGAAAAAAGGGTACTTCCTATCCTTTCACTATTTGTAGTCATGAAGACACTTTCACACAAGGATCAGCTTTCACAAATGTAGGCATCAACCTTCTTCAATTATTATTTGGTACCCTATACTTAACCTCCTGACCATATGTAAAGAGGGCTGGCAGCTCTTGAGCTGGTACTCTGCATGGCAGCTCTCAAAATCCTGTGCCTGCTTAGGCAGGGCAGGAGGAATGCAGGTAATTCAAGTCCTGTACACATATGTGAATGGGCACACATCATGTTGTCATCTCAAGCAAAAGCATGAGGCGTGTTTTGTCCTTGACTATCGTGCATGCACCTGTAAATGTCTGTGATCTCAAATAATCCTACCCAGACACCATCTCACACAGACTGGATTGGCCATGATCTCTGTTTAGTGCTGGACTTTTCAAGGTCCTTTATAAGAAAGAATGAACAACAACAACAACAACAAAAAATCATTGATTTGAAATTTTGAGTGTTCTTAAGAAAAAAACTGTCATAGAACCATTGAAAGACCTCCAAAATCATTAGGACCAACCTTTGACCAAATATGGTCCACTAAGCCATATCACAAAATGTCACCTATATTAATTTTTTTAACATTTCCAGGGATAACAAATCCTTCACTTTCCTGGGGAGCCTGCTCCAATGTTTAACCACTCTTTCAATGAAAATTTTTTTCCTAATATCCAACTTGAAATTCACTGGCACTACTTGAGGACATTTCCCCTTGTCCTACAAATAGCTGCCTGGGAGAAGAAGCTGACCCCCATCTGTCACAATCTCCTTTCAGGCACTTGTAGAGAGCATTAAGGTCTTCCCTCAGCTTCCTTTTTCCAGGCTAAACAACCCCAGATCCCTCATCTACTCCTCATAATACTTGGATTCCAAACTTTTCAGCAGCTCCCTTGTCCTCCTCTGGACACTCCACCACTTCAAGGTCTTTATTGTGGTGACAGGCCCAGGACACAGCACTCAAGGCATGCCCTCACCTCAAAACTAAACCACTGGCTTCAATAGGGTAAATTTGTCCCAGATCTTTGAAAAAATAGCTTTTCTGGTTTTATATTATAGATATTCTTGGGAGAAAGAGGGGAAGGAAGAGAGACCTGAAGTAATGTATAGAAATTATTTTTTCCCCTAAGTCTCAAACCAACAGATACATCCACTTCAATAATTTAACAATTTATTTCCATTTTATTTTAAATAGGATCTCTTAGCCAAAGTAACAAAATCCAGCAAAGACTCCTAACACTTTTGGAAGTTCTCAAAATATGAGAAAATAGCCCTTGGAAACAAAAACCTCAAAGGAGAAAAGTCAAATGCTTTGTCTAACTTTCCACAGATCCTGATGTAACAACGTAAACAGATTGCCTTGCTCTGTGAAAGAGGAAAGTTAAATCTCCATCTGGAGTATCATGAAGACTCAAAATTCTAATGCCCTGGGGTTTAATAACCTCATTTACTCTGAGTGTAAAGATATCCACAGAGAAAGTTTTCATGCAAGGAAGGCAACACAGTAAAATCCTGGTTAAAAATGGCAGGCAGCCAACTGTATGAATGCAACCAACTTTTTGAATGCTGTGCCCACAGACCTGTGATGCAAATACATCTTTTGCAATCCACCTTTAACACAACAGTTTTGACATATAAAGTATAAATCAAGTATAAAGTATAAGTTGGCAGCATTGTCTGACACTTGGGCAGCTCTTAATGGAGGTGAGTATTCAGAATTTAGGTTGAATTCTGCATATGAAAATGGCCAGACAACTTCCATTATAATTTACATATTATACTAGATATTGCAAATGTGTGAGCACATATATAAGGTGTTCTCTAGAAATTCCTTACACTGAGCCATAACCTCACTTTTAATAGAACAGGGCCCCTGATCTAGTCTAGGTTTAAAATACTTTTATAATTTTGGGTGTAGCAGCAGATAGGTTACAAGATTGGTGGGATTTTCCTCCTGCACTCTGAGGCTGTATACAGCAGAGGCCACACTCTTAATCCTTGCAGGGTGGAAGTATTTTCTATGCAGCACAGACCTGAGGATTGCTCTCTTTCCCTGTATGGTTTTTATCATAGCATGAAATTCTGATTTAGGTGGGTGTATGTGAAATGATAACTGAGCCTCTATTGTCTCTAAACATAGAGTCACTGCTACATTAATTTAACCAGCAGTGCTCCTGACAAATGGCTCACACTTCTACAGGAACATTTAGGAATAATTTCACTCTAAAAAAAATTAGGTTAATTAGACATCTGCTCTTCCCCATGTTTATGCTGCTTTGTTGTTCTGCTTTCTCATTCTTTCCCAAAGCATTGGCACACACAATTAATTTAACTTTCTTCTCTTGTGTTCTGCAATAACTTCTCTCCAGGCTCAGCCCTGGTTTGCTCATAGTCCAATGCTCCTCCCTAATCCTTCTGCTTCATTTCTCTCTTTCCTTTTTATCCATAATAGCTCATCATCCATGTATTTCTCTTGCCTCCACTCACCCAGGTAAGAGGCATGTCAGCAGTGCAGAGCACCATGTAAATGTTACATGGCTATATAAATGTTTTGAAAAAATTCCTTTGGGGGAAAAGAGGACATTTTTTTTCTCTTGCTGAATTTAATAAAAAGATCTTGCAAACAAGATGAGATAAATTTTCTTGAATTTCTATCCTATTATTATGTCCTATATTTATTCCCAGCCCTCTCATCCTTTTAAAAGAGTACAATAACAGCAGATTAGCATGATCCCACCTCTTTTTTAACAGAAGATGATCCATCTCTCTTCTATATTCATCCCAGCAGACCCAAGAACAACTTTAAGCTCACTTAAGCTTTGTCATGATAAGAGAAGACGAGAGTATTCCAAGGTAATTTTGTTTCAAAAAAAAACTCAAAAAAAACTGTTGAGGGACTAACCTACCTCAAACTGAGTTTAGAAATTAGTCTCTTTGAATTAAGAAAAGTATTTTAGAATTATTGAATGGTTTGGGTTGGAAGAGGACTTAAAGTCATCTAGCTTCAACCCCTCTGCCGTAGGCAGGGTCACCTTCCACTAGACGAGGCTGCTCAGACAGCCCCCTTCAACGTGGCCTTGAACACTGCCAGGGCTGGTGCTTCCAGAACTTCTCTGGGCAACCTGTTCCAGTAATATGCAATCTAAAACTACACTCTTTCAGCTTAAAGCCATTACCTATTGCCCTAACACTACATGCTCTAAGGAAAAGTCCCCCTCCAGCTCTCCTGTGGTCGCATTTAGGTATTAAAAGGTGCTATAAGGTCTCTCTGGATCCTCCTGTTCTCCAGTAGGAAGAGTCCCAGCTCTCTCAGCCTGTTTTCCTAGCAGAGGTGTTCCAGCTGTCTGATCATCTTTGTGCCCCCTCTCCACACCCACTAAAATAGGTCTACATCCTTCTTATCTGGGATGCTGGATTTTACATAGGGTCTCATATAGCAGTAGAATAGAGGGGCAAAATAAATCCCCTCCTTTGGCCTGCTCTTGGTGCAGCCAGGATGTAGTTGGTTTTCTGTGCTGCAAGCACACACTGATGGGCCAAGCTGAGCTTCTTATCACCCAACACCTACAAGTGTTCATCCTCAGGGCTACTCTCAATCTATTCTTCACCAGTCCTGCATCCATACTTGGGATTGCTCTGATCCACATGCAGAACTTTGAAATATAACAAAGCAGTGTCATATTCTGGGATAAGAATCACATAAAATAATAATAATTCAAATATAATATGATAACTAGGTTTCAAAGGCTTATGAAGTCTCTTGAAGTGTCACTAATGAAAGAGAAAGCCTTGTACTACATCCTCATATTCTCTCCATAAATTAATACCTTGCACACCCAGACATATATATGCTGTTCTGTGGATCAGCTAGCTTTTTTAGGAACCACGTAGCTAAAATAAGGGAGAACAATTCCAATCACCTGAGACAGCAGTGTTTGATACAGTGAAGATGCTATCAACAGAGGAAGAATTGAGGGTTCCCAGATAATTTCTAGACATGAAGCATGGAACAAAGGAAGGCCATGTCCTGGAATTAGAAGTCACCATCATACATATAGACCATTATAAGGTGAAGAAAAGCTGAAAATTGTATGATAAAATAGAATGTAAATTTCTAGGGAGGAAATGCAGAAGTTTTCTACCTGAAAATTTATTCATCAGCGTTTGTGAAGTGAGGGGAAAACACTGGTTATTCTCTTTCACTTCTGGATCTTGATTCAACTCTCACAAAATAGATCATTAATATTGCCTTGAATGTATCCAGTTAACAATCATCTCCAGCTGAACACGCTGACAGATGTGTTCAAAACAATCTCAAATCTCAGTGGACCGATGGTACTTGTACAAAGTACAAGTCTGCAAACACTCAGCTGTTCTAGGCTCATTTAACTTTTTCCAGACTGAAAAGAATTGAAATACAGGGATGTTGTGTTCACTGTTAGTACAGAAAATGCCAAAGTCTTTGAACAGGAATGACAAGAGCTTCCTGGTGCTTTCTGAGAGTTTACTGTCTGGGATGTTATTCCTTGTGGGAATATGTGACAACAGACATTAGTCATTTCTGCAGATATTAACATGGAAAGCCAACACAGAATTGCATGCACTGCTTCTTCCTTTCCTTTCAATGCAAACACCAAGCAAGCCTAAACAAAGACCAGAGGCACAGCACATCCCTTGGGAAAGAATGATGCTTTGTTCTCAGGTTCTCTTTTGGAAGAATGACTCTCAAAGCAGAGTTTTGTGCAGAACATTTTGGTTTCTCAAAGGCATTTAGCAGAACACGATTCTTTCATCTCTCAAAAACATTGACCACCTCTTAGCTATTGTAACACTTTTCTGACTTTGTTAATGGCAGCTTGCAGGGCTCAGAGGTGACTCTAGAACTGACAATAGACTGGACTGTAGAGCTCCATTAAATAGGAGGATCTCTCCTGAGGTACAGATCTTAGATTGTCAGATAGCTGAACAAAGGGAGAATTTGGAAAAGCAGATCCAGAAATTCTGCAAGTCTTTTTGAAATTACCCTTTGTGGACTGCCATACATTAGTGGTTTTATGGGGTTGGAGAAACAAATGTGGATCACCAGAGGGAACACTCATCATTCAGATCTGCCTCATTTTTTCTACTTAAACTAATAAAAATTGAAGGACATCTGCAAAGTTCAGATTATTTATATCCAGTGTTAAAGTACTGAGCAAATTGAGGAACAGTTGTGACAGAAGTAAATATAAATATTGAAGCAACTGCCTAAGTAGGAGTATCAGTGGATTTCCCTACACAGGAAAACAATGTGGTTTAGCATAGACTGGAATACTGAATTATTATGGCATTACCTGTCTATATATTCACCCTGAACATCCACAGTATCTCCATGCACCACCAGATAGAAATGTTTATTGACTCTTCATGTGTAGTGGTATAATCTAGCAAGCTGATAATAAATGTTCTGGTGTATTAAACTATAACAATGACTTAGTCTTTATTTTGTTTCTAAAATGTGCACCCAAACTCAATCCACTGAAATCTCAACTTCACTTAAAAGCTGTCCTCATAAACCTGATTTCACCTACATTCCAAGGAGATGTTATACAGGTACAGCTCCTAATAGGCTTGACATTAACACATGAGGTTATGTTGCAAAGCACCTTCATGTGAAAAAAAAAAAAAATGGACAGCAAGAAACCAAATAACATCTATGACATATTGATGAATTGGTTTAGGTGAAATTGGAAGCAACTGCAGAGTTGAATGCAACTGTTTGCTGCTCATAAAAATCTGAAAATCTGTTTAAGACAGCCATATTCTTATGTTTAAACTGTGAAGTCAAAAATTGCCTCCAAAGCACACTACAGAAAAGATAATTATTGTTGCAACCATGCTAAACATCATACTGGGCATGCATTCTTTATATCACTGCCTTTGTCCTGCCATGATCCATATTTGGTTTTTTCCCCAACAGAGACACACATGAACAAACAGCCCAGATACTGGAAGCTAGATCAGATATTGATAGTGGCCAGAAAGATGTCTTTTTCTTGTCCTGTTGCTATATTTTTTAATATTAGAGTGAGAATCTGAGTGCTTGCAAGAGTCAACAGAGGTGCTTTATACAGAAAACTACAAGCAAAGCTAGAAAGTAATTTGTTGCAATATTTATTGGTAGCACTGATCAGGTGCAGTGGACAAAAACCCCAGAATATTTGTTTCTGTGATGAAGGGAACATGGAATACTGTTAAACTCGTATCCAGAAAGTAAGGAAAGGAACAATACTGAAGCTTAGCAGAAGACAAGGGAAAGAAACTGAAGAAACTCTCATAAAAAGTTTTCACTATGCCTGAATCCTAGATTTAGACAGCATAAAAAGACTTTGAGAAGGGGAGTCATTAAATATAAGAGAATTATTTCATTGGCCTGAGATATTTTGTGGAGGATCTAAACTCTTACCTATACTATTGCAAAAGGAGAAGAAGAGGAAGGATCTTATACTGTTTCCTGAAAAATACCACTTTCACTTAATAAAAATTACTTCCAGAAAGAGGTTGGGAATAAAATTATATTTATTTCACCTGCTAAATAATCAGGAACCTTGTAATTCACAAGAAAGGGTCATAGAAAAACCTTTCATATCACTCCCAATCTTCTGTGATATTCAATTTTCTGCCTTTGAGAATAACATTAAAGTTGTTTGTTGTGCCTGGAGTCATATTTACTAGGGTAAAGAAGGAAAAGGATGCAAAAGACTAAATTGTCCTCTTGCAGGACTACCAGAACATATTTTATTTGTTGTGCATGCACACAAGAGTGAGCAAGTCTATTGTCAGCCTGGCTGGCCTGCTCACAGAGCTGCCAGAGGAAGATCCATTAGAGGTTCCCTCCAGCCCCCAGTAGGCTGCCTTGTCTGGAGCTTGATTTAGCAAGATATGCATTGGTAGTTACAGTTGAGCAAACTGGCAGCCCTGTAGGAGTAGCTACAAGAGCTGAAGCATCCAAGAAAGTTATTTTGCATGAATTATGATTTTGGCCACCATCAACCCCATTCTGCCTTAGATGCTGCCTTCAGGATGGGTGTTTTGCACTTGGCAGTCCATCTGCCCCTCCAGTGATGGCCAAGTACAATTTATCAAGTGAAAACAGAGAAGTGGAAGATTTATGAGCATTTTATAACCCCTTAATCAGTGTAATAGTGCTTTCTCAAAAGAGGATTATATGATAGACAAAATATATGGGGAGAGATTTGACCTTGGCATTTCACCATGGCTAATGGCACACAGTGAGTTTGACAGAAAACAGATCTTGCCTGAAATAAACACCAAGCATAAGACAGTCATGAGAGATGCCAGGTCCCAGCCACTCTGGATAAGGAGCAGGCAGACACAAGGCTGGATATAACAGCAGAAGCAAAAGCCAAACAGGACCCAGTCCCTTCACAAAGCAACGAGTGCTTCAAACCTCCAAGTGTATATTTAAAATGCAGAGCAAAGTAAAAAAAATTCACTGTGAAAGCAGGAAAAAGCCTTTTCAAAACAAAGCTTTAACATGTAGTGGTTGCTGTGGACAAGCAGTGCTGACTAAGTTCAGACTGTTTATTGAGCTTTCCATTTTGAGAGAGAATATAAAGCTCATTAGGAGGTGATGTCTCCAAGAGCCCACACAATAACAGGGTATTTCTTAACAGTGGTGTTTTGAAGACATTATAACCCTTATCTCTTAGTACTAGTGCAGTGAAGGGTACTGAAGATGGCAAAGCCTTCCCTCTGAACTGCTTGCCATGTGGAGGAAATATCTCAGACAAGGGATTTTAAGATAAATCCTAATGAGCATCTTGATATCTCAGATAATTTACTTTCTGGACATCTTTCTCAAATTTTACAAGTGAAGTCAGAGAAGACTAAATAAAAAAAAAATCAGTCTTTTTCAGTGGTGCCCAGGGACAGGACAAAAAACAATGGGCACAAACTGAAACACTGGAGGCTCCATCAGGAAACATTTTGACTGTGAAGAAGTCCAAGTAATAGTAGAGGTTGCCCATAGGGACTTCATCCCTGGAGATGTTCTAAAGCCATCTGGAATGGTCCTAGGCAGTGCACTGTAGGTGGCCCTGTTTGAGCAGATGTCCTCCAGAGCAAACCTCAGCTTGTTTGTTCAATCCCAACAAGTGGTAAAATATTGGGTGAGAAGATGTTATTTTCACAATCGAGTTTCAGAGTCATATTTTAGCTCCTCAGCTTTCAGACTTCCCTTAGCCCTTGGCGTTGGTTCCTTGCCTGGGACACTTCATACAGCTGCTGTCAGAGTGGGTAACTCCAGACACAACATTAGAACTGTTGTTCAGAAACTGTAGCAGTGTTTCCATGGGGCAAATTGAGAAAATGAACAGATTATCCCCTGGTACCTGGAATAGGATGTGGGTGAAATTGCTTACAGTTATACACTGCAAAGTGTTTGAGCAGACAAGAGGGAGAAGACTGAAGAATTCTAATATTTTAAGCCAACATTTTGAAAGACATTTAATTTTCAAAGGCTATAGGAAGTCATCAGAACTGCAAACTACCCATTGAAGATTTGCTGCAAGCCTTCAGCAGCCTGGTGAGAAAGGCATAAGGTGCACTTGAATGTAGGAAAGTGAGGGACAGAGCAGTTGAGTAACTGGTTACTCAGATCACCTTCTAGATGAAAGCATGTTTTTCTACTCCTCTACTTCTTCCTTAAAGGTATTAACTCTCTCACCTTCACTTATAACTAAGGTCAATCTCTAAAGATATAGCTATTGTAAGAATTATTTGGCCTGTGGCTAGCCTACTTTTGAAAGAGGACTAGAGAAAATTGCTCATTTGGCTAGCAGAAGAGAGTAGAGTCAACAAAGCACTGTCCTCCTCCCTGTTTGAATCTTTATTAGGTGAACCTAAAGCTCCAAAAAGATGCCAAAATAGAAAGTTTCAGTACTAACTGACCTGAAAAAATTCCTCCCTACCTTGCTTCCTCAAAAAATCCAAAGTTATTCCAGCTCAGATTCCAACAACAGTTCACTGAACAGGCACATAAGTCATCCCAGGAGCCCAGGGGCAGACAAAGGTTGGGCTCTTTCTGACTGCTGCACTGCATGGGATTCTTGTGTTCCTGGTGCCAACTCTGTTAGGAACATTCTACATATATGTGCATGTGACACATTATGAGAATTAGCAGCATGAATGGTTTCTGTTCCACATGGAATTTGGAGCTGAGAAAGCCCCCACAAATTTTTATTTCATTTAAAAATTCACTTCAGTGCCTTGAGCCCACTCCCCACCACACTTACTCACCATTCCCTAGTGAGTTTAAGTCACATAGGGGAGCTGAGCTCACAGTTAGTACATTAAGTCTTGTTTCCTTAAATAGGCAAAAACTTGCAATTTACAAGTCAGTGTCACATGTTCATCTGTAAAGGATAATGCTCTTCACCTCCTGTTAGCAAGCTAATTAACATAACAACTTTTTAAAAAATTCCTAGAAAATGTAATAACGTTCCCCTGTTGCTGGGAGCTTGTAGCACTCCTGTAGCTGAACACAGTGCCTAGCCACAGGCAGACAGTACCAGCTACTTCATGAGCCCCTGCCACGTCCTCAGCCACACCTACAGCACGAGGCATAACCACAGAAACTCCACTGCAGCCCTTGCGACCAGATTAGTGCCCAGAGAAATTGCTACTAAAAGCACTACTTACTGAAGGGCTGCTTTCCTGCAGCACTCATTACTGCACTCCCAGAGCCAGCAGTCAGAGGCACACCTGAGCTCAAGGTCCATTATATTGCCTGGCTCCCTTGGCTGCTGCTGAGAGCTGATTTCAGTGAACTTGGCTGCTGCTTGACAGACTCCTGCATGGAACTTAGCCTAATGAATTCCTGGAAAAATGTCATTGCCCCAGAACTTTATCCAAGCCTGAACATAAGCCTTATCCAATACTCCCAACAGCTACAATTGATCTTTCCTTGTTTATTATCTGGTTGACCCACTGTATGCTATAATAAGACAGATTGTAAGTGCATTGGGTTGTTTTACAGCTTCTCTGTAGAATGACTTAATTAGTATGCTTGATATGCTTAAAACGCAAGTAAAGTGATAAAAATATTGGCAGTATTTTGCCTTATGCAATATGATCATTCATGTTCTGGTGTGGCTCCAAGAAGCATTTTATGACTAAGTGTAGAAGAGGAGGAAGCACCTATGGTAAAGAGTTCCCTGATTCTATAAAATGAAATTGATGGAAGGTCAAAAAAATCTTTCAACTCTTGTGAACTCCTGTGAAAATCATTGCAATACTGTGTTCTGTTTCCAAAAAAAAAAAAAAAAGCAACAAAATATATATCTCAACAAGACAAATTGCCACTCTTCTGTTTTAAACTGATACTGTTGTCACATGGGCTGTCACATGAGCTCCTGCTATGGCCAAACCACCTCTATTTTCTGTTCAGCAGTAAAAGCTTCACTGCAAGTAATAATGGTGCTGCCTCCATCACTTTTATCTCTATAATTCTTTCTGTGGTGCATTGACAGTGCTATTAATATTGACAATTTTCTGGTTTTATGAGATGGTGGAAATTCAGTGTAGAGTTATTTTGCTTTTCAGAAGAATATATACATAGTTTCACACACCCTAACTTAGTTTAATTAATGGTCTTGTTTAACCTTACTATGGCAGAAAACAATCAGTGTTGTCTAGGACTGTCCATCCTAGATTACTTCAGACAGCAATAATTTCTAATGAACTGTGCATAATATCCTGTCCATTTTTCTTCATTAATACTTGATGACTTAAAATATAACTCACAAAAACTCTTGAGCAGCTTCATAATGAATTTTGCCTCAGTAAACTCCAAAATGGCAACCTTTTCTCCTCTATGATCAGAATGCACATGTGGGAAAAAGCAGAGGAAGAAGGATAAATATGACTGGGCATGAGTAAGCAAGATACCAGTCAGTGCACTTATGTAATCAGAACAGTCTGTTGTATTGTCTCCTTAAACTCTATTTCCATTTTGTTGCCTTTGCTCCATTTTTTGGATATGAATAGGGCAATATGTACATGATTTGCTACTAGACTTCAAGCTGGATCAGCCAGTGATTTGGAGACCCACAACTGAAAAACCCAGTACTGGATCTGGGATAAACAGGTGGGATTGGGGATGGACTAATATCAGGCTTGTGTGCCTTTGAATCAATCAAGCTGTGGTGTCAGCATGGCCATTTGGAAAGCACAGTCTTGGTGAGCTGGCAAGGAGGAGCAGGATCAGGCTGTGCTTGGTTCAAGTGCTGAGTGTGCTTGTGTGGGTGCTGATAAAGGCATCTCTGTCAGAATCTCTGTCCACGTTGCTTGGCAGTGACTGTATTGTGTGGTGGCTTTTCTCATTTTTAGAGCTGGCACTCAGCCTTGCTATTGGATGAATCTGCCAAGGGTAACTGCAGCAAACAAGACAGGAGGCAACAATCCCCCAGACCTTAAGTCATCCATACTTGGTTTCACTTAACAAGATCCTGCCACTCCTGCTTTTTTCATGCCAAACCAGTAAATACTATGGCTCCCATTACTGTAGTGTAATGTAACAGTACCTGTGTACAGTTACCTGCTCTATCCAGGACTTTTAATTCTGTTTTCATGTTTCCCTCCCAGATGTAAGCAGGTCTCCAGGAGCTGAGCAGTTTCTCCATCTTAACTCCCAAAGCTCCCCGTTCTGGAAGGGTTTGTGTCAAGCACAGTCACTGATCGAAATTCACAATGTCTGACCCAGCACTGCACCTAAATGCTTTCAGAGAAACTCTGAAGAGTAGAGGATATAGCCATCCATGAAATATCTATACTGGGAAATAATAAATATCATTGATTATCCAACCTCTGACTGATCCTCACCTTGTCAATTAGACCATGTCACAGAGTAGCATGTACAGAGATTTCTTGAACACCTCCAGAGATGGTGATGGTGCCACCTCTCTGGGTAAGCTGTTCCAATGCTTCACAACCCTTTTCTTAAAGAAATTCCTCCTTCTGTCCAATCTAAGTGTCCAATCTAAATCTCCCCTGGCGCAGCTTGAGTTGGCAATACAGCCCTGTTCTTTTAGGAACTTGAACCCTGAACCTGAGTCCTATTGAAATTTACTTAGCTCTGCATAGAGTCATCACATGCATCTTTGTGTCTGTGGTATCATTAATCCAAAACTTAAAAATCTTCCCATCAGAGGAAAGTTACCTGGGTCCTATTTGCCAGTGGGTCTAAATGATTCTGTTTGAGCTCAATGAGTGCCAATCCATGCTTTGCCTGGAAAAGGACAGTCCAAGTCTTGACTTTGCCCTTGCCATTAACTTCCGGAGGCTGCTGTTGTATAGCTGCTTGCAACCACAAAAATGCAGAGTTTACACTTTCCTCTGCAAAATCATTAGTTAATTACAGACATCAGTTTCAAAATTACAGGTATAAATCCTTGAGTTAACATCCTTGATCATTAAACCTGAAATAGGCTTTCAAGAGCCTAATTTCGTTTTTGCCATTTCTCCTGTTGTGTCTTTTCCTCTGGCTGTCTTCTCAAGCAGTGAAAGGAGGCCAAGAGGCTTGACTCTACTTTTCCTGCTGCAGCATGGTTTTGCTTTATCAGGATTGTGACATTTAAATCCTAACAAGACATCTTCAAAATAGAGCATAGAAACTTTTGCAATTTTAATATTCAAAACATTGCTTAGACTGCAAGCATCTAGGGTACAAACAGTTTTATTTGGGGCTTTTAGGTGATGTTATAATAAGACCAATAAAATACATCTTGTGGCCAAATTTAAGTTTTCTTCAGTCTTTTGGATTTCACTCCATTTTTGACAGAGATGAATGAAGAGCACTGCAAAAATTGGCATTTTTTTCTTTGTTTGTTTTTTCATGCTACTTCCCAGCAAAAGATTCCTGTGCTGAGTAGTGGCTGTTACTTCATTTAGACCAGTGTGTATTAGTTAGATATCTAGCTTTGGTTTTCTTCACTGTGTCACTTTGCAGTGAAGGTGTATGAATATTTCATTGTTACATTTTAATTGGAAAGCTGACTCTTGTCAATAAACACCACAGATTTAAAGCACTGAATATATTTAAAAGATTGCTGACAAAAATCTATATATCTAAGTCCTTGAAATGATCTTACATTTAGCTCCCCACTTGTGGTGTCATGGTGATATCAGTGCAACTGCCACATGAGCATTAAGCACATGTCAGTCCTACAAATAGTTATTTTCATTACTAATGTTTCAGCAATTATATCACTTTTTAAAAATGGAAAAATATTGCAACAGAGCTACAAAAAAGAAACCAAAGCAGCAGGAGACCTGGGTTTCAGTCCCAGAAGCACCATCCAATTTCATAATTTTTTGTTCCATTTATCTCTTCTAGTGTATTGCATCAGTGAAGTACGGGAGCACTCATTTTTGGGAAGCAAGTGCTGGCGTGATGATAACAAGCCTCTTTTTATATTAAACTTCTAATTTGACAAAAGTGTTATTTAATGACTTCAGCTCTGAAACATGAGCAATTACCAGGACAAGGCTCTTATTTGAGGTACAGCAAACTATAAACAAAAATGGCTATACTATTAGGACCCTTAGTTATACTTAAAAAAAAAGTTACAAAGTCATTTAATCATAGAAATATATTCAATGCATCTATTATTTTAAACATTTACTTATGTTAAAATACCTTTTTTAAAAATTTATTAAGAGTTAGGTCTTCTTTCTCTCCTACAAAATTAAAGAATTGGACTGGTCCACTCTTAGGCTGCTTTTCCTATTTCTTTCAGGCTCAAAATAATTTCCTGCCATATTATGTTCATTTAAATAAGGAATGAAATGAGACAGTGATACTTCCCTTTGATATTTTTAATTATCTGCTTTGAAAGTAATTAAGCAGGGGGAGATGAACGTGGAAATCTTTTTCCTATGAGACAGCAGACCAGGTAGTTTCTGTTCTGCTTGCTGGAGTAAACTGTCTGCATGCTGAATTATCACCAATGTGTCCTGGATGTGATGCCCAGAGCTGCAAAACCATTCATTCACACCCAATAAAATCTCAGGTAGAGAAACAAGTCTCCACTAGCACTGAATAAATGTGATTTTATATGAGGACAAAACATTACTGCTCTTTCATCATTAACTATCACACTGTATGCCAGGGAAGATGCAAAGATGAAGCTCAAGGTCACCGGAAATGATTTCTTTTTTGGGAAGCAAAAGTCCACATCAGTCAGAGTGCTCAGGCTGCTGGCCCTTGCCACGGAACCAGGATGTCACCCTTCTCCTGTGGGTCACGTGGATGAAGGCTCCCAGTGGCTCTGTCTTCACAGCTGGGGAGAGCTGTGCTTGGTTTACAGCCAGTGCTCCTTGTACAGCATCCACTGGGAGCTCAGCACCCCAGCAAAAAGTGGGTGCTGAGTTGGTGAGGCTTTGCCCCTGCTCTGGAATGTGTCAGGAGTGAGAGAGAAGGCTATAAGAGATAGAAGCAGTAGAAGGGGATTTGCCAGTTTTGGTGGAAACACGATGGCACTGCATGGGAGTGTCAGTTTGTCTCTGTGACTGATGGGATGAAAATGAGAGCAGAAAATGATGCAAACCACTCACCTTGCTTCTGGTCTCTGTACTGGATTCTTGGAAAGAGGACAGTAGTTTATTCTTAATGTTAGGGGCTCTTATTTAATATTGAAACTCCAGAGGCACAGGGCCAAACTGCACCCACATTAACTCACAGGGTTGGCAGAGCAAGAATCCAAATGACTCTTTCATGTGGGGGATGTCTCCATGTGGATTGTCTTTCATTCCTAGTTTTGTTGACAATTTCACCTACTATTATACTGCAAATCACTCAGCCTTACTGAGCAACCTTACACATGTAAATGTCTGAGGAGAAGAAACTTATTGTGGACAAAAGTCATCACCCTCACCCTGGGAACAACACTCTCAAATTCCATGTGGAAAATGATGGCCATGATGCTAATAGTTATATCTCAGGCCTTGACTGTCACAGCAGACACTCTATGAAAATCAGCTCAGGGTATTGTAGCAGTCAAAAAGGACACAAAACTTTAGGAAAACGAAGAGCAACAGAGAGTTTAGCCATGTGTTGAGATTGTTTTTCAATTCAAGTTCTTTTGTCCCATAGGAGCACTGGAGCAATATCATCAAAAGCATTAAACAGCTACCTCATGAGGAATACTTGACTATCCTGGGCTTTTTACTCCAGAAAAGAGACACTGAAAGGGAAATATATAGCTGTCTATGAGAAATAACACAGAGAGTGAGAAAGGGAAAGGTGCTTGCTGTGTCCACCAAAGCAGAAGTGAGGGGAATCCAATGGCACTAACAAAATAAGCAAAAGGCTGCATGTAACACACAGTGGAGTCCTGGTACTCCTTGCACAAGGATGATCGTGTGTCTTCAAGTAGAAACTGGAAAGTGTTTGGAGAAGAAACCTACTGATGCTTAATAAATATGCAGAAATGTCATTTGTCTTGGGTCAGGAAGTCACTGACCTTAATGTTTGAGTAGTAGAGGGGGAGGAATTACCATATATTTTTATTCCTATATTTGTTCTTCCCCAGGCTTCTACTTTTGGTCAATGTTTAAGCAGAGATACTGTTCTAGGCTGAATTTTGCCCTGACTTAGTTAACTCTACTCTTATATTCTTAACCTTTTTTATAGAGGCCAAATTACTAAAATCCCATAATACTTTTAGCAGCACATTCTGCAATTTTAGGTGAAGAGCTGCTACCTCCCTGGCTGTGGGATTCTGCACATCAGGCATGGCTATTCCTGAAGCAATAAAAGTAAAGTAAAGGAAAGGCCAGGATACAAGATGAAAGAAAACTGAGTCCCATGACTAGGATGTCAACCTGACCTTTATACCTGGATATAGCCTGGCTGGCTTTTTAGGCTTTTAATAGAGAGAAAAGCAATTCATTTGAGGACTTGAGCTACCCATAATCTTTCCTGCAACCAGCCCATCTCCTCACAGACATACATATAGTGACTCAAATATAAACAAACTGACATCTTAAATGGTGATGTAAAATTGGAAACAAATTTTTGTGCATAACTCTGAATAGAATCTGTGCTCATGTAGCCTCTGAGAGAAGCTGCCACAACCAAGGAGGTTCTCATAAATTCATAAAATCATAGAATGGTTTGGGTAAGAAAAGAACCTAAGGATTATTTAGTTCCAACCCCCTTGCCACAGGCAAGGACACCTTGCTCAACACCAGGCTGCTCAAAGCCCCATCCAGCCTGGTTTGAATATTGCCTGTTATGAGGCATCCACAAGATCTCTGGGCAACCTGAGAGAAACTTGTTCCTGAGTGCCACCATGCTCATAGTAAAAAATTTCATACTTTTATCTAATCTAAACTTGCCCTCAACAGTCTAAAGCCACTGCCCCTTGTCCTCCTTCTGTAGGTCTCTTGTAGCCCCCTTTAGCTACTGGAAGGTGCTAAAAGATTACCACAGGGCCTTCTCTTTTCCAGGCTGAACAACCCCAACTCTCTGCCTGTCTTCACAGCAGAGGGGCTTCAGGCCCTGATCATCTTCTGGGCCCTCCTCTGGACTCAGCTGGTCCACAGAGTCACAGAATGGGCAAGGTTGGAAAGCACCACAGTGAGTCACCTGTCCAAGCTGCCTGCTCAGGCAGGGTCATCCTAGAGCCCATGGCTCAGGATTGTCTCCAAACAGCTTTTTATTATCTCCAGCGTGGTAGACTCCACAACCTCTCTGGGTAACCTGCTCTTCACATCCTCATGTGTGTGCCCCAGAGTTGGACAGAATAGTCCATTTGGGGTATCACAAGAGTGGAGTAGAGGGGCAGAATCACCTCACACAACCTGATGGTCACATTTCTTTTAATGTAACAATTGGCTTTCTGGGCTATGAGTAAACTTTGCCAGATCATGTTGAGCTTCTTATCCACCAACAACCCTCAGTCCTTCTCTTCAGGGCATCTCTGAACACATTTTCCACCCAGCCTGTCATTGTGCATGAGATTGCCCCAACCCACATGCAAGAGTTTGCACTTGATCTTGTTGAATTTCATGAGGTTTGCACAGACCCACCTCTCAAGCCTGTCAAGGTCCATTCTCAGATCTGTGTACAAGTGTAACCTGTTGTCATCTTAAATGACTAAGAGATTCATCATTAGGCATGTCTTGTCATTTTCACATTGTGAATTTTGAGATAAAGCATTGGCATGCAAGACTAAGGACTCTGAGACTTCATCTTCCCCTGGGCACTAATTCTCCACACACTTTCTAAAGCCTGTTGTAGCAGACAGTGAAATCTGACCCTAGTCATGGCTAAATGCCTGCTTATGATGAGCAGAGACAGAAGCAAAGACAAGGGAGCTTTTCCAGAGCATGCTCCTTCTGCACCCAAATCCCAGGGCACTGCTGCTATTATTTCTAAGTGGTCAAATTTCAATCTTGTTTTCCATAGCTCTCAATTGCAAATATATTTGAAAACTGCATTACGAGTGCTTTAATTCAGCCCTGCAATTTGACTTTTGCTATTTCATTTTACTCCTCAAATAATGCTTTTAACTGATTTCTGTTTGTTTATGGATCTCTACAACACTCCTTCCTGTAGGATTATTTGATTTTATTTATTCATTTATTTAAGGTGTAACTAGGAAAATTATCTAGTCATAGCTAAATGCAGATTTTTTCTTTTAGGTCCCCCACATCTCAGCCTGTGACTTCTTGTCAGCGATCTCAAATTTAATTGGATGGATGCTCACTTGAGAGAAATCTGAAAGCACTGGAGGTGGTAGGTTTGGGGACTCAGTGAGTAGCAATGCTCCCATTGAATTAGCACCAAACCACTGTTTCCAGAAAATGCTGAAAGTATCATGCTGCTAAAGGTGTTTAAACAAGTCAGATCCTATTCTAATTTTTTTTTCTTAAGTAGAGCTGGTTTATTTGCACTTTGTAGATAGGAAATGATGTGTGCACGGGTGCTGAGCAGAATTAATTTATCAGGATGTTCTCAGTACTAACACAGTAACAGTCATAAATGCTTATAGAATTTGATTGTATTCTTAATATTAAGACAGCATAATGAATCACTGCAACACTGTGAAAGGTCAGAATTTATCTTGCACCCTTTGTCTTCACCCAGTTTATATGAGTTCAATACAGTATCATCTTTCCCCACCTTCAGCTGAAATTGCCACAGAAACTCTAACCAGGATGTCTGGAAAAATGTTCAGAGATTATCCAGTTATACACATCTGGAAAACTGGTAGAAAAATAAATGAGGAATGTCAAAGTCCTTTGCTGTCCCCATTATTGTTAGTGTGGTAAAGTGTGTCCACCAACACTGTGTGGTTTGCCAGCAACCCAGGGAGCACTCCTTGGTTCCTGAGACCTCTAACATTTATATGGGCTCACAGTACTACAAGCAAGCTCTACCAGCTAGGTGTTAGCTAGAGCTGCAGCCAGGACCAGAGCATATTCTGATGGGTGTGGAGATGTCTTCAGCTGAGGAAGAGGGAGTCCAACTCACTGGTCTTGTGCTCTGATTGATTTGAGCCTCAGTATGACAAAAATCCAATGTGTGAGCAGCCAGATCTTGTTGAGAGGAACAAACAGAAACCCTCTAGGCAGAGAGAGTGTAAGCATCCTGCTGGTGCCTGATTTTGTCTCTGTGTAGGACCTAAGTTGATCTAGGACTCTCAGCAGGTTGGAGGAGATCCCTCTGTTAATAACTGGTCATCTCTGTTCTGTTGCTTCTCTGAGCTTGTTCATAAAGAAACTTTTTTTTTTTTTGCACAGTAGGCAGCCCAGATGCTCCAAGATGAAGTCCCCAAGTCATTTAATGCTTTCCTACTTGTCTACTTCTCTGTGTTCTCTACTGCTCATATTTGTCTTGATGTACTCTAACTGACAACAGGCTGCTTTGGGAAAACTGTCCAGTTTTGTGGTAAAAACAGAAACCTGGAATAGAATGGCACAGCTACTAATCTAGCTCTGTCAAGACCTTGTTCTTGCATGAATCATTAAATGTCATCATGCTATTTTTTTCCTTCCAAGCGTTAAGAGACAATGACAAATTCCTGACATAACTATTAGAGGCATTGTGAGGCTTATTACAGCAAATATTTTTAAAGTGCTCTGAGATTGGGAACTGGAAAAAGCATCTTGAAGAGTCAATTAGTGGCACCAATTTTGCTATTATTAGTATTAGTTAATAATTAACACCCATATAAATTCATTGAGATATGTCAACATTATTTACCAGCATTAAAGAACATTAGACATGTAATGCAGGAAGGTATCACTCAGAGTAAAAAATGTCCTTTGCAACTAATATTATTCATGAAGGCAAGCTACTGTTTACCCCAAGAAGCCTGAGATATTACTCTGTGTGTATGAAACCCTCACAAGGAATTACCAGATTCTGTATAGAAGTTAACAGCAGGCTCAACTAAGAATCTTTAATGTAAGGGGATTAAATTATTCACACACATTTATTATCCCAGCACATAGCCTGATTTGGGTGGACCTCTGTTAACTACCATCAGTCTGTATTATTTTGACTTGTTTTTTTTTCCATAAAATTTATATGATAACAATACTGGCCATACTTCTTCAATATAAATGCTTTTAGGTAAAGAGCTGATGTTGATGATATCAATATTTGATTGAATCTGTTATACCTAATTCTTTATTTATGGAATGGAGAGAGGAACAAAATCATGCATGTCAGTTTGCAGCCCCCACATCGGGCAACTGCCTGAGGGCTCCCCTGGCAGGGGGAAACCCTCCTGAAGCATTTGTTTGTCAGGAAAAGACAAACAGGACTTTTTGGTCTTCAGGTTCTTGTTTTATTCTTATCATGACTTCAGCACACTGTCTGCACCCAGACCTTGCATGCGTGAAAACAGCACAAAAATGGCCAACAACCTCGTGCTGCAAGGTCTCTTTAAGTCTAATCAAAAACTAAACTACCCAATTAAGAAGTGACACCTAGATTATTTTCCTTTCTAACCCAATAACTGACCCCTAAAGCCCCGCAATGCAAATTTTTCTATCCAATTACGATACCACCCAAACCCAAGAAGAGGAAGGAAGAGGAAGAAAGAAGAAAGGAACTCAAAACACCCTGTATCCTCCATCTTGCACCCATCTACAATATGCTAAAAATTCTAAAAGCTAAATTTCTCATCCATGTGACATACTACACTATTCTCTATAATCTCTACAATCAATTTCACACTTTTTTCATCTCTAGTCCATTTTGAGGCTTAGGAGGTCTTCTCATGAATGAGGGTCAAAGGCAAAGCTTTCCTGGGGGTCAGAGCACCCTAGGGCAGACAGGGGAATATTCCTCTTGCCCTGGGTTCCCACACATGCAGAGGGAAAATATTATAAATCTGATATTTTTTGAGGATTTAAATTTAGCTTTCCCCCTTAAAAGTAACTTTCAGATTTATATTTTTCTTATTTTTACTTAAATGTGTTTATAAATGCTTGAGGTTTGAACAGGTGTTTCTTTTGGTGCCAATAAACTTTTCAAAATTATATAGCAGAATTGATAGTAGGTCAGGCTGCAGGTTTATAAGAAAGAGAGCTTTATAAGAAAAAAGATTATATTTTAGGTTATAGAGATTGCAAAGCTTTTCCTATTACAGCTGCAGAATGGTGCATTTGTAATTTTCTGAAGAATTATAGTGATGAAAAGCTTTGATTCCAACCAGATCCATCCTGCCATCTCAGAAGCCTCCACAGAAGTCTCCATTAAACAAAGAAGAGATAGTTTAAAACCATACTCTATCCTTTTTTTTTCCCCACAGGGTTGACATTAGGTGCCTGTAAAAATGTGCTATTGAGAACCACTTAGTAAGGAGTAGTATTTTCCTATTTATTGCTAAGCTAGATGGTTAAAAAGTCTTCTGCTACTGTGAGGGACAGAACTGAACATCCATAGACAGAAAACCAAGTCCTTCAAAGGGAACTCTGTGCACAACTAAAGCATAAAATTTACAAATCATCCAAATATTTGGTTAAACCTCATCTGTGATACTATAAATAATCCAAATACTTTGAACTGATGGACTAAAGAGGGATGAATTTCACCCAGAGTGAATGAAAAATTCAGGATCAGCAGAAGTCATGTATATCTAAGTAACAATACCAAACTGATCTTATCCTTTCCCAGTGCATTCCTGGGTCCACCTATCATCACTTCCACCCTTATATGGTATTATCTCTTTCAAAATAGAAGAAACTCTTGGTATCATATTGGCTATGTAAGTTTAGGGGTTTGGATTATCATGATTAATATATTGATTACCATTTTTAATCTTTAATGAAAAACAATTACAAATCCCTTTGCTTTCCTTGTTAAATGAGACACACACATGCACATCCATCCTTTTGAAGTAGGATTTCCTTTAATTGATTTCTTTATTAAGTGCTGGATAGTCTGGGGAATGACCCCACTAAAATAAATATACCTTAAAGATTGCATCTCCCTTAATTTGTACAACAACAGGAAGTGAGAATCTTCCTCCTTGTCCTGTACAACAGAGACAGGTTGAATTTGGTAACCTTAGCTTGTCATAGTTTGAAGCCAAAGATGCTTTCCACAGGTCAGCCTTCAACATCTGTGCAAGCATCAATAAAGAGTTCACCACAAGTATTGTCACTACAGTGATTATCAAGAAAGGATAATTAATATGCTTTTCAAAGTGCTGCCCAATTTCTATAGCTTATATGAGCACAGATAATAGGAGCATCTGTGGACACATGGTCTCTGTTCAACACTAAGCATTAATGAGTAGGAACATTTTTACTCCTTGCTGAAGTTACAAAGCAGAGATTTTGTTTGGTACCAAAATACAGCAAACAAATTTGTAATTTGTGTCTGAAAAAAAAAAAAAAAAAAAAAGGGTAGAGCCCTGTCTGGTGCAATCAGGGCTCTTCTTGTTTCCAGAGAAGCCACATGAGGGATCTAATCCATGACCTGCTCTCCAGCATAGAAAGACTGCATTTCATTAGCTAATGAAAGGAGGGTCTTAACTCCCGAGTTTAGTAGGTTGGTTTGGTTGGTTTTGGTTTTGGTTTGTTTTTATTTTCTACAGATATCCATTAGTGGTATCCTGCTGTTGTAAGGCTGAATTCAATTTCTGGAAATTCTGCATCCCAGGCACAATGGGATGTGCTTCAAGGTCTCAGCCTAACCTATGCTATTTCAGACTGTAGACCAAAGTCATGTCTCAGCAGAGATTTTTGATGATTATGGATTCCAATAGCAAACAACTGGCTTGAACTTTTTGACTTTATTTAAATACATTTTGGTAAAATAGCTAAATGTAGGATGTCTCAGTGGATAGGGTGAGTACAAGAAAAATGTATTTTGAAAAGAAAGAGTAGTTGCTTTTCTTCTTGCAATTTATTTTTCAATAACAACAACAAATTAAAAGGACTTTTTATTTATTCTTTCATGTTTGTTTTCAAATGTGCTTTTTCTTCCTTCAAATTATAATTTGTAACCCTCTGACTTGGTGTCATAGAGACGTGTGCCATTCCTTTGGTAGAGAAGCTCAGATCAATGAATTTGACCTTGTCAGCAGCCTCTGGTAGGCTGGTGCTCCATCAAAGAGCAGATTTAAGTGAAAGAGATAGCTGGGTACCAGAGAAGGGTATCTGACCAGACTCAGCCATGAACTAAATGAATGGATTGGGAGAAGCTGGGGTGACTTGCCCAGCTTTGTAGCAGTGCAAAAATACAGGAAAAAATACAGCCTACAACCCATATTGTGAAACAGAACACAAAGTCATCAGAGGGCTGGTTTCAGTATTGCCCTTAAACCTTTCCCCACTATCACCATCTCTGCCAACATTGTTTTTTGTTTTTTTTACCTCAGGGAAGACTTTTTTCTGAATCTAATAATGGCAATGGAAAGGGAAAAATGACAAGAATAACAAATGAATGCAAAAAAAGTTGAAGGCCAAACCCAGTTATGGAAAAACAGTGCTATTTCAATCACATAACTGTATAGGTTTTCATGAAATATCAGCCTTCTTCAATCAGTAGAAACTCCAGAAGGAAATGTTTGGAATACGACTCCCTCATGTGTGTATGTGTGGGTGTGATGGAAAAAGAAAGAAGGAAAAATAATCCAATAAAACATTTATTTTCTAGGAATGCTTATTTTCCTCTTATTTGAAAAAGAGTTTCAATCTCTGTCAGCTCTGATAGAAAACAGGTGTCAGCAGAGCTGTGTTCCTCATCCAGCAGCCACCACTGGCACCCCCACAAGCACCTGCAGCACCCTTCACCCCACAGCAGCACCATCTCTCTCATCTTCCTTCAAAGGGCTCAGAGCCAGGCACAAAATAATTCTAGGCTCCAGCATGCAATAAAGAAGCACAGTGTTATGGATAGAAATTAAGTCTTTTTCTGAAATAAATTAGTTCATTCCTACTGTTGGTTCTTAGGAGGTTCAAAACAATTTCAGGGTGACATTTGTCACTTCCTCAACTCCATTTGTTCTCTTGGCCTGACTGCCTAACTTTCCTGTTATCTACATCTCAATTTTATCCCCAAATTTTACCCTCACCTCAATTTATCCCCAAAAAGATTCGATGTGCTGTCAGCTAGTTCTCAGCTTCACATAAGGAAACTAGCTTTTTTTTATTATTTTTGTTTTATGAGACAGATCACAACTACAGAGCTTATTAAAAAAAACTCACTTTTTTTTTTTTTTTTTCCTTCTGCAGCTTCTTTTTCTCTAAATTAATTCACTGGCAGTGCAATGAGCCACAATGCCACCTCAGCAAGGAAAATGTTCTCTGCAGCTGGATCACCAACAGAAAGACCTTTCCCTTGGAGTCTCCCCTTGTTCTGCACAGGTGAAATCTAGAGAGTTAGGAGCTTCCAAAACATCATGAACTGAATGACAGGTATCACTGACAGACCCTCTTACACCTCTGTAAGACCTTTGTCACTGCAAAACATAGCTGCTGTGACTGCACAGGGGCCTGGGAGTGAACTAACTAAGAAAAATAATCTTACAATAACAAAACTTCTGTCTTTTTTGTCAGTTCACTTCCCTTGGTTTTCTGTTCTTCTCTGATTTGTTTGCAATAAATATCAGTCATTTTGATATAATGTTTTGTGTGTATCTAGCTTCTTGTGGATTTCATAGAGATGCTTGTGGCTCTATTACCTAAACAGCTTTGAGAACCTCATCCTATGGACCAGTAGGATGTCAAAAATTTGACATCACTGTGAGAAACATGCTCAAATACTCAAATAATTTTAGATTTCCCCCCAAAATGGAAGTGAGTGAGAGTGAGGAGTACCTGAAAACAACAGGCTGGTTTTTAAATTAATGACATTTTATCATTGCAAGTGACAGATCTTCCACCCACGGTATTTGGTGGCCTATGGCTTTTTCTCCTAAATAAAGTCCCATATAAAGTCCTTTTTCTCCTAAATAAATTAAAAAAAAAATCCCAAGCACAGATACTGACTGGGTGGAGAATGGACAGTGAGCAGCCCTGGGCAGAAGGACCTGGGGGTGTTGGTTGTTGAGAAGATCTACATGACCTGGCCATGCACACTTGCAGCTCAGACAGCCCAACAGTGTCCTGGACTGAATCAAAATAAGAGTGACAAGAAGTTGAAGGAGGCAATTCTCCCCCTCTACTCTGCTCCTGTGAGAACCCACTTGTGTACCCCACTCTGGGGCTCCCACTGTGGTCCTTCCACCTGAAGGACATGGACCTGTTAGAGTGAGTGCAGAGGAAGACCATGAAGATGCACAGAGGACTGGAGCACCTCTCCTATGAAGACAAGCTGAGAAAGTTGTGGTTGTTTAACGTGGAGGAGATGTTTTCAGAGAGACCTTATAGTACCTGAAGGCAGCTACAAGTGAGCTGGAGAGGGACTTTTTACAAAGCACATGGAGATAGAACAAGGAAGAATGGCTTTAAACTGAAATAGAGTAGATTTGGGTTACATAGAAAGAAGAAATTTTTCAGTGTGACAATGGTGAGGTCCTAGAAGAGGTTTCCCAGAGGAGTTGTAGATGCCCAATGCCTGGAAGTATTCAAGACCAGGCTGAATGGGGTTTTAAGCAATCTGGACTAGTGGAAGTTGTCCCTGCGTGTGTTGTAGGGTTGGAACTAGATAATCTTTAATGTCCCCTTCCACCCAAACCATTCAATGATTCGAGGAGATGGATGTTCTTCAAGTGAAAAAAAAGAACAGTACAGACAGATTCATTTTATAGAGGCTGGCACAGGACACAGAAGTCAGATTCCTTCACTAGATATCACTTCAGCTAGGACTGGTGCAATAGCTTTAGCTGCAGGTAAGCAAGAGGATTATACACAGTTCAGACTCCAGATCTTACTACTCTGTGTGCTGAGGGTCATCATCTGCATGATTGTCTTCATCACATAGACTGGAATAACTAAGAGCTGTTAGTTAAGACTGGAATAAATGGGGATCTTGTTAGAAGAAATCCCTATCTATCTTACCCTTACTGAGGCTAACAATAAATTACAACCATTAATTTTTAATATCTTAATCACTGAGGCAGTGCCACGATGTCCATGCTTTGCCATTATCTCATCCAGCCTCTCCTTTGGAATGTCTCTTGCTCAAAAAAATCTTCATGCCATTCTAAGGACCAGCACAACCAGTGACAGGATGCATTGATAGAGATGAAAAGGGGGAATGACTCTGTGCTTGGCTGTCTGTGTCTAGTGTTTTGGGTCAAAGGTTTCCCAGATATTGGAGACATGATGAAAATGACAAAATGCCCAGGAAACCTTGGTTTTACAGCTGACACTCCACATCCTGCTGTCTGCCACACAAATGCACACTGTCGTTAGAGAGATGAACTCAGGAGCATTTAGAATCTCCTGGCTTTTGTCAGTTTGCATCAAATCTTTTGTTTCACTGGCAATATTTAAATGAAATGTAGATTTATCTATTTTTGCACTGAATTTCCTGCTGGTTCTTAAAGCAAAAGCAAATTGTTATTGGAAGGTTATGCAACATGCAATGCTTTCCCAGGAGATAGTCTATTCTCTCTAGGAATATCTTGTTTTGGCTCCTGCAAATGCATATTTTAGATCCACTTGCACATGTATTTATGCATTTTTTAAAGGATTCCTTTTTGGTCTATTAAATACATTTTCTGGGTCGGGCTGTATCTTTGTAGCCCCACTCTGCAGCAATCAGGTTGGATCTCAAGTAGCATTTCATTCCTATATCTGTGTTTCCTAGCAATCTGTGGTATCAAACATTCAGCTTTGAGATGTCACAGCAGGATTGAGTCAACATTTGTTTAAAGCCACTGGAAGTAGTTCTGACAATTACTAGAAACAGCAAAAGAAATTCCATCAGGCACACACTTCCAGTAAGCAGGAAGCATACAGTAAATTTGTCATGCAAGCGTGGTGAACTTTAAATCATTTCCCACTGTGAAAGGTCTGTCTTCTTTAGTTAAATTAGAGAGAATCAGCTTGACAGTTTGATTAATATGAACACAAAGGGGCTTTAAAATAATTAGCAACTCTGCACCTCACTCCACCTCTTGCATTGGAGGTCCTCAGAGAACTTCAGAAGCAGTCATTCATGCCTGGCAGCGATGCTGCTACCAGCTCATTCTCATTTTGGAGGTAGGATTGTTGAGGCACAAAGGATGTGCTGTGACCAAGGTTGCAGGAGCCTAGGAGAGATTCTCAGGGACCCAGGGATATATTACTAATTGGTTATTGCTTTTCAGATTCATTGCAAATGAATCCTTTTTTTTTTTTTTCCTGATATAGTTTTTAAATAAGACTATTCACTTTAGGGACCAGAACATTTTTCCTTCTATCATTATTTGTCCAGATAATGTCAAAGAACTCCACCTTTCACCCATTTCCCTTAGTCTGTTGAATGACAATAAGTCATTTGGCTTTCTTTGAAAATTGCCTTTTGTTATCTCTGAAAAATTAGAGTTCATCACACCATCAGGATTCAATTTCTGCTTTTCTCTTTCATAAAGATGTGCTAGAATTTATTTAAAATTACTGTTACAGCATTCCTTTGTAATAACAAGGGGATTGTATAGTGCTACCCTCACAAATGTAGCTGGGGAGGAGAATGGTGATATTTTGGCACTACCAAAAGTCTCCTTCTCTGCAGCACTTTACAAAGCTGTGGTGCCTTCTGTATTTTTTACCATGATACTTTCATAGCATGGGATGTAGATGCTGTACTTAAATAATACCTGAGCAAGAGCTTTAATTGTCCTTCAGAAAGGAAGAGGCAGAGGAAAAGACAGAGGAGGGGCAGAGCTGAAGGATCACAGCTTTTTCTGTGAGGAAAGCAAACCTGATTTTGTCCTCCCATGCTGCACTGAGGGTGTAACTCTCACTATCCTCACGTGGCTTCTAGCCCAGCACACAGCAGACACTCCTTTCCTTTGTTTGCTGGTGGGACCACTTCCAGGCAGGTGTGGGAAAGACAGAGGGGTCTGCAGCACCTCTGTCAGTAGCACCTCTGCATGGCCAGCTGCTGACCCTGATGAAAAAGAGGGTTAGTGCAGTGCCTGTTGGAAAGCCAGACCTCCAAGAGATTTGGAGAGGCTGTGAAGGCACAGAAGGTGGCCTTAACTGCTCTGATGTCTGGCTCATGGGTGGTTTTTTTTTGTTTTGTACTGTACCCTGGAATCACTGAAGTACCTGCTGGCAACCATTTCCTCTGTGTCTGACAGAGAAGACATGCTGCTCTATTGTGGCTTGGCTTTCATTTGTTCTTGGGTTTTTTGCTCTCCAAATCAAAACTAAAAGCCTGTCTTATTCTTAAATAATCACCTTATAGTTTCCTTATTGAAAATCTTACTACAGACAGAAGAAATTTTTCAGGAATTGCTTAAAAGCATCTTGGCAGTGAAATACAGCTTTGTTTTGCTATGCATTCTTCAAAGTGTTTGCAGTTTTGTGTGTTATAGTTACAGATATAAATAAAAATACAGACCATCCTGTAAAATTAAGACAGGATTTGAAGCCTCATACTACTCACAGGTATCAGAATCCCTCATGATAATATCTGGGAAAGAAAAAACATGGAGAGAAAGGGGAAAAATACATGGTTACAATGTAGGTTAGCACCCTATGTCTGCAAGTAATCCTATTGAATTCCAGCAGCATACTATTCAATAAGAGTGGAGGTAGGGAAATATGCTTTGAAAGAGTGGCAGAAGGGTGCAGACACACAAGACACAGGGTGGTCTGGATCTGATCAGTGGATAGAAGCTGTGAAATGGATCCCCAGAAAGAAAAATCTTTGTTGGATGGTCTGTCACAATAAGTGATTTTAGTCTAAAGACTCTCTTGTTGCCCTTGTAAATAAGAGGTTGGTATCGGTGGTCAGAGCTTTCATTTTCAGATATATCTCCTGTCTGTTGTGCCAAGAAAAAGACAACCTGGTCACACAGTGATTAACTTGTTATCATTTCCCCAAGATGTTAACTTTAACTTGTGGAAGTGTTTTGATAGCCTTGGCATCATGCCTGCTCTGCCTCAGGAGGAGACAAGTGATAACACAAGATTGTAGTAAATAGCTCACCAAAATCTGTGTGAACTCCAGATCAGAAAGGAATAGGAGTCCCAGTAGAATACCCATCAAACCTGAAGGTTGTATCTCCTGAGACAAACCCTCTGCCTTCTGCCTCTTTACAGTGTCAGAATGATGCTGCATCCTGACATACAGGTGCAATGCTGCTTGCACTCCTTGCTCCAGCTCACCACTTCATACTGAACCAGCCCACAGTAATGCTGCCCAAAGTACCACCTTCTCCCATCTCCTCCTGCCTTGGTGGTGGACTCAGAAAAAAATATTTTATGAGCCTTCATCCTTCCCATTTTCTGTAGGATAATGTGAATAATCCTGGCATGCACATGGAGCTCAGCAGGGCTCTGTATATGGATGCTCACAGGCAGGTGGTGTGGGAGACACCAGGGCAGTGTTTTCCTGCAGTATCCAATGTGCACCCGTTTTATTATTTCTCTTTAAGATGAAGAAATGTACTCTCCTTGATTGTCCACCTATTCAATCCATCAGCATGTGCACAGTAAATAAATCCAGAGATGCCCTGCTCTTGTGCAGGCTCGAGTCACGTTGCTCATGCTTGTCCAGCCATCCCTCAGGAGGAGGGTTTGTCGTGTAGGAGTGACACCTGCCAAGTTTGCCAGTGTCATTGGGTTTACATGTCCAGTGATCACCTACCTTCACCAACGAGGTGGCTGACACCTTAGCCTGAGAGGTCCCAGAACCAGGGACAGACTCCAAAGCTCTGTGGCTTCCCTCAGGACAGTGCTGCTGGGGCTGCAGTGTTGCAGTGTTCACTTCAGCATCTGTGTACCTCTCAGTACCCATGATCACTACAAGCAAGTGGTCAGAGTGGCCAAGACTTCTGGCTTCATTTACTTTTTCCAATAAAGAACTTCAAATGTCACTGTACTCCCTGTAGTCATTTAATTCCTTCTAAGGCAAATAACCTCATTCCCCTCATTGCTGAATAGTACCCAGAGCTGTTACGAGTGCCTGAAAAGCATCTCTCCATCTAAATAATTCAACACAGATCTTGTTCATGTGAGTGTCTACATGGCTCACAGAAAGGGAGTCCTATGTTTGCCATCTACGGGACTTTTCACGCTTTTTCAAAACCAATGTCTATAAATTTCTTCCAAAATCACTGCTATGAGCCAAAATGAGATGGTGCTGTTGGTTTGCTCAGGGAGCCAGAGGACAAAAGCAGATCTGTTGTTTATCTCACTTGCTGTCTGGATTTCAAACTACATGAAAAAAAGAAGTGGGGGTTTGCAGGGCTGTTTGTAGTGGGGCTGAGAGCCAGGCTGACACAAGCTCTGGTCAGAGCTGACCCTCCCAGGTGGCAGCTCTGAGCACTGTCTGTGAACCGTGGACACCATATGGTTTTTTCTCACTCAGATGTGGTTTTTTTTTTCCTAGAGTCATGCTCAAGTTCACCAGGGAAAGTCATTGCAGGGTTAGCTGATCTGCATCCACCTTTTCAGGTCTGTAAAGTAGGTGTCCATCTGCAAAGCCTTTCAATTATCAGTTTGCATATCAAACTCAAGTGCCAGTCCATGCATAAATCTTGTGACTTATTTTCAGAGCAGTACATTGTCCAGATTCACTGCAGGGAAATCCCTGATAGACTTTTCATTTCTTTATGTCTTTCAGTCTTCTTCTTTTTTAGTCAAATTCTGAATTTTCTTCTGCCTGGATCCTGTGATTCTGCAATTAATTGTGGCTACTTTTCCCATTATATTTGCTACTTTAGCAGGTTTTATCTGAGAAATCTGTGATTTATTTTTTTAAATATCCTTTCTGAGTTTCATTATTTCACCAAAACATAGGCAGATTTCTTGTCAAATATGATGGCAATGTTCAGTGGCACAAAAAGTATAAAATTACTGAAAGGAAAAAAGAAAACAAAATGGAACCTTTCCATAAGAAATTCATGTCTCTTAAAACACACTATACCACTGCTGTACACTAACTAGACAGGAAATAAGAACTTTAGACCTTCCTTCAAATGAAAATAACTGCATTTTGGTGACAAAATTACATTTTCTCCTAATTGTATGGTTTTGTTGTAAGCAGAAATAGAAGCAACAGTAAACATCTATCAAAAACAGCTTAATTAAAAAGTTAAATACCCTTCCATAGAGAAATATTCTTTCCCAGCAATAAAACCTCACTACAGAGTTAATTATTAAAAGTAATGTATTTGCTGCTCTGTGTCTGTATATAAGAGATTAACATATTAATGGGAAAGTAATTATGTTATAAAACTCCTTTTTTATTTGCACTGTGTTTCAAGATGCAATGTTTCAATGCCATCTGATATTTGTTTTCCTTTATAACCTCAAGTGTGCAGGGCACATCTTTTAATGATGATTATTATCATGGTAAAATAGAAGCTTTTAATGTCACAAAGAGAAAATTTTCATCTTCCTGCATTTTCTCTGACGGTATTGCATTCATCTTTTTGAATACTTTATGCGTGTTTTCTTGTGACTTTTGCTCCATAAACATTTGTTTGCTGGCAAACCATTTGAATGAGAAAATCTGAAGCTTTTCCTTTCTCATTATAGGTGTAAAGCTTTTTCCTCTCTTTTGTGGTCTCAGTTCACACTACCCAAAACTGTTGTCCACAGCACTGAAACCAACCCATGCAGCACGTGCCTTAGCACTCCTGTCACAGCCACAAAAAAATCCTGGTTCCTGCTGACAGAATGACTTGGTGCTTAATCATGATAAGACCCCTGCAACACAGGGAGGCTCAGGGTGCAGCTTTCCCTGCTGCTGCTCCCCTGCCATGGTCAGTCAGGAGAGCCCTTGGGCTGCCCCTCCAGCCAGCACAGCCATGCAGGTGAGATGTCCACGTCACAAAGACATTCAGACTGTTCTGACCTATGGTTCTGCTCCGTGATCCTGTGCAAAACCAGAGATCACTGACCTGCAAACAGTGGTTTTATCTCACCTCCGTGAGCACCTCTGGGCGCTGCTTGCCTGATGGAATGAACTGCTGGCTTGCCTAGAGGCAAGAAATCAATGCATAGAAGTGTTTTTAATGTGTGCAGAAGTACTTGGCCTCAGTTGCTGCTGAGTTCTGAGCTCAGCTGGATCAGGAAGCTGGACTGCCTCTGTTTCCATGAGGGGCAGTGGTCACATTTCCACACCTTGTGCAGGATCTCAGGGAATCCAGTGGAACCCCTTGACCAGGCCTTTGGAAATGACAGCAAGAGAGCTGCTGATTTCATAGCCCATGGCTCCAGCTGTCCCCAACTGCAGTTCTGCTGAACTGACCACATCCACAAGTTGTCCACATCTCTGGATGGTCTTTGGTGGGAAGAGTCTTAATAGTCATACTTCCCAAACCATCTTGCTCATGTTTTATTGGATCACTAGTGTCTGGGGTTAAAGAACAGAACACTATTACAGAAAAAAAATTTGATAGCTAAAATGAGAGTAAATTCCTCCTTTAAAAATATCTTTTTAGCTATTAATAGTTGAGCTGTGTAACCACATGTCCACTCAGAAAAAAAAAAAAGGCTACATGAAATTTCAGAAAGAACTATTAGGCTTTGGTGATAATGTAATAGCACAGGTAACTCTCTAACATACGTCTGAATATTTTGGAGGAGAGGTTCCTCTTCACTCCCAACAAAATTCTAGGTCCAGTCTCTTTTAACAAACCCCTGGTGTCTTTCTCTTTCCCTTCATGTCCTAAACCTTCCTTTATCTCTAAGTCTTCCACTTTTTTCTCTGGTCTGCAGCAATATGTTCTCCCATAAAGGTTTTCTCAGTTGTAAATCCTGTTTTTTCTTGCCTGGCAAACCCATTAGGGTGTGCTATTCCTGCTAAGACAGAAGGATTGAACAAAAACAGTATATTCTTCTTCAGTTCAAGTATGAAATGGACTTTGTTCTGTGAAAGTGAATTTTCTTTTTTCTTACAATAAGAAAATTTTTACAACCTAAGTGCTTCAGGTAGGGAAGGTCAAATCCATTGGAAAAAAAAATGTAAGAAGCCATCACATCTATGTGCAATATTTCTCTCTTCCACCCATCTCACTTGTCCTTCAAGTCTGGGTTTGATCTACTCATCCCATTCATTCTGAAATTATTTCTCTGTAATCATTCAACACTTTCCAGAAATATCATTAGTTATTTTCCTCCATGACCTTGCATTACTTCTGCATGTCTTCCCTTTCCCATTAGCAGGAGGAACACTCTCGCATCTGTTTAAAATCCTTTCCTATGAAACCTTTTATTTTTCTTCTCTCCTGGGAATCCCAGGGCAGTCCATTCATCTCCTTCCAGATGAATTGATGTCCAAGTGAAGAAAGAACACATTGGACAGACTCAGCTGCAGGAGGAGCCCAGGAGCTACCTGCATGCCACGTGAGTGGGTCTGCATGCCTGGCAGGGGCAACACTGGATCAGAACAGCCCCTGGCACAGTAAACCTGAGCTTCCTGGGCAAAAACACATTTTAAACACAGATCTTCATAAATTGTGGGAAATCCTGTCAAGGTGTCTAAAATTGGTTTTACACAGATTGAGAGCAGGAGATTAAATACCTAGAAGAAGGGGATCAGAGGAATGAGCAAGTGCATAACACATTGGTACACCACAGGGAACAAGCCATGGATTTGGGCAAAGGCAAGCAGGAGGAAATCACACAAAACATATGCACCCTCTCAAAATTACATCTTAGCCAATAGGAAAAACAGTTTCTCTTATTCAAGACAGCTTTGGACCCAGTCCAAGACCTCTGAAATGTGAGTTTAGCAGGGCAAAGAAAAGATAGAAAATAGAAAATAGACTAGTGTGAAGGGACTGAAATGAAACAGGAAGTGCCGTGCAAATGATTCCTTCTGGTCTTCTCCCTATCCCACAGAAGGGAGAAGCCTTGGAGGAAATTACTGTTTCCACTTTCCCATAATACAGATAATTTCTTGTAATTTTATCTTCAAGGAAAGTGGTTGCTTTAATCACCCTGCTGAGCACCTCCATATCCCATTTCCTCCCCTCTAAGAAATAGGAGCACAGAAGCATTGCACCAGAACACTGGTGGATGAAGGCTGCAGCAGCACTCAGCCTTCACCAGACAACCATTACTTCTCTTATTTGACCACTTTTTTTTTTTTTTTTAACATGAAAATGAGTGGACACATCTCCCATCCTGTAGGAATCCTGGATCTGTCTTTCTCTTTAGGTTATTTTTGGTCCTTGCTTGCTCTGTGTGAGAATTTATTGTTATTGAAATTATTGAAAGTATTATTACCTTGCTTCAGCAGAGGAGAAGTTCATGGTGGGACAGAGATGCTGGGTAAGAGGAAGCCCCTGTAATTTGCTTCATTTTCAGCACTTCATTGCCCAGGCTCTTTAACATTAGAGGTGCCCAAAATAACCTTAGTCGCTGGAGCCCAGTCTTTTCTTTTGGCTGACTTTACCTGAGATAGGAATTCATTAAGTGTGGAGAAAAACAGCTAGAAGGTCCTAGGGAGAATGGAGACAGTCATGCAACTCCAAACTAAATTCAAATATCAGGTTGCTTTAACACCATGCAAAAGAAGTCCATTATACCTGTCAATCAGAAATACACATTAAATTTTAGGGATAGAGGGAGCCATTGGCAGCTCAGAAGAATCCTTACACTCCAAAATGAACTCTCTTCAGGAGAAATGATTGCTCTAAGATTCCCCTTGGGAGAAATAGATTCTCATTCCTGTCTCCTAAAAACAGTAATATTAATAAAACTTGTCATGGAATTGAGCATTCAAACTTCCCCACTGAATTTTCACTTCTTTAATCTGCTTTATTATTTTAATGGGTTTTTTTATTAAAAACATTTTTAACTGTGTGTACACACAGACTTCACACAATTGCATAATTTTTTACTGTGTATTTTTTAAAAGCTTCTTACTTTCGGGGAAGGTGTTTTATTTGTTTGTACTTTTGACTGTAATAATTGTGTGGCACAAATCTGGTTTTTTTTTTCTCTCGTGGTGCCTCCTTTGAGCCACTTGACAGTCTTTACAGCTTCTTTCCAGGCACCAAAGATGTGCTGGTCCTTGAAGCCATGCCACAGGCTAGTTGTCTCTTAGATATTAAGGGCACGTTCTCTGCAGAAAGATAATCAGGCTGCTATGAGATTCAGGGCTCACTGGGCATGTCTGCTGCCTCTGCCTTTGGTGAGGAGTTTGGAGAATGTGTCAGATGGTGTCTTTGGGGGCCAGTCACAACCCCTATCAAGGCCCACTTTCCTTCTCTCTCCATCTTCAAAGGACAAATCTCCCACCTTTCAAATGCCTTTCCACAAACTGTCCTGGGGAGCAGAGGATGGCACCTGGGAAGTTCCCCTTCTGCTCCAAAAGACTGGTTTCTCTTCCTTCTGGTGCTACAGTCAAAAACATCATTCTGCATGGGCAAAAGTTCCTCTGGTGGCAAACGGAGCAATGACAAGAAATTATTGCGAGGCCCTACAGTGAACAATTAGTATTCCAAACACGAAATTAATTTATCCTGCAAATACAGGAAGATTGTAATTTAGTTCACTTTTATTTTATTGTCAGATACAATTCATTTTCTACATGATTTTATGGTTGGATAGGATTCATTAGAAATTTTCCCCAACTGCCTCTATTAAGTGAAAGAGTGGGGGCAAGATTCTTTCTGTTCTTTTCACTGCAAATGTTGTGCTGTCTTTTCTCCTGCAAATGAGCCTTAACTCTAATCTATCCATACACAATGCTTGGCTCTGTAGCCTTAGATTTTTTTTCTAAAGTTTCATTTTAATTTTCACTGCTGAAGAAGACATTTCTCTAAAGATATTCTAATAGAGATAAAAAAAAACAAAAAACCAAAAAGACTAGCCAAGGCTACTCAACTATAGGGTGAATAGACAGTCTTTCTTCTTTTATGCCACATTTTCAAAACTTACCTTGAAGTTAGTTTTATTCAATTCTGTCCATTGTTCCTGTCTAAATATGGGGCAATCATTGAACAGTAAATGAGTGGAGACTTCATCTATTTTGGAGGAGCAGGAAAGCTCTAACAGTCAGACACCCCTCAAATGCTGAGCCGTGATTTTGCTCAGCCAAATTTGCTCCATATGAGGCAGACAGTAAGAGTGCATCACTCTTTTCTATGGGAAGGATAAAAAGTGCTGTGGAAGACATATTCCAGCCTCCTGCTTGGGTGAGGTGTCTCAGGAATGTGTTTTTGTCATCAATCCCTCTTCACCTGCTGTCTCTGCCAGGACAAAGGTAATCCCTTTAATCTGTATATTTGCCAATTCACTTTCATGAACTGTTGTAATTTTTTAAAATTTGTTTTCTTGCCATCTTTAACTGTCAAACAAGTCTTCTATTAATAATATATTAGTAATTTACTCTCCAATCTCTTGCCAGAAAAGGGAGAAAAGAAAACATTCCACACCAAAAAAAAAAATACTGTGCCCAAAAAATAAATAAATAAATGAAAAATGACTGTGTCAACCATTTCTGAAAGTCAATGTGCCTTAAAGGCATTTGAAATTCTTTATTGCTCCTCTGCCTGAGTCGGGCAGCCTGAAGGGCAGCCCTGGCTGGGGTCTGTGCTCAGACTACATTCACAAAGTGAGGGTTGGAGGGGCAGGAGCAGGCAGGTACCAGTCCAGCAGTGGGGACAGGGACCCTCACAGCAGGGACAGGGCTGCTGTGGAGGGGCTGCTGCAGAGGTGTACACCCTTAGGGGTCTGCACGGGGCAGAGGGGGGCTGAGCATCCCTGTTTAACAAGGACACATGACTCTGCTCTAAAGGCAAAATGAGCTTTGTGCTCCGTGATGCAAGTCCTCCATGACTTTGAGAAACTCATGCCAGCCTGCAACCATAAATATTTATAGATGTCCCAGATGTATTCAGGAGGTTTAATGAATTACAGCCAGGGGTGGGAGTGGTGGTGAAGGATGCTTCAAGCTGCACACCTCTGGGCTGTGTAGTGGAATTTCCTGATGACAAAGGACTGCAGGAATGTGGTATGACCACCTTGGCTCCCACTGCAACTGCCCAGCTCACTTCAAAGTCATTGTCAGGTAGATATCAAAATACCTTGAGGGATCTGAGCTTAATCTGACTCCTTTTTGAGTCCCACATGGTGGTGATTTGATCTGTGTAAGCATCACAGCAGACCTGAGCTCTCTGGTATAGTCAGCTGACTACAAAGCTGATGACACAGAAATCACCAGCATCACCTGAGACTGGTCTGTGAGCAGTCTACCATCCCTGGACCTAATATTTGTGTTGGGGTGTATTTTTAGCATATAAGGAGGAAAAACAATGGAGATGTCAATAGTTTTAGGTATAGATGTCTGACCACAAAATGCTTCGTTCACATTTTGTGTATGTGGGTCCCTGGCAGGAAACCTGAGTAATGCAGAACACACGATAAATTTCTTTCCTTCACTGACTTCTCCAACTTCAGTGTTTCTCCAAAGTAAATGTTTGCTTATTCACAATCAAACATATAGAAATAAGCTGTAGTTGGCAATGAGATTTTATTCTGCCTTAGTTAGAGTGTTCCTATTCCAGAGAAAGTGAAGGACTTCAGTTACAGGGCACAAGATAAGGAGTAAAATAAAAGAGGACGATTTCTCATTTTTCAGGAGAAGGCGAAAAGGACAACATAAATGCTGAGGATCCAAATGAATCTTCATCTTTTCCACAGCCCATTGGCACACTCCATTCCTTTGCCTACTCTTGAAATTTTTTACAGATTTGACACAGTCTATTATTAGTGACTACCAACCCCACGGCTGAGGAACTGATTTCTTGGCCAACATCATAAGAAATACCAATAATTAAATGGCATAAACCTCTTCTAGAAGTGGTGAATTTTTCTGATGGGTGTTCAGGGTCACTAAACTCAAAACAGAGAAATTCACAAAACAAAACAAAAAAACAAACAAATAAAATGGATATGGATAGGTTTTCTTCTGTTGTTTTGGATGCTTTTTCCAAACAAAAACAGTATATTTTCAATTTTCACAGCATTTTCTGACAGATAAAGGACTATTTTGTCCTCATATATATGTATTTGACTGGACTGCTACATTCAGGTATTGTCATATCATGACTTCAATTCAATTATATTTGAAGAGGATTAGGAGGTTAAAAACTCACATGTGTTCTCCTAGGTTTTTGGGTTTTTTCAAGATTGATTCAGTTGATTCAATCAGCCTTGCTTTTGGAACACTCAGGCAGTTATCGTTGATCAGTGGACCAAAACTCTACTACATAGAAACATAGAGTGACTATGAAATGACTCTATGGCATGACTAGGAATGACAGAGTAAAAAAGCAAAAAGGAAAATGACAGAGTAAAAGCAGAGTATTGAGATTTACTCTGGTTCTTCCCCATATGTAAGGGGAAGCCTCATCTGGAGCTGTGCTGGCGGAAGCTTTTCATAATAATCCTTTTCACTCTGTAATGACACATCCATAGCTACAGCAGCTACTGAAAGCTCATCTGCTTGCTGCTATCAATAGCTAACCAGCTCTGTGGTGTTAATTCTATCACTGGCAGCAGCTGCAAAAAAAACCCCTCACACTTGTGCTGCCGGCAGGAATGTGCAGTCTTATTGAGCCAGAAGACCAGACAATGTATAAAATTTTATTTATGGGTAGGTGCAATTACAGGTCCCAAGTATATTGGATGGGGCCATAAGTGTCACTTGAGCACTGGTAATTCGTCCTTAGTAAACCCTGAAGTTTACTAAGTGAGCAGGTATTTCAGCCTGCTATAATCAGGCCAGTCTTGCCTTCTTTTTTACCTGAGGCAATCTTTCCTTATGAAATGTAAAAATTAAAATGGTACTGGTATTCAGCCTTGCTCACCTGTATCTTTCTCTCTTTTAGTAAACTATTTTTACAACAATCTACAGGAAAACAGCATGATATTAGGATACTGAAGTTGCTGCACAGTGATAATACAATGGTCTGGAAAATTACAGGGAGAACTGAAGGAAGCCTCTGAAGCTGGACACTGATAGGAAATACTTGCCCTGGTGTTGGTCACCAAAGATTTTTCAAAGCTTTGTGTGGGTGATGGGCATTGAGAAAGACTTTTCCTGTAGAACTGGAAAACATATTTAAAGGAAAATATGTCAAATGCACCAAGGTATGAGCTCAATGATGCACCAAGGTGCTATTTAAGGGATTTGGGGCATTTTTTTTTTTTTAATGTGTGTTGATGATTTTCAGCAATGTGACTGACTTTTCTGTGCTTATGTTCAGGCATACATACAGAAAAACTTTATGTTGTTCTATGTTTGGTTTTAGTATACCTGCATGTATTTTGATATTTGTGTGCTTTGATTTTATTACTATACAGGAGAAAACTGGATTATACAAGGCCATTTCCATGAGTTATTTAATAAATCACTGCAGAAAAGGTGGGTATTTATATGACCAATTCAAGAAGCTGAGCAAACATAAACACATTAGATGTGTGTCATTATACATAAATACATCAAGTTAAACACCCAGACTGGAAAATATATACATTCATATATAATTTACCAAGAGTGTGGAAACACAAAGCTCTTTGCAAAGCTCTGGAAAAGGAGGGAGTGGAGCACTAAGGCATGTTTTGTGTTGGGAAGGACATCGACTTGCTGAGGACTCTGAGTGCTCAGGCTCAAGAAGTTCCACCAAGGAGGTGCAGACAATGGTAGGGAGTTGTGGAGGGGCAGCAGAAGCTGCAGAGCAGCAGGTGTGAGGGGACAAAACTGAGTCCACAACACACTTTTCAATCCAGAATTCATCAGCTGATTTTCTTTGGATTTTAATATTCCATTACAGTGGTCAGGTGACTGCATTTCTGCCTCCTACCCTCCCACAGAGCACAGAGCATTTGGAGTGTGTGACAGAAATGTGTAATTATCCCCAGCTGCACTACCTAAATATGGACAAAAAATTAGATTTTCCATTAGAAACAAAAGCCTGTATTGTCCCTGGAATGCTTCTTCCATATTGCAATGAACATATTGCATTGCCTCCAATCAGAACTTAATTCCAAAGCTCAAAAAACACTCTGCTCAATGAGGCATTTTTTAACAGATATCACAGGGTCCATCATGTTTTATAGTTTTCTTCAGCATTTCAGTAAAATGAATACCACAGGTGTAACTTAACAAGCAAGTTTCTGTATTTTCTCCTGCTGTGTGTTTGTTCTGCTTTTCTTTTACTGGATGCTGTGATTCCTTTTTCTTTTACTCCTTATTCACATGGCAGATCATGTAACTTGAATTTTATGCTAACAAATATAAAGCCTGAATAATTTGTGTCTCCACCTATGTTTTTCTTTGCAGATAAGTACATGAAGTAGAATTGTTTAGGATCTAAATGTTCAACTCTATGTAAAATATAATAATTTTTTTTCTCTTTCAAAAAATATCTTAAGTTTTGTAAAGATTGCGCAGAGTTCTCAGGAATGCTCCTTTTTGGCCTTCCTGAAATGACAAAAGTGAGACAGATTTCAGTTTCTGAATTTTATTTTAAATACCAATTTTGAAGGAAAAAATCAAATCATTTTTATTATTGTCATTATCAAAACTGCCATCACCCACCTCTCCACCTGGGAAAAGTTTCATATCACATTTTTCAAAATGTTTCAGCAAAGACATGTACCTTTTTAGCCAAAGGTACCAACCAAAATAATAAAAAGAAAAAGGTGTGACTGAGTTCAGTTAGATTTAAAATAATTCTGCAAATTTAGAATCTAATTGCTGGGGGCCAAAGGGCATCCACATATCTGGCATATTTGGAGACTTCTTTCTTTTTTTCATGACAACTATAAAAAAAAATTTTGCCAGATCATCCTCTCAACCAGGAATAAATCAACATGAGTAGAAAAGGGGTTGATGTCAAGATCTGGAAAGTTAATTTTTATTCTGAGTGAGAGACAACTATGCTGCATGTACATCTAGTGTGAAGGGGTTCAGGGTGCTCCAGGTTTATCAGTCAGCCTCTTCCTAGCAATTGTGCCTCAGGACCTACATGAAATCACATTTTGGGTTAGCAAGGATAGTACAGTACTTACTTACAGTACCTACCTGTACTTACAAGCACCAGTTTGTGTTATAGGAGGGATTAAAGTTTCATAGTTTAAAATACTAATAACTCAGCTGAAGAATTTTCAACAGGTTAATCTTTAAACCATTATTTTTTTTACAAGAGATTTAAGTAAAAAGCAACCTTCTTATATTTGTTTGGCTGATCATCTGTGTTGTGCATATAATGCAAATCATGTCATTCTCATTTGAGAGTTGTATGTAAATGCAAGTATTAAGAACAGTGTTGTGCTGTTCTTTTAAAAGTTTTAAAGTTCTTCTCAAAGTTTTCTATGCCTTCTGATGGTTACATATTTCTACTAGAGTTTTCTCACACTGTTCATTAAATAATGATTGGTTTGCATTCTTCTTTGTGGGAAAAGAAAATTGATAGACTGTTAGTTTGACCAGTGTGGTTGGAGAGGTGGCAATTTCATCCTCCAATCCACTGTCCCTTTTGGAATTCTATATATTGCAGAGTCAGGAAATAAACTCTCTCTTTTTGCTCTTTCTTCCCTCTTTTGCATCTACTGTGAATGTGTGAGTTATTTCATGTTGTAGTGTGACAGAACTGTGCTTTTAACAACTGGAACAGGGCTCTGAAATACCTGCCAAGGCAAAATTAAGGTGTCTCGTGAAGATTGCATGAGAAGGGCTCTTGAACGCTTCGGAGTGGTGAAGTGCTTTGGTAGAACAGAGAGCAAGGTGGGTCACTGCAGCTCATATCTGTTTCCCAGAACAAGGCAGCTGAGAGACAGGCAAAGGTGCAGAGTGACACTTTTTCACATGCTCCGACCAGCAAACAAACAAACCATCTGTCATCCTCTCCCTCAGCCCTCGGGAGCCTTCACCTGTCTGTTGGCACCTGAGCCAACAGAGATGTCTGCTCAGCCCCAGCAGCCCAGCCAGCCCTGCCTCTTCCCTCCCCAGCTCCCGGGCAGAGCCCACAGGACACGCACACACACACACACTCCATGGTTCCTCTGATCCCTGGTTGGCTTTCCCTGGGTCAGCACTAATGTCCCTGTGAATATGGAAACAGAGCAATGATTTCATAATGGCTGTTGATAAAAACTAATGAACCATCACAGGTACTCAGCCACAGTCGGCACGGGATATCAATGAGCTACTTAATGAAATTGAATTGTTAGACACTTAAAATGTGTCCTTCTGGCCAACACCCAGCCTGCCTAAACGAATTCCACTTCCTACAATTGTTATGCAGCCAGACATCATATATTAACCCAGTGTTTGGTTTTGATCAGCTTACATGGCAAAAAAAAAAAAAAAAAACAAGACAGGACGTTTTGATTCTCTTTACCCAGTTTTCACCCACTGCCAGGGGAACACTGAACTGACTGAAATTTGAAGAAAGAGATTGTGCAAAGAAAGTAGAATGACACAGGTTTATTCTATCATTTTCCCTTTCATAGCACATCTCAGATAATTTCTCACGTCCCTCTCACAAACAACATCACAGAGAGCAAAGATAAGTCCTGGACTTAGGACACGGAATCTGGACTTTAGGAAGGAAAGAAGTGGTTTTGTGGAAGACCAGGGCAAATATTGGACATGAAGGACAAAACAAACTCTTTCATTTCAATGCTCTTGCATTTCAAAGGATCAGCATGAGCACTGCAGACATTTATTACCCATTGTCAGTCCAAGCATTTTGAATTTTGCACCCATCATTATGGTATTGGAGTGGTTTTAGTGGAAAATGAACAGCAATGGAAAGGCCACAGATAAACTGGAGATTCTTGATCCTCCTTTTTAGGATCCAAGTAGATTTTAGAATTGGGTTTGCAAGCCTGTTATTCAATGGAAAGAACCAATTAGATTGGAGACTGGAAATACTTTTTTACTGGGGCAAAAATAAATTTCTTGCAGAACTTCCTGCTTGTTTATTTATGTTTTTAAATTTGATTTAGCCAAGTGACATTTCTGAAGTAAAGGTATATTTCATGTTAAAATATTTCTGATAAATATCAATGTAAAAAAATTTGAAAATATAACTTGTTTTTCATCCTTCTGGGTCTCTTCAAAGTGAAGACAGTAAAATAAACATTTGAAGTTATATTCTCTCCTTGTTTAATTTAATTGAAACCTTTCATTAGGCTTCTTTTTTCCTGTGGACAAAAGGGAAAATTACATAATCTGAAGAGAAATTTTACAAATTAGATTTATTTCCAGAGGCCAGTGTGATCTTCAGAGCATAGCTTGGACAAAGTCACTGCACCCTGATCTGCGCCTTCTTCTGGACTTGTGAGTTGGAGCTAGCACTGTTTATCCTCAGGGAGGTGGCTGGGAGATGAAGAAGGGTTTGTGTCATGCCTCCAGATGCAGTGCAAAGCAGTCATTTTTAATACACATCATTCAAGTGACCTCTTTTTTCCCCTGCTAACTCCATTTGGTTGCATTCAGCCTGGGAGAATGGTGCAATGGTGTGCGTGGGCAAGACAGAGAGGGATTTCTGTGCTCCACTGCCAGGAATTGATTTTTTTGGGGGATGTGTGTCTGTGGTTCATAAGTTCCATCTGCTAGAAAGGGTTTTCCTCCCACTGAGAGTTCTGGGCCAGGGCACAGGCAGCGGAGGAGACCTGGACCTTCTTCCCTGCCAGTCTCATGATAATTCCCAAAGCCTGCCAGGAGATCTGGTAGGTGCTGCAGAGCTCTGGGACACATCCTGTTCTGCACTCCTATTCCGTGTTTGTCCCTACTTTGCAAACTGCCCCTACTCCTTTTTAAGTCTCTTTTATGGTGGGATTAGGCCTTTTGATGCCCACTCCATCATGAGCAATTTATCTCCATCAGCTCCATGCTTGCCCGTTCTGGCAGTTCCTGCAAACTTTGTTCAGCTCTCCTTGAAATCAAGAAAAATCAGTCCCTGAATAGCAGCGGGCCTTCAAGGGGATATTTTTTGATGGATTTGGAAAAAATATTGAGGTTTGCATGATCTTAGTGGCCTTTGAACAGCCATCAATCTCCCACCCGCCACACAACAATCATTTCCCCGTGTGAAATCCTTAGTCTACCATTTGTGAGGTTTTGATCAATTGAAGGTGAAGCATTCACACTGAATTTTTAAGAAAATGAATGAAGACTGAAGGGAGGCATGCAGCTGAGCAGTAGCTGATGGTAAGAGGGGCCACTGCCTTCCCCAGAGGCTGCAAAGTCAAATACCTTTGCATTTATGCTTCTTGGACACTTAAGAGATAGCTACAAAATGCTTATTAGCAGTCAATTTTTTAGGCAGCAGTCGATTTCTCTTGAGAGATCTAGGTCCTGAAGGACTTTCTAGTATTTTATTGAGTAAAAAAACCCCATGTATTCAACAGCAAGTATCTTCTCTGGCCCCCACTTTGCATAGGAACAAAGAATTAGAATGAAGAAAGAATTTTTTCATTTTCCACAAAACATAAAATAGTAAATTAAGCATGAATCCAAATAAGACTTACAAAAAAGAAAATTCATAAAAAAGTTGAGTTTGGATTCCAGAAATTTTAAGAAATGCCAAAATATTTGTTTTTAGAATATTTGAAAAGTCTCAACTTTTCATTCCAAAGGGCTATTTTAAAAAAATAACAGAATGGCCTAAGAATGAAAGATTAAATAAAAAGGCTAAAGAGCTCCAAAAAGGGGGGGGGGGGGGGAAAGGCATAGTTTTTTTATAACATCATATTGAGTTTAAGAAAAACACCCATAATATGTTTTTATTTTACTAGGACTATGTCTTCCCCTTTTATTTTTTTTTCCCACTTCAATCATCAAAAGAATAAAAACCACACAAAGAGAATATTTGCTATCTTGTTCCTGTAGGGCCTCTCTTCTTGTTTATTATTCATCCTTGGAACTGTTCTTCCCACCATCATCAGGATTCTCTGTATCTTGTTTACCCAAACCTCTCAAAACACTTTCTTTATCTGATCTATTTTAACCATGTTGAAGAGCCCTTCATAGTAATATCTCAGTACTGGAATCTAGTCTAAATCATCAGCCAGGAGTCTGGCTGCTTTATAAACACTTGGCCAGGCACTGTTGCCCATTCCTTAGACAGAAATTGATTGCACTTCTCATTTCTGGATAAAGGTGTCAGAATCTGTCCCTCAGCTGGCAACACCCAATTCTTGTCATCATTTCACAGCTGGGGAAACTGAGGCACTGTGAACTAAAGCTGCCAAGGATATCATAGCAGTTCATCTGAAAATGAGAAACCAGAATTCCAAGTTCACAGCCCCCAGCAGTCAAATCTCTGCTTGAGGAATTGGTTTGTGTTTTAATGCATGCAATACATCCTGCTTGTGTTTTAATGCATACAATGCATTCAGACTTGTGTCTTCGGTAATAAAGGCTTAACTGTGAAATAAAACTCCACAACCATCATGTTTACTTGTGCTTGACTGTAAGTTGCAGGCTGAATAGAAATTGCTTCCTTGAGATGGCCAAAAATAATAATAATAATAATAAAAAATTACAGTTTATCAGGTTTGTCCTCACCCTGAGTTACAAGGAGAGTGAGGTTATAAACAGATTGGGCTGTATCTCCTGCTCTAGATGGCCACAGGACAAGTCACCATTCTAGGAAAATAATCTCAGTTTGTTTAAAAAGAAAAAGCAATTGTAATAGTAATGATGAAAGAAATTCATGCTCAAAAGAGTCCTTGAGAAAAAATGATTTGTGGGAATATTGCTGGTATAGTTTCTGGGGTTTTTGCTTAAATTCAAATATAACAACCATATATGAAAATTAATATTTCTAGGTACATTTGCATTTGATCCAAATTCTTCTCCCTAAGTTGCTTGTTTCTCCCAAACTTATTCCCAAACTGCTGTTGCAAAATTACATCTGTGTGTCATAGAGGGAGGCAGAGGAAATACACAGTGGTTCCAAACTTCATATATTGCAGTTATATGATATCACACATTTAAGGAAGTAAAAACAAAAGAAATTAAACAAAATGGCAGAAGCAGATCAGTTTTATTTTCTCAGCCTTTAGGATTCAGATAGCAGGAAGAGCTGGAATTTGGCCACTAGTTGCAAAATGCTCCTCTGAGTCTCTTCAGTTATGTGCCTTTCCTCCTCACAAGAATGACAAGCTCTCAGCTGAGGGCTGTAGATGCTTGTTAAAGAGATGGCACAGACTGGAGAATGGGATGGGATAGGATGTGTGGATGGGATGCTTGAACCACAATTCCCATGAGATATTTGTGATAACATTCCAGTAAAGAAATGCCAGTGTCAAAAGCAAAACAACACCCTGTAAAAAAAGGAATACTTGTGCAATCTAAGACCAAATAAAATAAAAGATGCAACCTTAAACACAGGAGGAAAAAACCCTGATGAGACAAAGATTAAAAATACTGTCAAAATCACATTAATGAGCATAATGTCTTCAGTGTTACCATGAGGATGGCTAGACAGATGATTAAGACTAGAGAAAATGTCCTTTTCCCAGGTTTGAATATGCTGTATGTCAGCCAGTTTCACCCAGATGTTGTAAAGCTATATTAGGATACTACCTGAATTTCAACAGTGCTGTCTTGAATAGGTGATTTTAGTTGATTTTAAAAGTTCAAGGATAAGTGTCTTGGCAGCATGAATGTTGTTTCTTTTCATGGTAGTTGGCTTCTGCCTGACGTGTTCAGAGCTCATTCACCCTTCTTTTGCACGTCACTGTAAAGAGTACTAAAAGCCAGGAACTGACAAGGACTCTCAGTCTCATACTTTGGGGTACAAGTCTGAAGAACACTGGAAAACTGGCTCATTGTGATGAAATGGCAGTTATTTTCTTTTGTTCTGCATCAGTGGAATATTTGAAAGTAGTAGAACTTGCTGGTGTTGAAATTTGCTTTTTTTTTTTTTTCCCCCTCTAATATGAATCTGCTCACCTGAAAAAAAAAGACAGCTGTGTCAGGCCTGGGCATAGGATTCATACATGGTATCGAGAAATGGAAAAAAGAACAAGTGGGGGAAGTAGAGCATTTCAGGATACTTAGTACAGAGCTCAATGTAGCACATGGATCCCTTTTTAATACCTTTTTTTTTTAGTTGCAAATTGTTGCATTTAAAGAAAAGAAGAAACTATTTAACATTCTTGTCTAACTTCTCATAGCCAGATAATTTTCACTTGTAAGATTTGCATCAAATCTCTTTAAGAGCAAGAGGTTTTCTGACCAGCTCTTTGGAGGAAGTTCTTATTCAGTTTGTTCTTTACCTGTATTCCCTGCCACTACCCAAATGAGTCCAGGGAAAATAATCTGTTGTGAGCAGTTATCACCATCAGTAGTCTCAGTGTGTTACAGGAGACAGAGCTATATAAAGGCTTATACTTAAACTGCATTTAATAGAAGAAATGTCATCTTGTAGTATAAAGTGTTTCATTGTTCACACATTCATAGACTCAATAATGCTGTAATTGCTATTCACTGCAAATAAGCTTCTTAAATTCACTTCATAACACATCTGAACTCATGCTGGAGACAATTTTTCTGCAAGTATAGACACCACCACTCCATTAGGAATCACAGCAGAAATCTGTTTGGCCTTATACAGACAAACTAGAAGGGAAGAGGAGAGAGAGACAGAGAGAGAGAGAAGATATGGATCTGTAATTACAAGTGGCAGAAGGACATGGTTAAATTCATTGGGCAGCAACATTAGCAATACCAGCAGATATCTGCAGAATGTCTTGTCTGTAAACATTGTCTGAATTAATCACAATGAGAGACAGTGTAATAATTGCACTTTATTATTGAACAAAAGACTGTGATACTGTTCTGAATAAATGAGCTAAATGTAATGTGACTCACTTTCCTGAGATCCCAGCCATAGACAAAGTGTCTCAAAATTTGGGCTGGAGAGATGCAGATAGGGGAAGACCTCCAGAACTACCACATGAGCTACTTAGGCAACTAGGTCTTGAACTGGAACAATCCTTAAACCAGCAGATCTGGTCCACCTCTTTCATTTTTTGTTCTCTTTTGAGTAGCCATTGAAAAAATAACATTCATTTGCTTACAGAGGCAGCATCTTTTCTCCTCAGATTGTCTTCAAGAAATGAGACCTCCTGTCATGTCAATATTTTGTTATGCAAATAAGTAAAATACTGCAAGAATTTTGATCCTTTAATAAAGGACCAAAAAAGAACAAGTACTTTTTTCATTAAAGAGTTTAAGATATGGGAAATTCTGTATGTGTGAATAAATGTAGACTAACAGATTTCCATTATATTTCTTCATTTTTTAAGAGATATTGCAAGAAAGCAGGGTATTAACTGGGAGGTTGTTTATACAGATGCAGAGGATATATGACAGAAGTAGCTGTAAATATATGCTGATATTAGCAGAGACATCAATATTCTGAGTGTGTACACCTCTCTATGTTGCCTGTAGTATACAGGAATGTACTGAGTTTTTGTCTGAAACCATTTTGAAATCTGGTGTGTCTTGCTGAAGTGTTTCTCTGTCTTGTTTCTCCTGTATCACCCAGGCTATTCAAGATCTGTGTCTCCAAAAATCTCCACCAAAACCAGTCTCAGAAACAGCAGCCCCTGACATTACTGTCAGATTTCAGGCCTGTTTCTTGTCAAATTCCACTGCCCTTTCCTTGTGCAACACCTGCATTTGAACCCTTTTAAGGGCTGCAGAACATTAGATTTAACATCTTATTTCTTCAGCAACATTTTACCTTGTTAAATACATAATGGGCCAAAACTGTCAAAGTACAATGTTCTGCCTCTTATTAAAGGATGTGTCAAGAAAAGACCGAAGCCCATTAGGGAGAAAACACACTTTCTGTTATGTATACAGATAGCTTGGGTGGTAATCTGTGCTGCAAAGCTCTGAGCCAAGAGTCCTTGCTTTTTTTTTTTTTTAATTATTATTATGTTAAAAAGAAGCAGCAACCTTCTCTCATGCTGCACAGGACACTGATACATTTCAATCATAGGTATTCAGGGGCCTGTTTCTCTTTGGCATGTAATTTAAATTCTGGTTTGGCTACATTTTACATTTGCAAATAGATATTTAATTGCTCTGATTTCATCCAAATGACTGGTTTTCTCCTCTTTTAAAAAATTGCACACAGAGTCTTTTATCAACAGACTACACAGACCACATACCTTAATTAACATGGTGTGTCAATCTACCACACAATCTACCACTGTTTTACAGGGACACATAAGGTTTACAGGTGTCATGAGATCCTTGCCAGGAAGTTTTCTGTATGGATGCCAGGTCTCTGATAATGTCCTGCTGACTCAGCCTTCCCCATGTTAGAGCTCCAGCAGTGACAAAGACTCTGGCTTTCTGTGCAAGTGAGACTGATAAGTGTAGTGGTCAGCATAAATAAATACATGAAACAGTGTTAAGGGTTTGATTCACTTTCAGTGACATTGAGCTAAATGAGAAATAAATAGGCTGATATTTATGGAATTGCCCAAGGGAATAAAGGCTTATGCAGTGGTAATAGGTTGCATGTACTCACTGACTCTTTTTTTAAGTATTGTCTGAAATATTGTGCCATTAGATTTCATTTGCATGTGTTGCTGTCTAGGCTGGTAAAGAGAGTGATAGAAAATACTGCAAGGCGATAATGATGACTTTAAGGATGCAGACTGTAAATGGATTAGGATATAAACAGTATGAAGAAAACCAAATCTAGTTTAATATGGTCATAGCAATTCCAGCAGATTTGACTTGTGTCAAAATTTGACTTGTCTAGCCATAGCTCTATGCCACACCACTTCCTTTCTTCAAATGTCTCTTTGTCAAGGATTCAGTGATCTTTTGCAGGGTGGTGCCCTCATTACTTTGTATGGAACAAAAACTGACTGATGATGACTTCAGTCACCCCTAGCCATCACCATAGCAAATTAAAAACCCAAGCCATAGCATTGCAATAAATTTGATCTGTCTCTTGCTGCAGAGATTGCACAAGAACATGTTAAGAGGAGAAAGATATGCTGTACATGATAGAGCTCAGAAAATTTCCAGGAGTGCTTGCCAGTATCACTCTATATGCTAAATTTGTACAAACACAGCAGTTAAGAAGTTGTACTCCAGTTAAAGCGTTGTTTGACAAGATGAACGCATTCTGCTGTCTCCTCTTATCTTGTGAATGCTTTATCTCTGGAGGACAAGAGCAGATATTCTCTGTCTTTCAGATCCAGCCCAGCTCTTGTGTTAGACTTAGCATTCAGAGTACATCAGAACTGAGGAGAAAATGTGAGTCCCCTTCCTCTGAGGACAGAAGAGTGAGAAGGACCCTTCAGATTTCAGAGTTGAGGGTGAAATATTGAATTTAATGTGGAACAAATACTTTTTCCATCATATATTTTTCTAGTATAACCTAAGAGCAATGGAAATATGGTCTAAGCCTCACCAACATTTTAACTTTCAAACATGGCTTTTCTCACTAATTTTCTTTTATTCAGTGCCCCAATATGCAGATGGACAACACAGCAGCTTTGGGAATTCCCAGGGTGTTTCCCCAAAAACAGCAGTGGGGATTTTTAAACTTCAGGAGCTGAATAATGGAAACACCAAGTGTTTAACACATTTTAAATCCTAGAAAACCAATGTCACTACAATTGAGGGTTCTCAACAGGAACATCTAATTGTTACGTAATTGCAGATACTTAGTCTTCTGAAAAATACAGCTATTTTACTTTTCTAATATTTTGATTACATCTACCCTTCTATTTCTCACTCTCCTTTCATATCCCTAAAATTACCCAGTGTGGATGTATGTGTTTTGACTTTGTTGGGATTGATATGAAGTCAAATGAGACATTAAAGAAATCAAGAGAGAGCCTTGTCACTCTGTCAGTGACAGAAATGTCATCATAAATAATTTTCTGTAACAGCCCCAACAATAACTATAGTTATAATACACTTCCTGCAGCAACTTTGCTGGAGTTTAGTGTGTCTGAAAGCATTGATCCTTGTTGTGAAGTTGTTGCTTTCTAAAGTCTGAAATTTTTAAAACTAGTTAATCCAAATTGATTTTAATGGAAGTTAGTGCTAAATCCTTTTGGGAGTCTGGACCTAAATGCCTAGGAAGAGTCTGTGGTTGTTCACTGATCCTGAACAAATATTCCACTTGTTCCTTTGTCTTCCTTTCTCCTTGATTGAGTATATTGGAAACTAATTCAAGGCTTTGTTAGCCCTGTTACTAAGCAGCTCCTGGATACCATTTGAAGTGCAAGACAGAAGCTTGGCACCTGACAGGAGGGAGTGCAGGAGCAGCAGTGGCTTAATTCAGCATGCTCACACAGGAAGGAAACTGCAGTTTTGCTAACAGGCTGCCAGACATGCAGGCTCAGTACCAGAAAAAGCACTTGTTATAAGGCAACCTTTGCAATTCCCAAGGCCTTTCACATATGTATTGCAAAGAGAGTGCATGTCAAGGCTGGATATGAGACAGGGAGTCCAAAATCCAAACCTTCAAGTGACTACAAAAAGCTATTGCAACAGTTCCTTCCAGATGCCAGCCCTCTTTGGCACCCCCAGACATCCACACACACTGCTGCTGTTTCAGAGTTTAGAGTGTGGGTAAGGCAGTGCTGGTGGAAAATTTCTTGGATTGGCAGATTCCACCTGGGAATATTTGTGTTACCTCATTGTTCCTTCCCTTGTGTGGTTGTATAAATTCCTCTACAAAGGCCTTAGCTGAGATGATGTTATTTCTATGTCTCTTGTCATGGACTCAGAGCTTTTGGAAGATGATTGCAAGTGTTTAGAAGAGAGATCTCAGCCTGGAGACAAAGGATAAAACACATTCAGTTGAGCAATCCCTCCAGACTGATCAAGGCTGCTCTCTGGATTCTGTAGATACAGTGGTCTTTTTTAAATTATCCTTGCTCACACAACTGCATCCATCAAGGAGCACAGTAGTCCCAAAAGATGGCTGTTAAGCATGTAATTCTTATAAAATGCATTCAGGGCACAGTCTCTACATAACTTTCTGTTTGTTACTCTGGGACATCTGACTGAAAGTCTTTTTGTTGCCATATTGTGATTTGTCAGCTTTATATTTTACTGCTTGGGTTTCTTCAAGTGGATAATTTGTTCTGTCACTGACAATTTTAAGTAGAGACTAATAATCTGAGTTAGCTTTCTTTGTGCATGTGCTAGACAAGGATGAAGACAAGCCATGAAAGACTTGTGATTTCTTCCCAAGAGATCAGACATTCTCTCACGTGAATGAAAGGGTGTTTCCAAGGATGTTTAACACAAAGTCACTGCAAAATAATTCAGTACTCAGTTTCTAAATGGTCTCTTCTCTGCTTTCATGTCACAGGAGATTTAGTTTGGGGTTGTGACATACTCATCTCATACACATGGTCATGTTATTTTGAGTCAGGGATATATCAGAGAGTAGAATCAGCCTCTTTCTGTGGTAAAAGACTGAGGGATAGATATTTCTAGAAAGAATCATGAAGCACAGAAGTAGCAGAAGTAGCTCTTTGATTCTGAAACCCTAGCTGTGAGAGAAGACACATATCAATTGACTGTACACATCCTTCCTACAAATAGATAAGTGCAAAAATCTTTGAGGCACAGATTACTGTCTTATTTCAAATCTGTGCAATCAGAAAAAGTATACATGAATGTGTGGTCTTTGCACTTGACTTCTCTGCTCATTTTTTCCCTGTAATGTGTCCCCAGTATCTGGGATTATCAAGGACAGGGATGAGGAGGAGTACTACAGGTCATTGCTTAATTGCATGCTGTAGATAAAGATAAAGCTCAGTGAAGTTACACTTATATGGAACCCACAGACAAAGAAAAATAGGTCTGCTGTGTACATGCAGGCCTACAATTTTATGACAACATTTTAATTCAGAAATGACCTATTGATCTCAAGAAAATTAATGACAAAGTAGGGTATTGATTTTGGTTTAAATCAATGGAAAAATTCCTTCTCCCTTTGAAGCAAAGGAAGGCAAATTCCATTTAAAAAAAACTTCTAGAAAACACCAGACATAGTTGTCAAGTGTAATGGTAGAGGTACACTCTCATGCCAGGAGAGAGGATTAAATCACTTCTTACTTTGAAAATTAATTCATCTTTCAGCTTCAAAGCAAAAGGACAGTCAATGTAAAACAACTCCACTGATTTCAGCAGCCCTTGCACTGTCCCTGAATTATAACTTTTTGATAGAACTTTTTTCATAAGGAAGACTAGAATTTAAGCAGTAGGATGTACTAAGTCATTCCTGAGTACCCATTTGTCTCCACTGGGTATTCCCAAGTGTGTTTTATTTTCTCACGTACAATCTCCATACATGTTATCATACAACATAAATTACTTTTTTGACTTATGTACAGGATGAGAAGAAACAGGATTGCATTACAGGAGGGATGGTTAAGTCTAAATATTAGGAAACACTCTGAAATATAAAATTTAAGAATGATCCTAAGCAAAATGTATCAGGACGAAGAAGCGTCCATACCCTCAAACAATTAAAGAACAATATAGACAAACATCTGCCATGAACAATTTAAGTAAATATTAATTCATCCTCAGGAAAGCAAGATAAACTAAGGGACTTTTATTATCTTTTCCAGCTTTACTTTTTAGATCTATAAATTTCCTTTCAGGATGATGGGATTAACAGTTTTAGTTGGCAGCCCTTTGACTTAATCCCAAATTTTGGGGAAATGTGCATTCACTAATAGAGTTGATGGATTGTGTTCATTTAAGTAGTTTTTTCATCTATTTTCATCTTCTATGGAAGATGCTATTTTCATCTTCTATGGAAGATGAAAAGAAGGAGAGACCACTTATGTGGCTGATGAGTTAAGTCAGTGTCGTTGCCTAACTAGGGGTTACTCTGCTCTGACTGGACAGTTCTTGTTTTTGCAAGCATTCTGTCATGAGCTCTTACTCCTCTCTCAACTGGGACTAAACAAACTTCTTTAATTCAGATGGCAGCAGATCACTCAAGAGGACCAAATAAACTGTAAAGCTTTGGAATAAAAAAAAAAAAATCTGAATTTAAACCTCAAGCTACATCTCCCCAGTCTGCATCATGCAATAAAACTGGAGCCAAAAATTTCTCACTTGCTGCTAGCCACCTAAAGAAAAGGCAGATAAGTAACAAAGAATCACTGACAAAAAAAAAAAAAAAAAGAAAGAAAAAAAGAAAAAGCAGCCATTCCTTATTCTCACTTATCAAAATGTATTATCTTTTACTTAGCTATAGTGTAGTGGATTTTTGCCATCAACTAACACCATAATTCAATGGCACATTACAAACATGAAAAGGAACTATTACAGTAGTGCATAAGTGCATACAGTAGTAAGTTAATTACAACACCAGAAGAACCTCTGGCAGATAGCACATGCAAAATGTACTCTCAAAATACAATCTATAGTGCTTTTAGTAGGATAGATTTAGCTTATTTTATACCAGGCAGTTCAAATAATAACTTAGGAGGAGAAAGAATAGGTTTTGAGGGTGAATGCATGAATTCTCCTTATAAATATCACAAACCTATTGAGCCATCTGAGGAATGGTCAGACTCATATACCTGAGGAGTCTCTATGAGTCAAAGACAGCTCTGAATTTACCAGTCAGCAATCTTTCCCACAGAGCTGCAAGTCAATTGAACAATATTCAGGATTATCACTGAGCCATGAGACCATTCACATGTTTTCTACCTGAGCCCAAGCTGCAGTATCCCTGCAGCCCCAGCATCTCTCTGGGTACATTCATTTGACCACCCAGTTCTCATCTTTACTCATCCAAGAGGAGAAACTATCTTATGCTATCACAGATCCCAACACAGGCACACACATATTTTAGAGCAAGAGACACTCCAGTGTCTGTTTAATTAATATAAATATCCTTCAGTCATACTAGTAGTGAAGGGAACTATCCTCACTGTTGAAATTAATGACATTGATCTTATTTATTTGCATTGCAGTGGTGTTTAGAGACTTCAGGAAAAAAGTCAAGGTTTTATTGTGCCAGGCAATGTGGAGTTATTTAATAAAAGACAGCCCTTACAGCAAACAGCTCACAATCAATAAAGACAAGAGAGGTAAAAAGATGGGAGAAAATACTCTTTTATCAAATTCCAGCTTTCAAATGCAATATCCGTTTGGAGTCATCACCTGAATGAAATCTAAGATCTGAAAGGCTACTTTTATTACTTGTATCCATAAATATTTATGGCAATTTAACCTCAAAATTCCCACGTGCTCAGGGCTTTATATATGCATTCAGCACAAAGGGAATTCAGCATGCATATCTGCGGGCATAATGGTTTGAGTAATCAATTCTGTATTTCCTTCAAAGAGCTAGAGCACCATTTAATTGAATCCTCTGCTTTGTATCAAAATGCTGGTAATGTACACAGTGACATATAGCAAGCACTTCTTGCTAAAGGCTTGCCATGTCTGTTTTATTGTATACTCTGCTTTCTTTCAGGTTCTAAAATGCCACCTGACACTCCAGCTGTGAGAGCCCTGATGAAAATTTTAAAAATAATACTTCATATTATTTTGAAATTTATGAAATGCTATATATTAGATGTAAATAAATTATGCTTGAGTTTTTCATTTTGCCTCCTGCTCCTTGATATATTACAGTTTATAGACTCCAACTCCTCTAGTCCCTAAACTGAAGGAATAGAAATTTTCTCTTTATCCATGATGGCTGTGAAGTTTGTGTAATCCTGTGACTCCAGGAACTGAGATTCTCAAGGGCAAATGTAGATTATCAAGAATCTTAAAAAAAGATTGTCCTAACTTCATCATTCAGCAAGTTGCATCTGAATGGGTTCTTTACAAGTAACTGTACAGTTATCGTTTCACAGTTTTGTTTTAATTTTTCAAGACAGTTATAAATAACTGATCGCTCTTCTGCATTTGTTGTATAATTCAGATATTTTCAAAGAAAAACCAGCTTGGACTAGTGAACCCTTTTAAACCTTTAATGGAAATGTAAACTCCCACTCACCAATCTATGTCATTATCAGTGCCAAAGCTGCTATATGTAATTGGCTGGGGCAGGATAGCTCACAAAACTGTTATTCCTTGTTAATGTCTTGTTAACAGAACACTCTTTAAGTGAAGCCCTGGTTAATACACTCACTACGAGGGTTCTGTATCTTGCAGAAGCACAGCATGTTGCTGTAAATGTTGTATTCCCATTTCAGATAAAAAGGGAAAACAACTCTTTTCTTTATGGCAAAAGCAACTCTTTGCTGGCTAATGTCAGTAGAATAGAGAAAAGAAATCTCTCTAATCCTCATGGATCACTCTTTTGTTCTAGACACTCTTTTGTTCTTAGACACAGGGGTGAACAAAAATACAGTGAAATTGTTGTGACTGATGGAATCTAGAAGGATTATTTCTATCACTAAGTCAGATTCAGAGACAAAGAAAGTAACCAAAGCAAAATTTTTCAATAAATTGATATTTTCAGTATGTGAAATCAGCAGAAGTGTTGCTTAAATGCTGATTGTGTTACATGGTTTAGAAATAGAGTTAAAATCATTTATACAATAAACATAGAAAATATAACTGCTATAAAAACAGAACTCATAACCAGAAATTTCCTACACTTTCAATATTTTATTTTCTGCAGAAGACACTGAAATGCTACAGTTTCATACAGACTAGAATATTCCATATAACCTCTATTTGAAATGCTTTTATATAAAATTTTCAGCTGAAACAGGATTACTGAAAATTTTCAGATGGCAAAAATCAATTTCTCTAATCCAAATGTACTGCTTAAAAATCCACAATGTTCCTTAAAAAGGAGAGAAATAATTAAAAACTCCTGATATATTGAAACAAACTGACTTTAGATCACTAGAATATGTGATCTTAAATTCCATTTAACTGCAATGTAAACAATTCATTATTCAGCAACACTGAGATTCAAGAGCAGCTGGGGATACTGTAATTGGCTGCTGTGCTTGTAGGGAACAGGGGGAATATGTTATAAAGAACCTAAATAAACTGCTTAGAATATGAGCCTTACTACTGAAAATCACTCCACTCTCCTTGTCAAAGCCACCAGTGGCTTTTCTGTGTTTTATCAAATCTCCCAGATTCCTCATTTTCAGGATCTGGGACTCTATTTGGGCTGTGCCGGAGATAATGTCTGAAAATCTGTGATAGAGATTGAATATCTCACGAGTGCCAGAAGAAAGCACATACCCAGAACCACCACCTCATCACTCAATAAATCGACTGTTGTTCTTTACTAGTTTCATTCTGCTGAGTTCTATGGATTTTCCAAAGAAATGCATCAGCAGCAGTGATGGGAAAACATTCCTGTTTCTTCCACTGGGAAAAAATAGACAGGAACAGTAGGAAGGATGAATAGGTGGCAGTTTGAAACACACAACACAAGAGAAAAGAACAGATTCTTATACCTGCATTTTTGATACAAATTATTCACCACCATATTTGGCTACTGATCAGAGATTTTATTTCACATGGGGAGGTAGAGCCACAGACTTGTTTAGAGTAGGACCTGGGCTGTTTTGAAAATGTTACTAAGATCTGTCTTACTGGGAATGTAATTTTACTTCTGGTATCAGCTCTTTTTCCTTTATCTACTTTGTGCTTGCTTTGACTTGCAGACTGAGCTGTTAGCAGCAGGGACAGCCTATTTTTGTTTGTATTTGCAGTTTACAACACAGGGAATCCCCAGGACTGACTGGGGCAGCTCAGTCTCTGCAGAGACATAAACAAAAGAATTTAAGAACCTATTTTTTCTTTTTTCTAAGTGTGTGAAAGAGTGTTAGTTTACACACGCATACACACAAATGGTCCCACATCTGTTTCCTGCATCTTACTACAGCTCAAAATGCTCTCAACTCTTCAAACCAGAGAGAACTTATAAGGTGTTTGCTTGCACAACATTGAAGGTATTAAAAGCCCAAACTTTGATTTCTATGGCTGCATACAGCTGGGCAGATAAAAAAAACCAAAAACACAGAGTACAGCAAAGCACTGCCCATTTGTTCCAGTGGAAGTGAAAGAGGAGAAAGATGATGCCACACCCCCAGAGCCCTTCCCCTCTCAACTCCATGGAAGATCCTCTCCAGAAAATCTGCAACAGTAACAAGAGGGGCAAGAGTGTTAAGTATAGAGACAATAGAGTTTTCTCACAAAAAAATTGTAACAGTCCTGCTGGGCCACCATACTCAGGACTTCCGGGAAGGACCATGACTGATAATAAACGATGTCCATAAACCGAATGAATTTGCTGCTTCTGATGTTCCCACTGATTTCCATTTGGAACCTCACTGGCAGCCAGCAAGCCTGGCAGGTGAACAAAGTGGTGCTTTTTGTGAGGGCAGCAGCCATGCTCACAGGGTATAGGAAGCAGAGCTGTCATTCCAAAAAAATTATTGATGTACAGGGCAACAGAAGGGCACTCCCTAGCCTGCTTGTAATCTTTTGATTTCATCTTGTGAAGGTTAAAGGGAGTCACAGCATGAGACACTAAAGCTTTGTAGACATCCAGTTCCCTTTCTTTCTCTGATTCTTATTTTTGTTCTACTGATAAGATCTTGGTAATAGGCAGTGAGAAATAGGTTTAGCGTAACCTCAGCAGGTCTGGTCATTTAGGGAGGCTACTATTCATTATGAATGGAAATGACAAAGCATGACAGAAATTCAAAGATAGCCTTCACAATTCTGTCAAGGAGAGGTAGTATCAAATGAATATATCCATTAGTACACTCTGCCCAACTTTATGCAGACCCAAGGCCTGTGAGTATCATGATGAACAGTTTATTATATTCATTAATGCAAAGTACTGGTACAGGTTGTCCAGAGAGACTGTGGAGTCTCCCTCACTGGAGATATTCAAGAGCCACCTGGACACAATCCTGTGCCACAAGATCTAGGATTACCCTGCTTGAGCAGGGAGCTTGGAACAGGTGAGCCACTGTGGTCCTTTCCAAGCTTAGCCATTCTGGAATTCTGTTATTTATAGTGCAAACTGTGTTCAAAACAAGAACAGCTTGGTGAATGTGCAACGTACCTGGAAAACAGGACACTCAGGTTCCAGTCTGTTTCAGATTTGATGTGATTTTGAGCTCAAATTTCCCAAAGACAAAAAGCATAGAACTTTGACTAATTTGAAGTGAGCAGGTTATTTCCTTTTACCTCCTCTACATTTACAAAAATAAGCTAAAAACTCCAATGTTTGTCCTGTGGTATTGATAAGAAAGCCAACATTTGCAGTGAAATTTAATTCTTTTGGACACTAAAAGTGCTTCTTGATGAAATGCACAGAAGTTTCATAGAGATGGGTAGGTTTTATCCACCAGTGAAATTAAACACCTCAAGAGAGGAACATGGAAACTGCCTAATAATTTGCAGTTACACTCTAGAATAATGTAGGACAAATTCCAATGATGTGAATTTTTCACTGGCCTAAAATTAGCTTGCTGATTTTGTCCATCAGTTTCTAAATTAATTTTTATGAAAAAGATTGTGAGTGATCAGCTGCCTTCCAGTCCCACCATGTCCCTTAATAATCTTCAGAGGCCTTTTCTTTTTTCAGTACTAATTCAGAGAGAAGAAACTGTGGTGTTTAGACCCTGGCTGGATGCCAGATGCTCACCAAAGTCACTGTATCACTCCTTCCTCAACTGGACAGGAGAGAGAAAATGAAACAAGAGGTTCATGAGTTGAGATAGGGACAGCAAGAGATCGCTCACCAATTACCAGCATGGGCAAAGCAGATCCAACTTAGGAAGGTTAATTGAATTTATTAAAAATCAAAATTAGAGTAGGATAATAAGCAAGACAAATCTTAAAAACACCTTCCCCAGCCCCTCTCCCTTTCACAGGCTCTACATCCTCCCTGCAGTGGCACAGGGCAATGGGGAATGGGGGTTATCACATTGCATTTTTTCTGCTGCTACTCAGGGATAGGAGTGGGATCCCTCCAACAGGAGCCACTCCTCCATGGACTTCTGAAATATCAGCTCTTCCCACAGGCTCCAGTTCTTAACAAAGTTCTCCAAAGTGCATGGGACCCTTCCATGGGGCGCCGTGCTCCTGGATCCGCCTGCTCCAGTGTTGGGCCCCCATGGGGTCACAAGTCCTGCCAGAAAACCAGCTCTGGTGTGGGCTTCTCACACCACAGGTCCACAGATCCTGCCAGGAGTTTGCTCCAGCAGAAGCTTCCCATGCAGACTCAGATCTTTTTTGGGCATCCACTGGCCCCAGTGTGCGGCTCCTTCACGGGTTGCAGGGAGTCTCTTCTCCCCCATGGTCCTCCAAGAGCTGTAAGGGAATCTCTGCTCCTGCACCTGAAGCACCTTCTCCCTCTCCTTCTCTACTGACCTTGGTGTCTACAGGGCTGTTTCTCTCACATATTCTCACTCCTCTCTTCTCTGGCCACAATTACTTCTGTTGGATCTTTTTTTTTCACCTTCCTAAATATGTTACCACAGAGGCTGATTGGCTCAGCCGTGGCCAGTGCCCAGTCCATCTTAAAGCTGGCTACTGGTTCTGTCTGACATCAAGGAAGATTCCAGAAGCTTCTCACAGAAGCCACCCCTGCAGCTCCTCCCCTGCTACCAGAACCATGCCATGAAAACACAGTGCAGAGCCATATATAAAATGTGGAAACAAGAATCAAGTAAGACCATTTTGTCTCAGCAAACATGTGAATTTGGGAGCACAGGTCATAGTCTCAAGTTCTTATAGCTCCTAGCTTATTAAGTAGCAGCCTCAGCCAGCATTTCAAACTACTATGTTCACATAATTAATGTAAATATATCACATTCATAAATAATTAGCAGAGGATCAGGATCATATGATTTGATTTATTAACAAGTATTTATCTAACACAAGCTAGACATAAACAGTATTTATATTTACCTTTGCTCTTTCTCATCTCCAGCCTTCTTTTTTTCTTCCGAACTGTGAATTAGTCTTCCAAGGAAAGACTTACAACCCAGATGTATAAACACAGTAGAAGATTAATTTGGTATGAATCAGGTTTTACTTGCATGAAACAGTGGTAAAATTCAAACTCCAATGTCATATACTGCTTCAATAAAGCATATTTTAATGGCAAAATAAAAGAGTAAAGAGTGTAACTGTCCTTCATTCTCTCTTAGGCATAGAAGGCCAATTTTTATTCTCTCATTTGAGAAAACCTACAGGCTGCAGAGAATTCACAGGGGTGCAGTATCACCAGAGGCTTAGAGATTATGGTCTGTGGGAAACTCGGAGTGAGCTCAGCTCTCCTTGTCAAGTCAGAGACAAACAGATTGAGGAGACACCTGCTAAAAGTTTGGCACTGAGAGGGAACCAATAACCCTTTTTCAACCATAGATAGAAGACAAGTAAAGATCTCAGGCTGTAACAATGAAACATTTTAAAAGTCATAATAATCACCTGCTGAAACAGGTTGTCGGAGAAAGTTATGGAACATCCATCTTCTTCCTTGAAGAATAGGCTGGACAAACATCTGCCAGGAATCATTCACACAGACCATCTGCCCATGGAGACATATCTTACTGCTGAAAGGCAACTTTAGACTTTCAGCCATAAAAGAATAATTTTTAGTTCCTTAAAGCTGCTTTTAAAACTGTCCTACTCCAGATAACTGAGAAGGCTGAGGCTTGCTGTGCCAATCAAAAGTGAGACAACTCAAGGAAAGAGTCTTCCTTGAGACTTCTTCAGCCAGCCCAGTTTTAATAACCCTTGTCCTCATCCTATCATAGACTAGCAGTGAGAAACCCCCAGAAGCCAAACTGTGGAGCTCCTGAAACATCAGGTGCTGTCACACACAAGCACACAGTCAATCTACTAGAACAGATTTAATTGAAAATGAGCTTTATTGTCATCTTCCTCTGATTAAATTGGAAATGGGAAAACAAACATGTGGATGTTAGGACAAGATTTCATTTCCACTGATAGTTTTGGTACCGCTTTCTTCCTAAAAGGAAGCCTTCAGAAGTTGGTACAGAGAATTGGCTGTCTTTTAATATTGACAAAGTTAGGAAAACAGGCCATAATGCAAAGAGGAATTGAGTACATTTAGTACTTTAGCTACATTTGTAGTTTCACAGTACTGCTTTTCTGCTGTTCTGGTGCTATAAGGAACTGAAGGTGAGTATTAATGAAGCATAACTGCACTTGGCAACACTGCCCACACAAAGAGACCTTAGAGGAATCCCAGTGTAAATGAGAATCTTGGCAACTATAGCTAAACTCTGTTGGCTTAATTGTAATGTGGTTACTCAGAAACATTTAATCTTTTGAAAAATGCAGAGGAATTTTAGTGAAACGAGGATTTTAAACTGTTCTTGGTAGTAGGGTAGAAACTGTATTGAATGAAGAGTCCCTACACTGTTTCCTGGGATTTGCAGGCCGCTGGTGATGATCTGTTTCTGAATCCTTTCCTGTCACCAAGGTCAGGCTGGCAGGCCTGGAGATTCTCCCTCTGATCCTTCTTGTGTCATACTGGAAAACCTCCAGCCTGGGACATCCCTGGTTAGCCATGTAAATGACAGAAAATAGCTTGGTGAGCCCTTCCAGCAGCTTCCTCAGCAGCCTTGGGCAGATCCCATCCAGCCCCACAGACCCATGAGTGTCTAACTGGATTAGTAAGTCACTAACCATTTCCCCTTGATTATGGGGGTTTCACTCCTCTTCCCAACTTGTTCTCCAGCTCAGGGGTCAAATAAGACATTAAGTACCTTTGCCTTTTCCTCACCCTGGCTGACTGTGTTTCCTCCAACACTGAGATGGAAATTCTCCTGAGCCCTCCTTTCTTTGCTAATGTTTCTATCCTGATGGGAAAAGAAGGTTATTTAAGCACCAGCCTCCATGCAAACAAACAGTTCTTTACTTGAAATCTTAAAATTCTAATTTAGTTTGATTTTTTCCTTATGCAGGTACATGCCCACCAACTCAGATGATTTCTGAATTCAGGGAATAAAGATAAAAAAAGCAGAGCAGAGTATTTATAAGCTAGCCCTAGAGAAAGTTCATCCTAGGAAGTCCAAAGAAACTCTAATAATGCATCTGATTCTCAGTGATTCTTGAAAGTGTTTTACAAGCTAAAAAGCATGGAGGACAGGTTCAAAGGCATAAACACAAATCAGGAACCAAGCTTCCATTAAGAGTCATCAAGAATCTGACACCCAGCTACCATTTGTTCCTTTGAAAATCCCTTCCTGCATCAATTACACTTACTTCCACTTCAGAGCTGCAGTACACATCCAGATAAAATATCCTAAAGAAGATGATCATCAGCCTGGGTGGGAAAAAGGATAGCAAGTGGTGATCTGCAGAGCTCACACAGCCAGAAAGCACCAAGCACCAAGCTTGCAGCCTGGGAAGCAGCAGGAGAAAGCAACGGGCAGAAATAGAAGAGAGGTAATGAAGAGAAAGTTGAATTAGTAAGACTTTTTAGCTAGAGATGAGTAATGGGTACCTATTGAGTGACAATGAGAAAGAGAATAGTGATGTTGGCAATGGGAAGAATGGATGGATCCTTACAAATGGCTGTATTTTCTCTCCCCTGTCCAGCTGGGGAGGGGAGTGATAGAGAGGCTTTGGTTGGTGTTTAGCATCCAGCCAGGGTCAATCCACTGCTCCATGTAAGGCATTCGTCCCAACTTCAGCACACCAACACTCTACTTTGTATCTTGACACCAAAACCATCCCTTTCTTTCTCCTTTCTTTTCATTTATTCCAGTGTGTATTTTTTGTTGTTGTTGTTGTGCAGTGACTGCAGCACTGAAGACAGTAATTGGGTGTCTTTTGTTCCACAAAGAGTCTGACATAACTTCCCATGGCGCCATAGTTACTCTGTTAGGTGTGAAGGCCACAGAAGGCTGATGCTTTAAAAAAAAATAAAATTGCATGTAGAAAAACAAATTAAAAAAAATTGAGGGTTCAGAAGAAAAGGAGGATGAAAAAGGGGAAGACTGGGAAGATAAAAATAAAGAGAGGTGGAGGCTTATCACTGAATTTCCAGTCTGATGTTTTCTCTGTAGAACATTTAAATCACCTGCTCTTGTTTGGCAATTCCATTTTAGGCTTACTGATTCTGAGAGAAAAAAAAGGGATTTTGCATAGATGCCAGCTTCAAGAATTCTGTAGAAATTCATAAAGGGCATTTCCTCAAAATGCTGAGACTTCAAGGAATAAATCAAACAACAGAGGTTTATTGCACAGGAGGAGCACATAAGGTGGATCTGTAAAAAGTAGAGGATTTATTTTATTTAAAACGTATTTTTCAAAAGGAATAGACCAACATATCTGAGAAATTTTTACCTAGGAATCCATATGCAGAGTATAGACCCCAAAGCAATGTATTTTCTTTAACACTAATGTAAAACTACAATAATTCAGACAATCAATCAAATTAAAACAAAAAATCTCCCTGAACAAAAGACTGGGAAAATAATTGTGTCATTTTTCTTTTTTGGGTGATACTTTCTCTTTCAATATAATGATGCCTTAATTGTATTTTACCACAATAACACAAGCTAGTGGTAGCATTCCAGCTGTGATCAGAATCCAGTACTAAGAATGAGGCAGCCTACATATTTAGGCTGAGTTGAATATATGAAAGAAGAGGAAAGATAATCTCCCATTCTGTGTGCATAATGTCTTTCCCTATATGTATTGTGGCTACGCTCAGAGAACTTTTATGATTTCATTTTCTTTGTATTTCTCCCACGAGAACTGCATCCTCAACCATCCTAGGGGATAATAATACCTATCAAAGGAAAGGCATCTAAATCAAGGCAGAATGGCAATACATTTCAGCTGAGATTTCAGGGAAACAAAAGAAATCTGAAGGTTGATATTGAATATGTTTTTTACAGGATTCAGAAATGTGTTGTTGAAATAACATGTAAGGAATGGCAACTGAGTAACAGGAAAGCTGTGTCAAAAATCAGGCAGCATTCCAGCCATTAATGCTCCGACTGTGAGAAGAGAGGAATGAGAGGAGGAGTGACCATTTCCAAACTTGTTACAGACATAGTGAGGCTCCTGTGAGTAAGATCACAGAATGAAGCCACCACTCCAAAGTACATATGAAATTGTTCTGCAATCAAGGCAATAAAATTGTAGAAAATAATGCCTAAAGAGGGGAGCAATTCCTATACTGCATCAGAAAAAAGGCTTCAGTGAACTTATTTAACGTGTCCTTTTAGAGAAGAAGTTGAATTCCACTCAGTGGAATTATTTCACAAGTGAAGGGATTTATGAGAGACCAGAGAGTTCAATAATGTAGGCTGGATAAAGGGTGAGGGCATATCCTATCCAGTAATATATCTGGAATGAATTGCTGAAGTACCAGTCATAAAAGGGAATCTAAAAGGACTTTCCAAGTTGTGTGAGGGTTTTGAGGTGCTGATACAAGAGGAGGACTCTGCTTGTCTTTCTTAACCATTAGAAGCAATAGAGTGTAGGATTAACTGAAATGTTCAGCTCTATAAGTCTTCATGTTCTTTGTAACAAGGGCTGACTATCTAACTGAAAGGTAGCAGTATGCTTCTGCTATATTTTCAGAAAAGCATTCATTCACTGTTAAGCCAGTTATTCACTCAGACAGACTAAAATGACTTTGTTTTATCTTCTAGTGATGAGTACAACTTAGGTCATGACTCAATAAATACAAGAAAACTAAAGGACACTTCAGATTTTCTAGGGGTCTTATATATGAAGTACTTGAAACTTCACAAATTTTTATACAAAGACATATAATATCTCCTTTCTTATTTAAATTCTTGGCTCAGTTCAAATCAAAGCTTGCAAAAACAGATGGCAAAACTAAGTGGACTACTCAAACCAAAAGCACTGTGCTAGGCAGAATAAAATCCCTTTTTGTCTTTGTACTGTTGAAATCTTTAAATAAATAATTAGTACAGATTCTCCTCTCTGTTCTCCACTCTATGTTTAAGATTTCAGAGGAATGAAAGCATTTTTTTCATTGTTTCTAACACACTCTTGCATACAATAATTACAGATTTGGAGTAACTGTTTATGCAAGGCAGAGGTCCAGCAATATTTTAGACACAGTAGTTGCAAATTAAGCCTATTGCAATACAGCAGCCCAACCTTCTGAGGTTATATGGTTCCAGGCATAAAAGCATTTTGGAAACAAGTATTACACTATAAATCATTTATGTGGGTACTTCCAACCATATGAAGAGTGGAACGCGAGAAAGAGGGGCATATTTCAGAAAGGCTCTAATCTGGTTTTACATCAGAGGTACAAGAATACAAAGCAAATAACCATCTCTCTCAAAACCAGAAATAGTAGCACATTTTTTACCATGCTAGGAGAAATAAGTGTAATACAAACTTTGTCATTCAAGCTTTGCTTTATTTAGTTATTTATGTATTTTTTTTTAGTAATTGTAATAAAGTTAATACGTGTTTAATACTGTTTATAATTTTAAGTAAAGCTACTGCTGAAAAGATCTGGGAATCGGAGCAATTTCATGCAATAGAGGTTTTTGAAATACTTTGTTAAGGACTCTTTTTCAGCACTCTGTGTCCCAACATTTTTTTAATACCAATTAAACTTTTTAATTTGGAAATTAGCTGCATCCCTCAGGTTCATCAGAAGCTGCTCGTAGGCATCCTTTAACTGTCCCAGAAATAAGAGTGACACAATGACCAGTGGGGTTTCCAAATGTGCACAAACAGCTATTTCCCTAGACCAGCTCTTCTGGTTGATAGAGCTCCTTCATCACACACACGGAGGCCAGGGCTGGAAGGGATCCCACATCCTAAACTGAAGCTGGCAGCCTTCACTGAAATCAGCCTTGAGAGAAGCCCCTCAGGTCTCATGGAAAGAGAGGGGAACAATCTGAGGGTACACACAGAAATGCTCCTCCATGCATGTGAATCCTGGGCCCACAATTCACCTGCACTTGTCTGATACCTTCTTTAAAAGAACTCCTACTCATTTTTCCCACTGTTAAGCTTCTCCTTTCCCATCCAGACAGGCTTCAATAGACTGACATGCTAACCTGAGCTTTATCTTCCAAAACTTGATGTTTTGAAACAGCAAACTCAGGTGGAATGCATTCTCTGTGTAAACCCCATCTTAGCCTCTTGCCCAGACAGTTTATTCTAATTATGCAGAAGCATTAAAAAATGAGTTGTCTCCACCACTAAATCTGTCTGATCAGCAAAAGCTTCTCTTAGCTGTGGCTGCAGTTCTTCCTGCTTTGAGGACTCATTATATGAGAGATATTTCATATGTCAATGCAACAGCAGCCTCTTAGCTGATGAGATGAGATCTGTCAGCATCCCAGCACTCAGTGGAAGGTAGAATTTCTTGCACTTTTGCAGGTGAGAAACAAATTTGAGGGGCTGACTGGACATTGCCATCTAAGGGAGAAAACAGCTGACTCAGAATAGCTCTCCCATTTAAAACTTTAAATAAATAAATCCCAAATATCCATTCTGTAGACTCAGTCATAGTCCTTCTCTGTGTTTCATTTCTCAGGTAGGGATGAGAAATCAGGCAGATTTAAGCCTGAGATACATCTACAGCATCTTAAAATCCAATGCCCGTTTCCATTACTCACATGAAACATTTCAGACCCCACCTACAGCTCCTGGGATCCATTTAAGAGAGGGAGACCATTAATCAACTAATTACGCTGAACAATAATGGGGGTGAGAGACTGAAGGTGCCCAGTGGCTTCATGGGTACTGCTCTGTGCCAAGTCCCTGACATTTTCATTGCTGCTCTTACTTCACCTTTGCCTGGTTGTGTAAGTGTGCTGTTTTGGATGTGACCCAGCTAACATCTGGGACACTCATTAGCATGTCTAGCTTTATCAAGGTTATTTCAGACATTCCAAAGCATTTGATTTGGGCTTACAGTTAAGATGAATTTCCAACACCTGTTGATGGACTAATCTTAATACTTTATCCCTCTCCCTCTTGCACTCACCAAAACCAGAGAACAGTACTTGAAGGAAGCAAAATAAGAGGGTGGTGAATAGTGCAGGACCTCAGCAGGGAGAGAAAGTGCTCTCTGAAATAGCAGCACTGTCCAGCGCTGTGTCCTTATACACCCTGGTGTGAAACTCATGGTTTCAATCATGCTGTCAGTCTTTTCTCACAGGACAACCTCCTACTTTCCCAACTCCACTGTGCACCTCCTCCTCTATAGTTTCCCTGAACATCAATAAGCAGAACCTTGCAAGGCACTGTACACAGGATCCTACCAGAGATGCAGTGGACTAATGTTTGCTGATATTTACTGAACATATTTTCCCTGGTAGACATTTGGAGTTTCACAGCTGTACCACACCTTTTTGACTGTGATTGACATGACTAGACTGTGTCTGGTTGTTATGTATTTAGCCTGTGATTCCCTAGAACATGAAACATTTTTTTTTCTTGACCTTTTCATGGAATTAAATCTGACCTGTTTGTAGAAATCAAGTTTCTCTTTTTCTGTGAGTTTCTTTCTTTTCTTTTGTACTGGGAATGAGTCTGCACCTTGAAGTTCCATTTCCATTACTCCAGCCTTCCAATTCACCCACTTTCTTCTTTATGATCAAGTTTATTTGAACATTATTTAAATAATTAGCCAATCACAGTTAGCCAAAAGCAACTTTTAGCATACCAGTCTTCAAGTTTGGTACCTAGACAAATAGATCTCTTATATGAGCTTTCTTCTAACATCACTCCAGCTTGATAGTTTTCTTATGTGCATCTCATTCTGTTGCATTCATTTTAGCTAGTTCTTGCCAAGCTCAAGCTTTGCACTGAATGTTTGTCTCCTCTATTTTCCTCACGACTCCTTATTAAATGCTTTACTTTGATACAGATTAATTACTCCTACAAAATTTTCTTGCGTTCTTTAGAAAAATCACTTAATTTCAGAAAAATGAAACTAGGTTAGCATATCAAAATCTGTTTTTTCCAGTCCTATATCACATATTCTCCCATTTCCATAATATAGTTATATGTAATTATCTTTCAATTTAAAAATTATTCTTAGAGTTTTACACACTATTGAGCTCAGATGAACAGTGATCAGTCCTGGGTCACTTTTATCCTTTTTTCTAAATTCAGGCATCACATTTGCTATTCTCCAAGCATGTAATGCTCTCTGAAAATGACAATTAACTACAGCCTTACCTTTAAATCTTTCAGTACTCAGAAGGAAATTGTGCCATATCTTCCAGTGTGAGTTCCTAACAATATCCAAAGCATTTTGCTCTGTGGGATTATTTCCACCAGCCCCATTAGTTTCCCCATTTTACATCGTTTTGGGCATGCAGTGCTGCTATGTTTTTATCAGAAAGCTTTAATTAGCATTTGCAGAAAATCCAAGGCAGTGTGTCACCTGAATCTGAATATCCACCCAGGTCCATTTGATAATGGTGCTGAAGTGATACCTGCTGATGTCTCTATTCTCTCATTTCACAGAGATGTTAGCTGCACACAGATAACTTCAAGCCCTTCATGGAGTAGTCATTGCTCACCCAGTAGCTCTGGAGACTCCTGTCTGACAAACAGGATGCCCAAGAGAAGTATTGGTTTTGCTAGGAACTTCACATGTAATATGGCAAAGCCACTTCTGAGACATTTAATTTTGTTTTGATGGAAACTCCATCCACTGCTTTGTCCCTTTGTAACTTTATAGCAGATCATAAAGACTAGCTGCTCAAATATTTCTTGACATACATTGTAGGGGGTTTATCAGGTATCCATACATTTCAACATCCCCACACATCAGAGAAGTAAAACCAGAGACTGCATTTCTAGAAGATTTTATAAAAATTAACTGAATCTCATGCCTTTTAGAAGTGATTTGTAATTGCTTTTTTTCCCCTGACTTTCATCATTTTATGATTTTTCCCTTCCATGCAGGTCAATCAGTTTCTTTTGGATATTATGGATCGTATTTACCCTGCAGTCCTTGATTAGGATGTCAGCTCTGAACTCTGGGGTCCTCTGGCCTTCATTGCATCCTCCAATAAGTCTGAATGACCTCTTTTCAGGTCCCTGTGACTTTATTCCAACTGGGTGGAACAGGCTTTTTGCCCAGATTTCTTCTAAAAGGTTGAGAAACTCTTCCTTCTTTCTCTGAAGTTTTTATTCTTCTACTGCTAAGCTATTGCTGCAATGTTCCCAGCAATGTCTTCATTGCAATAAAACAGGCTAAGCAAGGAAAGAAGATCCATCTGGTCTGAAAAGCATCAGCAGACCTTTCCTGAACTTTGTTTCTGTGCCATTTATTATTGTTATCCAGGAAGCTCTTCACTGCAAGAACTCTGTTTATCTCAATAATTCTCCTGTATTTGTTCAAATCCTTAGTTCCCCCAAAGACAGGAAAGGTAGTACATAAGCATGAAAGGAAAATAGTTACTCTTTAACTTTCTAGCTAATTATTTTTTCCTAAAACTGTGAAATGTTGAAGTTTCTGTGCCTTCAAGGTTTTGTAAACATAGGAAAGCTATAACAGCACAGTTCTGTGCTGATAGCCCTATAATTGTCTTTATAAATCCTTGACCAATATCATAGCCTGTCTTCCTTTCCTCCCTTCCTGCCTCACTGGCTTGCTAACTCCATCCCCTCCCTGAAAGTGTTGTAAACAAAAGCAAGAAAAGGAGATGGAAAAATATTCTTTAATAAAAAAGTAAAAAGTTAAAAGAAAAAAAAATTATGTATAACCATTTTATATATTAAATTTCCCTGGTATCACTCACACTCAATTGACAATCTAAGCCAAATTCCTTTATTTACTTTCAAGGATTTTTATTATCTGGTGTGTATATCTTTTTAGCTTCATCCCACAGCTGCATGTTCTTTCTGAGCTTGGGATTTAGCCCTGCTCAAACAGCAGGAAAAGCTAGAGGCACCTAACTCAGACCACACCCTCAGCAGGGCTATTTTGAGAGAAAACATTTTATTTCCGAGATTTCCTTTATTTATAAAGTAGCTATGTGAAAAATAAAACCAGTTGAGGGAGATAGTAGGAGGAAAATGTGAGTGCCCTCTCTTCACCACTCACTCAGCATTGCTGTGGGGCCTTTGCCTTGAGCCAGCAGCTCGTGTACTTCAGCCAAGGTGGTTTGAGAGCTGTCCTGGAAAGCAGAGTGCCACTTCAATTAAACATGTGCAGGAGCTTCCTCTTGTCCTCAGGCAATCAAGGTCTCACTGACTGCTCCACCCAGGAAGTTCTGGCAATATTTGTACTCTCTTCAACCAACAAGAAAACGTGACAATAAAGATGCCAGGGCTCACGGGACTTTCCTCCATCACCAAGAAACCAGGGGAGCTGCTCACTTGGCTCAGTGAGTAAGCCCCATTTAGATAAAAGTATAGGCAAAGAATTCCTGAAACAATATTTACACCCATGATCAGTCTGCAAACCATAACCAAAGAGGTTCCAAGCCCCTGACTTTGGCTTTTCTTTATATAGCACCTCACATCATCCATACGATTTTAGGGATTCCAAGGGTTTCCAAAGGATGCCACAGAGAGCAGTCTGGTTGTGCACCCACCATGTAAAAACATATTCTTATGTGCCACTTATGTTTAAAGTTCATCACAAAATGATACTGGAAATTCCTCTTTCAGTTACAGAAATAGAAGCACAGAAGTTATTTGCCCACAGTTTGTGGAGGAAGTTAGTGGAAGAGCAGAGGGTTTGATACCCACAGCTCCAAACTCAGAGCACAGCACCTCACCACTGTATGAATCCTCTTTTCTTGCATGCACCTGCATGTAGCTAATGAAATTACCTGAGTTTCATTTGCTAGTATGCTGAGCTCTAGGAAGGGAAGCAGGAGGAATCAGCTTGTGTGTCAATTCTGAAATTTCAAAGGTAAAATTTGTATACTGGGATTTATGCAAATTTTAAATCTGTTATACAAACAGCATTAACTTTCATAAATTTTTATTCCAAAAGTTATACCACATACTGTCTTTCTGTACATATTTTAATCTTTTTGATCTAAAAATCTCCTAAGCCTGTGAGGAGGATACAGCCTGTCATTGATATAATGGGAAATAAAACCTATAGAGTTATCTTCCTGACATATTTTCCTTTGCTTTTAAAGACATTTGGAGTTTGACAAATTGCTGTGTTTGGCCCTAGAATGATATTGCATCAGCTTGTGATATCAGTTTCTGATTGACTGTAACAAAACATTTTGCCACCAGTGGCCCAGAACATCACAGGTAATATTTCATTCTTTTCCCCTCTTTCTGCTCATTGGTTCCAATACACTTAGGAAAAAAAAAATTGATCCTGTTAGAATGACGTTTTCATAATGGATAAGTAATCCTGCTAGATTATACTGTATTAGACTAGATTATACTGTATTGAAAACCAAATACATATGACAAGAGTTTTGCCAAAAAAATCTTTTTCAATAAAAATTTTCCTTCTAACCAGACCTTTTAATGAGCTTCATCTGTTCTTTAGTTTCTCTTCTGACACATACAAGCAATTCATATTTCATGAAACATTATAACTAAAAATTAGATCACCAGTTCTTCCAAATGAAATACAAGGGTTTTCATCTTCAGAAAATCTGCTTTTCACAGGATAACTAACCAGCATATACTAAAAATGTGTACAACTTTCAGATATCTTAGAGGGAGACAACACCAAAAGAAAAGTCACCATTTCTTCGGTTTGAGTTGAAAATTGGAATACGTTTATGTCTTATTGTAATAGATAGGAAGAAGGAGAGGGTTTTTCCTCAGCATAGAAATCTCTGACTTCTGGTAGTAACTAAAATATAACCAGCACCCCTTCCTTCACCACAAAACACCACCACTACCAAAAACCTAATACCTAAAAACCAAAAAAAAAATCACATTAATTTATTTTTGTTCCAAATGTATCAGGTGTAAAATGCTATTAAACAATATTCTTTAACTTCTTTTTGGATACCAGCCTTCAACCAGCTCATATGTGCCATGTCCTCTGCCTCTTTCTACATGTCTGCAATGAGTTATGTTTAATGTCTCTTTTCCTTTCCTTGCAAGTTTTGCAAAACAAACGCCTCCCACTTCTCCTCTCAGGTCTTTGTAGGTGCCTGCCCCTGTCCAGTTTCCATCACTGGAGATTTTAAAACCAGACCTTCTATAGCTGCAGTTTCTAACAAGTCATCAAGACGTATGTATAGTGAAGTACAAATTAGCTGAGATAATATAATAACTGAACATAAATGCTAATATTAAATATGGGAGAAGGGCTTCTTCAGAAATATTAACATATCTCAAATTCAAACAACTAATTTTGTGATTTAAAAAGGCTTTATTATCAGGGCTTTGTTGCTTATATTTGACTTGCTCTTCATTAATCTCTTTGCTATGTGTGTGTATCTAAAGCAGCTTAAAGCCACCACATGAGATTTTTTGAAGGGCAATACTCCTGGGACGAGGATGAAAAATATCCTCTGTAAGATCAGCTCTGCAGTTCCAGAAAGGCTAGACAAGCCTGTGAGCATGAAAATATGTAACAGAGTGGGGAGGAAATCTGCATAAGAAACTGAGGAGTTTTCTCTGAAAGAAAGTTCCATGCCCCAGTTACCCCATCGTCACCAGTACAGGCTGCCAAAGCACGTCAGTGTGCTATATAGAGCCCGTTCTGCTGCACTTCACACATGGGGAGAGAGGCACTCAAACTCATTTCTGCTTAAGTACCTGTGCTGTTTGCAGGGCAGACCACAATCTACTTCTCACTCTGACAGTCTCTGAGATTTCTCTGACAGCTCTGAAAACAGATCTCACTCCTGGCATATTAGCAGAGCCGAAAGCAACAGTTAGATCTTGCCATTACCTACAGCTGATTTCATTGGAAAGCATCTTGTGTCGTTCAGTCTTTGAACATGATTCAACTTTGACTTTCAGCCTCCCAGGAAAATGACTTGTTCTTATGTCTAGCACTAGCAAGTGTGTGGTTCATAGGCTTACAAGGAAAACATAAGTGCTAAAAACATTCTGTCGTGTGCTAACAAGTCCTGCACCTTACTGTCTACTGTTCAGTTGCTGATGTGTTCCGTGAGAGCAACCACTCTCAGCATTCATTTTGCCAAGCTAGAAAACACCCTCCTTTCTAGTCTCCTCTCACAAGCTATGTTTGTGGTTATTCCAATCCTCTTTTCCATGCAGCTGCTCTTGCTTCCACATCTCCTGCCTTTACCTGACTGACTGTGCCTGTACACAGGCATCCATCCATCCATCCTTCCATCCATCCATCCATTCATATCTATCTATCTATCTATCTATCTATCTATCTAATCTCCTGCTAGCCTTACAAAATGGTGTTAGCAATCCCCTCTCCCTGCTGAAAACATTTTCTGCCATTTGGTATGTCTATGCTTCTATTTTATTGATTCTTGACAGAAATTCCAAAAATTATTATCTACATACAAATACACTGCTCATTTTTAAAGGGTGGTCCTGGGTTTACTGAAGAATTTCCTGTTTGCTCCTTGCATTTTACATTACTTGCTCATTTCAATTATTTCAGACCTGTTGATAGCATTTTTAGTCTTTCTGTCAAATTCCAGCCCTTTCTCCTGCTGCTGATGTTCTTTAACCATGTATTATCTGCTCACACCATTAGTATACAAGATTATTACAAAGCTACTAATTAATTATAGGCCACAAGATCTATTCCAGGGGAGTCTCACCACTCTGCCTCCAGGAGAATGCTTCCTCATCCAGCACAGCCTGTTTTCACAGCAGAACAGTGACTTAAATATGCGTTTCTAATGGCATGGTATCTTCCTGCAATTAAATTCTCTGTGTGGTCACAGTAATTAGGACCTCTTGGATACCAAGTACCTTTTTGTAGCCTACAGCACACCAGGCACCACTTTCAGAACAGGGTGAAAGATGTGGGCTGTGCAGCATCTCTCAGAAACACACCATTATTCCATCTGTCCCTGTAGGCGTGGAGATGTTCTCACTAGATCGTGCTTGCATACAGAAAGGTTGTATCTGATGCAGCTTCCCCTCTCCTGGCCTGATCCTGATCCCCACCCAAAGGCTGACACCCCAGCCCATCCTTGGCAGGTTCCCACCTCCAAGGAGGTGCCCAGTACCCAGGACTGGGGCTGCCCCTCTTTCCCCTGGCTGCCCAGAGTTCCTCCCTGGGGAGGTGGAAAAGGCTCTAGATGTCGAGGTCCTGCCCTACCTCCCCAGGGGACCACCACACCTCTTGTCCTCAGGGAATTGCTGCTCCTCACAATGTCCCAGCAACTACTGCAGTTAAATTGCAGCTCTTTGGTGTGAACTGCTTTTCCCAATTTTTATCAACACGTGTTGTGTTCATTTATACTTGTCTTCCATAGGTCTGATACTGCATAATCATTTTCTGCATACCACTTAAGCCAGGGTTATGAACAGAATCATCTGCATTCCTATATTCCATGTTATATTTCATGCCAGCTGGGGTTTGAAGGTGAAAAATCATGTTTTGTTGGAATCAAGTCTTTTAGTCATTTTATCTGTTCTATATTCATACACATATGAATATGAATATGAATATGCTAACAGATTTTCCTCTTAGTTTTTAGAGATACCGTGAGCTATTTTGTTTGAAGATCTACAGTAAGAGAACTGTGAAATCTAAGCAGAGAAGAAATTAGCAATTTGAAAAACAACAACTTAAAGTGTGTATTTAGGACTGGATCAGAGTTTCATAAAATATCACCATGGTTCATGTGGTTCTGGTGAAGGGAGTGGAACATTTTCAGTCTGAGGAAGTCAAGACACCTTGTGCATGGGGACTGGTATGATATCAAGGCTCCCAAGTTGGTATAGCCTCCAGATCTGTCCAACTGCACACAAACATAAACGTCATGTACTCACAACCAGATGTATTTCCTGTTTCTGAGGAAATAAAAACAGGTAAATTGTTGGATCTTGGCTAAGTGTCTAACACTGAGACCAAATTCAAAGGTAAGGGACTGAGACAGTCTAGATATAGGATACAAATTAATTCATATTGGATGTAGCAGGAATTGAAACAGTTTAAAATTGCATGATTGTACTGTAATATTATGTCCTGTCATATTCTCATTGTTCAAGTGGGAAAAAAAGAAAGTTAAATTATAGCTGACCTTCACTGTCTCAGAGATGGCTGTAAAATAGCCCTGTTCATCTCAGAGAAGGCAGAAAAGGGAAAGTTATTTTAGAAACTATGCACCAATTATAGCAATCTTTTGGACTTTTTGGTATCCAGATTCTCAACCCAAGTTGAGGACAGGGATGGGATTATGCCAGGTCTGAGATTATAGAAATATCACTTCTTTAGTCTGCTCCAACCACAAAGGGAGGGATTTGGAGCCCTGTCCCACACTAGCAAATGTCACAGTGGGGAGAGGCTGCAATGGCAGGAACTGGGGATGCCCAGTCCATTTGTATTTCCATCTACCATGTATGTTGGCAAGGGAAGCAAGGAAAAAGAACTCTGCAATGTATATTATTGCTCTGTTTCATTTCTACAGGTCTGGCCAGTCAACATCCTTTGCAAGTGAGGATCTGCCTCAGGTTTGGTACTGGATTATTTCCTTTTAAGTGGGAGTTTAAATAATCCGTGCATTTGGAAATATGATAACCAATTATTAGTATGTTCAACAGCATTTTAGACTGCCACTTCAAATGCCATCCTTTCATTACCCAGCAGAAGGAACATTAAAAAAACCCGAGAATGTTTTGTGGTTATCTGACAGACTGAATATATGGCAGTCAGTGTGAAAGCCTTTTTTGCATGTCATACAGCAAAACTGAGAAAGATTGGTGGATTTAAAGTCAGAACACACCTGTTGCTCCAAAATTAGTTGTTTTTCTATACCCCATATTACATATAGTAACCTTGGCAAAAGCTGGTTGGCAGATGTGCAAGTAAATTTTGTGGGCATGGAGTAGGACAAAGTTTAATTTTGTTAAAGTTTAACAAAGTTAAATTTATTTTACTTAACAAAGTTAATTTGTTAAGTAAAATAAAATGGGCAATTCATCCCAGCAGATTGCTTTGTGGGAAGACAGGGAATCTATCCTGTTCTGTATGACCATTGACTTCAGGGACACACTCCAACCAAAAGCCCAGTCTGCCTCCCACCCTTTCTCTGCCCATCAGAGACCAAGCTCCTTAGACCTTGCAATGCCCTCCCAAAGAGGGGAAAATGAGCTTCAAGTGCCACTGATGGTGTCCTGAACTGGCACAGAGACTCAGCTGCATCCCAGTTCACATCACCAATTTCCCAGACATCCAAAGATATGAGTCAGATCAAAGCCACTGCAGCAGTGACTGCAGCAGCAGACAATTTTACAAAAATGAGAGTGCTCATACATTTGTTTGGTTATTTTGCTTCTCAGTCACATGAATAAAATTCTTGGCTTCTGCAGTGCTTTTTCTTCCCCCCTTGCTTTTATTTGCTTCTCCCTGCCCCTCCATATAGCATAACAAGTTTTTTTTGGATACAGACTGTGGGCTGGTTACCCAATTATAAATAGGGAAGCTAGAATTATGAAAATATACCTAAAGACTATGTCAGTGTCACCATTGAACTACTACAGTAAATATGATATTATGGACCTTTTTTATGGACCACTTTATCTTTAGAGTTTTTTTTTCCCTCCTCATATTATCTACGTCCCCCTAGAGAGAATAGTTACCTACTGTGAAAGAATTCTCAAGATTGTAGCTTTTATTATCATTTAAATTGTCAGGAGCATTAAGATATCATTGGTGACAACAGTAACAACTAACCAAAGCAGAAGGGAAGTAGTATTTTTCCATTATCTGTTTCTTTCCATTTAAATTTTCTGTGTGTCTTGAAACAAGGAAAAAAAGTGTCTTCTGTCTTGAAAATATTTCACAGCATTCATTCTTCAGCCCTACTCAAAGACTTCTTTAAGCATGAAATTATAAAATACTCCTTCATCCTATATTTGGCCATGTAAGTAGACTTTCTCTGAAAGATATGGAATAATATAATTGTATAAAATTAACCTATTATCTGTCTGTCTATCTATCCATCTATATTCAGAATGGAATGTTAGGTGAATAATGTGATTACAATTGAGTAAGTTAGTAATAGGAAAAGTTTCTGATTTATTTTGCTATTTTTTTCCTGCCTGAGCACTGGGCAGCCCATTCCTCAATTTTATTTTTGCTTGATACAGAATAAAACTGGTGAAAAAATCTTGAAAACCAATTCTTCAGCTAATTGACTTTGCACTTTTTGAGTGGGTTGCTGACAACTTGTTAAGTTCAGCATCAGAATAAGACTTTAGAGTCCTAGTCTGGAGCTGCTGTTAAGTGACTCATTAAGAACATTTGACAGTCAGAATTTAGACTGCTTTTTAACATTGATTGATATAAAGCACATTATTTTTTTTTAAATTTTGATGAACACGTGTATTCTGAAGTCTAAAACTCATAATAGCAAATATAAAATGCACTTTATTTTGAACAAACCCAACACTATTCACCTGCAGACCTTTCTCTGCAAATTCCCTCACATATAACTTTCTTGATATGGTAGTCTTTGTCCAGGAGAATGTCATCAGAGAGAAAGAAAAGAGCAATGAATGACCTTAAGCTCAAACTGCAAAGAAACATTTGTGACTCAAAGAGACAGCTAAACATCATTTCATTAAGAAGTTAATATCTAATTTTTGACTTAAATATTTCGACTCAGAAAAGTCTCACTCTTTATTTTTTACTTTCACAAACTACAGTTTTTCTAAGTATGATTTATATTGAATTATTTGCCTAGCCAACACAGTGGCAGAAAATATTCAGATTTTGAAGACATGCAGAGCAATACCCAAAGGAAAATTCCCATGTAAACTGACATAAATTATGATCATTTCTAAATTATGTAACACCATTCAGAAAATATTTGATTGCTTCTCTGAAAACATTAGCACAATGTTCTGCCATTTTCAAAAAGGCAAATCTGATGTTTGAAGTTGTTAGGAATTGAATGGGGAACGAAACAAAAAGTATCTTTGCACTGCATTATAAATCCATGGCATGCTCACATCTTGAGCACAAACCAATTCAATCAATTTGGAAAACAGCTTGGTGTAGTTTTGAAGTCATGGTAAGGGTGATTAGAAAAACAGAACAGATTTCATGTGCATATAGCCTGCAGCTCTTCATCTTGGAAAAGGCAGGACTGAAGGAAGTCACCAAATAGATCTACACAGCCTTAACTAGCAGACAAGCAGTAATTACAAGCTCTTATGAGTGTAAGAACTAGAGGGAGGTGTCCCAATGTTTTTTTTATTAGGAAGAGCAACAAATACAACTGCTCTTACACAGCTTACAAATAAACTGCAGAACTCATTATTGCAAGACACGGAGGTGAGCGAGAGTTTAAACATATTCAAAACTGTTTCAGAGAGCTCCTGGGGAAAGATCTGCTGGTGTGGTGTTGAATGTGATAGAAGGGATACAACATCTAGCACCTGTCAATTCTGAAGAAAGTGGCTTGAGGGCACCAAAAAAAAAATCACCCTCTCAATTTCCTTCCATTTCCTATATTTGTCCTATACATTTGCAGCCGATCCCTCTAGGAAAGAACATTTGGGGCTGCATAGCCTTTTGATGTGACCCAGAATACCACTTCATAGACCCTTGAGAAATACAGGTAAATTCCTTGAAGTTTTTTATTTTTTAGAGTTAAATTTAATTAATCTCTTCACTATTCATATATTTATTAGTCTAATTTATTCTTATTCGATTTTGTCATCTCTATTATGATAACAACGGATCAAAGTACTTCCTATTGGCATGATTTCCAAATACTGCCATCATAAAGCCAACAATCTAAATTTCAGCAACAACCACGATCAACACTATGTTTAAAGCTGCTGACACAACACGCCTAATGATTGCCACATATGTTTTGCAAGACTTAGATCCAGGAGCCATCAGCATAGATCACTAGACAGAACACTTTTAATAATTTCAGCTATCTCTTCAGAGTGGGTTGGCATTTTTTAAACATGTTTGGACTCTGGGTAGAATTCCCTAGTTTGTGTGACTGCAAATTTAAGCAATGGTTTGTGATATTTGCTTTCTGCTAAAACTTTTTATAAGGAGGATTGCTGAACTTAGTAATTTCTGCATACTTCTGCATGCACATACATAGTGTTCTATGAGATGTAAAGTAAAGATGGAGTAAACAATACTTCATTGGTGTCAGCAATGCTGCAACACTTTACACAGCTGAGAATCTGATCCTTCCAGTTGGGATGGGAAAGGGAGTGCATGTAGAAAGAGCTGTCCCTTATGCTTTTTCAATGAATTTCTGAAACACTAACATTGCTATTAACAGAATTTACAACAAGCTTGGTAAAGATGAACTGCAGTCACATCAGTTTCTCCCAGTGCTGACACAGCTTCTCTGTGCAAACTTCATAGGCAGGAGCCAGGAAAGTGTAGGCATAAAGCAATTATGACACTCTTCTGTTTTGAGTTGCTTCTGTTGCTGTCAAGCTGTAAAGAAGCAAAGATTGGATGAATCTTATCTGAGAAGATTCTGGACAGCTTTTGCTACAGGCTTTGTTTGTTCAAGTTTCTCTGGATAAAGGGTTTATTTGAAACAGTTTAGATGAAGCAAAATTTTTCCTGAACACTGGCATTCAAATCATCCATGTCATGCACTGATGCAAGTATTTCAGCCCATGTACACTCTTCAATCTCTGGTTTCATAACAGATTCCAAGTCTGTGGTGCTTTTGCCACATGGTTTTAATGGGCTTCTTTTGCTCTTCTGTACATGAATCATTTTAAAGCCACAAAAACCAACAAGAAAAAGATACAAACTAATCCCTTCTTTGTTCCTTGCTCCACACAAAAAACTCACAAAAATAAACCCAACCCAAATTCTTCCAGAATATCCAGACCATCAGGATCTGCAGCTTGGGAATCTGTCAATTTGAAATTTCACCCAGTGGGAACTATTTCTGACAAATGTTAAGAGCAGAGACAAAACAAATCCTACCCAAATCCTGCTCTCTTCTAGACCTGAAAAGCAAGGCTAAATAGTTGGAGCTGTCTTCTGGAACAATGGAAAGTGTCAGACTTTCAGAGTTCCCTGAGAATTATTACTGACATCTCTCATTTGAGGATTTCCAGCGCTTTCACATAAAATAGTGGGAGCTGGGAGAAACCAACATCTTTCTGAAGAAAACCTCAGTGGTTAGGAGCTACAGGCTGCATTTACAAAGGTCTCTAGCTTTAAAATGCTGATAGACATCTGGCCAGAAGCAAATAGCCACTCAACAAATCAGGATGTGCAGGAAACTCCTCACAATGTGCCTGTGTGTAAGTTAAAAGACCAAAGTTAAAAATCTCTTTTCTACAAGGGTAACATCCTAATCTAATTTTCGCTTTGACACAGGAATACTTTTCCCAGATGGTGAAGGATTTCCTCCTTTAAGGTACTAAGTAGCCATGCTTCCCACCACAGTCTCTTTTAAAAGGGAGAGGAAAACTCCACATGCTTCTTATGAGGAAATGCCAAATTGTGAAAACAACTGGAAGCAATGTGAGCTTTCCTGGAAGGAAAGATTAGGCACGAACTGATTTATAAATTCAAAGCACTACTTATTAATAGATCTATTCACAGGTGACAGTGAAATCATTCGTGGGTACAAGAACAGAAGAATCTAGAAGCAGCTTTTATCTTTCCCAGGAATTTTTGAGTCAAATGCTGCCAAAATACAGTCCTCTTGCTGGACTGTTAGTGTTTGCAAAATGACAGTTGGGTGTTTCAGTCCATCCACAGGTTTTCTGCTTTTCCCATTTCTAATATTATTGTGTTCTGCATTTTGAGAACTTGATCTACCAACTTCTCAGATGTGTCCCTTTCTTTTTTCCAGATATCAGCATTAGATCCTACTGTTCTCAGCCTCGATTAAAAAAAGAACTTCTCTTCTGCAACATTTTTTCCTACCCTTTGAGCTGGTATAAGCAATGTGAGGAAGAGTAGAGGAAAGGGAAAATTTCGAATGCCTGCTGCACAAAATAGCACTAACCTATGAATATCATTACCTGGCCTTATTCAAGATTAAGTGGATGTGAAGTGGTGAACACTCTAAGAGCATAAAGGCTGTCCTTTGAAGAACTGCCTGGATGCCCTGCAACTCCAAGTGTCTCAGGAGTTGAAGCACATATCCAGCATTTCACCATCCTTTCTGGGAGAAGAATCCCAGGTACAATGCAGCAAACTGTTTGCAGTTTCTGACTGGAAGATTTCAGTCTCAACAAATCTTTTCTCTTATTCCTCTTGTTCTGTCTAAAAAAATGTAGAGAAAGGGTATTTCAAAGCCATTCCTTTGAAACATGAGGCAATACAAATAATGTTAAGTAAGATATGTCAAACAAGAAAAAGAAAGAGCCCATTGCACAAACTAGGGAAAAGGGACACGGACCATTGTAAAATATTTTAGCTGTATGTTTGGTTTTGTAAAAATAAAATTTTAAAATGTGTGCTTTCTAGGTTTTTCACACATTGCAATTCTATATTCTGTTCACTTCATATTCTTTTCACTTCATATAGGATTGGCACATTATATATTGTACATTACTGAAGCAAATACACAGATTGTGAAGTCAAAGTGAACAATATTTTACTAAATACTGGTTAGGGTTTCCTACACAATTCTAATGTGGAACATTTGAGTATATGAATTAGGGCATATTTTCAGTTATATATCCACTAATTATCCACAACTTTCCTCATCCAGTTTCTATCTTTCCTTCTTTGCCTTCCCTTACTGTTTCTGCTTTCAATTTTTTTGTTTGTTTTCTCTACATATACCTGATATTTACATCACCTATACATTGCTTTAATAATCTCTTTAAAATTGTCACCTTCTTCTTATCCTTCCTTTAATTTAATCTTCCAAAGAACATACATATTTTCTTGTAGTCTGGAGCTAACCCATCCATGTAGTGGATAATTAAAACACAAAAACACAAACTTAAAATTATTTTATTCAATTTTAAAAAAAATCAGAATCAAAAAGAAAGAATGTTATTGGCAGTCTAAAGCAACTTTCAGGAAAGTTATAGTTTGAATGAAGAGAGATTTGAAGATGGAAACTACCTGGAGGCATTATTTTCAGTATTTTTGACCAGCATTTCATTTTTAAGACTCAGCTCACACCTTGAACTGATTTGAATATAAGAGGTTAGAGATCATCAATCAGATTAAGATGTTTCAGAAGTGAACGTAAAACAGGATGTTTTGTACATTTAGACACATTAATAATAGAGTCTCTTTGTCTTGGGAAATTACTTCTCATTCTTTATAAAAAGACTTCTAAGCCTCATAATACTGTATTTTACTTCAAAGGCAAATCCTCCCACCCCTTTTGAACGAGGCTGATTTTGAGATCTAGGCTGTGTTAATCTCTATCCATACAATATATAGAGGTAGTATGAAGGCTGAATAGGTGCCACTATTAAGAAATATGCCCTCAGATGGGATGGTCTCAACCTACTGTGAATAAATGTCTTGCAACTGCTGTTAAAGGTCTGTGGGTAAGCCAAACAGGTAGACTTTTAAAATTATGATTCAGTCTTTTTAAAGATACCTTTTCTCAAGAGTGTGTTTTTTCTCTCTTGTTTAGGATCTAAATATTGCCACCCTCTGTTCATCTCTATACTTGCATAATCATATTAGAAGTCTTCCCTATACTGTACATCCCCAGGAATCTCACTTCTTATTAGAGGAGGCCAGCACCACTGGCTTTAAAGAGAGATTTTCCACAGACTGTTCTCTGCTTGGTTTCTATGAGGACTTTCTGCTGAAGAATAGAACAGAATTACAACAGACTTTGTGATAAATTAGCCTCATCATCATCACCACCATAATCATCATTATTTGTTTGGCTAATATTAACCTCCTGAAGCTTGAAATATCTACTTGAAGTTTATGATTTCAAAACAAACTCCTTGAAGTAGTTACATACGTATGAAAAAATTATGGAGAAAGAATAATATTCCTATTTCATGAACGAGGAGTTTTATTAAATAAATTCAGATTTCTTAGGGTTATTTGACATCTAGAGACACAGGGGAATCATCAAGATTCACTGGTTCATCAAAATCACTGAGATCTTATTCATCTTAACATGTCTGCCTAGATTTTAGCTACTAGAAGTTTGGGTTCATCTCCCTTAGTATTTCCCACTAGAAATGAATGTGCAGAAGAAGCTGTCTGCCTGCCCTCCCCCTGGAGGCTGTAAGGACAGACAAGTATCTCCACTGGCTGATTTAGACAGTACTGTGTTGCTCAGCATAAAATGACTCCTGCTTTCCATTACCTATAGAAGTTTGTCAAACATAAAGTAACAGACCACACCTACAGCTCACAAATTCCAAACCATGGTCTAACCTCACAAAAAACAATGGATTTTTATGACCACAATCCTCCTATGGAAACAGTAGCGTTGTGATTCCATTCTGTAAGTCACAAAAATAGGCAAAAAAAAAAAAATTCTTATAGCAACTCAGACTTCAAGCTTTACAAATCAGCAATAAATTTGTAGTGTCTAAGATCATGTGGAGACAATAGAACAAAAAAAAAAAAAAAAAGAAAAAAAGAGGCTGCACTAAGCTTTTAGCCATACAGGAAAAATTGCAGCATTTGACTTAATTCCCACTATGATGTTGCCATGCATTCTGTTAGTGATTATAAATCTCATTTGTCACACATTCTGGGCACAAGGGTGGGATGGGCTACCAAGTAACCCTTTCTGAACTTTATCTGTGACCCCTTGGAAAACACATGTATTTTGCTCCTAATCAAAACTTAGTCTACACAGAGCAACTCATCTCCTGCTTGGGCCTGGGTGTAGCTCCCAGCCCAGGCACAGGGGCTCCTACTGAGGGCAGGTTGCTCAGCATCACAGCTTCCTCCAATAGCTGCCTTACCAGGAGAAACAGTGACTGATTTTATTGTCATTGATGCTGAATGTTTATCTTCCATAAAGAAGAGCTATTTGCTTTAATCCAAGTAAGTTGTAAAACAGGAACCATGATTTCAGTTGGAAGTGCAAAGAAACTGGAATTCTTCACCTTCATCACAGAAAATCACCTGTGCTTATAGATAAATTCAAGAATATCACTAATAACCAGGTTAAGATCATCTTAAAAGGAAGGTTTCTGCAATTCTTACTGGACAGAGCAAATTACTCTAATCCTTTTTTCTTTCAGCTATGATTTTGTGCACTGACCTTTGGAAAGTATGGTCAAATAGCCTTAAGCAGCAGTTGTAAAGCATAAGATCATTGCATGGACTCTGATTTCATTAGGCAGCTCTGTATAAATTAGCATTACTTACTGGGGGATATGCAACTAATGGTACTGAAAAGAAGTGAGGTCTGTTCATTCTGTGTGCTATGCCTATAAGTGAAGTCTTCCTGCCCTTCTGCAGAGACACAGCTGCCCTTCTGTGCTCTGTGCAGATGTGAAATGTTACACAGACCCTCTGTGAGAATTTTTTTTTCCTAGCAGAGACCAAGCAGACCATGTGAGGGAGAGATTAGTGGCCATGGGCTCTTGTGAAGCTTTATTTAGCCCAAGCAAAGGCCTTATTCACTGTCAGATTTTGCACTCTCAAACAAAAGCAACCTCAGATCAGATTTGACTCTGCCTAGTGTTTGAACTCTTTCCAAGTAATGCAAGAGAAGCAATGGTGAAGTCCCTTGTAAACTAGGAGCAGCCAACATTTCTCCATCATATGGAAAATCTACCTGAGGTTTAGTTTTTAGCCTGTTTTTTCTTCTTTAGGAATAGGTTGAGTCATGAGAAGGTTTTGATTCTGGCACCATTCTCATGATGGCAGCAATTATTGAAGCAGAAGGCTTGTTGAGCTTAGATTTATCTGATTTTTTTTTTTATAAGATTATTCCCCAGCTGGATCCCATCCACTAAGACTGCCAGTGCTGTGCTGGTAAAAATGTCCTCTACATAACTGAGTTCCCAGCATGCACATATCTCTAAACCTTTAAACACCCTGAAGCTGCCAGCAGGTTTAGATGGATTAGCATTCAGGGTCACTTTTAGTTTTTATGGACCAGTTTGCTAATCTCTCTTGAGCAGTTAGCTCTGTCCAAAACGCAGGGAAGGAGGAAGAGAATGAAAGATTAGAAATAAGAATGAAATTAATCAGATAAGAGCTTAGGTAATGAATTATAAACTATCTGGCAGTTGTGGCAACTGTAGAATTGTTACTAAATTATGGGAGAGGAAAAACCCCAGTTCTGAAACAAGCATTAAAAATTCACATTTCAGCTGAAATTCTGATACTCAAACTTGTCTAACTCCTTTTAAGTTATCCTCTAGGTCTGTTCCTTTCTATATTTCATCAAAACAATAGGAACTAGCAGGTGGGAGAGTTTTATTTTGCTACACAGTCCCTTCCCTAGATTGCTTCTAAGAAGCTGATGGCTGTCATAGTCCCTGCAAAGAAAGTTTGAAAGGCTCAGGGGTCTGTTTTTTATTCAGCAGTATTGACTGGAAACATGCATGCTTTCTCCAGATTCTTGAAGACCATCACTTGGAGCTTTGCTCTCTGCACATGTGAAAAGGATACCTCAAAAGGTATCCTGACATATTTTTTGCTAGTAAAGAAGGGTCAATTTATATTCTATGTTTTAATTCCCCAATGTCAAACTTGATAATTCTATGTAGTGTAATGGCAACAGAATGGTCTTCCTTACATAGTTATGTTTACTTTCAGGAGGAACTTAAAATACTGAGTGCTGTACTTGCTCTTGCTCTTTGAATTAAATTTTGCTGTGATTGTAAGAGATGGAGCAGGGGCAGGATAGTCTCACGCAAAAACAGAGCAAGCACAAACTTCAGGCTGTGAGTTCACTTAAACACCAAAATATGCCCAAGGGAGAAATCTTTCTTCTTCCACTTTCTGTGGATGGAAGCAGGAGCAGATGGGGTTGAAATGAGGACAAAGGACAAAGTGAGATGAGTCCCAGTCTCTGCATTTAGGTGAGAGGGGGAACAAGGAGCCTGAGCTCATCTCATCTTTGGCTGCAGCACATGCTGACATCTCCTTACCACAATATTCCATACCTTGCCTTGATCTAGGATGAATTTTTGTTAGTGTCTCCTTGCATTTTCATGGGCGAACTAAAGAAATGCAGCCCACAATATACTCTTGTATGAAAGGAATTAAATCTATGTTCTTTAACTTATGTTTTACTTTGGAGCTATCTGCATTTCCTTCCAGTCTGAGATCCACAAAGTTGTCCAAAACTGTTAAGGTTTACTTCCATTTTGGGGAAAAAGATCAGTAGCTTGAATTAGTTTAGTCCAATGCTAAGCATTGACTTTTAACAATATGTTTATGTCAGGTTCATTTTGAGAAATGACTAATATTTCATATTTTCCTTGAGAGGTAATCTCACCACATACTATTAAGTAGTGGATATTCATTATTACAGATCTGTCTTAGCAAAATCAATTAGTAGTCCTCTGTCATACTGGAGCACGTCTCAAGTATGGTTTCAGAGAGCCTGCTACTATCCTGCTGTCTCTACTTCCTTTCATAGGCCCACTTGCTAAATGTGCAGATGACATAAAGCTGAGGGGGGCTGCAGCACTCTAGAAAACACTAACAGAATAAAAAGTGATCTTTGAAAAAAGGAAAATCAGTCTGGAATTAAAAGGTATCATTCAATAAACTCAGGTGCAAAAGTTCCTGCAAGTTAAGCAGGAATACTTCACTCCAGACAGGACAAAACAACCTGCCAAGAGATATTCTGGGGGGCACAGTGGGTCACAAAGGGAATTTTAATCAATTGTATCATATTATGGAAATTAAAAGTTCCCAAACTTGAATGTCACCATAAAGTGTAGGAACAAGGAAATTATCTTTGACACTGAAAATAATCCTTTTATACATAAGATCTCATGTGGGATAGTGACTCTTGTTTCAGGTCTTGTATTTCAGGAAGAGCAGGGAACATTTGGTATGAGAAGAGCAAGGAGATTCAGAAGGCCAGAAATCTAAACAATACAACCCAATCAGAGAAAAAAAGACTAGGGATAAAAAGTGAAGGGAAAAAGGAATTAATCATCTCACATAAAAAAAATATCACAAAAATGTAATGTGGAATACGAAATCATGCTGCAAGGAATAAAGTCTTTCTGGGCATCTGGTGGATAGAACAGGAGGTAACTCCTCAGTAACTAGGGGAAATTCTCTAATTGTAATGTTAGTTAAGGACTGGAGAAGTTTCCCATAGGAAGCAGTTCTATCTTTTAATTTCTTGAAGAACAGATAATACAAATGCCTGACAGGATTGCTTTAAGAATAGCTGATTCTTCTTTGGAGTTAAAGATGGCTTCCAGCCTCCTTTTAGCTCTAGTCTCTGTTCATTCTACCTTTTCTATGTACCTACAGCAGTATATCAGAAGTCAATTAAAAATTAAGAAGCACATTTTATATTTTTTCCTCCTAAAACAAGCAAATTAATGATACTAATAAAAATGGTTTGCTCACCACACTCCCTTAGTGTGCTCTAATTACAACACTGGAATATTTGTGCTTCATATGGGAGCTCTGCTTACTATTGAAATCCAGACTTCTGTCATCTGCTTTTTCACAGCTAAATCTGCAGGCAGCAGCAGGAACAAGACAAGTGCAATCTTCTTGAGACCGACAGCAAAGGAAATGAGAGCTCAGCCATTAGTTATCTTGGCATAAATAAGCATATATCTTTCCCAGACTGGCAAAAGTAATCATGGATACATGATACACCATCACAGCTATTAGACTGCCTAGCCTTAGCTTGCCATGCCCTTTACCAAGTGTACTGAGCACATTAGCCAGAACTCATCTTCCCTGACATTTCCCAGTGCAGCTCTAGCAGGTAATGCCCACGTTAAATGGGATTCTTTCACTGGAATGTCTGCTGGGTGCCTGAATTACAGCAGTCACAGAGTATCCCCAAGCCTGCTTGCTGGGACTCCAGCCCCTGCAGACTCAGCCAGCCCAAGCTGTTTGGCAGCTGAAAGCAGGTTTTGTCATCTCAGTTATGCAGCAACTGCTCCCACGTTGGCAGGATACTGCTCTGGCACACACGCATAGGCTTTTCCTGGTCATGCTTGTAAAAGGCTCCTGGGAAGGTGCCTAGATAGAGTCAGGTTATTAATGCAGAGCACAGGATTAAAACAACATGGATATCAGGGTAGTCCTCATGATGCTTGTACAATGAGAGACATCCCTAGGCAGAGGAAAAGCCTTGTTTGCTCTGCCCCATGCATGTCGGAATCTGTGGTATTCAAATGATTTTGAGATTGCAGAAAGTCCCTGTCTTTCAGCCCCGCTGCCAAAGAAGAAGTCATAATTCATCTGTGCTGGTTTTCAAGGCTGTTTATTCTTGCTTATCTACAGCACGTTCTGCTGCCCTGCTGCAGGTCTGTCCTGCAGAGCAGCGTGTGGGGCTCTGCCGCTCAGTGGGATGTAACAAACATTATACACCAGAAACTACATGTGCTATATATACAATAATGTGCCAATATCTATCACCTACATTGAACAGTGTGTCCCCAGCCTAAACCAATAGAAAAATGCCAACACTACAGTGAAACATGGGAGGCATGAAGAAGAAGAAGAAGAAGAAGAAGAAGAAGAAGAAGAAGAAGAAGAAGAACAAGAACAAGAACAAGAACAAGAAGAACAAGAAGAAGAAGAAGAACAAGAACAAGATCAAGAAGAACAAAAAGAAGAACAAGAACAAGAAGAACAAAAAGAAGTACAAGTACAAGGCACGCCCAATTTCCTCCATCTTGCCTCCTTTGAACCCCTTGTCTAGAATCCTAAAATTCTACTTTTGCACCCATGCCACACTAATTATTGCTTATATCAAACACTCAGAGCTTGTAATTCATCCTGTAAGACTGAAAACTCTTTTCCATGGACAGAGATCAGAGACAGTGTCTCTCAGGGCTCTGTACAGGGAGGTTCCTGACCTCCTTGCCAGGGTCCCAGACTTTCCAGGGCAGCCAGAGGGATGCCCTGGATTCCCACACTTGTGCTCCCTTCAAGGGGCCATTCCTGGCTCCTTGTCTTCTGCTCTCACAGCAGCTTCCTGCTGCTGGGTATCCTTGTGCTTGGTCTCTTAAACAGCCTTCCCAGAAGATCTGCAGTTGTATTGCCTTCACTGTGTCACCTCGAAGCAGGTGTGCCTGGCCTTGTTCTCAAACTGGAAGAGGGAGAGGAGGGTCCCACATATGCCAGTTCTCTGGTCAGATCACAGGATCCTGCTCAGAGTCTCAGTCTGTCAAAGCAGAGATTTTTTTGGCCCATTTGCTGGGCCAAAAGCAGCAATAATCTGCCAAACAAAATGAAGCAAATACCTACAGCGTACTCACAGTAATTAATGGGTACTCCCAGCACCTAGTGCAGAACCCTATCCCAGGAGTCTTCTGAATATCTTACACTTAGCTTCCCACATATTTCCAGTAAAAAAAACACCTTCCCAAACTTATCCTACAGTTTTACTCTGTATCCAGTACACTGCCTGGTAAAGAAAAGCAAATCAAAAGGGAAGATGCACTAATCTTTTAAATCTGGAAAGAAAAAGAGAAGAAAAAAGAAGAAAATAAGGAGCTGTTAATTATTTCAGACCTTCTGGCAGCCAAAAACAGTAAGTGTAGGGAGGGCATGCCTCAGAATTCTTCTCTTTTATATGGAAATGTGGAATGTGCTGTTAAGACTAGATTAACTACTCTGAATTAATAAAATACAAAACCTGAACATTTATTCAAAATTCAGGCCAAACTTCAAGCTGCTTTGAGGTTGACAAACAAAAACAAAGACTTGTATTACCTCCCACTTATATTTTTTTTTGGTTTTGATCAGCACAGAAATACCTCAGTGTCTGGTCTCTGTCTAAGCAAAATCCAGTCATGCTGGAATGCCTCCAGAAAATCTTCACACATCCATTCAAATGTTGTACTCTTGGGAGATCCAGGTAAATGGGATAAGCTTGCAGATTCTTTCACCTTTCAGAATCTTTCTTGTCTTCAGTAATTTTTCATTTTCTGAATATTTCTCTGCTTCAGCACAGAGAGCAAATGCTATGAATGTGACTTACATACTAACCACTAGTGAAATTAGGTTGAAGGAGAAAGGATTTATCAATTAAGTTGCAAGGGACATTAAGAGAAGACATTTAATTTTAATCAAGGGAAGGAGTAAAGATTTTCCTTCCTTTCTGGATGTCAGTGTTCTAATATGACATAAACCTCTCTAGACAACATTATCAGACTATAGGTATCCTATTTTTCTCTCTTTATTAGCCAGTGGTGTTTTTCTTGGTCTAAGAAGAGCAAAATAGGTTCACAGTATTTCCTTTTTCCAGGGAGTATAAATGCAATGTCTAACAGGCTAAGCCATCAGGTTATCTACTACCCACTTACAAAGACTGCTTTTGTAAAATCTTTTCTTATCTTTTCCTATATGTAGTGTCCCATGGGGAAAGAAAGAAAACCCATCTTTAAAAGTCCCTGCCAGAACCAGCAGCAGGAGAAATGTATGTTTCTGCATATACACTGCGATTGGGGGTGCTGGATGTGAGTAAGCATACCCAAAGGAAGAAAATACAGAGAATTTTATTTTTCCTTTTAGTAGAATACTTCTATTATACTAATATATACATTCCCCAACATGGATGATAGTTAAAACACTGTTTTGAATGAGAAAGAATCATGTTTACTACCTTTAGTCCTTTGAAAATTCTAATTTGTGGGAGTTCTGAGATAAACTGAAAGCCAAGGAATGAGAACTTAAAATAATGTCTTTTCGAAATGAGACTGACAGTGGCTCACAAAAGTGAGATTTGTTACAGTAACTAGCTCTGGAGGAAAGTTTCTCACTGCAGCACGAGAAAACTGAAGTATTATCCACTGAGTCAGAGCTGACCTTCAATGCTTTCATTAAAAGATACCAGGATATAAACTAAAACATTAAAAACATATATTTGTCTTGTGTGGCACAGGAAATGAATGTTCTATCTTGTCAGTGTTCAGCATTTTCAGCAATGAACCGCTTAGTCTCAACTGTTGTCACAACCTCCCCCCTTTTCTTTGACCCCTCCAGATATCCTGGTCCTTTTTTTAGTGGCTTGGTTCCTCTTGCATGTCCATGAAGGTTCTGTGAATCAGCAACCATCTTATGCTGGCTGCAATTAAAATGCAAGAATGACAGGAAGTCTCAAAGAAATTTCCAACAGTAACTATTCTGAATATCTGTCACACCCCCTCCTTAGAGATCTCAGAGTCTTTGGGGACTATATAACTTTAATATTTTATTGTAGAAGTGGAAACAGTGTTTTGCCCATGGTAGTGCAGAATAGCTGTTGGGGTTGGACAAAAACACCACTGTCTCACAATAATTTCTATTTTAACCCTAAAATCACCTAACTTTAATAAAAAAAAATAAAAAAAATCAAAATATTTCATCATTTTGATGGTCAGAAGAGGGAACCCAGAGCTGAATGTTAAAGTCAGAGCTGAAAATTGTGTTGCACCATCAATAGGGCTGAATCACTCCAGAGGGATCAATAGTAAAAGAGGTAGACAATGCCTTAGGTAATAGATTGTAAGCTATACCATAATGTCCAGTTTTGTCATCTTAATTCACAGAAAATGTTGCAATATCCATAATAAAATGTGATAAGGGAGGTGTGCAGATTGCTAGTTCTGAAGCATGGTGCTCCTAACAAGACAACAAAATGAGGAATTGTGGAATTCTCCAGGTAACAAAAAGGACCACCCTGACCTGGGAGAGGCCTAAGGGGTAGTGCATGTAAAACTGGAGAACATTATGTGCAACAGCTGGGAGGTGCAACTTTGCCAGAATTGATTACCAAATTAAGAAGTCCCAGGGCAGCCTTATCATAATTACTAATTAAATTAAAAACTATATAGTCAGAAAAAAAAAAAACAAAAAAACCAGCAGTGCTAGTGGGAAAAAAATTACAGTGTTTTGTTCCTTTGAGGAGGGGATACTTGGAAAGATTTGGTCAGAAAAGAGAGAAAAAGGGAACGTAAAGTGAAGCCTTTCCAAAGATTGGGGCTGAAACACAACTTTGCTCATGATGATCATCCCAGTGTTGACCAGGGAGTCCCCAGAGGGCAAAGACCCTCTCGTCATTTCATTCCTTTCCCTATATCACAGATCCCTGTGCACCAGAATTTGAAAGTATCCTGAAAGCAAAAATAGATGCTGTATATTTGAAACCAAACAGCATTGTACCAAAAAGGCTGCACTGAATCAATGAAGGGTTTGCCTGCCCTAAAAACCCTGTGTAAAATCACAAGCCTCTTAGACCATGAAAGATGCCAGTAAATTGGAAAAGATTTTGAGAAATGCTACAACAAATGATTAAGGGACAGATGGACTCATGAAAAAATATATTGAAAGAATTGAATAGGAAGATAAAAGGAGGTCATGCCAGGCAAAGACTGTAAATAACAAGGACAAAATAAATTATTTAAGTCTGCAAAAGGAAATATAATCCACTGTCACTGAATAATACTGAGCAGAGGAAAATTCAGTCAGCAAATCTGTAAAAAAATGTTTCTTTTCTGGTTCAATAGGTTGAAGAATAAGCTCCCAAATGAAATGATAGATATTGTATGACCTGAGGAAATTTAAACTTAGAATCACAAAAATCAAGAACAATAGATGTCAGCAGGGGTAGAAAATCAGTCTCAAAATAGTAAGTAAATTATATGTGCTAAGACACTTTCCTATTTCTTATTTCTCTTTTTTACTTCTTGATTGTGGCAACACATTGGGAAGATTGTATATGTATGTTTTATTGCTATTATTATTTGCTATATGTGTTGAGAAGAACTTCCTTAACCTGCTAGTTAAATACTTATCATGAAATTTTGTTCGCCTCAGAAACATATGTATTGTAATGATATTAATTCAAATCTTTTGAAGTCTAGGATTGATCACAAATATTTTGAAGTTCAACCTGAATATCTTAGAAAGGTTAATGATTAATTTTCCTTGATTAGATGATCACTTGCAATGCAAATATTAGCATGTAAGTATTTAAATTTCTGAATTTTTAAAAAATGTATGCATGTGGCTTTGAAATTTGCCTTTCAAGTTTGTGCCAGTTGCAAAATAATCAGGTAGTAACACCAAGCAAATACACAAGAGATCTGCACTTAATCTTAACAGAAATAAACTGGATTAATCTATTTTTTTCCACAAAAAACTTTCTTGAAATGTTTGCCTGGCTTTAATTTGATTATACAGCACTGTCATTCCTGCTGAACAATAAAGATTGCTGCAATTTTTCAAGACATACAATGAACCAGGATATTCAGCAGTGGGTTGGGGGGGGGAGTGGATTCTGCAGTAGGCCCTCTGGCCACAGATCAGGAAAACATTTAAATTCTTTTTTCAAGGCAGTAAAAATGAACTATTTGCCAAGAATGACAGCCACTTTGAATTATTTTTGGAACAAAGGACTGTCAATTGTTATGTATGCCAAGTGGGGCCTTGTGAAGGCTTGATCCCATCACCATATCAAATAGAATCATAGAAGGGTTTGAGTTGGAAGAGACCTTCAAAATCACCTGGTTTCCAACCCACAAGCCATGGGAAGGGATGTTTTCCACCAGGCTATTCAAAGCCCCATCCAACCTGGTCTTGAACACTTCCAGGGATGGGGAATCCACAGCTTCCCTGGGCAGCCTGTGCCAGTGCCTCATCACGCTCATAGTAAGGAATTTCTTCCTCATAACTAATCTAAACCTACCCTCTATCAGTTTAAAACCATTCCCCCGTTTCTTATCAATCCGTGCCATTGCAAAAGTCTTTCTCCAGCTCTCTTGCAGCCCTATTTAGGCACTATAAAGGTGCCTATTTAGGTGCTATAGGCTCTTCCTGCAGCCTCCTCTTCTCCAGGCTGAACAACTCCCTCACCCTTTCTGCACAGAAGTGCTCCAGCTCTCTGATTAACTTGTAGGTGTCCTCTGGACTTGCTCCTTCTTAGGTTGGGGACCTCAGAGCTGGATGCAGGACACGAGTGGGGTCTCAGAAGAGCAGAGCAGAGGGGGAGAATCCCCTCCCTCACCCTGCTGGCCATGCTGCTTTTGCTGTAGCCCAGGACAGGGTTAACTTTCTGGGCTGTGAGTGCACATGGACGAGCTGTGTTGAGCTTCTCATCCACCAGCATCCCCAGATCCTCCTCCACAGGGCTGCTTGCAACATGTTCTCTGCTCAGCATGTATTTGTGCTTGGGATTTCCCAGGTTCCATGCAGGACCTTGGCCTTGCTGAGCTTAATGAGGTTCACACTAGCCCACCTCTCAAGGTTATGAAGGGCCCTCTGCACGGCATCCCCTCCCCACAGCATGTGACTGAATGACACAGCTTGGTGTCATCAGCAGACTTGCTGAGGGTGCACTCGATCCCACTGTCCATCTCCTGAGAAAGCAGAACAAGAATTTGTCCCTGCAGACTGTATGCAAAATGTTTTGGAGGATAGTGGCAGGGGGTCATATCACACAGAACCTCTTCTCACTCTCATAAACCCAAAGATCCTACCTGTAACTTCTCATCTGTGTCAATTCCAAATAACCCAAACACTTTCCTAAATCCAGGCTGTGCCTGCACAAGACAGCAATGCACACAACAGTAAAGGAAAAAAAAAATACAGGAGTAATTTTCTGTAGGAACTTCAAATGTAAAATTATGCTGTCCCGACCACACCAGGTAAAACAAGATGGACTGCCTGATCCTTGTCATTTAAATGGTAATTTTAAAATCTTCTTTGAAATAATGATTTTTTTCTCAACTTTGGCATGGATTCCATTGTTCCATTGTCACCTCTCAAATTGTTATATCGCACATGGCCAAATAGCTCCACTGTTCTGGGTCATATGTTTCATTTTAAGTGTAAAAGTGTGAAGCATATTACTAGGTGTGATATAAAAATTACTTGTCAGCATTAGTCTACCTTTTCCCTTAAATTACCCTGTTTAAAAGTATATAACTTTCCACTTAGGCAGCAAAAAAACCCACATTCTCTTCTCATTTGCCTTAAGATAAAGTCAGAAATACTCTGGCAACTTTAACAGAATTACTACTGATTTCCAGCAGTGAAACTGAGGACTGTTTTGTCATTGAGATTCAGCTACTGTTTGTATACAAAGAATCTCCTATCTCCATTATACAGAAAATAGTTTATAATATAAATAATATCAATAAATCAATAACGAGCTCTCTATAGCTAGATTTGAGATACACATCTTTTAATTAGACTACCTCAAACACTCACAAACTTAGATTAAATGCCTTTCATCATTGCAGCCTAAAAATGTAGAATTGAAACAAAGTGGGCTGTTGTCATTTTCTGGTTTCGGTGAATGTCCACAGCAAAGTCAATGAGACATAGGATTACACATCATCTCTACAAGTCAGTCCAGATACATAAATCCCTAATTCATATTGTTTCAGAATTTGGAGTACGTGTCTTGCCTGGAGACATAGAAAAGATAAAAAAAAATCCCCAAGCAATGAAGCTGCATTTTGGGCATATCCTAATTAGCTGTATGTAAACTGATGCGTCAACAGAGCCTTGAGCATCACAGCCCACATTAATCCAGGCCTGGATGCTCTCCATGCAGACCAAATCAGTCCAGCTTTTCTAATTGTTTCAAGCATGGCTGACAACCCAGGCAGGGCTGCACTGTGCTCAAGAACAGCATTAGCTCATTTAGATAAGACCAACACTCCATGCATGGCATCAGCTTGCTCAGTACAATCCATGCAGAGTGCCTCATCTTGGAAACTGGGAAGCTGGGAGCTGAACTCAGCTGCCCAAAGTCATAAACCAGTACTTTACAAGTGGACAACTTAGTTATTTCCCCCTTTTATTCAGTCAATGACTTTGAACAGGGAGCTACTCTTTGCAAGGCCGGGAGTGGGAGCGGGTGATTTCAGCGCTGCAAGGCTGGAGCACCTGTAGCTTGGCATGTTTGTTCCCTAAATCTGTATGCAAAGGCAGGGACATGAGAAATGTATTCCACAGGAGCTGTTCAATGGCCAAAGCAACGTTCAGACAGCACAAAACCTCAATTGTTTCTCACTGTGCCATGATATTAGGGTAGGGAATGACTGACAAAGAAGAGAGCATTCGACTGAGCAATGAGCAGCACTCTCTGCATGAGTCTCACTAAATCTGGGCTTCCAAAGACTGAGCAGTACCCACACCATTCCCTCCAATCACAACAGCTCTTCCCTTCATTGATTACTATTAATGATGGCTGAGCAAGCTGGAGGAAGAGAGTAACTGATTCAGAGCAGGCAGAAGATTGACCTTGTTTGAAAGGGTAGTAGCAAAACTGGTGGTCACATATGAAGGCATCTGAAAAACAAGTATCCCCTTTAATAAGGCAAATATTATATCCAAGAAGAAGTCTCCACAACAGAAGATAGCACATACTTGTCTCAAGCTTCCTTCTATACCACCATAAACCTGAATTCTCTATCCCTTTCTCCTACCTGTGAACTAGCATGCATCCATCTGCATTTGCTGTTAATTTTTTATGGGTGGCAGAAAGGATTCTCCAAATATTCACCTCCCCAGACCCTGTTAGATGATGAGCTGATAGTTAGGGCACAGTCTCACTTATTTCCACACATCTGGGATACCAGCATTGTTAAAGCACTGTTAAAGCCCTCTGTACTGAGACATCAGATGGATGAACAGATGAGACCAACATGAAAAAGTCATCCACTGTCTACTGTTTTCTGATCCTGAGAAGGATGTGTGAAAAAATCAACAGGGTTAATTTTTCCTCTCAGGCAGTAATGGATTAAGCTGCCTATCTAAAAGAGTCACATCAGCATGCCAAGTAGTCTTTGGATTATTAACTTTTTTTTAATCACTGAAAGAAGAATCTTTGATTTAGAAACTTCACTGGTCCATTGCCATCCTTGTTTCTCTGCATATCCAGGCATGTCCAGGGCTGTCTTGACCACTGAAGGAGAAGTTCATTTTCAGGAAGAAATCCTATGCCCTGTGATTTTAGTTGCCAATTCATAGCCCTGCTAATTGCCTGTAAAAAAGATGTAATTGGTTTTTTACTGCAGCCAGGAGTAGCAAGAGAAAACTGTCTCTATTCAGCAAACGAAATGTTTTGGTGGGATGGCAGGAGAAGTGACACAGAATTATGAACACCTGCATCTGGACTGCAGTTATAAGTGAAACACTGCTGCCACCAGCTTGTATGTGCTTTATTTTTGCTGGTAACAGGCTAACTCCACATTTTACCAGCCTTATGTGTTCAGCCCCTCCTTAATGTATTTCCTCGTGGTTTGGCACTGAGCCACAGAAGTTAGAATCATCTCTGCTACACTAAGGTGTAGATGGAGGCTCAAGGAAGGTGTCAATCAAGCTGGAAAATTCAGCCTCATATGGAGATCTGGATATCTTACAAGTTCTGGCAACGTTCATTAATGTCTCTAAAATCTAAGTATAAAACCATAAACAAATACCATGCATTGGCAGGGGAAGGAGAAGGAGAGGGCCAATAATCAAAAATCTCTTCTCTGTTAACATTATTTTAGAATAAACTTCAAAAATAATACTTGCTTACAAGGAAGAAGTAAAAGACCCATCTTTCTGTACTTTTCAGAGCTAATGGACTAAGAGAAGTGACAGGCAGACTTGACAGGCAGACTATAGTTTAGAAAGTTGTATTTTACTTGATATTTTATTTAAAATTTTTTGAGTGTGAAATATCTATCTATAGAATGCCCTCTTGTATAAGGGCATGCCTGTCTGCCAGATAAAGCAGCATGAAGTTCAGAGAAAAATGCTTTGAAGCCTCTTAGGAGAAAACAGTTCTACCTTAATGAAGTCCATTATGGGCCTCAGCTTTCACTATGAGAAGGCACTTTCAAAACACATCTAGCCATGAAAATGAGACTCTCATGAAGTGTAAAAGTTGTGACAAGCCAGCCACAGATGAAAATGACAAGGTTTTGCCTCCCAGAGACAGCTCAGAAAATATTCCAAAGTGTATTGGAGCCACAAGGAGCCGCTGGATTTCAATCAGGGCATCGTGAAATCAATTGCAACTGGAAATGCATCAGCTGCACCATGTATTTTGAACAAGGTAAGAAATACATGAGAATGCTTTTCTCTTGGCATTATCTCTTCAATCCTATGGCATGAAGATACCTGATGAGGCTGTAAGACTATTTTTATAGTTAGCATGGAGGTATAAGGCTCAGGAATACAGGTTTGCTTTCCAGCTCTACACTGCCCAATTTCTGCTTGAGCTTTTGTATATTTATTTTTATGCTTCAGATCCCCATCTGAAAAGTGAAACCAATATTTTTCTTTTTGTGATTGTGCTTGTATAGCATGGGTTTTCCTCATAGTACAGTGGAAATTTGGCTTTACCTTGAGGTTTCCATGTTAATAAATGTGAGAAGAATAAACAAAATGTAGGAACATTCTGAGTTAATTCAAGGTTGTGCCTCCTGCTGATGTTAATAAATCTGCTATTGCTTGGTAAATAAGGAAATCACCCTCAGCTGAGAATTTTACCTTTCACATTCTGAATACGCTATTGTTGAAACTTGTTATGAATAAAGGAAAGCCAAGCTGACAGCTTAAATATGGCATCCATGAAACTGAATCTTTTGGCAATAGTAGATTTTACAAGGTCTTCAAACATCCATTATGACCAAAATGTTTCTAGGTCCCAGTGGGACCAATAGGCAAAGAACTGAAATCCCCCATTGAAAAAGTTTATGTCAGATGCAAAGAAACAAAAGGCTGGCACTCTTTCACCTGGAAGGCCATACTGACAAGATTTTAAACATGTATGCTTCACAGATCTCAAACAGGTTCAAACTACTAAACTCAAACTCTGGCCAGATTTTTACATCATGATGGAACAAGTGGTGTTAACCTGCCATGTAAGGGGAAGGTTCTCAGGTTTTGACACCTGCTCCAGTATGATTCTGCACAGATATGTACTCTTTTCCACTGTAAAAATGTTATATGAGATTTCTTGGGGCTTCCATGCAGTTCAATGAGTGTTTTTAGTTCTCTTCTACCATCACAAACTAACAATGCCTTGCTTCCAGAAAACTGAATTGTGCTCTGTAAATCTGCTCTCAAGTTCATACAACGGTGACCATAGATACCAATTCAAAAAGCAATTTTGACTTTTGTGTGCAAAAATCCTAATGCGTGGGTTTCCCCAAGAGCCCCTTCAGTGTCTGAAAACCAAAGGAAAAAAAAAACTATATATTTCTAGCTGCTACAGATTGGTCTCCTCTGTTTATTCACAAACTCTAACACTGACAATAAAAAGACTGACTGATTTGGAATATTAGAATACCAGTGCTACTCTTCTAGAAATCCTTTACATGGTAATTCATCTTTGTTTGTGTAGTCATTGTAAGCAGAACTTAGCCTCATAATTTCTATAAATTCTCTCCTTCCTTCTCATATATTATCTTCATCTTGCAGACCTCTAAACCCAAGTCATTTTATTATTGATGAGCAGGATTTGTATAATGTTTGTCAAGAGATTTGATCTGAAGGATCATAAACTTCATGTCATAATTTTTTCAGCCAATACTGATAGGCAGGTCTCTCCAGTATCAAACAGAGTTGCCTGAAGATGCCTTGCAGATTAGGGGTGAAAGGGAAGAAGCTTGCAAAAGCAGGAATATTCATGCTATGCACAAATGTAATTACTTTTTAGACCCCAAGTTCAGCAGTTTAGATAAAATAGCTTTAGTTGCTCATAAAGTGCCAACAGCTTTTATCCAATTATAAAAATTGTAGAATGCTTATTCTGTAGACTACCTGGCAGCACATTCCTGCAACACAGAGCACAAAGACACCTGTCCAGAGGTGGGAGGAGACCTCTCCTCATCATGGCTCATGACCAGCCTGCAAATACTGCCTTTTTCCCAACCTGGAAATTAAACTTGAGATAATTTTAGTAAGGAGGTAATATAAATGAGGATCTTTATTTGAAGGCTTCCAAGGGCAGTAATGGAAAGATGTCCACAAAATCCCAGATTCCCAGGGGTGAGTACATTTTTACAGGTTTTAGGAGATTAGCATAATTGAAAAAAAGCACCAATTAGGAGGACAAGTGGTGATGTAATTCCCCCTCAGGTCAAGCCCCTTCTCTGGAGTCCATCCCCTCAGCACTAGCTGTACTTTGGCCATGACAATGTATCTCTAAGAATTGTTCTCGACCTTGATAACCACGAAGAACCAAGATAGCACTTGTGCCTCCCAGGGCTTGGAGCTCTGGAATTTGTTTTGTATTTCTGCCTAGAGAAAGGCCATGAAAAGGTACTGGGAAGTCTAGCCATTAATGCAATAGGCTACAGCTACAAATATATGTGCAAAGAATACAGAGAACCTATAAAAGAAGAAAAGGCAAAAACCAAAACAGCATCACAGGGCTTCCCTCCACAGCACAATTTCCACACCTTCAGTGGGAGACTTGAACCAAGACAAATGCCCAAAACATATCTAAAATTTCTTTCACTCTCACCATTTGACATTGAAAAGGTGATAAGGAATTTAATTGGGCCAGGAGAGGGTACATTTTCTGCAGAGTAATTTTTTCAGACTACAGCACTTTTTTTCCTCCCTCCAGATCTCCTTGCCTATCCAACCAACCAGTTATTGCACTTACCATTGGGCTCTGAGGCAGAGCATCCTATTGAGTAGACATTCCCAGATTTTTTTGGAGTCAGCATGCATACAAACCACTGACAAAGCCTCCCACTGAGACTCCAAATCCCCAAAGTTAAGAGAGCTAGGGAAAATATGCAGCCATCTGATAACCATGTAACCATTACCATCTGTAAATGGTGGCTTGAGATGGGTTTGGCTGGGGCACAAAAACCAAGGAGGGAACACACAGCTCAGGTGGCAAAGCACACCAGGGACTTTCTCCTGTACTGCTTTGGTTCCCATCTCTGTAAAAAAATTCTTCCAACACCTTTCGGCTGGTTTTGATCCCTCCAGGTCCAAAACTTTTCACCCAGAACCAGCTGTAATGAACTATGGATGTAAGCAGTTTGTGCCATTGCACTTCAGGCCAAAAAATGCCCCCTGGAGATTATACTTAACAGTGAAAATGTAGACTTCTGAGTTTCAGCAAAATCCCAGTTTGTCTAGGATGGTAATGAAAGGATGAACATCTTCATATCAGATTATTTGAATTAAGCAAGTAGATACAGAATTCATTTTATTTTCTCAATTGCTGTCATGTTTGATGGATGATCTAAGCTGATGGTGAAGTTTCAGTTAGATTTAGGAGACTGACTTTTGTTGTGATAAAGGGATGATCTCATTTAGAGACCCTTTCTGCATTCACTACTCACTGTCTTTACACATCAGTAGAAAAAAAACAGTGCCTTGACACGCAAGAAAATGGCAATAGTAGTAATAATGGCAATAATAGCAATGATCACCAAACAGCCTGGAGTCAGGAGAGAAGTAAAATAGTTTATGTTTAGTTTTGGTCCTCACATTGGTACTGAACAAAACAAACAAAACAAGGAAATGGGGCAGTTATGGAGTCAATGCCATGTGCGACAGAATGGAAGACACCTTGAAATTTAAGTTAACCAGGAATGCATTATGTCAGTAAATATTGGATTTGAGACCTACTGCTCATGTCAATCAATTTAATTTTTTCGTATACATTGGAAAATATATCTTTCCCAGTGTGCAATATTTAATTAGATCTTCATGAGACTTTAAAGCAGGCTCCAAGGATTTTCATAACCCCATGTTCACACGCCAAATTTACATAAATGGAGACAAAGAGATTAAAAAAGCAGGGAATGTAATGAAAAATGCTGCCATCTAAGACCTTAGGAAGAACAAAAGGGATAAGAGGAAAAGATACTTAAGAAAAAAATATGAAAAAAGAGAACTAATAAAAGAAGTGTGCATGAAAATATATTTGAAGAAGAATCCTACCTTATGAATGCCTAACAAAAATAATAGCTCTTTTAATCTGTAGATCTTGTTCTTTAAAGTGTAAAGGAAAGCTCACTATTGTAATTTTAATAAAAGGAGGAAACTGAGGTATCAAATTTTGATTGACCCAATGAGGACAGAAAACATATTGTACCTCACTGTCTCATCCTTCCTCTTCCTGTTGGCAAGTGGTTACCTCATCTATTCAGTTTATCACAAAAATAAGTCCTAATCACCAACTTCTTTTGACACTGTCTCCAGAGGGGAGATGACTGTTAAAAACTAAACTCCAGACAATGGTATTCTACTTTGTTTCCAACAAAGAACTTCTTTTAGGTCCATAGATACAGCTCATGAAAGAATACATTAGAGAATTAGAGTCAAACTACCTCCACATTTCTCTCTCAGTCCCCAAAAAAAAGACTTCAGAACATTTTCCCACTCCCCTCGAAACACTAAAATCACCATGCCTGCATGGTGACTACAGAGCATGTCATGATATTCCCAGAATTTTCCCTCCACTTGAACAAAGAAGTTTTCTATGGCTTTCTTAGCTCAGGAATAACAAAGAGGCTTGCTTCATTTTTCTCTCTCCTCCCACTGGTTCATGCTGGGATCAAGTATGTCTAAAGCCAAATCCAGATATTTACAGAATGCTTTCACTAGGCAGAGTTCTTGAAAGCCACTTTATGCATCCTTCCAGGGTGCTCTCACCAACTGAATCATCACTGATGAAAAAGATGGAGGAAGTAAAGGGGATAAACAAGCAAAGAGACGACAGAATATATCAAAGAAGTCATATGTTTTTAAAAAATGGTTGTCAGAGGTAGTAATTTTCATTATGCATGCCAGAGAACAGGGGCTAAGTTCATGAAATAAGGTGTGAAGCAGTGAGTAAATAGTAGAGTTTGAGCAAGAAGAGTGGGTGAGAGCTGGCAGTTGAGCAGGACTGTACCCTGGAAAGTCAGAAGGCAGAGTCTGAATGTGTTGAAACTCTAAATATTCCACCAGATTCCTGCTCTCCTTATCCCTCTCTCTTGTTATCTCACATATAACAGGAACTTATGTCACTGAACAACATGAAGAAATTCATACAGAAGTGTTAAGGAACAATTAAGATGATTCTCACAGCAACATGTTGCATTCCTGATATGGCCCAAAGATAAAAGCACCAACAAAAATGACACCAGTCAAGGTGAGAGACAATAAGAGCTGTGAAGGATGTTAATATGTTTAAAAGATTGGCAGTGATAAATCAAGAAAAGCAATGTGATTTTAGCACTAATTATTGAAAAATAAAATGAGATTATATTGATGAGAAGGGAAAGGTGCCTAGACCTGCTCGCTTAATTCAGATGTATATAGTGTGAAAGTGTAGATTTTCTTTATACTGAAAAGGCCTTGATTAACACCACAGACAGGAGAGTGAGAAGTAGATCAAGATTTTAAAATTTACAATGATAAAATCTCCTATTGCATGTCTTCACTGGCCTTACCAAGGTGGAGAACTATCAAATCATCTTCCTCCCATGCCACTGAATTTTTTCCTATTTTGTGAAGGTACAAAAGAGCCACAGTGTTTATCAGTCTGTCTGGCACTTGTCCTGACAGCTGGTGAATGGAGAAAAAGAATAGGTAGGACAGAAGGAAGATCCAGCTGAACATAAGGAAGACCTTTTGTACTGTAGCAGTAACTGAGCATTGCTGTGGGTTTCTCAGAGAGATTGTAGTCTCCATCCCTGCAGATCCTGAAAAGCCACCTGGGCAAGGTCCCAAGGAGCCTGCTGTGGGTGGTCCTGCTTGAGTAGGGACTAGCCCAGATGTCCTCCAAAGGTCCCTTCCAAGTTGAACCATTCTGTGATTCTACAATTCCAGAAAAAATAAAGTTAATGAGTGTAGGGGATTTTTGGCATATCTGCCAGATTTTCTTACTTACCACTTTGAGTTTGGACAAGTAATTTCGTCCTTTAATGCTTTTCTTCCTTCATCTATGAGCAAGGTCTAATCACATCTACTACTCATGGAGCACACTTCATTAGGAATCCACTCACCTGCAGAAAACCTATGCACTGTTTATAGCCTTAAGTGGAACATCAGTGATGCCCAGATTTTGTGGTTAGCTCAAGAAGCTGTGGTAAATGTCACTCTCCCTTTGCAAAGCCTCTGGGATTCCTGGAAACTGTAAACCTTAACACTCCAAAACATCAACCTCCTTCTCTGTGTAGGCTGAGGAGTGCCACAGCTACCAATGCTTTGTGACTCCAAGACATTAAAATTTGTTTCATGTCATAATCTGTATGCTTGGGTTGTTATTTTGTGTAGTTAAAATCTGAACATGCTTCCCTGCTGCAGATAACTAGGGATATGCACATGGGGGATGTACAGCTCATAGGACAGTCTTTTTTGTGACAGTGATGGCAGTGCAGTCTGTTCCAAAGAGGGAAAGGGGAGCAGTGCTACCAGGAATTGATTTTTGCCTTCATAAAATCTCTCCTTATCCACCAGTTTCCCCTAAACCTACTTACTGCTCAGATTTATTTGAAAGTATAAAATTAAATTTTTACTGGTTCAGTTTTATTGGAGGGAGGTTTAGGGATTTTATTATACCCAGCCCAGAAGTGGAACCCTTTGTGAAACTTAATTCTACATGCATTTCTTGATGCTGTCAAGGTAAACAGTCTAAAGTTTACTGTTTATTTCTGGATGTTAAACGGTTACATATTATAAAAGATGTGGGATATCTTCAGACTATTTGGGTTACAGCAGATTGTGAGGACAGTTAAATCAGAAGTTGAAGAAATAATTGTCAATATATAGTGAGCTGTTTCAGTAATTCAGTGGAAAGGTGGAGCGAAGAGGTGATGCAGGCTTTTTGTGAAGATGATGATGGTGATGATTGTTGAGACCACTAAACTGCTGATAATCTGCTCCAGCCTTCCAGAAAAGTCACATCTCTTTTTTTCCATTCTTTCTAAACTATCAAAACAACTTTCCCACTTAGATTTTTCTTGAAGAATAAGGCAGTCAAATTTCAACCTTCAAAATCTATTCAGGAGACTCTGGTCAAACTACAGGAAAGACAGATGCTTTCATAGGGAACATCTTTTTTATTCCAGCTATGGGACATGGCTTCATTTTCCAGCTTCTGGGAAGACAAACCACAAATCAAAATCCTTATGGAGGTTTATGAAGTGTTCCATGTGGCAAATAGAATTTGATGTTGTTTTACTTTTATAGGCATGGAAGTTGATATTTGTATTGTATGTTGAGGGAATATGTTATAAAAATGTTGCACACATTTAGCCAGCCTAAAATATTTTAATGATCTATTTGCATGCATTTTATGCCCAGCTAACCAAGTCTACTTTATCACTTTCTTCTGCTTTGTCCATTAGTGATCACATTTGGAAACAAGGTGATAAATCTCATACTCCTGTTCATGCACTTGATTAAGCCACACTCAGAGTTTCCATCTAGAGAGCAAAACTGTGAATCCCCAGCTGACCCCTTGGAAACCTGCATCCCTGATTTTGGGGGAAGGCTAACAAACACTGCCATGTTCAGTGCTCTTATCAGCATGGTGGTAGGGACAGAGAGAAGCCTTCCTCCTCCTCCTCCCAGATCCATCACAGCTCTCAGACCTTGCTATGTGTCATGCACTGTACTCTGAAAATTACTGGATCCTTCTGTCCTCACTGCTGAACCTTAGAAGTCTCAACAAGTTTGATCTATTGTCACCTTAATCCACTTTCCTGTTCTGAAAATAATTAATCCCTGCATTTGCAGGCAACATTACCCCTTAAAACTTGAGTTTCATGTTTGGAATATTTGACCACTGATGTCCAAAGCCTTAACATAACTATAGAGCAGTAATGGCATCTTACCTGTAGACCACAGGCAGGTGTCACCTAAGCTTGATGACTTCACAGGAAAGCTTCTTCCTCCTCATTCTTTTCCTGTTTTTGTTGTCCAGCTTTATATGCAGCTAAGGTTTTCTAGCTAATTTTTACTGCATCTCTAATTTAAACTATTGAAAAATGTTTTTTTGTCACCTGCATACTAAAAACTGACTCAAAATACAGTACCTACTTGCAAATTTTTGTTTCCATGTGCCATGAGCTCTTGGATAAATAATCAAAATCACATCACTCATTCTTATTATTCCAGTATAGCTATCCATGGAACATGACTGAGAAAATGTGAAACTGCTGCCCTCTTAAGCTTCTCAAAGTACTAAACTAAAGCAATACCCTATCATACATGAATATTACCCATGACAACCAGCCACACAATATAACTAAGAAAAAAAAAAATAAAAACAAATTCAACTACTAGAATAAGAGATTACACGTTTTATGTGACTGTATTAATCACATATATTGGCTTCCAAAACTTCAGAACTAATGGCTAGAAGCAGTAAAATAAACTTGATAGAGTTATACTAGCTGTGTAGAATTCTTTTCCTTCCCAACAGGATTAGCTGAGCACAGCATTGTACGTGGCACCATGGTACAGGAGCAGTGATAGCACTAGAAAATCTCTCATGGAGAGGCTCGACATTGTGTGTGGCACACAGAGTGTGTGCTACAGGTACAAATTCAGGGGGTTCAGGGATTGAAAGCAAGATTTAGAGCTTTCAATCTATGCATAGGCATGTAGGCATAGACAGCATTGCTAATTCAAACTGACACAGAACTAATAAATTCATTTCCTTTCAAATCCATATTTCTCCTCACAGCTTCTACCTCTGGATGTAGAGAGATTACACATTTCTGCAACCATTTTTTTTTATGTGAGATTTGAGAAGAGATTCTTTTTTTTCAAAGGAGAAAAGCCATACTGAGGAGCCTAACACCTGTTTTGGGGTAGAACTATTATAAGGAGAGAGCAAGAGAAAAGGAAAAGAGGGAGAAAGGAGGTATCACAGACTATGAAGAGAAAAATAGAAAACAAATATTAAGATGTACAAGGGAAGATTCATAGGGAAGGGGTATACAAAGATTCATTTAAGGCTTATGCTCATCCTTTTATTAAAAAAAAAATGCATCCTCCACAGGTGGGCTTTTACTTTTGGGTGGACTCTGTCTTTCAAGGGAGCAAAGCCAAGAAGGAACTCAACTGTTTTCACAGCAGTGAGATTTCTTCTTTCCTGGCTTGGGTAGAAGAATCATGTTCTGCATAAGAGATTCTAATGGGCAAAAGCACAGATGATTGTCTTGTGAGCAGACTGACATTCAGCCCATATCCATGTGAAACTCCCAAAGTCACCAGGGTTGTGAAATGGAGAAATACATTTGTTGTTAATGCAGGAGAGGGAATGAGAAAAGGAGGGGAGAAGACAAAAGTGAGAATAAACTTTGCCCTATTTCAAAGTCATGCAGAAAGTCAACATCCCAATAGCTACAAAGGAAGCAAAAATCCCTGTCCTGAAAATATGGGGAAAGAGGATATTTCCTGTTCCTTTTGCCTTAAAATTTTCCTTTGAAACTGTTTCACACCAGCACCATCAAAACCTTGGCAAACACAGAGTCAGAGGACAAGCATGAACCAGATTCATAATGAAGTGAGATAGAAAACAGGTGAGGACAGCTTTTCCCCTGCTCTTACCAGCTTTGCAATGAAAGGTTTTCAGAGCTCTAATTATGAATCAAAGCTCAAGTTCTTCTGTGAATCACTGTTTGAAGGAGCTGCAATTTCGCCCTTTAAAGCATTTCCTCAGCCAGGCAGCTGGATAAGGGAAGGGTGATTTTTCCATGTTTTATAAGGTGGGCAGAGAAGGACAGCCAGCTGCAGAGAATAAGGCAGCACAGCTGCCCCACATTAAAGAGAGGCAGAAAAATATGCTGGTGAATAGCTCAGCCAGGTGGATTTATTTCCCTCGTCACTCAGCAGCTGTGGTTAAATCCCAAAGGCAAAAATGTGACACTGCTGAAACAAAACGAAAAACTGTGAGCCCAGTCCATGACACAAATATGTTGTGTGGGAAGAGGTCACATACATGGATACGTGTAAGAAATCATTCACCTGACTCAGTCACTGAGTCACTGGGGGACATTAAGGACATTGCCTGGCATTTTTCAGCTGTGATTTTCAAGGGAGAAAGTATTGGAGATAGTAACAGGTCCTGGTTCTGAGCTGTAGAGAGAGTAAGATCCATGGAGGGTTATGAAAAATTCAGATATTTAAGGAGTGAGCACAAAAACATTTAGCTATAGAGAAAACAAAGAGGATAATCCACTCTGATTTAAAACACTTTGCAAAATTTGCTTATAAAAATGACTGTGATACTGTCCAGATGAGTCCATCACCTCTTTGAAGCTCAGTAATACCTGGGCATAACCTGTACAGCTATAGGAGTGTTTTATAAGATTTTCCACTTATGTAGTTCCTCTGTTTATGGAGACCATTCACTGTATTCCCATAATGCTCCTTTTGTCTGCATTCAGTTTTGGATCAAAGGACCAAAGATCATCAATTATAGAACAATTACAACTTTAATGATATTGTGAATAAAACTCCCTTGCCATTCTGTTTTTCTCTACCCTGCTTACCAGAAAATTTTCATCATCATCTCTCTGTAAGGTGAGTAGACCTCACCCTGAGACCAGATTTCCCCATGCCTTAGACTGGGTCTCAGTCATGAACTTGCAAAAATTATGGAGAAAAAAAAAAAAAAAAAGAACAGCCCATATGATACAATGAGCTAAAATAAATTCTGTGCTATTACATTCTACAGAAAATAAAATAGTGTTGATAGTAATTCATGTGTGTAGTTCTGTGTCAGCAGTGATGTCTTGGATTCATATAAACATCAAGGGATTCTTCTGAGTTGCCACATCTGAGAAGCCTTATGAGAAACACAGCAGTGATTGATGTCTCTGCTTTACCTGGCAATTTCACACACATTAATGTTTTCTATGCCTGCTTTCCTGGACCTTACAAGGTCTCCTCATCACAGGAGCCTTGGAAAGAACTATCCCATAGGGACAGGTTTATGTTCTCAGTATGGTATAAATACTTGTTCTCACAGCTGTGTCCAGCTGTAGGTAATCTTTCCTTACAGCATACAGAGATTATTAAAAAAAATACATAAAAGCTTCTTTCTTTGCATCATTCTTAAGGACCTCCCAGGAAAATATTTAGGGAAAACACAAAGCAAAACAAAACAAAACCATTGTGCATTAGTACAAGTCAAAAAGCCAAATGCATTTATGAAAATCCCACTCAGTCCTGCTATGAGACAAGATTTAGCAGGCTTAACAACCTGGACTCTAATATGTCTCTCATCTAAAAATGATAATTTCATTCAAGGAATAAGATGGCAAAAAAAAGTTATTAAATTGATTAGACAGTGGGCAATTCATGTCTCTGATTTTGTAGGGCTTATTTTTCTCTCAAAAAAAATTAATTTAATACCAGAGCCTTTATTTAGACTAAATTACAAAGAGAGGAAAATTAAAAATGTGATGCAACAGGTAGAGAAGATAAATAGGAAAATTACTTGATGTGCAATGCATATTGAGTGTGTTCATATTTCCACTGTGGGGAGAGGAATCAGTCCTGCAAGTAAGAGAGAATCATGCAGTTCAGATGGCTTCAGGTGTTAGCTTCCAGCTGCTGCAGAAGTCTCTGATTTACTTAGTGGCACAAATCACTTTTTTTTTTTTCCAACATATTAGGGTCTAGTCAGTACTGCTGGATCACAACAAATTATATCCTGCTGTGCTGGAGAATATATACAAGTAGATTCTACAGCAATTAGGGATTATAAGATAAATCTTAATGCAGATTTCTTCTGATCCATAGGCAATCATTTTTTTTAAACATGTAGTTCACACTAGCTATGGACAGCATGGCTTGTTTGATATGGGGCCTATTGACTTTGTAGCTGTGTGTCTGTGTGTGCTCCTATTCCCTGTAGGAAACCTTAGAAAGACTTTTAAGAGTATAACACCTTTTAAAGCAGTGTAGAATTGGGAGGAGGAATTTCTCCCCTACCCCCTTCAGTTCTGCAGATTTCAAGGCATATCTCTGAAATGTAAACATATATTTCACACTGTTTACTTTAAAGAGGAATAATAAAATCCTATATTTACATGACAACTTTTATCTAAAAACATATAAAATCTTTTTAAAATGCTGCAGTGTGTATTGTGAGACTGTTGAGAGGCATGAAGATCCATATGGATACTCACAGAGAAGCATACACTTTTATAAATGCATCCACATATATACATCATGTAATGCAATGCTAATAGACAGTTATGTTTGTAATAGACATCAGGCAGTGTGATACGAATAGACCTTTATATTTAAAGTAGAGTGGGCAAGTGCTTTTAAAATAAATCTATATGAATAAATAAATCTATATGAATAAATAAATCTATATGAATAAATAAAACGAACAACTTCTCATCCTTTTGCAACATACCTAGTCAGTGCACAAATGTGAATATTCCCCATATGGGTATTAAATTTCAGTGGAATTTAAAAGAATTAATGAAAGCCTGCAGGAAAAGATGGTGAGAGTGAATCTTTGGTATACACCTGCACTCCGAGTGCCTTTCTTTTCTCTGCCTTGCATGCTCTCCTCCCAACACATTCCCTTGCTCTGCTCCCAGAGGCTCCCCCAGGACTTTCTGTCTTGCAGCACTCAGCCCTCCTGGCAGCCCTCCTGCTGCACGAGGCACTGCAGGGCTCTGATCTTCAAGTGAGCACCCAACAAGTGCACAGCTCCTCTCCCCTGGGGCCAGGCTCTGAAATTGTGTTGGGACACTCATATTCCATGGGAGATGACATTTCTGCACGTGGCTTTGCTCAGAGCAGGCATGCCCACGCTTGCAGAGATGGTTCAGGGACTGCTGCAAGGCCATGGAAAGGAGAGGAGCTTTTAAACAGCCCCAGCTTTAAGGCCATGTGCTTTTAAACAGTCCCAGCAGAGAGGAATTGGCCTCACCCACTCCCTGTCTCCACGTGCCCCACAGGGATTCAATTCTGTCACCCCTTTCAGCTTCTACATGTTCTTCCCCAGCTTTCCAGCATACCAGAAACTTCAGTTTTGTCTTCCCACGTTTCTTACTTCTCAAGGAAACCTTCAATGCCACAAGACGTTTAGACCATGCCTGGCAGGATTTCGAAGGCTTGCTGAAAATTGGAGATAATGAGCAGAAGCAGGAAGAATGACTGTGGAGATAGAGAGTGGGCCTGGAGGCAAGCTCATTTATGCAAATCCATTGCTAAATGTTCTCTCACAGCTGGGCTGAACTTGCCTGCATAAAATGTCCCAGCCCTAGATAAAACTATATTCATGACCCAGCCTCAGAAAATAAAATAATATTTTTTAAAAGGACAATTGGAAAAGAATAGTGATTTGAAGTCCCTGCTGATGAATTTATCCTTTTCAATTGACAGTTTGTTTTTCTGAGACCAATGGAAGTCTCTTACAATATCATAAATAGATGATACATGTTTTCAATACATCAAAGCTTTATTTCTGAGACATGGTGAAGCCTGACAAGCATTTTGGGTCCTTGTGTTACATGTCAAAGCAGCTAAGAGCATCAATAGATGTAAGATGCTCTAAGAGAAAACAATATTCCTATGTTTCAAAGTTATGATAGGTTTCTTTTCCTCAAATTAAAATTTTTTGGGGGTTGGCTTGTTTTCTTGTTTGGATTTTTTAACTAAGTGTACACCTGCTTACATTTTTTAAAAATATATTCTTCTCTAGGTTTTGTAGAATCCATCAGATAAAATAAAATAAAACCAAACCAGAGCCACAAAGACAAGCTGAACCTAAACATCACTGAAGGAAAAAGAATTGCTAGAATTAACAGCCTGCTACAAATCCAAACCTGCTATAAAAACACAAGCAAGTCCTGTTATCCTTGCACTGTAAAATGAAAGCAAGTATATCATAAAAGCAAATATCTAAAGTCCAAAGAAGACACCAACTGTCAAGTGAGTCTATAGTCATGACTTTCCTGTCAGACAAAAATCTTAGGCCATTTCCTTTTCCTCAATATTAGAAAATAGTCTAATAAGCAAATCAGGGAAATGTATTCTTAAATGCAAAGAATACATGCAAAACTACTGTTAGAATAGTTGACTTCTGGTCAAGCTGGAGAGGATTCTTAAGTGCAATACCACAGGCATTTGGCCTGGCTTTGGTTTTATTAAAGATTTTAATTGACCAGAACAAAGTTGTTTTGTTTTAGTTTTGGGGGTTTTGGGGTGTTTTTGTGGTTTTTGGGGTTTTTTTTTTAAGTGTAAAAAGCAAACTGGACAAGATTGCAAGCTCTTTGGAAGACAGAATTTAAAATAAAGCATACTGAAAAAGTGGAAATCACTTTTCCACTCTGGAAATCCATAAGATGAAGTTCAGTAGCCCAAAGGAAAAAAAATCCCAAAGAAAATCAAGGGCACAAATGACTGCATGGAGGAGAACCAGTGAGTACAGCACACCACAAACTGCATCTGCTAAAATTAGGAGGATGCTGTTGCAGAAAGAGAAGGTGTCACACCAGACCATGGGCAGAAGAAAGCACAGTCATGGTTCCAGTTCAGCTCATGCTGGTACCAAGGCACAAGTGATTGCCTCTGGTTTTGGATGGCTGGTACTGAGAAAGACAAAAGGAAACTGCTATAAAAAGAAAAGTAACAAGAAAGATGAGAGGATGAACAGATGTAACCTACAGGAGAAGGGAACTGCTCAATTTAAGAAAGAAAAGGCTAATAGAAGACACAGTAACAGCCTTCCATTTCTCAACTTTTTACTATAAAAAGGCAAATCAATAGCTCTTCTAGAGACAGTAAAGATAGAAAACAAAAGAGGATTTTTGTAGCAATTTGGTTTAAAAATTCTGATTCTTCTAATTAAATATTAAGAAAAATCCAAACCAGGGTGAGGCATGGGAATAGACTCTGTAGGGATTGCTGCAAGAGATATTTCCCAGGAGCTTTGTAAGAATAGATTGTACAAATATCCAGTAGGTGTGTTCACAGTGTATTTACCATGAACTAAAGCAAAGAGTAATTTTGGTCTCTTGGGGTCCTTTCCCATCCTCTGTTTCAATGTTCACATGTGTTTTGAAGATAAGTTCTAATGAAAAAAATTCAACTAATGAATTTCTTAAAAATTACACATTGTTTTAAGGAGTGTGTATTGGTCATCTCCAGTACTACATAAATAATTTGAATTTTTTCTGTTCCCTGATAATTCAGTGGTTTTGGATATTGTACATTAAGCTTCTGCTAGAAATATATCTCTGTTGTGTATTTGAAATTATTTTTTTCTGAGACCTGATCAAAGTGGAGAATATTATTTTATGTTAATATTTCTATTGAGATTTTAAAATCTTAACAATTATAAGCATTCAAATAAATTATTTGGAAGCTATCATAGATGCTTATCAAATTCTTATGTTTCTCATAAATGTCTGGTGCATTTTGAATGAAAAATTATCATCAATACATTTTTCTTTGCAAATGTTAAGAAATGTCAGTTGTACTCCACGTAAATATTATATTTCTCATGCAAATGTTCAACAAGAGCATATAAAAATTGCTACAGGTATGGAAAAAGCTGAATACTACTTTCCCCAGATTCTTCTAATCCATTTCTCCTCATATTAATCCAGTTCTCTTCGTATCAGAAACAAAAGCCAAAAAGAGTAGAAAGAGAAAAAAGCCATAAAAATTATCACTGCCTGGAGGAATCAAGGCTTCCCTTAGTCACAGTTTTGTGATGTCCTTTTAGTGAGCTGTATTGCTATTTCAAAGCCAGCCCCAAGAGTGCCTTACTTTCAGCATGGGGAAAAGGGTTCCTGCAAAAAGGCACACAGCTTATTAACAGCACAGCTGCTGTTGTGCTAGGAGAAAAACCAGGGTTTGCTGAGATAACTAGAAGAGTAGGATGGATGTCAGCACAGCTAAATCTGCCTGGGATTTCTCTTCTCTCCAGCCCAGACCTACACAGCTGTGCTGCCATAAGCCTGAGGGGCAGATCTGGATTCAGGCATTGTGCAGTGGGCACCTGACTCAAGATCTGGAAGTGTCCATTTGTCTCAAAAATCCTCTGAAGGAAGCTGAGTATGACTGGATTGGAGTCGCAGAGCAATCTTTTAGATGTACAAATGAAATTGCACTCTCTTCCCCAGTATAAAATGGAACAGAAATTGCTGTCACTTTCTAAATATCAAACCTCACAAAATGACTGTAAAATCAGAATGAAGCCTGGAGGACACAGAAATCTTACCAGTAGAGTTATGCTTTTTGCAATCATTTTCTTCAGATGATTAGAGTGAAATAAGAACAGACATAGCTCCATAAGGATATCTGAATATTCATTTTTATAATTATAACTGATCCCCTAAAATAACAATTGAAAAAATTATTTTCAAGAAGAGTTCTGATTTCCTTTCCTAACAAAAACCAAAAACAAACCAAAAAGAAAACAAAACAGAAAAAGTCGCGAAGCTAACAAAAGTACCTATAAGAATATGTCTGATGATGATGACATCTGTGCTAATCAATTCTCTCTAGCAGTGCAAGAGAGAGCAAGGTCATCCCATATAGACTAAGCCCACCAGGACATGTCTACAGAGAGGCATCTCCCCATCACATACCAAACACAGAATATTGCCCACAGAAACAGCCCATTCCATTCATTTCTGCAGGACATCTTAATCCAAATTCAGATGAAACCACCCTAGAACTCCTTAAGAAACCTACACTTCCTGATGAGAGTCACTGATGTGAGCATAGCACGTGGCAGTGAGGTGCAATGAGTTATTTAACACAGGACTCATGGGCACGAGAATTGATTTTTTTCCTAAAAGCAGCACAAAAGAGCAGGTCAAACACTGCCCTGAAGAGTGGGGAAAGCCACCACTCCACACCTTCATTCCTCTGGACTGTAAATGTCTTCTCCATCAAAAGCCTGACCTGTCTGGTGTGCCTGGCAGCTCGTGTGCTTTGAGATCTCTGTCAGAAACGTTTGACCCTGAGGATTTAGACCAGAAAGCCTGTCATATTTTGTAGCAGGTAAAACTGACTTATTTTGAAGCTTGGTCAATTTATCAAGTTGTTGTAATGGCAAGATTGTCACTTGCTGTTATCAATGACATTCAGTTCAGAGCAAAGCTGGCCATCAAGTTAACCGCAGGCAAATTCACTGGAGCACTGGCTGCAATATAAACAAATCCTGCCACCCTACTAATTCAGGTGCTGAAATGTAAATTACTTCTGGATGAAAGATAAAATAATCATGAATTTCAGGCAGCTGAGCAAGAGAAAGTGAAGGAAATTGTGGCGAGCTAGTTTTAAGCAATGTTCACTGTCTCCACTGCATATTGCTCAGAAAACATGACTTGTGACAGGGGACATCAGGCTGTGCCTTCTCCTTGCCTTACAGCACCTGTTTGTCACTGCAATACCACAGATGTCAATGAAGCTGCAGCAGTGCAAGGCAGTGAAGAATCAGGCAAAGTAATTTCGTCCCAGCTTTGTTTTGATGCATTACTCACATTTTTGAAGCTTTCCTAATAAAAGTAGCATCATTTTCATCAATTTTCTGCACGTACAAAATAAATGGCAAACTGTACAACTGGTACCCGTGCACAGTTAACAGGCATACATTCATTTTGGAACCTGTTTTATCTGAAGGAGACAGATTGCTGTGAACACTTCATCTGTAAGGGATGCTATTGAATGGAAAATTAGCCCAAAATATCCTTGGTATTTTAAAGTGTAAGTTAACCTGATATTTCAGTTGTTAAAGAACACAGTTGCCTTACTGTTAGTTAATTCCAGTGCTAGCCACTAGTGACTTTTTGGGAAGCATAGGATGACTATTGCCTCCTGAGGAAGAAAATGGGCTTCCCAATTTTCTCCTACACTTTTCTCTGACGGAGATAATAAATTGCTCCCTTAAAAAAAGGCTAATGAAATTTACCCATTTATGTTTTAAGGTACTTTAAATTCCTTGAGTGGAAAGGCAAACCTTTACTTTTGCTGCAATGAATGCAGATATTTTAGAGCAGACAACTAGTGAGTTAAGCAGAGAATGATTCCCAGGTGAAGAGGCAGAAAGAGCAGCCCTCCCCCATGAAAGTCTCAAAATACTGCAGTTTACTGAAGCTTTGGTATAGAAAACTTAATAATACAGCATTTTTAGGACTGAGAAACATATACTTCTCTTTATGCTAGAGATACCATTGAAAATTGTGAGGATGTTCCTGAATGATATATATATTTTTTTTTCCAGGATGATAGAGGAGCAGAGCTACACCTGACAGAGCTGCTAGACGTGTTGCTTGCAGCCTCACATTGACAGATCCTAATGAGTAAAGAAATAGATAATGACATGAAAAGGAGATATTTAAGTTCTTATACACTGAACTCATGCATCAGAAAATGTAACCATGCCAAACAAAGATACATAGATGGTCTTTTTTTTTTATTTTTTTTAAATTAAAAAAAAAATAAAACAGCCCAACATTTCTGTGCTGGATTCAATATTAAGACAGAATTGTTCCATATTCTTTTCTATTCCCATGCTTTCCTTTTTTTCCAAATGCAACCTCTTCGGAAATAAAAGAATAATTTGCTGCTATATATTACTGTATTTCCCTGGCTTATATAATGTGAATTATTTTGGAGAAAATCAGTAGGATTTTCCATCTCTACTTCTTTTTAAGTCATCATTTAAAGGCAAATTTATGTTCAAAGGCCAGTTTATTAAGCATTTTTTTTTGCTCATCTCTCCTGTTGTTACCTGTCATCCACCCTTCCTCTTGACATTCTCAACTTTTATTTTTGTTTAACTGTCTCAGCTGGTAAAGGCCATTACCATGTTGCTAAGCTCTAATCAGATGAGACATCAAAATGAGGAAAAACATATCAGTTTCATCAAATCAGAGAAATCACAACCTCATATGTTGAAAAAACAACAGAGTTTTCTTGTACTAATACTTCTTCTATGTCCTTGCCCATCTAGCATAAGAGCAAGTCTACAGCTTCAAAAAGAAGAACCAGTCTGAACCCAAATTTAAAAATAAATAAATAAAATTTCTCATCAGCCCACCTTGCCTAGAGTTGAAGTATTGGGTTGACATTTTCATTCATTTCTTATCTTCTTTCACATGTTGCTGCTTACTGTTAATTACAAATTCCACCCAGATTAATTGCAATGGGTGTTGTTCCCAGCCTGAGCTGGTTCTGTGGGTGCTCATCTTTAGAAGAAACCTCTGTGAAGCATGAAGGGGAAACAAAAAGTTTGGATTCATCCCAGTGTGCCATCACTTGCTATAAAACCCTGATGTTCAGATTTGGTTCACTCCCCTTAGATATTTAAGGTGCAAGTGTTTGTGGTCAGCCTGTCACAGAAATGTTTTTGATAATCCTTAGTTTATTTGCTAAGAAATCCATCTCCTACTTCCTCTAACCATCCCTGTACTGATTTTTCCTGCTTTTCTTTTCATGGGAGAAATCATACTGAACTATTTGAAGACGTAGGTCACAGCATTGTGATCCTAGACTTTCAGGGCTCCCACCATTGGGACCAGAGAGAAGAATCCATCCCTCTGCCAGAACATCACTTACCCTTAACAGAAGCCAAAGATTAACTCCTCTTTCTGGAGACTTTCCTCCTGGCACTAGCTTTCAGGTCATATTGAGGATTCGTTTCAGGCAGCTGAAGATGCAACATTGTACTGTGTGTCTATGTACAGGCAAAGCAAGGAATTATTTGTCCTCCCTACCTGATTGTGCAGAATTATTGCAGACTGAGTGTTTTGCTCATGCTTTTCAGAGCAGTTGTCTCATGCTTTTTAGTAAAAGGAGAAATTTTATGGCTGTTTACAGCACTTGGGCTCTTATTCTCAAAAGAACTGATTCTATCATACACAAGAGTCCAGAAAGAATGGCTCAGTGAATTGTTAATGTTTCAAATCCTTCTCTATTGGTTAAGCATCATAACTAAAATACAGACTGAGAGACATATCAACAAAAATGGAAAAAGTTTCATTCACTGTGATAAAACAGTGATCTGCACAGGTAGTTTGAACATGGATCAAGGGTTGAGAGAAACTCATCTTGTACTTAGAGTTATTTTGTGGGAACCCCTCAAACCCAACAGCAACTACACTTGTTAACACACTTGCTTTCTCTACAAGCAGAGCAGATGTGCAAATTTTGAAGGAGTACTTGTTTCTTCCAAGCAGTTCCATCCTAAATTTTACAGAACACATGGGCAATACTGAGACAATTGAGCTGGTGGCACGAAGGGGTATCAATTGCTAAGATTTCTCCTGGAAAATGTAGCTGCCAACTCCTTCTGACAAAGGAAGCCAAAGGAAAGGACAGGGACACATCCTTTCAAGCAGGCTGTTCATCTTCCTGTTGCTGTTATCCTGAAGCATGTAAGGTACTGCCAAGAGTTAATCTAGATGTGGGTGAAGACTGACAGCCATGGATGGGCCACGTGGTAAGGCCTGAAGATTTCTGTGGGTGTCTAACATTCATTTTCCTGATTTAATGTACTTCTAGATAATGACCCATATTAAGATATTAAACAATGTCCTAGTCTGTATGACTGAAGATTTTTTTCCCATCTTCAAATTTTGAATCCTTGGTTAGGTATTTCAGATGATTTTCTCTTTTTTCCACCCTCTTAGTTGATTTTTATGCATACAATATGGATAGCTGCCCATAAAAACTGAAAACTGTGTAGAGCTGGATTAATTTACCAGTGATCTGAAGAAACTGACCCATTCAAAGATGATTTTCTAACCATAATAATTTCATAATACATGTTCATGTTGCTTTGGCAGAAAAGAGTTTTCCTTTGCCATTACATATTTAATAAAAATTACTACAAGAAAACCAGCCATTCACTGAATTTCATCTGATTCAAATCTATTTTTTCTCACCCAAAAAGGTTTAATTTGTACCTTATACAGCAGTAAGATAGCATGCTCATAACTGTACCATGCTGCACTCTCCAAAGATCTGGCAGAGTCATTTAGGCAGGACCAAAGGGCCAAGATCATACCCAAAGCACAGAGACAGGGAAGGGAATGAAGGAAGAGATTTGAGGAAGACAGGAGTTCAAAATGACTGAAGAAAGGGTCATTTCATGAGTCATATTGTTGGTGATACGGAAGGGGCAGCAGGGATTTCTGGAGGCAGATCATGCTAAATTACCTTTTAGCAGAGCCTGGACTCCATAATGCTCATGCCCTCACATGACCAGGCTCATCACCCCTCCTTTAGGCAAGCTTTCCTTTTAATTATATCTCACTGCACAAAGAGAGAAGGCAAATCAGAATCTGTAGCCTTTCTTCTTTAAAAAAACCACAGGATGTTAAAAAGGTCTCCTCAGAGAGCAGCACACACTCACCTCTAGCCCCAGGGGTTTGGTATTATGTCCTTTTCCCTGACACTGAGCTGCTAATCTGAGCAAACATGCCATGCTCCTTGTTATGGCAGGACACATGAACTACTTAGTGCCAAGAAAGGCCTAAAGGCATCAAAGTTTGTGCTTTTCTGTGCACGTGAAGGATTTTCAACAGTGGAGCTGGTTTCTTCCAATGTCAGCTCTGCTCCTCCCTTAGGGTAGTACAGCAGCAAGCAGAGGGAAGCAGCACAGGAGCTGCTCACTTCTCCTTTGTTTGTCCTCACTGCTCAAATAGTCCCTTTTCTGAGCAAATAATGCTTTTCTAATGCTATGTCTCTTTGGGTACATCTCCTACATTATTAATGTCATCAACTTACAAAGAAAATTAACTGTAGAATTTGCCTCTGCATTCAGTGCTAATCCCCAATAAGCTCACACCTCCTGACCTTGTTAGCCTGAGCTTTGAGCATCTAAAATAAAATCCTGCCTAGCAGGCCACTCAGGCTGCATGGTTAATCCAGGAGATCTCTCAGGTCAAAGGCTTAGATTTAGCTAGGGCACCACTGCAGCATGTCTGAAACACTTTGCCCAGGTAAAGAGCTTTGGAAACCTGCAAAAAATAGTCATAGGCAGAGTTTGTAGTACCATATCTTACCAGATCCTTCTCCAAGTGCCTCTAAACAAAGAGCTATTGCACACAGCAACTCTGCACTCCATCCAGCCTGGCCCAGCAGGACACTTCCTCAAACTAGTGCTGGTGTCAGTAAAACCTCAGCTCACCTCAGACTGACTGTACTGATCTTCTGTCACCTTCTCAGCCTCCTCATCCTTTCTTCTAAAAGTATCTAGGTTTGATGTTTGATTTTCTTGGTTTTTTTTATTATTATTATTATTGTTTGGGGCTTTGTTAGTGTTTCATTTTGATTTGGGAGGGCTTTTTGTTTTGGTTTTTTTTTTTGTAGTTTTGGGATTCTTTTTTCTTTTAAAATCCACTGACATTTATATTTAATTACCTTCAACAGCAGATTGCTGTATCTGCTGTATTTTCTACACAGCTGCACAGCTACAGCTATACTAAAGACTTCTTCTCTTACAGATGAAAGACAGAAATGCCACCTCACACACACTGCTCCTCACTGGGACAGTAGAAACAAGAAGCTTAAAAAACTTGAAACTTTCTTATTTCAAGTTTATGATCATTTTTAGGAGTCTACTATGAGAGCAACTAAATCCATTCACTATTCCTTACCTCAAATTCCTCATTATGTTGTTTCAGGGTTTTTCCACTGTTGTTAGTTGGAATAAGGCAGTCATTCTGCTACATTTCTAAATAATTAATTTCTATTCACCTTTTGTAGAAGGAGTAGGGATGTTAATTAATTCCCCACAGCTGATAGAAATCAAATTTCTATCAACAACAGTGGAGATTATGACTGGGCTGATGCAGTGTATTCTATTGGCTTTTTTTTTTTTTAATTGATAAAATTCACTCATTGATGGAATCTCAGATTGAATCATTTGAGAGTCTGTCATCATTAAAGGCATACTCTCTCTTTTTTCCCCAAGTGTCTTAAGGAATCATAAAGCAGAGACTGCTGCTTCAGTGGGAAGATCAGGGGGAAAAGAGGAAGCAGATACAGTGCTGGGTAAAGTTTTTCCTGTAGAAGGCTTGTCAAGCCACAGCAGAGAACTGGGACAGACAGACAGACAGGCATGCAAACAGCAAAACCATCACAGAAGTTCCCTTTTGCAGATTATTCTGTTTTATAACAATTTAATGATGATTGTTGGTAGTGAGTGATGAAAGGTATAGATAACTAAGATAGATAACTAAGATATAGATAACTATATACTTATATACTATAACTTAGTATGGATGACTAAGATATAGATAATTATGAGACGAAGATGAGAACATCCATGGGTATAAACATGCCCTTTATTAGGAAACCCAGCATATTCACAAAATGTGTGAGGACAGCCCTCAATGTCATTTAAATGCAACAGATTTACAGTGGACAAAAAGGGCATTATTTCCCAACACAGCAATCAGTAAAATTAATCTGCTTATTATGCAATTTGCAGTTTCACTCTCTTATTTCACTCAATGAGGCAAAAAAGCTTTGTGAATTTGAAGAAAGGATTTTGCAGGCATACACACAAGATTAGCATCTTCTGACTGTTTTCCAGGAAAATATCTCAAAAATAAAATATTACCATTCTCAGGTTCCAGGACACAAGACTATCTATCTTTGGAAGTCAAGAATTCCCTTTATGCTATTATCATATTTCCACAGCGGTTTATTTATGAACACAGGTCATATGTTTTCTAAATGTGCAATCTTGATAAAATATCCAAGCAAAATGTTAACCTCAAAAAGTAAGCATTGCTGTTAAGATCATTTTCTGGGGTTTGTTGAGCAACTGCCAGTTTATTGAGAAATGTCTGTATTTCTGTAAGTTTTCTGAGCATTGATGCAGAAAGTGAAGATGCATTTTCTATATTTTGCTTTGACAAGTGAATGCTCACACAAAGCTTTGGAGACAGGGTGATCCCCCAGTGACTCTCTCAGATAGGTTTCTTTAGTCTGTGTTTTACAGGAGTGTGCCTCTGCCTTTAAAACCCTCTTTGTGTATCTCAAAATCTACCTGTGGATCTGCAGTAAACATAACAGTGCAAGAACTAATCAAGGGCTTGGTATTTTTTGTGATTAAAGGCATTAGGCTTTAGTCTTAATGTCCAGTTATCATTATTATTAAAAAGCATTATTTTATACTAATAAAGTATATTTTTAAAGTAAACTGAGAAAAATAAAATTAAAAAAAAAAACAGTGGAAAAAACTCAACAGGATCATGGCCTCTTTCTCCTTTTTTTCCCCTGTATCCTTCAGTCATCAGTCCCCTGTGTATATTTCTGGTTTGGGCTGTATCAGTATTTGTAACTATTTTAGCTCCCTATCTTGTTTGCACAGGTGTCTGATACAGCTGGAAGCAGAACATATCAAACAGTACAGGCTAAGCAACCCATTACAGGGAATCCTATGGTCACCCTTAACAACCATTTTTCTTAGTAGGCATTTACCTGTGTAAAGGGGAGCCCAGGTCCTACCCTAATAACTGATGACCAGAGGTACAAACAGCAGCATGTATCCAGGCACTCCACCACCAGGTTCTGAATTTAATATCTTCTGCATCACATATTCCCTACTTAATTACCTCAGTGCTAAATGGCAGGTGGGAGCATATCTCAAAGGATGAATTATTTTGCGCTTGGTACGTTTGACTTCTAGTGGCAGGAAGCAGCTTTTAAAAAATTTGTTTTCTCTTGGCTTCAAATAAAACTGTATTATAGCCACACTTCTGAAAGGTACACCAATTTATAAGGCTTTTGGAACTACCAAAATGTTCTGGTACTGTAAAATTGTTTAGATGTGCTGATGGTGAAATATTTCACTGAATTATATAAAAAATATTCAGTGAAATATATATATATATATATAAAAACACTGCTATATAATCTTCAATCTTCAGTACAATATGCTGTTTAAAATCTCATGTTAATCCAATAAAAATTAATATGTGTATAACAAAAAAACAATTAATCAAAATGGTGTAGCCAAAATGATATGCTTTTACCTTAGCAAAACAAAATGTTTTGACATAACAGAAATAAAACAAGAAAGCTGAAGTGATTTGTTTCAGCCCCTTTTCAATGAAAATTTCATCAAAATTGACATATTCTCCAGGAACATTTTGACACTGATGAAACAACATGTCACAATGAAACACGGTCATATTTACACTAGTTTTGTTTGCCTTAATTTTATAAAAAGGAAAAAAAAAACATGCAAAGGTCTGGCTGCAATGACACTGCAGATTTTTCAGGCATACTTTTGGCAGTGCTAGCAATTAAAGTGTTTTTGTCCGCTTACATCTTTAATTCTCTTTCCAAAAATAACCCAATAAAACTCCTAGTTTTTTCCTTAGGTGAATGTGACTAAACAGATTTGTCATTCCCCATTCTTTGCTACAATGAAAAGCTCAGGAACAGCTGTAAGCATTTAATGACATCTCTCTCTTCCTGTATTCTTTATTTTATGACTGGGGGTGATTTTCCCTCCTGCATGCTTAGCCCTCACGCACCTTCTCCTCATTTCCATGGTGCAAAAGCTTGGGCAAGCTCCCTTTTACTTTCTCCTTGAGTATTCATAGGTCTAATTAAGTTAAATTCAGCTTGTCTGATTTGAGAAGTCTTATCAGGAATACTAAACCTGTGCAAATAATATGCATAGACTGAAGTATTTCTCCTGAATGCTAATTAACTATCATATAAGGACTCATGCATAATCAAATGTCCAAGTGCACCAGAAACCTTACAGGGAAAGAAAGAAAATAAAAATAAAATGAAAATGAAAAATTAAATAAATGCTTTAGAAAAAGTATCAAAGAAAAATCCTTTGCTGGTAATTCAGAGCAGCCCAACAACCCTGAGCACATTTCCTGATTCATACTATGACACCACCTTCTAATTTTGACTGGGAGAAGATGGATCTTAGCCATTCCTCCACTTGGGCTGCAGAGACTGCAAGATGGTGAAGCAGGAATGAAAAAGGCTCGGCGAGTTATTCAGCCTTCTTCATATTCTGCAACGATATTTTCAAACTGAATCTTGAAGAAAGTAAGTCACAATTAATCTTGTTTAGCCCTTCTTAGTGTGACTACATTCTCCTCTATGTCTTCCCTTCAGTGCTTTCAGTTATTTTGCTTCTGGAACTTCTTACCTTAGACTGCAGCTGTCTCAGGGCACAGCTCTGCCTCTGTGCAGATTAGTCCTCCTAATGTTCAGAGAGGAATCCAAGCAGCCTGACTCAGACACAAGGAGGAGGCTATCATGAGCCTGAAGGCCACGAAGAAGATCTGCTAGACTTGTCCACCTGGGTGGCCTGCAGGGCTCTCTGATGCTGGCAGTGTGATTGATCTCACTGGACCTAAATACATATGATGCACACGTCAAATCTGAGCCCCTTGTCCAGGTGCAAACAAACAGGAAGGGTAGGAATCCAACCAGCCTGTTTCTGGCAGCTGCATTTGGGGGAGATGAGATGAGATGTGCTCTAGGAGAGCCTCTTTCTCCCCTGTGATTGCACAGTGCAACAATGACATCCATAGACATCCATGGTTTTCATGCCTGCAATAAAGAGGGATGATTTCCTGACCAGATTTACTTGCTGGACCTTTCTGTGTCATAGGATGGCAACTCCCCCCCCAAGCAGGACCAGGCCTGAGTATTCTGGGGTGCTCTGTGTCCTCTGCCTGGTGTGTCCTTTAAAACCAGGATAAAATATGTGCATGTAAACTAGTTTCTGCCCACTGGACCATGCCCAAATATACAGTCAGGAAGTTGGTGGTACAATGGAAGAGTCCTTTTGGGTCCCAACAGACTTCCATATCCCAATGCATGAGAACCTGGAGCACTGAGAGCTGGCAAGCTCTTCAATCAGTGTGCCTAGAATATTCAGAGCCCTTTTCCTACATGTGTTTCTCATTATTGTCCAATTTCTTTCACTAAGTAGGTCAATTCTTCCTCTCCCTTAACACTCCATCTAATTCTAGTGACTCTACCATAAGAATTTAATTTGAGAATCTTTTGCTGCTATCAACCTTAATTTTTCCCTTCCACAGTTTTCAACTATTTCTTCTTATCCCTTCATCTTCTGATACAGTGAATTAATTCTTCCTTTCCATCTTTTATATTGCTATTCTGAATGGAACAGGCTATGATCAAATCCTTTTCACCTTCCAATCTTGCCATAATTTCTTTTCTCTAGATTACTATTTTCTTCAGGTTTTTTTTCAAACTATTTCTTTTGTCCCAAGCTCAGCATGGAAAAAAATAGACAATTTTGCAAGGCTGCACAGGAGGTCACTGGTATCTCAACAGCTTTGTGTGAGATCCTGTAAAATGCATAATACAAAATATAGAGCTCAGTTTTACTCCTATGTTCACTTATATCCTCCCCCGTTCTCAGGCACACAGCATCCAGTCCTCTTTTTTGATCTTCTCCCATCAACAAAAATTTCCTATATTTTAGTCCTACACTATTATAGTCCCAAGTGTACATTGCTGGATAGCAGAAAACGACATGCTATGCTCTATATTTGTGTAACTTCTGCTTTTATTTTGTTCTGCTGAAAAGTGGCAAGTTCAGAGTCCTAAAAATTATGGTAGGAAAATGCAGAGAGAAGAAAGAAGATTCAAATTGAATCGTGAGCAGTGAGCATATGCATTTTTGTTTAGTTCTCATTGCTATAAGCATTTCTATTTTCAGACAGATTTTTTAAAAATCCTTTTGTTTTCTGACTTTAGCCGAGTGAATATTTTAATATCTACTGCTGGCAATCATGGGAAAAAAAAAGTACAGTCATGTGTAGTATGTAAAGATAAAATAGTTTGCTATGCATGAATACCAGTCTATGAACTGGATAAAACAAACAGAAAAAGCTGCCTGATAGAAACACTGATGGGAAGAATTTGACTTATGTCCCTGTATGTGTGACTAATACATGGATGTATTACATGGATGCAGTGGAAGGACAGATGGATGGGATTAATTAACTGGCAGATGGATTGATGAATTGAGAGCAGCTGTATTGAGGGGAAAGTCAGGTAAAAGGAATATTAGAGAGAAAGAATGAGTGCAAGGATACTCGTGGAATTTCTTCTTCCAGAATGAGCCCTGATGGATCTCTTTGGGAATCAGCTGCTTAAATGTAACTCCCTCTTTGCAGTGAAATTGTGTTCACTCTACAGAGGTGCAAGGAAGATGAGAATAACCTTTGAACAGAGTGAATCCTAATTTAGACCTGAGAGCACAGAGTGGTATTAATGAGAGGAACAGTAGGACAAGATTAAATTTTAGCAGGACCTAGTCTGGCTTTAAAAAAAAAAAAAGTGTAGAATATATTTGCCCATAAAAATAACTTTTTTTTTTCCTGCTAATGGAACCTAAGACTTTGAAGTAGCTTTCATTTAGCCTGTGTTTTCCTGAAACCCACTCACTCTTTTTAAATATCTGAATTTCACATTTTGGACCCTAATGACATGTAATATTAACAAGAATTGGGGTTTCCATGTACCAAAGTGATGCAGTGATCTGCCTGTACTAACAGCAAGGGTACAATATGATAGTGTGTGGTTACATACCCTGATGTTAGCATTTACTGCTGACAGTTTCCATTAACAGAACCAGATAGCTCAAGAAGCTGAAATTTAATCAGCTTCTCCTCCAAGTTTCTGCTTTAAATCTCCCCAGGGAGGTAGTACTTGTAACAGTAATAATTAATTCATCCCGTTTTGGTCTTCACTATGCATTTGTAGAATGTCCTGTACAAATGTTTGTGGGACTTTAGCCTCCTAGGTAACATATCCAAAGCATCTTCTACTTGAGTTAGCCATGTGAAATTACCACTCCTCAGGACTAGCATCCTTCCCTGCATAGGGCCCTGCTAGCAGTTCTCATGCAATCCACCACCTCATTTCTGCTACAGATAGGGCACAGCCTCAGCGTTTGGCAGGCAGCTACTCAGTTTGAGCACAGCTTCCCAGAAAAGATCAAAATCACTGATACAAACGCTCAACAGATTTTCATATACTTTAATTCAAAAATTTTTCTACTGAAGCACATGTATTCTGACCAGTATTCACCAGAAAAATGATGTGTATTGGGTTGCCAAGGTGACACACAACAAGAGAAGTTAGAGGATAATATTCTTTCTACTTAAATAAGGAAGACCTTTGAGAGAAAAATAAGGAATGGCAGAAATAGCATTTTTCAGCTGACTTCCCTGAGCTTATACTCACAGTCACATTGTTTCTGAGGCTATTAATTTCTATATCATTTTAAAACCTGATTGGATGTGAGAAGCAACACTGCAGAAATGAACCATGGTACTTTCCATTATGTGCTCCCAGTATGTCTTCTGAGTCACTTCTGATTAGCTGGCTGGAAACATTACATTGTCAACAATTCAGACAAAGCCAGCTGCGTTATCTTTTTTGTCTTCTGAGCAATGCAACATCAGTAGTGACCAGCTGACTTCAGATTTCTCTCTACTTTTTACAGCAATAGTGAGTTGGTACACTCTCCATAAACTTGGAAAGGTTATATTTTTGACAGGCTGGATAAATTAATTTTAAGCTGGAAACCAAAACATTGAGTTTACTGAGAAAGAAACCAGAAAAAATGCCAAGACCTTTTTTCTGTTTGCATTCCATAGTCTCAGGTTTTGGCTTAAAACCCATAGAAGGAGGGTGAGGGAAAGGGGGAGAGAAGAAAAAAAAACCTCTTTTCTTAATTTTCTAAAGTTATATATTAAATTCAATGTTTCTAATAACAAGGGATGTTGCAGAGATATCTCTGACAACAGATACCATTTTCTTCACTGAACAACAAAGCTCACAGCCTTAGCATCAACCCCTTTACTGAAAATGCCCTATTTAACATTTTGAAAATGTTATTCTTCTCAAAAAGAAGCCTTTCTCTTCCAAACACCCAGAACCATTTCTCTTGCTTGCCTTTCCCCAGCCATGAAAGGCCTTTGGGAATATCTGGGTTCTCCTACTCCCATATATTTTTGTCAGATAACCATTTACTCACAGTCATATTTGGCCATTCCTGTGAATACATCTGTTAACCAGGAGGTAGCCCTCATACACCAAGCTTATTTCTCAATTACCAATGAAGAGCTGCTGGATATTAGCAATTCCCCCCACATGGCTTATCTTAAACAATGTTTAAAATATTACTGAAAATGCTCAAAATGCTTCTTTTAGCATGAGTCTCTCATGCCACACAGTTGAACTCATTCTCTCCCTCCTATTGTGGTCTCTTCTTTTGGAAGAGGAAGGTGTCCACCATTTATTACATCATTTTTTATGTGTTGGTCTTAAATCTAAAGAAATATTAATAATATTTTTTGTCTTCCATCTCAATCTTTATTTTTTTAAAGTTCTATAATGAATCAGTATTCTCTTCAGGGATCAAAACCCACATACATAGACCCTCAACATACATAAACAATAGTAGAAAAATTGCCTAACCAAGGATCCAATTCCCCTTCTTCTTTCAAAGACTACTACTTATGAAGAAAAATGAAGATAATTTCTAATTTTTCAGTCCCCCTGAAAATGCTGCTGCCTGCCCAGCCTGGATTAATCTGCATATGGCTGTGATTCTGGTGCCATCAAATTGATTGTTGAGGTTGGCAGAAGCAACAGTGGCACCTGGTCAACCTATGGTTTTAAAAATGAATGAGTGCCAGAATAATTACACTTTATTGTACCTGCTAATTTCTCCAGGAAAATATCTTAATAAATTGATTGCATGTTTCAAGCAAACCTGTAATGAGAGGATTATTTACAAAGGCCACACAGAAGTTGTTATTAAAAAGCAATCAGAAAGAGAGAGGAACAATGGCAGGAGGGCTCAGTGGGGAAACCTTAATGGTGGGGAGTTTAGGATTTGGTTTTTGTTATCTTGCTGACATTCTAATTAGAAACTATTTCTCCCACTTCATTACTGTCACACACTTTCTCTGAATTAGCTTTCACACTTGATTAAGGAGAAAGTTGGGGTTTTTTTACATGCCAGGATGCGTCAGTGCCAATCTTTTTGCTTTTGTCTCTCAAGCCTGAACATGCAAAATCATGGTGTTCAGATCTGGGTTCTGCTGATGTTGGATTCGAGAGTGCCACATGAGAGATTTTTCTGGGGCATTTGCAAGCAGCAGGGTCCAACAGAGAAACTGGCCCTATGGCTTGTGAAATGGACCCTGCAGTCCTGCACGGAATGGAGGTGTTAGCCAGACCTCTGCAGACACAGAGCTGACCCTGTTGGTTGATATAAAATGTTGACAGTGGGGAGAAGCCAAGTCATTTATTCAGTCCATTCTTGTTTTGACTGTTGAAAATTTTAAGATGTAAGTGAAATAAAATTTTCATTACACATAAATGGTGTATTATACCAGAGTACCCCTTCCCTCAGTCATTCTCCTCCCTAACTAGAAAACAGGTTTTATAAACAAGCAAGAAATTAGGAATCTGGAGAAACTGAGGTGTGAAAAAAAAAAAGATTAAAACCCCTAAGTATGTGTAATTAGTTATAATTAATTAGCATATGTTTGCACAAAACCTAGTAAAGCCAAGCACTATGCAATTGCTGCTGTTAAGGGGAGGATGTCTAAATGATTGGGATGCTTGGGTTTAGGATAGCAGTACTGGCAGCTGAAGAACACAAAATCCACGGTAGAAGAAGAAGAAGGATGCAGATATGAGTCATGTTCCTGATAGAAAACAGCAGAAGGTCTGGAGCCTGTAACCCTCACCTATGCCAAGCAGGCTCAGTGCTGCTTCCCTGGACAGTGCTCTCACTCATTTCTCCTTCAGTACTGCAGCCAGATGGAAAATGGCTCGTAGTTTACCCTGGGTCTGAATGCAGAATGGACAGAAAGGATTTTCAGAATTCTTCTCTATCAATTTTTGTAGGACTCAATACAGAAACTCTTCCCAAATGGTTTCACTTTTGCTTCAGAGCTCCTTAAAAAGAAACATGACCAAACCCAAAAGGTTTTAACTTAAAATATTGTGTTAAAATCTCATGGGAACTGCAGATTTGTTTTGGGCTGTTTGTGCCTTTGCACAAGGTTTATACATTGGTACACCTGGTCTAGCAAGAGTCCAGGGTGAGCAACCAACACAGCTTTTCTCTAAGGAAGGAGACTGCTGAGGACCACAGGAAAAATGCAGAACCAACAGTCCCCATTCAAAAGGCTGGAAGGAACACTGAGGTCCACAGATAAATTCTGGGCCATGACAACACTTCTGTACAGATTTAGCCAGTTTGTGTTAGGGTATCTCTCCTAGAGAAATGATAAGACATTCTCTGAATCATTTAAAAAGAGTCTGGGGTGAAGCACTCTCTCTGTCACCACCAAAATAATTCTCAATCCAGCTCCTTTATTGTTACCACTTCAAAGGTGGTGTCATGTTGTTTGAGGAGTGGAAAAAATAGTAAGAACCTCATAAAGCAAAGGGTAAAAAGTTGCATTTGCTGTGTGCAATAAAACTACAGAGCAAAACTCATTCTGTGTAACACCTTTCAAAACGACTGTTTTATAAAATCACTTGGGATTAAAAACTGAGACAGAAGTGAATATAACATATAGGTTACTTCAAATCAGGCTGTAAAGATTAACACAGCTTTCACTTACAAGTCTCATAAGAGACTTGGAAAATGAGAAAGAAGAAACCAGCATGATGAGACACATTCCTAGCAGACATGCAAAACACGATGAAGAGACAGGTACATGAAGCAAGACAGGACCTTCTACTAGGTAGTAAGAATTACAGAGGACCTCACATGGAGAGCAGCCAGCCAGGAACAGACAGTGACAGAAGCCACAGTAAAAATAGAGAGAAGCCCAGGAGGGTGGCTGCAGCAGATCTCTGGAGGAAACCTTTGTACTGGAATTATCAACAGATAATGGTGCTTCTTCCTCAGCCCAGGAAGCCCCTTCTGGGCTATAGAAGAAAACTTGCCAGGTACTCAGAGCCAATGTATGACCAAAATCATCCATAGTCTTTTAGCAGCTGCTTGACAGAATCCTGGCAGACAAAATCTTGAGGTATCAGAGTCTTGGCAACAAATTCAAACCAGAAGCTGAACTAAATGAAGGAACCTGTCTCCTTTGATTCAGCTTTTCCCTCCAGTATACCTGTGAGCATATATCTCTGTTATTTTCCTGTTATTTTGTTCTTGTTTTCCTTTAAGGTGAAAACAAGTTTTACTCCAAGGCAAATATCGTTCCCCCTTGTACTAGTTCTTTTCTAACTAAGAGCACTCTTTACCACCAGCCTATAAATCCTAAATGTAACAATCTTTATATCTGACAGTTTTCCTGTAAAATGCACAGGCTTCTGCCTACTAATATAGTAGAAAATTATCATCATTGTTATATTTCTTAGTGTTATGGTATGTTAAACTACTGATGTACTGATTCAAGAATTATGCCCTCAGCACATGGGTCCATGCTGAGATAGTCCTTGATTTAGGGAAAAGCTGACTCTACCAAGGATCTACATTACCATAAAATAAGCTCTAATCTTTACTCCTATTAGAATCTATCTATTTTCTTCCTGTAGTGTCTAGGGATCTTTTATGATACCAAATCTGTAGCAGTTTTTCAAATAAGCACAAACTCTTAACATTCTGCACATAAAGATCTATGCAATCCTACAAGCCACCATACAACATCCCTTCCCCCAAATCTGGAATACATTACAGGATATTAAGGCAAATCAGTGCAAGTCCAAAGCCTTGCCTGACACTCCAACCGAAAATCCATTTAGCAGTCAGTGCAGTTCGCTGAGCATTGATATAATCTGCTGGTCATGAAAAATGTTATTTTGATTTCTGCAGAGTTTCACTCTGGGACAGAAGTTTCCCAGTAGTTTCAGGAACACAGGAGAAGTAATAAGTTAATCCACACTTGAGATGAAAAAGTTTTGGCTATCTGGGACTGGGTTTCTTGAGGCAAAAAGCATGGCCCAGCTGTTTTCTGAGTACTGAACAGAAACATAATTCTGACAGAACATGGATTCCTGCCTAACAAACAGCAAATGAACTGGCAGGGTCATTAAATAGAATGGGAAATACAAGTATGCCCCTCTAGACACATTGTCTCCATTAGAAGTGGTACAAATAAAAGTTTGCAGATTTCCAAGTTCTCAGGTAATACTGATATTCTCAAATTTTACCTGGAAGTGTTCTATTCAAAATGATCCCATGAAACAACTTTCCACCATCCTCCTAAAATGGAAGTTGGCTGCAGTCAGAGATCTGTTTGTGATAGACATTAATTATTTATTAATTTTGGGGCACTTAGTTTGTTGGTTTGGTTTTGTTTTGGTTTTCTTTTTTTTAAGAACCCTTCATATTTTAGGAAATTGCTATTTTATGTAAATATTTTCCTCAGCTGTTTTGAGTGCTTTCATCTGGCTGTCTCTGCCAACCCTGCCAAAGCAGACTGTGAGCACCAACGCAACTGGCTTGGTTTGGACACCTCTGAGAGAGACAGCAGGCACCACACCCAGGTCAGTGAGCTCTCTATTCAGACACACAGGGTGGCTCCTTGCACGAAACAAAGCCCCTGGTAATGCTGCACCACCACAGAGCTTCTTGTTGTCTTCTTCCAGCATGAGTGTCCATGCCCCTGGTCACTTAGTGGGTTTAGGGGAAGGTTGCTTGATTTACTCTGGGCAGAGCAAAGGAGAAACATCAAAATTCTAAGGAGGTTCAGTAACAAAGCATTACTTGCAAACTTTAGGAAAGGGAAAGGAAAGGAAAGGGAAAGGAAAGGAAAGGGAAAGGGAAAGGAAAAGGAAAGGGAAAGGAAAGGAAAGGGAAAGGAAAGGGAAAGGGAAAGGGAAAGAAGGGAAAGAAAGGAAAGGGAAAGGGAAAGAAGGGAAAGGGAAAGGGAAAGGGAAAGGGAAAGGGAAAGGGAAAGGGAAAGGGAAAGGGAAAGGGAAAGGGAAAGGGAAAGGGAA